>OZ024915.1:3985228-4110228 GCA_964017125.1 Flabesymbios commensalis
CGCGAATATTACCAGATCCACAGTATTTAAAGCTGTCATTGCTGACAGGATTACAAACTTTAAATTGTGCTCCCCTTCCAAGCCTTAAAGGCATTCAATAAGAGTAGGGATTAGTCCGGATTCGGTCTTCCTTCTATATCGTGATATTGCTATGATCGTACAGAAGGCGACGTAAAGCAATATTCATTATGTCCCTCCCCAGTAAACAAAAAAACATTTGTATAACATTTGTACAACGTCGGCCCAACGTCTTCGACGTTGATCCAACATTGTACAAATGTTATGCAAATGTTTTGTGTTTGCTGGGTCCCCAGTAATAGCGAAACACCGATCCAATATTAGCCCACCATCTACGACATTGAGCCAGCATTAAGACATAAGTCAAAGTCTATCATATCTTGTCTTATACATCACATGGCCCCGTCATGTTGTCAGCCCTCACAGTTATTCTGGCTAACGATTCATACAGATAAATCTGTCATAGTCAACCATTTAACTGCTGAAGTTAGTAGGCCTACAACATGACAAGGGCGGGTGCCCTGGTGCAGTGGTTAAAGCTGCCTACTTTGAAAGTCGGAGATCGCGGGTTGGATCCCCACTCTGGCAATAAAGTTTCATAGAAACACAATATTTCTTCCCCACTCACTCGTAAAGATTCAATATTGTAGTGAGCCTCTGTGACCGAGATGTAGCGTGCTCGGCCTCAGACAGCCGGGGCTTGAATTTTGCATTCTGTATCTGGAGGGCCGTGTCATCTCATTCATCTCATCATCCTCAGGAGGTTCTCCTGGCCCAGCTTAGCCTGCATGTGCACAGAGCTGGCCTGGAACCCCATTCATTTCAGGACATTTTTCCTTTATTTAAAGCAGACATCTCTGACCCAATTGCCGGCTTCAAATGAATGAACAATATAATGTATTATTTTAGATCAATAATTTATTGTAGAAAAGCAGTTGAAACGCACTGAAAAAGCGTTGCCAGTAATCAAACTAACAATGTCGCTATATTTTGATCAATTTAAAAGTTTGATAATAGATCAAATGGTGGCTTATAGCTGGGCAGATGTCGTAGACGGTGGGCCAACATTAGGCCAACATTGGGTCATTGTCTTGTGTTCCTGGGTGCAACGCGCATATTTTACACTCAATCCGATCGTTGATTACCAGATTATTTAATAAGTATTTCATTAATATTTGAATGGTGACAAGAGCATACATGCAATATTCTAGACAGAAATGTTCAAGCACGGACCTTACTTTACATCACCCTGGATCAGTTACCCCCCCCCCCGCAGCTGTTACCTCTCAGAATGCTAACCACGTCTGTGGCAGGTTTCAACCATATCGTTTTTTTCTTTACACACGATAATTTAATTGAGAAAAATGTATTTTTTCTGAAAAGTATTTTTTAGTATATTCTAGATCAGCACAGCTTACAGTAAATAAATTTGTCCTGTGCATAAACCTGTAAATCCATAAAGAGGATTAGTAAAAGATGGACGATAATGGGTGACTATTGAATAAATCAAGCAGCTAGAAATGTCCCAGATTAAAACGTGAGACGTCATTTTAATATGCAAGTTGTTAAACACACCTTTTTTTACCTCAGACAATTTTTTTTGAGAAAATTGCACTCAAGGGTTTACAGTACATTTACTATGGCAACCGCATTTACTATGGCAACCGCACCGGGATTCGAGGGCTTGTTGTAGCTCGCAAACAGTGAGAGATTGATCTGGAAAACTAGTGACGGACATAAACATCTGAAAAAGACGAAAAAACTTAAACAAAATTGAGTGGCAAAATATTGATTAGCAAGGAATCAACAAGCATCCAAACATAGGAATTTAAAAAAACCTCTTATGTAAAGTGTATGGGAATTTCGTAAGATGCAGTCGCGAATAGCGGACAAGCCGAGAGGATTTGGATTAAAGATAAAAAGGAACTTTTGTAGGGCTTGTTGGGGCGAGGAACATAAAATTAACCGATATAACAAAAATATATGTAACATCTTTGTCACAGAAGCAATGAGAATTGTATTTTCTTTTCCAAATAACATATTCGGAATGGTACTGACAAATTAATAATAACTCGAAAACTATAGGCCAAAGAGCAGACTTCAGCACACAAAACTGGACAAGTTCTTCGCAAGCTTTCTACAAATCATCACGTCATTTATGTATCATTGACTGTTTTCAAGATATAATTTGTTTTATTGAAATGTAGGTGAAAATAGGTGATTTTACGTCATAGTAACCTTTCACTGATCTAGTTGGGATACATAGTCATTTGTCTCAACCTTTTGATTAAAATTCAGTTCCGTTCTGACTTCCTATGCACTTTTCTATAGAAGAGAGCGATAATAGATGATTTTAGTTCAAACGATGTTTTTTACCCCAGTTGAACATTTTCGAGATAATGGCACTTAAAGGTTTTGCAGTACATTTTCAATGGAAACCACACCGGCCTCTGAAGCTTTGTTGCTGGAAAACAGTGTAACATTGATTTAGAAGGCCAGCGACGGAAATAAACAGCTGAGGCAGACAAAAAACTTACAACAATCTGAATGGCAAAATATTTATTAGCAAGGAAACTATAAGCATTCGAAAAAAACACTTGCGTTAAGACTATGGGAATTTCGTAAGACGCATTCGCGAATTGCGGAAAAACCATGAGGAATTGGATTATACTTAAAACATCGTTTTTGTGGGGCTTACTGGGGCGAAGGAAATAAAACAAACCGATTTTAAAAAATGTAAATGTTTGGTCGCAGGAGCAATTTGCATTTTTTTACTAAAGCAAATTATTAAGAATGGTAGCCTACTGCTAAACTAATTACAACAAGAAAACTACTGGCCGTGGAACAAATTTGAGCACAAAAAATGAGCTAGTTTATCGCAAGATTTTTCAAAAATTATAATGTCATTTTTATATCTTTAACGGTTTTTGAGATATCACTCCTTTATTCAAATGAGCGATAATAGGTGGTTTTAGTTCATAATACTCTTGCACTGATTAAGATGTAAATATAAAAGAGTCGGTCACCTTGGAGTCCAAAAATGAGCTCCTTTTTTACGTCAGACGAATGTTTTTTGAGAAAATGAAACCTAAGGGGTTTACAACACATTTTCAATGGCAATTTGCCGGACATTGAAGCGTTGTAGCTCAAAAACAGTGACATATTGATCTTGAAGACTAATGACGGAATTAAAAAGCTGAAGAAGACGAAAAATTTACAAAATATTGAGTGGCAAAATATTGATTAGCAAGGACGCTGTATGCATACAACCATGAACATTTTTTTTAAATCGCTAATATGTATGTGTATGGGAATTTTGTGAGATGTGGTTGCAAATTGCGGACAAACCGTGATGATTTGGATTAAAGATAAAATGGCGCTTTTGTAGGGCTTGTTGGGGTGAAGAACATAAAATAAACTGATTTAAAAAAAATTAAAAAACCTCGTCACAGGAGCGATGTGAATTGCTTTTACTTATGCAAATTACATATTAAAGGGACTGGCCCAGGCTAAAATCATCAACAAGTCGGTGATTTTATTTTGGCTTCTTAATATGACCATATGTTGTAAACATGTCCATAGACTAGAACTGCAATTTTTGTTTAATTTCTGATTTCTAATTATTGACAACCATGTAGATGATTTTAGCAGATTTATGGAGAAACATTATAATAAACAATTATTCAGTAACTGCACAATCTTTTCTTCTGAAGTTGTCCGGGTAGTCGCTGGATGACCAGCAAATGGTGCTTGCAAAATTTTATGAAAATCAGTTGAGAAATGGGTAGAGAAGCATGCACTACTGATAATATTAAGAAAAAACTATTGGTATGATTGCCACCTAACCAACTCGTACAGTCTCGTGATAGTTTGTGTTTATCATTGTACAATGGCTATTGTGATATCAGCTCAGATCTGGCTACGTTGTAGACAGAGCTGAGCGGAGCGGATATCACAATAAATACAGCTTATACAGCTGATATCACAATAAATACAGCTTCTACAGCTGATATCACACTAAATACAGCTTCTACAGCTGATATCACAATGAGTACAGCTTCTACAGCTGATATCACAATAAATACAGCTTCTACAGCTGATATCACAATAAATATAGCTTCTACAGCTGATATCACAATAAATACAGGTACTACAGCTGATATCACTATAAATAAAGCTTCTACGGCTGATATCACACTAAATACAGCTTCTACAGCTGATATCACAGTAAATACAGCTTCTACAGCTGATATCACAATGAATAGATAATAATAGATAATAACCCGAAACAAAATCGTACCAAGCTGAAAATTTCAGCATATGTTCTTGAAACAACATAGAAAAACATATCAAAAGTCCTCTAAAATCCGCCTGGTATTATAGTGCCTGAAATTGGGGTATTAAGGGGTAAATGGGGGTAAACAATGGGTATTAGCAATACATTTAAAAGTATTCAACCTAAATTCATATAATTTGTATCTAAATATATGTTTTAGCACCTGCGAAATACATTAAAATTATTTGTATTAATTTTTTGCCAGCCTTTCATCCCCAAAAGTGGTAAATAGGAAAAATAGGGATAATATCCATAGCTTATGAGCTATTTGACCTAGATTCATAAAATTTGTATCTAGCATCGGCGAAAAAAGCAAAAACACTTTTTAAAATTCGGCGACCTCCCTTTAATCGCCAGCAACAACTTTTTATATCATTTTTTAACCACCCTTTCCTCCAAAAAGTGGTAAATAGAAGTGAAATTGGGGTGATTACCATAACTTAATGAGTTATTTGACCTAAATGCATAAAATTTGTATCCAAACATACCCGGGGTGTTTAATATTATCATTTGTACTAATATTTTATCACCTTTTCATCCCCAAAAGAAAAAAATAGCATAATAACCACAAATTGTGAGCTATTTTACCTAGATTTATAAAATTGTCAGGGCCTACCTGGATATGTTTCACCATGGGAGAGAATTTAAAAGCATTTTAAACTTATGCGACAACCAGCAACAAAGGGATATGATGCTGTAACATTACCATTTCATTCCGAAAAGTGGTAAATAAGGGTAAGATGTGAGCGATATTTGACTTACTTAGATTCATAAAATGGGTATCTAGATTATATATTTTAGCATCCGTTTAATAGTTTAATAGTTTAAAATTTAATAGTTTAAGCTCTTTGAAATAAACTCGAATTAACTGTTTAATTATGTGATTACCAATCTACATTATGCATGAAAATACTTTTTGGGATTGCAAAGATTGTTAAAAATGAATACAACATCATATACAATTTCGTTTTTTGAGATTAAATAGTGATTGTTGGTTTTTCTTTCAATTAGGCCTACACTTTTTTGTTTGATGCTAGGACAAATATATAAATACCAATTGTATGAATCTCCGTCAAATTTTTTGGTTATTCTCATAATTTTCCATTATTTGCCACTTTCGGGAAAGAAAGGGTTGGTAAAAATTGATATAAGTAATTGTAGTGGATTCCTCAGGAGGTAAAACATATGTTTAAAAACAATTTTTGTAAATTTAGACCCCATAGTTCATAAGCTATGGTTATCACCCCCCATTTTACCCATATTTACCTTTCATGGAGATGAAAGGGTGGTTAAAAATTAATATAAAAAATTATTGTTGGTAATTAAGGGGAGGTCGCCAAATTTTAGAAGTGTTTTAAAAAAAATTATCCGATGCTAGATACACAGTTTATGAATCTAGGTCAAATAGATCATAAATTATGGTTATTACCTCTATTCCGCAGGGGAATAAACATATGTTTAGATACAATTTTTATGAATCCAGGTTAAATAGATTTAAAGTTATCGTTATTATTCCCTTTATTACCCCTATTTACCCCTTTATTACCCCCATTTCGGGCACTAATACCAGGGGGATCTTAGAGGACTTTTGATATGTTTTTCTATGTTGTCTCAACAATATATGCTGAAATTTTCAGCTTGTTACGAATTTGTTCCAGGTCTCTATGAGTTTTAGACTAATACCCCTGGACTATCAGATCTGGGTACGTCGTAGACAGAGCTGAACTGGACAGATAGCAAAACAAATAAAACTTCTACAGATGATGTGTTCATTCAATTAAACATTTTAGGACAACGTAAAATAATAACTTTTATTATTATGTAAAATATTATGTAAAATAAAATCTGTCGGCTTGAAGCTTTTTTTTGCGCATATAGGCGCCACTATCATGTGCAGGGTTAAAGGCCCGTCCCACTACAATGATTATCCTAAGGCTATATGCTTTCCAATAGAAAAGTTAAGATTCTCTCAGCTTTTCAAATGGATATGAGATCAAGTAAAGTGCGTCCCAACTTTTCTGATGGAAAAGAGATCAAATTATCTTAACTTTAAATTATTTCCATTAAAAAAGTTAAAAACATCTTAACTTAGTTAAGAAGATCTTAACTTTTTTAATATAAATTAGATAAAGTTAAGATAATGCTAATTGTTGAAGTACGAAAATAGCCTGATATTAGCAGGCCTGAACATTCTACAGATTTATCTGTTTACCGCAGGACTTGAAAAACATATGTTTATCTAAAATATCCAAAATTTTAAAATAATATATGTAAAATTTCGCAAGCCAACGTTTTTTTGTGTAAAAATTTTTAATAAATATTAATATTAAATATTTATGCGTTTCATTATGAGTAAACTGTTATGTTTATAGTCGCCGTCACATTTAATTGTAGCGCACGTTTTACGCCGATTACGTCAATTTTCAACAGAGACTCATAGAGACTAACTTTATAGCTATGCAGTATTTTTAAATCAATTGTTATGATTGCTATTGGAAAACGGGGCGGAATTATCAGCCTAACGGCACAGTGTTTATACCCCGACAAAGTGACAACGTTCTAATATTTTAAAATGAATATTTCACTGGAGTTGACGTGGGAATAGAAATAGTCCTTGCTATGTTCGATTAAAATCTAATGAGTATTCACTGACAAATCCATGATAAATAAGTTAATGTGACGCGACTATAATTATAATATGGGGCTTTAAAGGCCCCATGTAGTCCCCAGACCTGCGATGTCATATTTCATACTTTTTTAGATGACTTAAAAAAATAGAGTGTTCAGCTCCCATTTTTAAACCACTGGGAACGATATTTCCAAAGGCAAAAATAGGGGGCGGAGCTAATTCGTGACGTCAAAAGGTGGAGCCATGCTTGGATGGTTATGATACATGTACATGTACATGTAGCTGATGATGTCTTGTATGAGTTTATAAAACTGACCAAAGTCAACACGGAAAGTCGGTCCAACGCTGCCTGAATGCAGGTGCAGCACTAGAATGGATGGCCATCACCGCGACTGCTCCTGGCCAGCGTCTAGCATTCACTCTGTCGATGTGGGCATATTAATATGAATAGAAATCTAGTTCAGCTCATGTACAAATACAAGAAACATGAAACATATACCCGATGCAGTTTCAATGTTAATTCAGATTCAATAATAAGCGTTTTTTGTGTGTGAAGTTATGAGGTGTGAGATCCGCCCAGCCCAAGAAATGTGCACATTTTCAGTTTTTATTTTTGAAAATAACTGAAAATTAGTGGATTAATATGATGTGCTAAGTTATGAGAGTTCATTGTGATATATATTTTAATTATATCGATGAACTGAAATCACTTCACAGGGCCTTTAAGGGTTTTGTTTTTACGGATATAACACAATAATGAATAAGGACAGGTTAAATAAGTGATAATGTGAGGCTTTAATGGCTAATTGTTTACTGATATTACAAAAAAATCATAAATGACAACACGTTAACAAAAAATGAAATGGAATAATTTTTATTTCAACAAATGATCACATTGTTCACCAAATATATTTTGTTTAAAGTTATGTAATAAGTCAACAATTTGTGTTATATACACTATTTCATGCAACACTATTTAACAATAACAAAGTTGTTCATGCAACAATGCTTAACAACAACACTTTTATTTGTGAATTTGACGGTATAATCTTGTGATAACTTGATGGATGGGGGCGGATCCAGAGATGCATGCACGGGGGGAATCATTTTTTTCGGGGGTGGGGGGGGGGGCAGATTTTGCACAACATTGGTCCGACATAAAACGAAATTAGATTTAGAAATGTAAACATTTTATGATATAATTTGGTGCCAATTCGTAAAGTACAATATGTTAGAAAATGAGCATTAGAAAATGATGTCAATAAAAAAAATGAATTTATATTTACCAGCAGCTCCCACCTTCCACCAAACTGGATCAGCCCCTTTAAGTGTGTGACCTTAGCACATTATTACACCATGACCATTATTAGTAAACATTTTCAAAAAGTGGATTTTGAAATGAAAACGCTTTATATATTATATCTTTTTGTTTCATATTATGTAAATTATAAATTATGTAATATTCATATCAGATAAATTTATATTTTGCCTTCAAATTAAAACTTTATTCATCTAAGATGTGTTATCGTTTAATACAATTATTAGATTATTTTGTATGCAGGGATTTCAAATGAATCAAGACGTAACTTGATATGTGCAATGTTAAGCTTAAATCAATGGATCATTTTTTTCTATTCTAAACAACCAGCAATGTCAACGAATAAAATTTATTCAAAATAGTATAAATTATACAATTCCGTATGTCTCTTGGTTATTATGAATTAGTATTTTGTTATGTTAGGCCACGCTGTTTATTATCTCTGTTTTAGATGCGCGTTAGGTGGTTTTCATGTCCCTAAAAACTCATTTGGTTTTAATTTCCTGATTTAAAACCCAAATTATAGTGGCCTAACTAGTTATAATGGTTAATGGCACAACAGTATTTATGTATATAGTAACTATAGCGAGTGCGAGTATCAAAACACAGTATCTGTGTACATAGTTACTGTAGCGTGTGATGTCAAAACACAGTATCTGTGTACATAGTTACTGTAGCGTGTGATGTCAAAACACAGTATCTGTTTGTGTAGTTGCAGTAGCGTGTGATGTCAAAACACAGTATCTGTGTATGTAGTTACTGTAGGGTGTGATGTCAAAACATAGTATCTGTGTGTCTAGTTACTGTAGCGTGTGATGTCAAAACACAGTAGCTGTGTATGTAGTTACTGTAGGGTGAGATGTCAAAACACGGTATCTGTGTATGTAGTTACTGTAGTGTGTGATGTCAAAACACAGTAGCTGTGTAGGCCTATGTAGTTACTGTAGTGTGTGATGTCAAGTCACAGTATGTGTATGTCACCATGTCTTTGTCACTAGCTGGCTGATGTCAGATGAAAATAAAGATACTGTTGATGATCTCAAGCAGCATTATACATATTGTAGCAAGGAATTCAGTCAACGTGAGGACCGAGCTCTGCTGTGTTTAGATCCTTAACGTGATCAATCTCTTTGTCCATGGTCAAATATAGATATAGGTCGATAGCACTATCTGATACAAAGGCAAAAAAGCACCTAACAAAATAGAGTTTACATTAACAACACCAACTTCCCCGAACTATGTCCACACAAAATATCGAACAATGAAAAATAAATATGTCTATTAAATAATTCTAGACTATCTAACAATGAAAT
Source organism: Flabesymbios commensalis (assembly GCA_964017125.1). Lineage (NCBI taxonomy): Eukaryota > Metazoa > Annelida > Polychaeta > Terebellida > Flabelligeridae > Flabesymbios > Flabesymbios commensalis. Next base: position 3,994,843 of record OZ024915.1, read on the forward strand.
ATGTCATGTTATGTCAAATACTTAAAAAAAACTATGTTCAATATTTAACAATTACATACAGCAACCAGATGTGACTCGCAGATAATAATAAGCAATAGAATATTTAACAATTAAGGATAACAACTAGATTTGACCCATATTATGTATGTCTATTTTCTGTGGAACATTTAATCAATGAAATGTTTTTATTAAATACAGTCTATAAACAATGAAAGATTTTGCTTTCTCAGATTGAAAGAATCAATTTTGAATCTTTGGGGTTGGGTTGATATTGGTTTAATGTTGGGCCAGCGTCGCAGACGGCGATCAAACATTACCTCAACATAATTATGGTTGATGGCTCGCGTTTAACGGTTGTGTGTGGACATAACATTGATGCGTAATAAAATTCGACAATTTTGAATTTTTAGCTGGGGCATTCTTCTTTTATTTCGCTGTTTACATTAAGCACGTATCAACACATCATCGTCGCAGTCGCAGTTAACCGTCCAGTACGCACACCCCGTGTTAGAATAGTAGCAATGGCGAATAAACCAGCCGTCCACTATACAGTAATTAACCCATGCATATCGATTGCCGAGATTCCGAACACAAGTGCACCCAAACCACCAGGAAGTGCCACTACCTCGCGCAGCACACATCGATCCAACAGTCTCTCGCTTTTCCTCACCGTCAGTTTCACCTGTTGGGAAGAATAGCATAGATAAATGGATAAACAGATACTGCTAGATTGAAGCATAAATATATTGAATTATCATGATTGATTGAGTGAATGATGATCCATTTCCTACTAGCTTGCTGAAGGATTGTCTCAACGTCCTAATTGAACCGATCACTAGTATCATCAATAAATCTCTCCAAGAGGGTGTTTTTTCCGGAGCAGTTCAAAAAAGCATATATTAGACCTTTGCTAAAAAAAAAATGAACTAAAATATTACCGTCCAGTTTCAAACCTCAGTTTTATATCAAAGATATTGGAGAAAGTTGTTGCATCTCGCCTACTTTACCACATGGAATCAAATTCGATGTCCAATAATTTGCAATCAGCATACTAAATTTCCACTCCACTGAATCAGCTCTTTTAAAGGTCGAAAACGATGTTTTACTCAATATGGAGAAGGGCAGAGTGACAACACTCACCCTCCTTGACCTACCGGCTGCTTTTGACACAATTGACCACCTCACGCTAATTAGCCGCTTGTCATCGTGGTATGGAATTTCTGGTACAGCTCTTAACTGGTTTACATCGTACTTGAGCAACCGATGTCAACAGGTGAAAATTTACGAATATATTCCCGAAGCGGTTTATATATCTTTCGGTGTACCCCAGGGCTCTGTCCTTGGGCCTATACTTTTTACTCTATATACTGCTCCCCTCAGTCACGTCATCGCTGAGCATGATGTAGAACACCATCTCTATGCCGATGACACACAAATTTATATATCTCTATCCGGTTCTGAAGCTTCAGAATCCCCAACTGATTTGAAATCCTGTGTTACTGATGTTTTCACTTGGATGACAAATTCGAAGCTAAAGCTAAATCCAAGTAAATCCGAGTTTATCATCATCGGTTCTAAAAAACAAAGAGAAAAGTTCAAAGATCTATTCCCTATATTATTACTTGATCATGACACACTTCCTAAAGCATTCGTTAGAACTTTGGGATTCATTTTTTATTGTGATTTTAACTTCAAACGACAAATCTCTCAGACTTGCAAACTATGCTTCTATCACATCCTTGACTTTCGGCGTATTAGGAAGTACCTTAGCCCTGAAGCTGCAAAATCTGTTGCATGTGCTCTAGTCACTAGTCATCTTGACTATAGCAATTCCCTATTGTACAATCTTCCTGACACGTGTCTGGCACGTGTAGTCTGTAAAGCTTCTCGTTTTAGCAGATCTAAGCCTCTCTTAAATTTTCTTCATTGGCTACCAGTAAAATACCGCATACGCTTTAAACTCTGTACCATCACTTTTAAAGCCTTCCTTTTTCACCAACCTACATATCTCTTTAATTATTTAGTACCACTTCAAAATTCAAGACTGCTTAGATCATCCAACACAAATATGTTAACTGTTCCACGAACAAAATGGGGCTCAAGGGCTTTTGCAGTTGCAGCTCCCTCCACCTGGAATTCACTGCCAGTTAATTTGAGAACTGCGAGTACAGTCACCTCATTTAAAAAAAATGCTGAAGACTTTTCTTTTCGACTCGGCTTTCCCCCCCCAATTCCTCGGAGATTCGGCGCCCAGTTGACGACTTACGCTTTGACTCTCGACATTGAGCTGGTTTCGATTTTGATTCTGCGCCTCTGAGCTCGCATCTCCGAGGATTTAGGCGCTATAGAAGTTACCGAATTGAATTGAATTGAATTGAATTTGGATCAATTCGATGATTCAACAATTTATTGACTCATTGATTGATTGTTTGATTGGTTGATTGACTTTCGAAAACTACATCATTACATGATGGAGTTGCAATAATTGCCCTGATGCAATTGATATCCCACTGAATTATCATATTATTTGAATCTAATAAAGAAGAGGTTGGCATCCGAATATGGGAAACTTCTGAGAGCTATAGGTAGGCCTATGTACAGTGATCTTTCAGTCCCCCATCACATGATGACGTATATTTAGTTTTTCAATCATTCCAAGGTTTATCTTATTTAAGTTTATTACCTTGATTTGACGATATATACATTCCCTCCCAATCCTGAAAATGGTATATTAATTTGACCCTCACCTTCGCTCTGTGGATCCAGCCAATAGACGTCTTTCCCTTCACAGAATGGACGTATCACTTTGGGCACAATGGACATGTCCGTCACTTTGTTGACCATCTTATAGCGAGTTTCACCGTCATGCCATTTACCAGTAATATTGTTCGGCTTTTCTGGCTAAAATTAAAAAGACAGTAATTATTGTTTATATATATTATTATGTTAGGACATCGAAGAAGTAAAATGTCTAAGGCATAACTACTAATAGGCATCAATAACCAGATATATATAGGGACACAAACGGAACATCAATATGGAGGTATAAAAATAATTGACTTTGTACTACTGGCTACTGCTTACCTCTTCTGCTTCCCACTCTTCCGCCCAATCTATAGCTGATCCAGCTGCCATAAAACACATGTCAAATTCTGTCAGATATGTGGTGGATATTTTCTAAAATAAAGACAGAAAGTGACTAAACATTAGCCTTTCATTTGCACAGATAGACTGGGGTTTAACAGAGGGTGATATTGAGATATACTTAGCAAAATAAGATGATACATTTATTATTTATTACTTTTTAACATTTAAAATATTTTAAAATGTCCAATGAGTATTGATTGCCCTTCGTCACCTTTTTGTAGTCGATCGCCATCATCATAGTAATGGCACCTTCCTCATTTTTCTTTATGATTAGCTCGCTTTGCTGATCGTTGTCCTTGATTATTTCTTGTTTGCCTTTGCCGTAGTCTTCTGTATTTTTCTGCCAATATTGGTAAATTTAGATAATATTATACCTTATATTATGTAACGTGAGATAAATTCAACCCCTTCCACGAAAACACGACTAAAATCGTTTAGGTCCGCTTTATTAGCAGGTTAAGTCACTTATTAGGAATAAATTAGTGTTTTCTCATCAAGATTTTCAAATATGTGGTCTCAAATAAACAAATATGAACATTTGTCATTTAATTGATTAACAAATATGAACATTTGTCATTTAATTGATTGGTCGCCTTTATTATCGGACGAGGCAGGGTTTGCAGACAATATAGGACATACTAAGTCAACTGACTCTTTCTATTATGGGACCGGGAAGTCTATTCTTTCCATCGCAAGGTTACGTATATGATAATAGCTAGTTCGTGAAAATGGCAAGTAAAATACGCTACATTATTCGGCATGTGCCACTCCATATGTACTTTAGATGTGTTGTCGTGTCAGGGCCATGTCCTGCATGAATGGTATATCATTATATTAATATTATTATTATTTAATTGTCATGTTTTTATCCGAAGCAATCATAGGTGTGTCATTAACTATTGCTGGCCAATGTTCATTGTACTCTCATAAGATTATGTTTGTTTTTATAAAGTCATATAGTTTTCAATAGTGTTCTAAATATACTCGCGCAACATATTCATTTGCATATATATTTTTTTATGTGTCCATGCTTATATGCATCATGATAATTATGTAGTAATTATTTTATCTCTGGTTTTGGAGCGAGAAACATATAAACCCCTATATTCGTGACTTTTAACTAAATGTTAAGCAATTATTATTTACTTTTTCAAAATCTCATGTGTTCAACATACACCTATATAATCATGACAATGTAAGTAATTCATGTAATTTTACCGAACTTGCATATACGTATATATATATCTATGACAAATAAGTTAGAAATGCATTTTATCTATTTGAGCATTGATGTTTGAACTCCAATGTGATTTGGAGGGTGCAACTAAACTTATATCATTCAAGAAAAATGGCATTAAGTATGTTACATATGATTATGTTGTTATTTTTATTGTAGCTAATTTAAATTAAATTAAATCAATAAATATATATATATATATAATAGTGTGAATGACATTTCAGAAACTGGTTATTATAAATTGTAATACATTTGTTTAGATAAGATTATATTGTGAAAGATGGAGCTTCGTAAAAATCCAATATTTTTCACTGGCATTCAACCATACAACAAATGTGTGAGCAACTGTCTACTCATCAAATCGGGCATGTATGCAACACTATTGTACATTTCTTTCAGGTCATTTTTCTTCAATTACTCCCCATTTTCAATGTCAATAAATCAGCTATTCAATTGTGTATCACGAAAAGAACCTAGTAATAACCCTGATGTTTGATTAGTCTTGCCAATGATATATTCTGTCAATTTATTAAAAATAACTTTATTATCTCTAACTTGTGCAACTCTTTTAAGAAAGCTAGGACATATTTCATCACCAAGATGGATGGCTGCGCAAGATGTCTGACAGCGTATGCTCCAAATTAGGATTTTTTTTTTAGTAATTCTGAGATATTATGAGGTCTGGTAACCATTATCTTCAACTATCAAGTCGTATGCGGCACGAAAACGCCTTGAATGCTTACACTAACAATATTTCACAGACCAATCACATCAACTAACAAACCATCTGAGCCGTAGTGTGACCATATACACTAATCTACGGAAACACTGACATCATTCACAGCCACTGATACGATCATTCAAGACACCCTTTCTGTACATACATGTCTCTTTGGACGGGAAGTTTTTAATGTAGGCCTACTGTTTGTTACGTCATAAAACACGACATATCTCGTGCTCTGTCTTGTACCGTTGTAGTAGCTTACTCGAGATATCGCTGGCTACGTCTGGAATGAGGTAATTTTCATGTTATTATCACACCTCTGTCATCTACGGGTCTAGTATACACATGTTGCTAAGACTAACTGTCTGAAAGTGGGGAGCAAAAATATGAGCTATTTGTATGTCCCTCTTGAAAATGTATGCTCCCATCAGACTACTGTCACATAATCGAATTGGACGTTCGTTTGTGTTGCAAAAACTTGAGTATTACACAACAAGAATGAAACCAGCCACAGTAATATCTGATGCATCAATGCTAGTTATTGATTAACCAAATTTGTTTTACCAAAATATTTAGCATTTTTCAACAAGACATCTTTTCAACAAGAACAACTTCAACAATAAAGTAGCAAAAAATCTCTAAGAATAGATAAGTGTAATAATGTAGATCAGTTGTCACCATTGGTCGATCAAGCTACCATATATATATATATATATATATATATATATATATATATATATATATATATATATATATATATATATATTATTACTGCAATTTTGGTATTTAAAAAAAGTCAGATTTAACAAAGGTCAGATTTAACAGATTGCAACAAGATCCTGTCTTAGAAAAAACTGTAAATACATATGAACAGCCGTCAAATTTAACTGACACAGAAAATTACTACCATAACTTATGCAGCAATTGAAAACAACAGTTAAATTTTGTAAAGAAACGTAGTAATAATGCAAAAGATCAGAGGATTTTCTGGAAAAGTCTGCAATAACAGAACCTAGGCGAAATCAATATTCACAATTAGAAAACAGAGTCACAACTTAGAACATCTTTTTTCCAAAAATGTCTATAAAAGTATTTCAAGCAACAATAGAGCCTGGTAGCCAAGTCATATTTATTGATAGGAAAATATCTGCATTTCAGAACGTTTATTTATCATTCTTGAAAAATAAGCTTGGAGTTAAGTAACAGACAACATCAGTTACTATTTATGGGGATATACAAAGTTGAAAGATTACGAATGGGCTCACAAGTCATAGTCTAGCAATGAAGAAGGAACGAGGAAGGCATGTCAAGCCGCAGAAAATACCACTAGGACAGCGAATATGTCAAAGATGTACAGCAAACACCATCGAGAACGAAATCCACGTTTTAGTTTATTTACTCAGATAACTGGATAGCTTGCGAAAACCAAGTTACAGAATTCTGAAAATTATGTAATTTACTTATCGAGCGAAAGTAATAGGCCTAGCGAAATACACCTACGTTTCCAAACCTGCAACGTGCCACATATGAGCTCCTAATAAAACTATTGTTTTAGGGATGGAGGTGTCGACACTCAGGTGTTGACAGATGAGGAGCGCCCTGTCCAACCTTTACTTTGTCTATTATATTGAATGTTCTTAAGATGATCCCAGCCGTCCAACTTATAGTAGCCTAGCGAATATGTCTAGGTAGTGTGCCTCGGATGTGAGATGGCTTCTTGAGCTGACGCCAGTAAACGCATGTTATGCTAATTACAAGATTTTTATGCAGGAATGTATGCATACGTTGGGTGTGTATGAGCTAAAACACATTACCATTATGTAAAAATAATTATTTCTGTATGTGTTAGATTTAAAAAAAATGTTAAAGCTGCATAACTGTTTGGTTTATTTCGATTAAAATAACCTAAAACGTCCAAAGCAAGCATTGCTATTGTTTTAAAGGCCTTGTAAATGCACCAAAACTGGGTAAATGTAGCGGAATTAGTTCACCATGCGGTACACCATAAAGTATTATGAAGTAGTGATTCGGTGTGTGTACAATATTCATGTACTAACGGTGAGGTTATGGGCCAATATAATGTTACATTGGCCAGCACGAAACCACGAAACCAATAGCAAACACATACGTTGAGCTGAATCGGCATAATGCTGGGCCAGTACCGCAGACGATGGGCCGCCATTATTCTGCCATTGGATCAATGCCTCGTGTTAGCTGAGATACAAAGCCCTCATAACCAGCTGCAGATCTAGATGCTGGATACTGGGTCAAATCGGTTACAGTAAAGTCTGATGTTTTTAAATATTATTTTATTTTACAGCATAGCGCGATGTATATCACTGTATGCGATGATTTACGATAAAAAAAAATAACGTCTGATATTGTCTAGTGGCATTTTGACTATATTTTGAAATGTCCATGAGATACCTAATAAAAAAATGCAAATGTTTTTCAAGAAAATCACGAAAATCCAAAGAGCGAAAACGATGATTTACATCACTGAATTTGATGTCAATTCCAGTACAATTTCTCACGGTCTGGGGAGAGCGTCTTAATGGCGGGCCAAAGGCTCTGATGCTGGCCCACACTTAAAAGCACCTTACCGAAATAGAGTTCTATTTTTCAAGTGAGCGACATTCTCCATACCGGTACCGATATTAAACATGATATTACATGCAGATATCCTCCATATCACACAAAGTAATAACTTCTAGATATGTCTAACTGATATGAGACAATACACGTTGTACTGTGAAATGTATCTAATCAGTTAAAAAATAACAATAATTTTAAAAGTCTTCCTCTCTTTTTTCTATGATGACCGTTATCTGCCACTTGGTACTTTTAATGTCCTGATTATATAGACAGTATGTCTTACTCCGCTGTGATCAGGCTTGTTTTGGTGGGGAAACAATTTACAAAAACAACAAACTTAAATCCTTAATAACTCAGTAACCGGAGCAGTAAAATAAAAAAATAAAACACCATTCTCCATGGATTAATCGTCTGAATAAAATAAACAAAACAGTTATGCAGCTTTAAGTAAGCCTCACATTACTAAATAGCATGATAATTCTTTTAATTGCTTTAATACAAACTCTGGTTGCATCAGCTTGGATAAGTATATACTCTCCGTTTCTACGCTTTCCAGTGTCTTTTTTATCTATAGTTATATTAAAACTGCATAACTGTTTTGTTTATTTCGACATAACCTAAACCTAACCTAAATTGTTCAAAACAATCTTTTTTAAATTGTTAAAGGCTTCATAAAGGCAAAAAATTAATGTAAATGTAGCTGGATTAGATCACAACGTGATACACCATCAAGGAATATGGTGTAGTAAATTAGTCCGTCTGTGTACAATATGTACATACTAGTGGTTAAATTATGGGCCAATATAATGTTAGATTGGACCAACACCAAACCTCGTAATAAAAAACACGAGACGCTGAACCGTATTGGTCTGGCGTTGAGCCAGAGCCGTAGACGATGGGCCCGAATGAGACCGACATTAGATCAATGCCTCATATTAGCTGCGATACCAGCCCTCACAAATCACCCGATGATGTCCCAAGACTAGGTCAGCTCCTATGAGAACTTGGCTACCGGTACAGTAAAGGCTGATTTTTTTACAGTTATTTTATTTAACATTATTTCGCACTTTATATCACTGCATGTGATGACTAACGTTGAAATAGAATAAAGTCTGACATTTTCTAACCTAATTTCACTATATTTTTAACTGCACAAGAGTGACAATTATGGTTTACATGACTGCTTTTAGTCACGAATTCCCAGGTCTGGTGAGAGCGGCTCGATCAGTGGCAGGCAAAACTCTCAGATGCTGGCCAACTCTTAAAAGCAGTATACAAAGAGGACAGTCGTATTTTGAAAGATACTGACATTCTCCACACAGGATTCGAAATTAAACATGATCTTATATGCATGTCTCACCGATATCACACAAAGCAGCAAATCATAGATATGCCTAAATGAAATGACAAAATAAACTGTGTACCGTGAAATGTATCTATCATCACTTTAAAAATTAAAATTAGTTTGAACGTGTTCCATTCGTTTTTAATGACGCTTGTTACCTTACACTTTTAATGTCCTGATTATACAGACTGTGGGGATAACTCCGCTGTGATTAGTTTGTTTTGGTGGGGCAGCAATGTTTAGAAATTGTCAAAGAAATTGTCAAAGTTAAAAGCCTAATAACTAAGTAACCAGAAGAGTCAAACAAAAAAATAAAACATCACTTTTTTGTGATTTGATCTCTAGAATAAAATAAGCAAAACAGTTATGCAGCTTTAATAGTGATAACGGTAGTTATTTTATCTCTAGTTTTAGTGTGGGAAACATATCTATCCCGCATAGTCAGGGGTGCAAATTCAACTATAAGCTTCACTAGCCAAGAGCGAAATTCAACTAGCCCTTACCATCATTTACCATACATTTCTAAGGAAAATCCACTAGCCTTTACAATATTCCACTAGCCTCAGGATGCTGTGCTAGTGCAAATTAGCACCTTGATAGTACTATTGGCATGTATTTTGTTATTGTTCTTTTAGTTAATACTTCCACATATGTGACCCGCCAAGCCAAAATGGCCGTAAGCTCCAAATTTTCAAAATTGATTTATTTAGTTGATTCAATAGCTGTATCCTTCCTGTTTCATTAACTGAAATATTTTTTGAAAACTCTTTATTACTTTTTGTTCTATAAGATTTTTAATATTTTTAATTTAGTTATGTAATCAATAAAATTAAATTTTAAATGACGTAAATAATTGTAATAAAGCCGCGGGTTACATAATATGTTTTAGGTATGTCTAATTCGATGTAGTGCTTAAATACTTCACTCTCGGGCGCTGTGTTATGATATTTTGTATGTAGGGCTATTAGATTATGCAATCATGTCATATTAGAGCACTACTACACACGATATATGTGTTATTATTTTTTTTTACATAATCAGAGGGCCTGCTCTAGTTTCTCAACGTTTATATATCAGGTTAAGATCCATGCATGTACACGGAAATATCAGTGTGAGCAGTCAGAGATGGAATCTCTGATGTCAGAATGGGCTTAGACTGAACCTTAAGTTCAGATTTGCAGTATGCAGTATTTGTTTTCATGTTTTGTATTCCAACATTTATTATTTATATTCTTTTTGCACGTATTGCAATAAATAACAATATAAATGTGCAAGTAAATTTAGCAGATAAGAATAATGAATAAAGAGTCCTACCTTCACTTCGTGTGCAACATCGTCGTCCTTCAACAAACAAACAGTTATTTGTAATCAATATATGTTATAATACAATATTGTATCACAGGCATACCACCTAAGCATTCAAAGATTAAAAAAAGAAATGCATTACCTTCTGATAATTTACCCTGTTTTAAACAATTGATAATAATTATTATTAATTGATGAAATAAATTTAGCGTAATGATACTTGTGGAATGGTTACTAAAAGAAAAGACTACTAAAATCTAAATTGCTTTTAAATTTATAGTGAATATACCTATTTTGAAAGAGCCATAGTTATTGTTTTTGTATTTTCAGTAGATATATCATTTATAGCACATTGTGTTAATGTCTATTTTCTGAATATTTAATATATTTTCCACAACTCACCTCACACCTTGATTTCACGTCATTCAGGTAGATTGCGCCACCTATCAATACCATCAGTAACAGAGCTGTACTGACAGACGCCCATGACGTCAGAATAACAGCACGCTTTGTCAACCACCCTTTCTTCTCGACCTATTATAAACAAATCAAAACTGCAATGGTCAACGTTTTTATAAACAAAAAAAGACGTGTCCGCCTCCAATGCAGCAGGTACTAAAATCCCCTCTCTGTGAAGCATCCCCGAAACCTCACATTTTTTTCAGAATAGACATCTAGACTAGCTATCGGGGGCGTGACCTTGTATTTGTGGCTCTGTTTTTCTTCTCCTGTATTGTGTGGAAGCTTCTTGCAGCAATCTGATGGGGTGCGTTGGCCTGCAACACTGTACTTTCATGCTTTCTTATATTGGCATGAGCTTTCCCAAACAAATACAAAACAACAACAACTAATGTGCGATTAATATATTGCCGGGAGGCCCGGGTAGCCAGCATGTGGGCTAGATAGATTAAACAAACAAAAAAACAAAGAAACAAAGAAACAAGGAAACAAAAAAAAACAAACAAACAAACAAACAAACAAACAAACAAACAAACAAACAAACAAACAAACAAACAAACAAACAAACTACGAAAAAAAATCAAACAAACAAAACAAAACAAAACAAAACAAAACAAAACAAAACAAACAAACAAACAAACAACAAACAAACAAACAAACAAACAAACAAACAAACAAACAAACGAACAACTGATTACTAAGAACTAAACTTTTAAATAATAAACATAAAAATCAAGATTGTAGTCAGCTGTGCATATACATTTTATGTCAGTGAATATCTGGAATTATATAAAATGTTTCTATCATCAACCAGTCTGCTGTTTTATAATAATATTGGGATTTATATTGTACCCCTGTATCAATTAAATGACAGAAGCCACTATTATCACCCAGGCCAGGGCGTAGCCTGCAGACTCAGAGTGCAGTGTTTTTTTGTAATTTCAGGTAATTTTGCCATAGTACTAAATCAAAAGTAGGTCAAAGGACAGTTACACCAAAAGGCACATCCAGACCTCATACGCCCCCCCCCCCCCTCCCCTCAGAGGGGTGGCGCGCAAAATTTGAAGACAATCAGACATATGGTTGAGAAATGCATGTCACAATATTACGCCACGAAGTACATTTAGCCCATAATGCACATCTAGACCCCCTAGAGGGCAAAGTATGATACAAATCAGCCAAATAATTACTGAGATATATGACAGAAGTGTACCTGAAAATATTTAGGTCATATGACTGAACCAACTATTTGGTTGTTTAATGCTAAATTTGAATGCAATATGCCAAACATATGCTCAGAGATTGCATAACAAAATAAATAATTGGATCATAGTTCTAAACGAAAAATTAGTCAAAGTACAGTTACCCCTAAATGTACATCTAAACTCCATAGTTTACCCCGTGGTTTACTATTTAATTATTTAATTAATTAATTAATCAATTAATCAATTAATCAATTAATCAATTAATCATTTAATCAATTAAATAATTAACTAATTTATTAATTAAGTTATGGGGCTGTTAATGAATAAATCATCAAATTGAATGATAAATTAATATTAATTAATTATTTAATTGATTAAAACTATTAAATTAAAGCTCAATGGAAAAGTCATATTCCACCGACAAGAAAACACACATTTTCCATTACTAGACAAGCAAAAGTCACAAAATCACAGTAAAAACATTTTTGTTATGGTTTCTTAATTAAATTTAATTAATTATTTAATTGATTAAAACTAATAAATAAAATCTCAATGGAAAAGTCATATTTCACCGACAAGAAAACACACATTTTCCATTACTAGACAAGCAAAAGTCACAAAATCACAGTAAAAACATTTTTGTTATGGTTTCTGACCTCACTGATTCCAAATCTGGTTCACATAATATATGTATCATGTATAGTATCATTAACATGTATATTGATGATTATTCTTTCAGATAATACTTGTGAATTTATTTACAACATTTTCTATTTTACCATATTATACACTGTGATATATTGTTTATTTTAATGACACATAAGTCACGTCGTTTATAAATATGTATATATATTCTTGGTCACGAAAATGCTGCGTTTTAATATTTTGCTGAAAGAAAAAAGGTCAGTTCTTCAGCATTGAGTTTAATTATTGAATCACGCAGCTTGAATCAATCTGTATTTTTCATTTGGATAATATCGAGGATTTTGATCAAGGGTACTAAAATATTTGAAGTTTCCGATTCAAAAACTCTGTTCGAATTATAGTCTGGGGCATTGGTACTTATTTAGTATTAGTATATGTTGATGGTTGCATTTCCAATAGATTATAATATTAGTTTCTTGGAATATAAAGTAAGGGAGATGTGAAGAGAGTTGGGTTATAAGGATAACTGTAAGTGATACAATGATGTATTTCGCATATGTGATATGTTTGTTAAAAAATAGTGGTAGTGTCTAATAGTAAATGAATGAGTGAATGAATGAATGAATGAATGAATGAATGAATAAATGAATGAATGAATGAATGAATGAATGAATGAATGAATGAATGAATGAATGAATGAATTAATTAATTAATTAATTAATGAATGAATGAATGAATGAATGAATGAATGAGTGAGTGAGTGAGTGAATGAGTGAAAGAATGTATGATTGAGATCTATCACCTATTCCATCAACATGTCATTTAGCACATATAGATAAACCAAAATATTGTAAACAACTAAATCAATGCAATGTCACCCAATCAGTTATCCCCTCTATTTTTCGTGACGCTATTAGAAAGAAATATTATGTCTTTATTCATCTCCATATCAAAGTACATGTATCATACAGGGCAAACAGGAAAGTCAATACAAATACAATTCTACAAAATAGTGTAGCTGTTGAATAAATTATTAACTGAGTAGTTTATTTTAATTATAAATAGTAATAACTGTTTTTTAATGACATTACATAAATGTGTCAAAAGTTGTATTGAAAAACGTACCAAATACACACATTAATAACATTGTATGTACAATGGGGGGGAATTGCAGCATGGTGCAAACTATTGACCTGTAGTGACAGTAATAATAGTTTCAGAATGCAGTTGAATTATTTGAGTTGAGCAATGTGTTATGTTAGCTGAATGCATAACGGAAAACAGTTATTATTAGACCATTGTATTTATGTATTAGGTTGGGCCACTAGGACAGGTGCGAACATACCTCATTATAGCAGTGATAGCGAGGATGTTCTGCCAAACAGACATTTGTGGATCCAGGCCACGGTTGGAAGGCCATAAATAAGGTCTACAACGTGTCGTTGGAAGCTACAGATCTGCGCACTAATAATACACATATTATGTAATCATTATTATATCATTGAGTAGCTAGGTGTGAGTAGTAATAAGATTTAAATAAAAGGGTCACAACGGTCATGCAAACGTATCTCTGAGACCCCACCTTTAGAGGTAAAAGGGTGGCAGAGATGATTGGGAGCAGCTAGACCAAACAATGGTGTTTTGGAGCTGGTTCACTGTCTAAGATGTCGGACCAACATTGGGCTAACATTGACTCATTGCCCTTGTTAGCTGAGTTGCTTGTGTAAACAAGGCTAGACGATGGCACAGTTATTCTATGTTATATTCGAGAAGTTTGCCAGTGCGCAGGCGCAGAATTTATAACATAGGACAGCCAGAGACGTAGAGCGAGAGAGCTCTAAGAGAGATGCGCGAGCCACCATAGAGTAAGGACTGACTATTGTCTGTGAGCATGTTATGGCCATGATGTAATTGTATTATTAAAGATGTGAGAAGATGATCCTGACCATGAGACCCAGCACGAGTTCCTTGGCATTATATACAAGCCCCTTATCAAATCCAGAGATGCTGGTGAATCTAGAAGGCGTTAGATTGTTAAATCCGTGGACTTTTAATTGGACTCGCAGTCCAAGGATTTTTCAATGTGATAATAAAATTACAAAGGCCGAATCTGGCACAATGTTGGTATTGTGATTAGCTCACAGTCGATCTACATTCGCCTTAAACTTAGTGTACACTGTGGCAAGGAAAGTGATAATGTCCTCATATATAACCTGCCATTCTGTGACATAAGGACGATTAAATCCGCTCAATTACATAATCATTTTCTCATTGTCACAAAGCAAGCCTTCCGACCGGGCATAGACTGAGTAGCGGCGGCCCAACTGACACTTCTAAATGGCTCAAGACTTAACAACAACAAAGCGTGAGCAACAGCTAATCTGTCATAAGGATTGCACAGAGAGCATAATTGTATTTGTCGGATATTATTACCTGAAAAACTATAAAAGATACATCCACGACCGATTAAAATTCTAGCAGCAGTTTTACATTTACCTGAAATGCCTGATCACGTTTAGCAACCTTCCAATTCCACAAACAGTTCACATATTTCACACATTTGTAAAATAAATATAAACTTGTGTAGATTATGCGCAACATATTCCAACGCGCAATATGCTGTTGTCTTACAGAGTTATAAACGCACTTTTCCCCACGTGTAGATGACATGGGAGTTGCACTAAAAATATTTTATTGTACACGATATCCGTTAGACTATTTTTTTCATATAGAACAGCAATGGGTCCCTCATATGTAGAAATAGTGCGTGCGCTGCCCATACATGAGCAGCTCCATCATTAATACGCTCTGTTCACTCATTGACCACACCTCACACCCGCATAGTAATTTAGGCTCTGCCGCAGCCCACTACCACTGATAGGCTTTATCCCACCAGTAACGCTTTGAATACTCAGGATAATATTTACAAGCTTTTTGTGATAGGTAATCCTTTCTTTACAAATTTCTTTAACTGTTTTTTTGTGCTGCATAGTGGGATACCTACATGCAGGTGACTGTAAAATTGTTTTAATAACTGGTTTCTTACATGTTTGGTGCAGGGAGCGAACGGACGTGTTCTGCTGAATAGAGTGTCTTCCTATATTTATCTACGTTTATTATATGATTTGTCTACAGGAATAATCTTAAGAGATATAGTGTGAGATGTGTTGACATGTGGCGTCGACCATGGATGCTTTGTGACAATCTAATGTGTATTTTAAGGTATAGTTTATAAACTGGCTCTATATTCATGTGATATCGCCCATTGCACGTGCCAGTGCTGAATTGGCTGAATTGCTCAGTCATGCCACGATGTGACGGCCTGCCCGGCCTGCCAGGAAACTTCCCTAATAACAAGTGTGATGACTCTGTCACTTTATGTCAAGGAGATTTAATGCTCTGCCCCTCATGCAACGAGGAGAGATTTGGTACAAGGCGTCGTACAAGTGTCGCTGTCAATAGAAGTGAGAATTCTGCCAACAATGACAATATAGGCCCCAGTGGTCCAGTGATTGTACAGCCTGTATTGGGATACGTTGTATATGCACTCAACTTCAACCCCTGAGAATATCAGGAAGTTAATGGTTAAACAATTTGCGCTCTCTGAGATTTCTGATGCTAAGTCTTAATTGTGGCAGGAAGGAGACTCAGACATTATAGGAGAAATATTCAGAAGAAAAGACCCTAATACTCGATCAGAAATTGACGCACATTGTCAAGATATCATTGCGGCAATCTTAAAACTGGATAAGACAGATACTCTGCCTAGGTTTGCCGTGGATGCATATAGTTTACGTCGTCTTCCCATGATACGCCCTGAAGAAATGATGTCACTAGCCACAGCATCGCGCCTTAAACTTTTGGAAGATAGGATGGATAATTTAAGTAGTTGAGAGGAACGTAGCGTGTAATATGACGATGAAGGACAGGATTGATAACCTACCAAGTTATGCTAATGCAGTGAAAACACCTCGTCCTCAGGTAAATTGCCCTCCTATCTGTCTGGACAGGCCTACACCGGTCCTGCAGTTGAGAAATGCTGAACAGGATGAAATACCGACACATGATGAGGAAGAGAGAATCACCGCAGATCGCAATATACAGACACAATCTCCCGACCTACAACCAGCACAGCCACCAGCTCAAGGTCAGCCGCTGAGACTGCGGGATGCTACAAATTTTCACCGATCACCAGAGGGAATAAATCGTGCTCATGGTGGAGGTAGTGGCCGTGGTCGCGGCCGCGGTATTAATCGTGGTCGGGGTTGTGATCATTCACGTGGACGTGGGCAGTAGCGCTACGACCAATCCAGGCACGATGGCTCCACCAGCCATCATGGTCACATCTACGAATCTTCAGAGAGAGCCTGGAGCGCTCTTTCTCCAGTGGAATGACAAACAATTCGACAAACATAGACTATTCAAGGCTATTCAAGCACGGAAAAAAGATCTGGTAGAAAGCCAGAACGTTGAGGTACGTTCAATTGAGTGTATTTCTAATCCTAGTCCTTCAAATTAACTGTACCCAAATCCCAGTTAGAGACTATTTTTAATGACACTTTCCCGTGGCCATCGGGAGAAAGAGTAAGAATTTTCTATAACATGCGGCGTACTGCAGAGCATAATCACGCTGAGAAATGGGATTCCGACAGCAACAGAAACAATTAATCATAGATAATACAACTCTACCTCTAATATTTGCATCGTATAACTCCAACAGTCTTGGGGTCGGTCGGACAGAGGATAATAATCAGTTAATGAATAAGTGTGATATACTTCTGCAGCAAGAACATTGGCAGCTGAAAAATCAATTGGATAATTTATCGTCCATTTTCACTGGAACTCACTCTCACGGAGTGTCAGGAATGAATGAGCATGAAATAGTACAAGATCGCCCTTACGGTGGTGTTGCCTTCCTTTGGAAATAATCTATTAATTGTAAAATTAGACCTGGTAAATGTAAATCAAATAGGCTATGTGCTATTTTGGTTGAACAAGTGGATCCGTTGATATTCAATGTCTATATGTCCACTGACACGGAGTATGATTTAAAAAACAATGATATTTTTAATAATATTTTGCAGAATATAGCTTGTGTTTCAGAGGAGACTAACGTAGACCACGTTGTAATTGGTGGAGACTTTAATAGTGAATTGTCAAGGTTTAAATAACTTCATACAAACTATTTAAATAAATTTTGTGAAAAGGAATCTCTAATACCTGTTATTCTACGTGACGCTAGTAAGTTAGATTACACTTACCGTAGTAGAATGACAGATGATTGCAGCATACTTGACCATTTTATTGTCATCAAAAATGTATTTGCCTCTGCTATTAGATATCATGCATTGTTAGACAGCGATAATTTTTCAGATCCTAATGAAAATGATCATACCAGAGTCTTATAAATCACGTGAGGTCTTAACCCCCAGTACACAAAAAATGCAGTGGAATCGAGCCAGTGAAAAAGAAATCATAATGTATAAATTGGAACTGGATATAAGCTTAATAAAATTACTGCACCTCAGGAAGCTATTTCATGTACAGATTACTCTTGTAAAGTACACGATTATGCGCTACAACAGTATTATAATGAAATTCCAGATGCACTAATGCATGCTGCAGAAAAGTCTATACCATGTAAAAGTAAGAGAGGTAGTGATCTACATATACCGGGTGGAACAAATATGTATCAGAACATCGTGATAGAGCCATATTTTGGCATAAAATCTGGATAGAAAACGAAAGCCCTGGTCGTGGTATAATAGCTGATATACGGCGTCAATCTAGAGCTAATTACCACAAGATTCTAAAAGATGTACAGCGTCAAAACAATGTGTTAAATGCCACGAAGATGGCAGAGTCTATAAGTTTAAATAATGTATAAACGTTCTGGAAAATGGTTCGTAAATTGAGGATCGGTAACAAAACCTCTTCAAATATGATTGATAATGTTACTGGTGACGAAGCTATTAGCTTTCTTTTTGCAGAGAAATATGAAGATATTTATAATTCTGTATCATATGATGACAGCGAATATAGCTAATTACTGGATAACCTAAACACGCGCATAAATAATTAATGTTATCAAAATGAATGTAAGTCTAAACATTATATAAGAAAAGCTGATGTATCCCTCGCTATATTGAAGCTTAAGCCAGGTAAAACAGAATGTCAATTACAATCGGAACATTTAAAAAACGGATCGGAGCTTCTATTAAACCATATATCTAACTTGTTGTCATCAATGCTGTTACATGCCTACATACCTGTTGATATATTACCTTCTACTATTTTGCCTATCCCAATGGATCGTAAGAAATCACTACATGACTCGAGTAATTATAGAGGTATTGTTCTAAATAGCCTTCTGGGAAAAATTATTGATCATATATTATTAACCAACTATACAAATGTATTTCAAACATCTGACCGTCAATTCGGTTTCAATGCTAAACATTCTACTGTGCAATGTACCTTTGTAGTTAAGGAGACTTTACAGTATTACATAATCCGTGGCAGTTCTCCTTTGTTATTACTACTTGACGCGAGTAAAGCCTTTGACAGGGTCAATTATGTTAAATTATTTAATTTGCTCATTAAGAAAGGAATATGTCCACTCGTGGCTAGATTATTAGCAGTTATGTATAATAAACAGCAGGCACAGATTAAGTGGGGTCAATCGTCCAGCAAGATGTTCAGAGTGACAAATGGTGTCAAGCAAGGATGAGTTCTTTCACCTGTTCTATTTTCAATTTACCTTGATGAATTACTATACAGAATCACATATTCTGCCTATGGTTGTTTTATTGGTACGTCGTTCGTGGGCTGCTTTGCATATGCTGATGATATAGTATTATTAGCACCTACTAAAT
The DNA here is from genome assembly GCA_964017125.1 of Flabesymbios commensalis. Lineage (NCBI taxonomy): Eukaryota > Metazoa > Annelida > Polychaeta > Terebellida > Flabelligeridae > Flabesymbios > Flabesymbios commensalis. The sequence goes on from OZ024915.1 coordinate 4,014,380, forward strand.
ATGCATTGAGCAAAATGTATTAAATTGCATGTGAGTTTGCTAGTGAATATAGCATGTTATTTAATGCTACGAAGAGTAAACTTATGTTGTTTGACACTTATGAAACGTCTTCGATGACAATAAACGGTGAAGAATTTATATGTACTAACCAAGAAGTACACCTTGGAAATGCCATTGGCACATGTAAAAATGCCACAAAAAATGTAATAAATAATGCCACAAATGATTTTATCAAGAGAGTGAATGTCATTAATGCTCAATTTCGCTCTGTGTTTTGCAGTACCAAATATGAACTTTTTAAAACATTTTGCATGCCTATGTACAGCTGTGAGTTGTGGGACTTTTCGTCAAAATATATGGAGTTTTTCTATGTAGCCTGGCACAAAAGTATCAGATTGTTATGGTCTCTTCCGAACAGAACCCATTGTAATCTATTACCAAGCATTTGTGATGATCTGCCTGTGGAATATCAATTGCACATACGTTTCCTCAAGTCTATTAAATCCAATATGAACACTGATAATAAACTTGTAAAACTATGTGCACGTTTATGCATGGATGGTATGGTATCAGACACCGGGAAAAGTATAACGTACATTTGTAGCAAATATGGACTGATAAGGAGAGATGTACATAATGTATGTACAGGAACATTAAAACACGTCGTCTTGGCTGGCATTCAAACTCCTCCTCAAGAGGCTGTGTGTGCCGGTATAGCCATCATAGAGGCTATACACATGAGAGAGCATATTATGGACTATAACCCACTTACACTAAACGAATTGGAGCTCCTCATACACCAGACGGCCACGTAAATTATTTATATCAGCAGAGTTAAATTAATACATGAACTCACTACCTTTTTTTTTTAAATTTATATATGTATGAAAAATTGTACTTTGTACGAATAAAGTGAATATTATTATTATTATTGTGATATTAACAATACGCACTCTGTTTTTTTTTGCAGAAAACATGTATTCGAATTTTGTCCAAATGCAAACAATATCTCCATTCAATACTGTGCTTAACAGCCTCATCAACTACATATTGTAAAGTAGATTCTGACTTGGCGGCAACCGCTGTATCATCAACAAAGGCTGGATATGTAAGTATTGTATTAGCAATAGACATAGGACAGACTATGCTTACCAGTTCATTTAACAAGTCATTATTGTATAGGCAAAAAAGGTATATAGAAATGACATGACCTTGATATACTCCTTGTTGGGGATAAAACAAATTGTATAGGCCTCCAGCTATCTCAAAAGAGCATTTGCACCCATTGTAGCTATCTTAAATAACGGACCAAAGCCGCTTATCCATTCATAGATTAATTAGTTTATACACAAGTCCCCTTATCAAGACACTATCAAAATGCCTTCTTGACATCAAGGAGTGCTACATAGGTGTTTTCAGGGTGGGCAATAAATTATTAAAGTGACAGAGCAGTATTTATACTGGAACCACCCTTCCCTGCTACCCCTTGTCGATTAGATAATGTGGTTCTGAACCAATTCTCATATCTCTTCATCAGGATTTTATCATATACTTTACTAAGTGTGCTAAGGAGGGTTATTAACAATTAATATAGTCCAATGATATAAGTCTATAGAGAGTGCAAGCGTGTAACATAGACCAACTACATATGCTTTAGGATTACAAATTTATTGATATGTTATCTATTTCTTAAACATTGTATAATTCTGCCATATCGGATGATGAGATGGGTATAAATGAATATAGAAATAGAAATTGCAGCGTATCTGGTGGTGGAGGTTGTGTAGCAATATATGTATAATATAAAATACCTATTACCTATGAATATTGCTGCCGCACTAAGCGGAAATACATGAAACAGAGCTGCTCAATGTAATCACAACCATACAAAGGTTACAAAGGACACAACTATTTTTGTGTTCAATTGAATCACAACCTTACAAAGGTTACAAAAGACACAGCTATTTTTCAACAATAAATTATATATAGAGGGTTAACATCTTCAGGTGACTTCGGCCATTGTCACAATATGATGGGTGCTATAAAAATGTTCGATAAATTTTCCGTTCTAGTTTCGAATCCTGGAAATTCACGATGCGACATATTCTGTACTTTATTACTTTTGTAAAGGGCGCTCGTCGTCGGTTTATTAACTTCACGGATTAATGCAGGATATAAATATGAGCCTTTGTCATGTTACAGTTTATATTACAAACGAAAATTGACCGAATATTTGCATATTAAAAAAGTGAGAAATTCAAATAGTACAGCCACGACCGTATGAGGCAGACGAGGCTTTTCACATGTTCTATTTTCTAGCAATACAAATTATCAGGATTTTTGACTTCTCAGGATTTTTGGCTCGGCCTCTGGCCCCACCTCGTCTGTTTTCAAACCTGACCACAGCACTTTAAGCTCACAAACCGGGCAGAAATAAAGCAATCATGCAAAGATGGGAATGATCGGAAAACATGTAGTGGTCTAAAACTCGATATATTAAGCTAATGTTGCATGTATATTGATAATTAATGTAAAAAACATAGTAAATTACATCCCATCACAAATCAATAATCAAAGGATTATTTTTTATTCGTTGCTATTTGCATATTTATTTCACACTAGTTTTATTTATATTGGGGTGCATTTTGAGATGCCTTTGGCTGGTACACAAATGTGGATGCAAGTGAGGGAAATTTTACGTGTGATAAACCTTTAGTCATACAGGGAAAAGAACAAAGCTTAATGCAACCAGCTTTGTGTATTTGTAGTTGATTTCAGGATAAAATAAGCTGGTGACAATTTAAAATATTGAAAATAAAAATAAAGCGACGACATTACTGTGATTGCAAATCAGACAATCTCCACAGATTTTTGTTTTGTATGCATCTAGAAAGGTGTAATAAATTATCTAAATAAACTTACTGTCATCCTGATTCTCAATAATTTCGTACCAAATTGTGCGGTCAGCAAGTGTCTATTATTAAAAGTTATTACTGTACAAATTTATCCTACCAAATTCTCAATAGATGGTTGTGATGCATAATCGCACAATTTATGGGTATTTTGCGATATTAGCCTAGAAAAACGAGTGATTCTAAGGACATTTTTTGCTGCTTGAAATCATCAAACAAGTTTTACCGCTGGGGACTATTTACAATTTTACCTTGTCAATATCTCAGCTTTTACAGTGGTTATCCAACAAACAGGAGATATCGACAGGGTGCAATTTTTACGTTGCTCCATTAGTTAAGGGCCACCTCCAGACCTGGGTTCAATTCCGGAATTCATCTGGAATTAGAACTAATTTCAATTCTAATTCCGGGAATTGGAATGGGAACGGGAATTAACTTTTAATGAATTGGAATGGAATTGGAATTATTAAAAAGTGGGTGGAATTTAAAAAAAATGAAATTTTTAATTGAAAAAAATATCTCGACACAAATGCAAGAATGTCACATTGTAGTGAAGGGGGGAAGCAGTTATTGCGAAGGTTGCATAGGCCGTCACAGAGGGGTGGGGTGTGGGGTGTTAAAAACACCAGACCGGTAGTTGTTCTCTGGAGGCGACAACGCACGGCCCAGAAAATTGATACATTCATGCGGTGTTGTTTTAGTGTTCATATCGTCTGAAACATTGGCCCAGTATTGAGCCAGCACTGGGCATGCTCACCAGGAGTGCGAAAAAATAATATCCTACTATGTAAATCGTTATTTTATAATCAGTTATTGAATACTGTTGAATACTTTAGTAATAATATACGCAGTCGGCATACATCCCCGATAGTAATTAGCAGTTAATTGTCAAGGCGAAAATTTCTTCATAATACTTATAAATTCTATAGGTTGTGGATATTATATGACGATATAAACCCATGTTTTATCGATTCAATTTGGCAAAATAAAATATTTGTTGTTCAGCAAGCATGAGGTGGGTGGATAAGGGGTGGCCTAGCTCGATCTAGGCCATCTAAGTCCTAAAGTCAATTATTCTTATGTCTGAGTCTGAGTCTATCTTTGTATTTTATATTCTGATATGTTTACCAGTCGAGTTACCTAAACAATTAGATCACAATATAAATATTACGGACCTAATATAAAATTATCCATATGTTCATGCTATTCCTATCAATCAGTTAAATTTGATAAAAAACTAAATTATGTCATTGAACTCTAATAACATGACGGGGGATACAACGTGTTAATAAAGAGTAAAGAGGTGTGATGTAACAGTGCGCGGGAGAGGCGGGGGGGGGGGGGGGGTTACGATAACACTGTATTGAGCGTGATAGTTATAGCTCTGGACTTGCTCCTTATATCAGATAATTTTATAGTATATTAAAATAAGTCCGGAATTAGAAAGGAATTAGAAATTAGGAATTGGAATGTGAATTGGAATTATAAAAACTGAAAATAAAGGAATTGGAATTAGCCTCGGAATTTAAAAAAAGGTATTGTATCAGGAATTGGAATTGAAAAAATAGAATTGAACCCAGGTCTGGCCACCTCTACTACAACTGCCTAAAGCCTGGTACACACATTCACACTCAACAGGTTAAAAAATAGTTTTGTTGCGTCGAATAGGGATGCGCTGATAACCACACAACACGAATCTAGTTTAATAGTTCTAATATTGCTAAACCTGATTCAAACTAAAAGAAACTGGACCAAATTTCTTCATCTAATGTGATATATCAAGGTGGATGCCTGGCTTAATGAAACCTTGTGACCATATAGGACTCGAACCTACAACCAGTCACTTCCTCAGCTGACAAAAAACCCTTATACACACCTGAGCTGTCTCCTCTGTAGTCATGACAGCAGAGTGTTGTCCCGCTTCCTGCTTCAGAGGGGTGATAAGAAGATCTGGTTCTGGCTGTCTGTTTCTCAGGTGTGATGCCTTGGCCGGACTGCTTCTCCCGCTGGCGGCTGGTTTGAATGTTACGCTCTGGGTGGTGGGTTTTATAGGCCTCAGGCCGACACGTCACTGACTGGGAGTGGTTCTAGACTATGACACGATGTTGGTTTGATGCCGGGCCAGCGTCGCAGACGGTGGACCATCAGTGAACCAACATTGGGTCGTGTAGTTTGCTAAGGACACATCAGCTAGGGCGGAGAGACAGAGACGCATTTTCATAAAACATAATTACTTGGTACTTTTAAAACTGTAATTAATAGAACTATTAATTATACTTACACATTTAAGGCTCCAGGGCGACTGTAAGATGTAGCCATAACGTCACCCCTCCAACAGACTCAACGTTGGTTTAATGTTGGGCCAGCGTCGCAGACGGTGGCCTAACATTAAACCTACATCTCTTTAATATTTTGTGTTTTGCAGGAGCTACAATTCCAGCTTAGATACACGACGGCATATTCAGATTTTATTTGCAGTGTCTTGAAGCTGCGTTCATCTAACTCACAATTGAACGTTCTCTTGACTTTCAAACCTATTTAAAAAAGAAATGGAATCAAAATATAACTTTAGAATTTTCTTACATTTGCCATGACAATAATGGTTGTTACCCAGTTGCTACCCAGTGTGACTCGAGCTACGCCCCCTGGTGAGGGACAACTCAAATAGGACTTTCTCTAAACGTATTTTCACAACTGCGTCTCGTAAAACAGTTACATGTATATCAGCTATCCCACATAATGGAAACAAAGTGCGACCACTAATTACCCATAAATTCTACAAAACATCACTTCATTAGTTAAATCATTATTTGAAATTAGCACAGCTTTAAGTCATGTTATTCAATTTAATCTTGTAATATATTGCTTTATTATTTAAAGCCTATATTTTGATGTAAAGTTTATATTTCCGAGATAATTGCTCTTATTCAACTGTATTTTTTTAGATCGTAAAATCATGGCACAGTTCGCTGAGAAATATTTCTCAGTCTACATGCTTTTCACTCACACTTGTAGAGAGCATTGTATTCATTCATTCATTCATTCATTCATTCATTCATTCACTCATTCATTCATTCATTCATTCATTCATTCATTCATTCATTCATTTGTTCGTTCGTTGATTTATTCATTCACTCATTTATCCATTCATCCATTCATTCATTTATTCATTTATTTATTTATTCATTTATTCATTTATTCATTTATTCATTTATTCATTTATTCATTAATTCATTAATTCATTTATTCATTCATCCATCGAATCGATATGTCTGGTTTTCATAATCTCACAGTGGTAACTTACCATCCATTGTATTTCATTGATTTATCATACCTTTATTATCAACAGGTGTATATATACTTGGGAGAATCTCTATTGAAATTGTGTTTCTTGAATTCCTTGCTGTTTGGAAATCCTAAGAAATGTGTTGGTGCTGAAGTGTGGATCCTAAACCAGCTCTTGCATTTATAAGACACATTGTCATCGTCACGAGAAAGTACTGAACAATAATGGCGACGGTCACTCTTAATGAACAGGCCAGGTAACGTCTGGTGAACCCTTACTCCATATCAGAGACTTCACAGGCTTCATGCATCACGGATTCTGAGATATCAAAGATCTGCACGTAGGCCAGCCATCTCTGATTTTAATGACAATTCCTTCAAGACACAGTGTTACAAGAGGGTCAGAATTGCCCTGTGGACAGGAAAAAAATAGGCTTTAATTTTGCTGGTTCTAATTTTCGTCCAAATGCAAATTTGGGTATTCCTGATTCTGACTTCCCGGCAAAAACAACACATTGACCCTGCGCTGGTTTGATGTTGGGCCAGCGTCGCAGACAGTGGGCCAACGTTAAAACGGCTCAGGGTCAATGTGTTGTGTTTGCTGGGAATTCGCGCATGTCTGATTCTGGTGACCCAAGACGTTGACCCGATGTTGTTTTCATGTTGGGACAGCGTTGCAGACGATGGGCCTGCATTAAAATAGCATCGGGTCTAATTATTGTTTTCTGGGTACACACATCATCACGCCAAATCACGAGTGTAACACGAGTGTAAGCACCGCTGGTGCATCACGAGTCTATTGGGTGGGGACCATGGTGTGCGCTGCCATCTGTCGTCTATCGGGTGGGAACGCTATTATTCGCTGCCGTCTGTCCCAGTGGCGCTCGCGGGTTTGTCTTTCTCTCTGTGTATTTCGAATATGATTACTTGAATTAAAAACAGAGAGAATTTTTTATTGTACAATATTGGTTGACATATAGGCCTAATCAACGACACCCCTCAATAAACTTCGTCCCGGAATTATATCATAAGTCAAATAGTCCAGTTTCGCAAATACTTAACTAAAATTTTAGAAAATTCTAGGGTAGTCACCGGAAAGGTAGTGCGTGCAATATTTAAAGACAATTTGTTAATATGAATCAACCTATACATTAAATATACAGTATTCAGACTGCATACGATTCTTCATAAAAAGACAGCAGGATTTGAAAAAAACCTCCACCTTTAATTGATTATATTTTTTTCGAAAACAGAAAGGAGGCCAGGTTTGGAGACCTCTCTGCTCTCTCACAGCCCCCTTCAAACACAGGATATAAATTCAATGCTGTTATTAGTTTAGGCCAGTGTGGCAGGCGATGACCCAACATTGAAAAGGCATTGGATCAATGACTGCGATTGTGCCATGACATGTTCCAGTCAGCACTATACACTAATTCAATGCTGTTTCAATGTTGGACCATTGTTTGTTGTGTTGGCCCAACATTGAACCAAGGGTGTCTGTGAATCTTTTTTGCTGGATTAGGCTTGTCTCCTTTTTAACTATTGTGTTACTTAGATCGTAGAGATATCTGATCAAGAAAATTTCGAACCAAATAAAGTCACAGTGCAATTGATCAAATAGTTTTCATTGTTTTCAATTAACGCTTACAGCGCGTGGATCGACTTTAGTCGTCAGAATCTGACGTCTGTAGACGTCAGATTCTGACGACTAAAGTCGTCCTCCGCACTGTAAGAGTGAAATATTTCTAATGGCCGTACACCCATAACATAGGTATTCAAGTGAATCAGAAAGAGCTGAATAAGACATTTATGATGATATAAAATTGAAATAAACCCTTTGATTCCCAAGGTTTTTATAAAAAAAATTCAGCGCGTCAAGGGTCAAGCCTGACTTGAAAAGGAAATGAAATGAATCGGGCTTTAGGCCACCTTTGTGCACATATAGGCTAAACTGGGCCAGGATAACCTCCTAAGGCTAGTGAGATGATTGAGATGACACTGTCTTCCAGACACAGGATTCGAAATTCGAGCCCTGGCGGTCTGAGGCCGAGCACGCTACGTCTCGGTCACGGAGGCTCCCCACAATACTAACTTTCACACGTGGATGGGGAAGAAACATTTTTGTTTCTTCCAAACCGCCGAGACCGGGAACCGAACTCCGAACTCTGGCGTGAAAGACAGCGGTGCTTACCACTACCCTAGGGCCCCCGCCCGAACCAGACTTGAAGGGTTATGTGTTATGTCAAATCTGAGTTATCACCCGATAGAATGTTTCTGAATCACCTCATTTTGCTCATAAATAGTCAGTAGGATAGATAAGCTGGAAAATATATACTTATAGCGATGATAAAGGATTAATTATTTCCGGTCCCTGGACGGACCGCAATCTCAAGGTTTAGTATGTATAGGCGCTGCGACCCACAACACGTTCGGGAAGGTGAGCTTTAGCTGATGACCAGCCATGCAAAGACTATGTGCGAGGAAATCTGGCAAAATAAGAAGCTGTAGGTAAGGTATTGTTGCGGAATTTTGTACCCAAGGGGTCATGTTATGTACATACTGTATTTGTACTAAGCTTACAGTATGAGTTTACTGTATTTCATTTGGTTTTGCCATATCAATGTGTAAATATGTGTTGCTCAACGCCAATAGTAATGCTAGCATATAATTCGTACATAGGCCTATGTGCAGAGATAGGCATACGTGCAGATGGCCTACGTGCAGAAGCAGTGAAGCATGATGTCTTCATTGACTAGGACGTATGGGAATTGTATGAAATGTATAAATGTGTACAAATGAGATTTCTGTTTAAATGGCGACGTATCGGCGTTATGAGGTGACACTTTTATGTTTCGGCGCTGAAGAACAAGATCTTTCTAAATTGGGGCCTAGTGTGTTCCGACATGAGTGTGACTATAGTCCAGGCTGTTGGGGTCAAAATAGGGCGAGTGTGTGCACTTTTGGAAGAAATCACAATTTTTTGCCCAGATGATCAGTAACATGTAATCTTTTGATCCTGATATAGCGCAGTCAGTTCTGACACGATTAACACCTAATTATCAGCTAATTAGTATCCATAATTAGCAAAACCACGGAAAAATCCGGAAAAAATAATATCTCAAGAATCGTTAGATCGATTTACATGATAGTGAGTGGTTTTATTTGTTTAACGTATTGCCTACACGATAAAAATATTCATGAGGTGATTAGTGGTCAAGGTCACGTGATGCGGCTAAGTCAAGGTCAGATGCGAGCAAAGTTTAAAAATTCAGAACCAAAAAGCTAATATTAAATGTTTCAAAGTAATTTACATATATAATTATTTCACATTAAAAAAAGTGATACACCAATCTAACACCTTTAATATTACGGCATAATGTAATCTGTATCTCCAAAACCGGGATCATTGTGGTCTGGACTAGTGATCAAATCATGGGTTGTCTATACAACAGATGCGTCGTGTATGGATCGTCATCTGAGGTATAATGCAGTCGATTGCAATAGGTTTATTTTAAAACATTTCTAATGATTTTCCACATCTTATTCACTATTTCATATAGCTTAAAAGTCAAGATTAGGCAAACTTTAAGAGCAAAATTAAAGTGAAATTAGGAATATATTTAAAACCAGATGATTTTCTTTTCGTCGTGTTTCCTTCTGACGCACGAAATAATCACATAATTATGAGCCTAACATTTGTCAAACACAATCAATGATGCATAAAAACTTTATTAGAAAGCATTCACCTGCTGTAACCTCTGACTTCGACGTGTTTTGCTCTGTCTTGGACTAGGGTTGTGGAGTAACAGAACATCCATAGCATGAGCACAGAGAGGATAGTGCCAAATAAGCCACGTTAATAATCGGAACACCCCAAACAACACTGGCCTGAATAAGTCAAACTAATTATAAACTCGTAGGTTTTGATTTGTCAGTTTCACTTTGATTAAGTGTGAGATCTCCTCTCACATAGGCCTATCGAGAGTTAGATCACTGGGATCCACAACATGTACAACTAACCATAGAGGTGTCAGGTCAGCCAGAGAGAATTCCCACTGGCGAATGGAGAAAGGCTATAGCAAGGAAGTTAGTTTTAACCTCCTTGGTAATGGTAGTGAATATCACACTACGGCCACACACCCTGGACTGCTTGAGGATAGGTGTTCAGCCTGATTCACTTTCTATACACCCATACGAGATGGATTTGACAAAGGACCGTGCACATTCATAAGTAGCCTTCTGTGTAGTTCTCTTGTTCTATGGGTGCTGCACACGGCGATGGCGAATAAACAAAAACACTCCGGAAAAAAAAATTCTTTTGCATTCTTGAACAAAGAGACACAACAAATTCTTCGATGATTTTGGTGTCATCAATGGACACTAAGCCAAGCACTACATACAGGATAGCAGAGGAATTTGGTGGGGGAGAAATGAGCTGAACATTTATATTATGCTGACATTGTACCTATCCTCTCATGAAAGAAATGTTGTCATATCCCATATAATAACATGGAATGTGGAAAGAACACTCATCGTTGGAGCGTTACATGCATCTTGTCAGAGTTGACCACTATTTATTTGCAAAAATAGAGATAGAGATGATACGCTTCGCCACATAAAGATTAGAGCTGGGGAATCTCAGATTAAAAAAAATGATGTATTAATTACTCCGAAATGTATCCCAGTTTCTATGAAGATTGTATTTGTGTGGGTGTTAGCTTGGTCCGCACACCCATCCATGGTTAGAAAGTGTTGTAGCCTTAGCACTGCACTCAGTATCTCTAACAACACCATCACACTTTATAGAATAGTTCCCGCTCAACATAAGAAGATTGCCAGTAATTGGTACATATTCATCGAAATTATATACATGCATATATAATGTATGTTGGTGTTGCGAGAACCATGTAAATCAACATAACATCGAATCGTTGAGGAATATCTTGAGATGATCACATGAACCATCATCCAAACTGGCGAGCAAGATGGATTTCTGTTCATTTCATATCAGTCTTGGGAATGTTTGTATGTATTTTTATCGACATGCAGGTTGCTTTAAATCTACAAATTATTTTACAAGGCCATCCAATTGAAAATGAGAATATCGTTCAAATTGTAGATACTTTCCTAACCCGTATAGTAAACGTTTTTCTATTATCACAAAGTAAACTTCTACATCCGAGTAATAATTCAGTCCTGCGCTCGATCCATATGCCACTCGAAATGGAGCCTACCAGTGTAGCCGCAGAGCCGCCATCACATCAACATTATATTGTCCTCTATAACTGCCCAACGGAGAGGGACCTTGTACTACTTTTGTATTGTTCCAGTTGGTAAACATAAAATATGTTTATACTAAAAGCTGATCGGCAGAGCTTTAATGAAAATCAAATGCAATGTACATCTTTAATATCAGCTATAACTCATTGTTTGGCAGGCAAATTGTATCACACCTTCCGGGGATTGGAGGAGAGGTCGAAGCTATCGAGCATATCAACGAGTATTTTAACATTGGCTGTGTAGTTTCTCTGTATGTTTTGTTGGATTAACATCAGAGCGCTTTAACATGTTAAACATGTTAAATGAATGTTTTTTTCACACTCATCAGCAATACAGACGCTTTCTCTACACCCTGCTATATCAGTATGAACAGTAAGGACACATTTTTCATCAAGGCTGCTTAGTACACAATTATCCTCCAAGCTTACTTTGTTTGTATGAATCAGTTATTTTTAGTGAAATTTAGAGCTTTAAAACAATAATAACTGTCCTTGCAGGCTTAGATCAGAAATCAATAGTATGCACAGAGAATCACTGAGCATAATGACAATTATCATGAATAAAACACAAAGACTTTGTTTGAACGCTGCACAAATTTGAGTACATTTCCAGTTTTAGTGCTGTTTCCAAGAGCCTGTAGTAGCTGCCATATTTGCTTTTCAGCAGTGCACAAAATTAACAAACGTTAAAGGTCCGAGTAGGATAATGTTACTTGCTTGAACATGTTGAATAACTGAGCAATATTTTGCATCATCGATTGTATCGTTAAATTGACAAGTTTACCACGTTGGTTATTTTGCCAGTCATGTATGCCCTACAAGTATCGAATGTATTTTGTATTGCTCAGATAAGAAATACTTTCACGTTGAAATAAACCAAATTTTAATAAAATAATTAAATTTTGCCCTTAATAATTATGTTAAATTGGTTAATTCCATGTCAGAGACACCCATCACAAAATAAAACCACCAGGTTCCAAATATATTTTGAAAATCACCTAGACTTTGACCTTGAAGGTATTGATTGACCTTGACCTTTATGCGATATCTAATAGTGCATAGCATTTTGTATAACATTAAAATTGGAAGAAAATAATTGGTAGAAAATAATTAAAGTCATAACGTTGATCCATTTACGAGACATGTGCGAAAAAGACAACTTATGGTTGGACCACTTGTCCAAAGAATTAAGATACCGTTTATTAGATCAATACTCCAATGAAAAGTTATAGATGATGAAACATTTTAAATACGCTATTTAATGTCCGAAATTGTCAAATTTTCCTCGATTTTGATTTTGACCTCGACAAATCACGTGACCTTCACAATGAATGATCCCAAAAATATTTTTGTTGTGTCAATGATCAATCCAACAGATAACAGAACTTAAAATCATTAAAATCGACCCACCGATTCTTGAGATATTATTTTCCCCGGAATTTTTCCAGATTTTTAAAATTATGGATACTAATTACATGTTAATTAGGTGTTAAGTGTGTCAGAATTGACTGCGCTTTATCACGATCGAAAGAGTACATGTTACAGATTATCTGGGCGAAAAATTGTAATTTCTTCCAAAAGTGCACAGAGAAACAGCCTGGACTACTACTCCAGTCCAGTTATCAAATGGAATGTTTTTAACTCAAAATGTTTCGTGATATGGACGATGTTTTATGATTTATTCTGATTCTACGGTATATCCTGAGCAGGAATCAGCCTGGTGCTACTCTGGTAACCTTGGGCGGAATTTTTTAAGGGCAAAAACAAAATGGCCGCCAGATATGTGAAGGTCAAATATGATTTTTCAACAAAGGAAGCCAGGAACAAGTGTAATACATCTATGTGATTTTGACTGGGCAATCCATTTCTTGTATTATTTTAAAGATTCAAGGTCATCTTCAAGGTCAAATTAGCAAAAATGCCATTTTCAACAATTAAAGCTAGAAACATGTGTAATACCTCTTTTTCATGGGATTTCGTCTGAAAAATCAATTTATGGTATTATTTTGGTGATCCGAGGTCATCTTTTAGATCGAAAAGTCATTTCCAAAGTCGAAAACAAAATGGCCGCCAGATATTTCAAGGTCAAATATGATTGTTCAACAAATGAAGATAGGAACAAATGTAATACTGCATTGTCATGTATTTATGACCGGGCAATCCATTTCTTGCATTTTTTTCATGACTCAAGTTCATCTTCAAGGTCAAAAAGTCAATCTCAAGGTCAACTAAGCAAAATTACTATTTTAACAAATGAGGCTAGGAACATGTGTGATACCTCTTTTTCATGCAGTTTTGACTGGGCATTACATATCTGAAATTATATTGATTATCCAAGGTCATCTTCAAGGTCAAGAGGTCAATTTCAAGGTAAAGTAATAGAAAATATCATTTCTAACAAAAAAGCTAGGAACCTGTGTCATATTTGAACCTGTACGATTTTTAACAAACATAAATAGCAAAAAGTGTAGTACGTCTTTTTAGTGTAATTTTGACGAATAATCCATTTCTGCTACTATTTTGATGATTAAATGTTATTTTCAAGGGCTGTGTGTCAATTTCAAGGTCAGGTAAGCACAAATATGATGTGACTTTAACTGGATAATCTAATTCTAGTAGGATTTTAATGATTAAACAGCATCAAAGTGAAATGATCAGATAACTAGAATGCATCATCAAGAATCTCAACGGAGAAGTGTTAAATGGTGACAGAAAGACTTCAAAGAGCGACGGGAAAGCGTAAAAGGCACAAAAAAAGTGTAAGATGTGGATGCAATAAAAATTGATGGAGAGGCGCTAAAGGCGCTGCAGATACGTTAAATGGCGATGTGAATGTGTTAAAGGGCGATGGTGAGGCGCTAAATGGTGATGGGAAAGTGTTAAATGGTGAGGGGAAGACGGTAAAGGGTGATCAGGAGTCGTTAAAGGGCGACCATGAAACGTTAAATGACGATGGAAAAGCGCTAAAGGGCAATGGGGAGGAGATGTCCAACGAGTAACGGAAAAGTAATAAAGGTTGATGGATATGCTATAAAGGGTCATGGTGAGACGCTAACAGGCGCTGCAGATACGTTAAATGGCGATGGAAGGCGTTAATGGGCAGTGAGGAGACGTGTAAGGGGAATGAGGAGGAGTTAAAAGACAACGAGGAGACGCTAAGGGGCTAAGAAGAGGCGCTAAAAGTGGACGGGATGCCGTAAAAGGTTACGGGGTGGCATGAAAGGGCTATTGAACGGCGTTGGAGGGTGACTAGGAAGCATTAAATGACAGCAGAAGTACGTTAACAGGTGATGGGGTGGTGTTAAAGGGTGATGAATAGGTGTTTAAGGGTTATAAGAAGGCGTTAAAGATGACGGAGAATCGCTAAAGGGCAACTGAGAAGAATTAAATGGTGACAAAGAGACGTCAGAGAGCGGCGGAAAGTCGTTAAAGGGCCAAGAAAAAGCGTTAAAGGTTGATGGAGATGTACTTAAGGTTGATGAAAAGACGTTAAAAAGCTCTACAGATGCGTTAAATGGTGATGCTAAGACGTTAAATGGCGATGGAAAGGTGTTAAATGGTGATGGAAAGGCGTTAAATGGCTATGGGAAGCCGGTAAAGGGCGAGGAGGAGGCGTTAAATTGCACAAAAAAGGCTTTAAAGGCCGACTCAAAAAATATGAAGTCGACCCAAAAGCATTGAAGGGCGACGAGAGGCGTCAAATGTGCCACCGAGACGTTAAATCGTGATGGGGAGGTGTCAAAAAGCCATAGAGCGGCGTTTAAAATTAATAGAGAGGCGTTAACACGCGACGGTAAGTGAAAGAGCAATGGAGAGGCGTTCAGGGCAAAGAAGAGGCATTAACTTTAACTTTAACACCTCTTCGCTAATGGCCCTTCAACGCCTCTCGTCGATCTCTTCACCTTGAGCTTGTTTAATCATTTTAACGCAACATAATTAAATTATCCAGTCAAAATCAAACCCAACACAAGGTATTATCATGCGTGCTCCAATTTCTAGCACATATGTTAAAAATTATATTTGACCTTGAGGATGACTTCTAATCACCAAAGTAATACTAAAAAGACATTTTTCACTCAAAATCCTACGAAAAAAGAGGTTTTTACACATTTTCTATCTGCATTTGTTAAAAATCATTTTCTCCTTTACTTGACCTTGAAATTGAGCTTTTGACCTTGAATATGGTCTTTTATCATTAAAATAGTTTCAGGAAAAGCTTATTAAGTAAAAAATCACATTAAAAAGACATATTACACTTCTTCCTATTTTGTTTCTTAAAGATCATATTATTAAATTTTTTACCTTCGAAATGACTTTTCGACCTTGAACATCATCTTGGATCAACAAAATAATTCCACGAATGGGTTTTTTTTCAGACAAAATCGCATTGACATAAATGGATGTTTCAGACAAAATCCCAAGTAAAAGAGGTATTACACAAGTTCCTAGCTTTATTTGTTAAAAATGGTACTTTTGCCTATTTAACCTTGAAGTTGTCGTTTTGACCTTGAAGACGACCTTGAGTCATAAAAATAATACAAAAAAACGAATTGCCTAGTAAAAATCTGTTCCTGGCTTTATTTGTTGAAAAATCATATTTGACCTTTAAATATCTGGCGGCCATTTAAAAAATTCCGCCCAAGGGTGCCAAAGTGGCACCCGGCTGATTCCTGCTCAGGACATCCCAGAATCAATCATAAAACGTCGTCCATACCGCGAAACACGCTTTCGTCAAAATCTATCGGACTATAACCTGAGGCGCTCACGTCGTTAGTCCATTTTATCATCAGGTTCTGTGACCTGGAGGATAGACGAAGAGAAATCGTAGTGAGTGTTTCTAGATTTTATTGTGTAAACCTCACCACGATGATCACTAATCTGCTGTCTATTTCCACGTCGCTAGGGGTTTGGGGTATTATTGTTTTATGATTTTGTTGTGTGTGGTGATGAATGACTGATGTGTGATTGACATATTCGTATTATTGTTAACGAGTGTGTGATATTGTTAACATTGATATTGATGTTTCACATAGTTTAGTAATGTTGGTAAATCTTTACAAGATAAGTAGCTAATTCTCTTTCATATTATTAAGTATAGGATTATTTAAATTTATCTTTTGAGTGGTTTGGGATAGTGCAGATAATATTTTATAAGGACTATTGCAGATATTAAAGTGTATATCGAATTCACCACATTGAACTGTTTATATGATCCATAAAATTTAAATGTCAATGAATATGAATTGTTTTGTAGTTTTCATTGCCGTCAGGTCAACATCGTCGGTCTCATATTTGGATCGGTATGTTACGTCCCAAATTTTACATTTCGCTAATTAATTCCCCCTAGTGTAATTCCATCATAAACTCCCCGTAACAGATGAATGAATGAATGAATGAATGAATGAATGAATAAATGAATGAATGAATGAATGAATGAATAAATGAATGAATGAATGAATGAATGAATGAATGAATGAATGAATGAATGAATGAATGAATGAATGAATGAAACAACGAATTTGTGTTGGGGGCTGAAATAGTCACGTCGCAATCAGTGAATAACGTCTAAATCTACTAGCATCACTGAATAACACCTAAAGCTACTAGTATCACTGATCTAACTCGACAACAGAAAATTCCGTCGGGAATATAAACGAATGTTAGCAGTTAAAAGCTAAACGACAAAAGACAATCTCGTTGCTAATATAAATGAATATTAGTAGTTAAAAGTAAATGTCGAGGGAGAACAATTCCGACAGGAATATAAATGAAAATTAGAAAAGAGAAAACGACAGAAGACAATTCAGAGAGGGATATAAATAAAAATTAGAAGTAAGAAACGAGCACAAGACACTTACGACAAGAATATAAATGAAACTTAGAAGTTTAAGTGAATCCCACAGAAGACAATTCCGAAATGAATATAAATGAAAATGAGATTAAAGGTAAAGGTTTCAGAAATATATATGAACATTAGAAGGGAGAAATTAAAACAAATCGATTATAAATTGAAATTAGAAATCGGCAGATCACAATTTAAAAAAAATTAAAAATTGAAAAAAAATTGAGTCGAAGCGTCTTGTGACGGCCTAATAAATGACAAATAGAAATACAACAAATTTTGAGTCGGAATACTGCTGTTTGTCTTGGCACGGCTGTGTCATTCTAAAAATATATTACCCCTCTTAGTGTATTGTTCCATTGTGACGTCGCTATCACGACGTGTCGCGAATTTTCAATATATAGGATAGGATGAGATAGCAATGACGATTCAAAATAAAAACTTTAGCACGAGAAACGATAATAAAGCTTTACACTTTTCATAGCTTAAATATATATATTCCGCAAGTGAAATAAAATGGGAAAAATAGTGAATTATAATTTTTCACATAAAATTGTTTCCATCTGCCATGAGCCACAACTCTAAGTGGGTTGAAATTGGGAAATTTAAATCACAATATGCAGCTTATATCATTATTGGTTCTATTCATCTTAATTTCTAGGCCACAGACACCATCGGCACTCACCTACACCATCTCTGATTTCAGGCGCCATCACAGCAAACACTAGACGGTTGACCCTCGTGCTATACCCTAGCTAGCTTGTGGAGGGTTAATATTGTGAATATTGCTTTAAGTGGCTTTCTACACAATATCGCGACAGAAGGAAGCTCGAAGTCAGGACAATGCCCTACCCTTATAGAATGACTTGAAGAGTTCTTTATAGTGCACAGTACCATAGACAAAATCGGAAAGTCTATTCTTTTGAACAGTTTGGAGCACTTTGTATGCAGAACCCCGATAATAAAAACATCCGAACCAGCTTGTGTAGGGATATCCGACAAGAGCAAACAGGAGACATTGCTCCAATGTTAGTTTATTGTAGGCACACAATCAAACCAAAGTACAGTGAACAGTAGAAATTGAACCATAACTGACTTAATGTTGGTCCACCATCACCGACACTGGCCCAACTTTAAACCAGCATTGTGTCAACGTCTAGTGTTTGATGGTATGGTCGTCTAAAATTGCGCCAAGGTGATCAGTGTCGATTATGCACAGGGCCCTGCAGAAAATACATAAGACCATTGCAATGTTAATTTAATGCTGGGCCAGAAGTGTAGACGATGGGTCAACTATAACCCAACATTGATTTACCATGTGTGGCTCAGTCTCTGGGCCTGTATTCTTGTACAAGTTATGATATATCGTCAAGATGGCCATCTCGACCAATCAGAAGCCTACAATATATCGTAACTTGTACGAGAGTATGGACCAAGAAACCAAGTGATGCATAAAACCAGTGCTGATTTAATACTGGGGAGAGTAATATAAGCAATGGGCCAACGTTTACACAGCATTGGATCTCTGTTTCCCCTGGCTCACGTGACTCTCAGCGGTATCTTCAACACAATAAACAGGACACTACACTCAATGCTGATTTAACGTTGGGCCAGTATCTGAGACGATGGGCCAACGTTAAGCCAGTATTGGGTCGTCGTCTCATGGTCGCTGGTCACAAGGCATGAAAGCGGCCTCTGTTCTGTTTTGTAAACCAGTTTATATCAGATCTTCCCTGTTGAAATAAACAGCTGTAACTGCTTACTTGTCAAGTAATCAGTTACTGCTGTCTTGTCTTTGCACGGCGGTCAGTATGCCAGTACTCGATGGCAGAATATAATACTGCAGCTCAAAGACAACCAACAGTAACTGCTTACGTTTCAAGTAATCAGTTACTGCTGTTTGTCTTTGCACGGCGGTTATTATGCCAGTACTTGATGGCAGAAGAGAATCCTGCAGCTCAAAGTAACTGCTCACTTGTCAAGTAAGCAGTTACTGCTGTTTTAATTTGTACAGCTGTGTCATTCTAATAATATATGACCCCTTACTGTATTGTCCTATGGTGATGGTGCAACAATGACGTGTCGCTAATTGTCAATATTAACAGTGGTTAGAAAATCAACATTTTAGAAAGAGAAACGTTAACAAAGGTGAATCATAATATCAAATCAATCAAATTTTATTACCATATATATATCCGTACAGGATTCAGGATATATACATTATTGGGGGTACAGTTATTATTATATATATATAATACATTGATGTACATATGCAGTACTGACATTTTTAAAACGTATTAGAGTTAAGCACATAATATAGAAATGTTGCCCAGCCAAGAATAAAGATAAAAAAACTACATATTTATCTGAATAGTATATAGGTAAAATACACTCTGGAAAGCGTAGCAACCTACAAAATAACTACACCTAGAACACGTTTTACATACATAGCTATTATAGAATTTACACCCTCAGTTAAAAGGTCACTTGAAGTTATGTCTCGCCGACGCGACACCAAATCAAAGTGAATGAAAATGTTGTTTTTATGTTGGCCCACCGTTTATGACGCCGACCCAACATTATTACAGCATTGGCTTAATAGGTTTTGTTGTCGGAGTAAATTTACCAAGTTAACACTGACGTCGAACCAATGTTGTTTTAATGTCGGGCTGATGTTGTAGACGGTGGGCCAGCTTTACCCCAACATTGGTTGAACGTGTAGTATTTGCTACCACCCAATAAACACGATACATTCAATTGATGTTGGTTTAATGTTATGCCACCGTCTGCGACGCTGGCATAACATTAAAACAACATTAGATGGATGTCTCATATTAGCTGGGTACCGACTTCTGTAGAAAGTCGTAAAATCTGAATTTGCGGGGTATCTGTGAATTTCTACGTTTTCCAAGGAGTTGTTATAAAAAATGCTTTTGTGATTTTGCAAATCGCCGTTTTCTCCATTCAATGGTAAATATATTTAGGCTCGATATAAATTTTTGGTTGTTTATTTTTAAAATTATGTTTAACTGTATCATTAAAAGAAAAACTAGGGATCTAATTGTTCTGAGCGCGGGCTTCATCAAAGGTCGTGAATCGCCATTTCAAGTGTTATAACAGTTAAATATAACTTTATGATTTTTCCCTTCATCGGGGAACCTCATCTCCGCGTGAATGTAAAACCATGTTTTCATCACCAATACCAATGCTGGCTTAAAGTTGGGCGACCGGCTGCAACGCTGTCCCAACATTAAGCCAGCATTGCAAAATAAGGTGTGATTGTTCTCGTAATTTCCGCCCTGTAATGAATGAAAATGACACGATTTTACAAAATACAAATATTTTATTAAATACAATATCAGCTGAAAGCTGATTTATATGGGTTGTATATTTTAACTCCATACATTATGTTAACCCTTTAAGCGTTAAGCACGACATTGGTCATTTTGAATCCGTTTTATTAGAAGGTTATTACCTCCACCGAAGGAGTTTATGTTTTTGGTCGTGTTAGTCTGTCTGTTTGTCCAGGGGATTACTCACAAAAGAACGAACGGATTGGCATGACACTAGTCCAGGCAAGCCATTGAATTTTGGGGTTGAAATGAGTGCTTAGGCATCAGGATTTTCAACTGCTTGGTCTCAAATTAAACAAATGCGAATAATCTTAACCTAACTAAATTTGGGGACTGCGGTAGCCAGACACAATTGTAAGTGGATGTAAGTGGATTGTAAGTAGAAATTTAAATAACTTGGAAGTTAAGGCGTTAAATAATTAAATTATTAACTCAGCAGATAAAAGATTACATAATTAAATTGAATACCTTGAAAGTTAAGGGGTTACATAATTAAATTAATTACTATAGCAGTTAAAATGCTAAGTACGAGCTAAAAATGTCCTCATTTCGATGGGTTGTATTTTTAAATCCATAAATTGTGTTAAGAAATGCAGCTTCGGTAACGAATTAATAATTTTATTAAAAATGGCTAAATGTTATTCCACTACTTAATAATGACGGTCCTCTTAGATATTTCTACTCGGATTTTTTTTTATCATTGTATACAGAGATGCGAATTGCGCAGTTACCTGATAATTAATAGCCTTATACAGCCTTATACATCCACACTCCCTGCAAAGTAGAGAAGATGGTCCAGCGTTGTGTCGATGTTGACCCACCGTCTGCAGCTCTGGACCAACACCGACACAACTCTGCGTCATCGTCACGTGTGTATTAAAGTATGCTCTGAAGCGTTGTTGTGCTGGTCGACAATACCGTTCATACAATGTAATCAAATTCAAGAAACTCGCGAAAATTATTATTATTATAGCACTACTAAAAAAAAAATTAAATTCGCAAATTCTAAACTTCGCGACAAGTCCCAAAATTGGTAAAAACTTAAACACACGAATATTACCAGATCCACAGTACTCCGTATCAAGCATGGTATTCTACCCCCGACCAATGCAAGAGTGGTTCAGCCTGTCACACGATAACTTGAGATCAGCAAATCACTGCCGTCATTCAGTTGTTATTTAAATTGGGGGGTAGAATACCATAACACAGCAAACACTAGACGGTTGACCCTCGTGCTATACCCTAGCTAGCTTGTGGAGGGTTAATATTGTGAATATTGCTTTAAGTGGCTTTCTACACAATATCGCAACAGAAGGAAGCTCGAAGTCAGGACAATGCCCTACCCTTATAGAATGACTTGAAGAGTTCTTTATAGTGCACAGTACCATAGACAAAATCGGAAAGTCTATTCTTTTGAACAGTTTGGAGCACTTTGTATGCAGAACCCCGATAATAAAAACATCCGAACCAGCTTGTGTAGGGATATCCGACAAGAGCAAACAGGAGACATTGCTCCAATGTTAGTTTATTGTAGGCAGACAATCAAACCAAAGTACAGTGAACAGTAGAAATAGAACCATAACTGACTTAATGTTGGTCCACCATCACCGACACTGGCCTAACTTTAAACCAACATTGTGTCAACGTCTAGTGTTTGATGGTATGGTCGTCTAAAATTGCGCCAAGGTGATCAGTGTCGATTATGCACAGGGCCCTGCAGAAAATACATAAAACCATTGTAATGTTAATTTAATGCTGGGCCAGAAGTGTAGACGATGGGTCAACTATAACCCAACATTGATTTACCATGTGTGGCTCAGTCTCTGGGCCTGTATTCTTGTACAAGTTATAATATATCGTCAAGATTGTCATCTCGACCAATCATAAGCCTACAATATATCGTAACTTGTATGAGAGTATGGACCAAGAAACCAAGTGATGCATAAAACCAGTGCTGATTTAATACTGGGGAGAGTAAAATAAGCAATGGGCCAACGTTTACACAGCATTGGATCTCTGTTTCCACTGGCTCACGTGACTCTCAGTGGTATCTTCAACACAATAAACAGGACACTGTACACTCAATGCTGATTTAACGTTGGGCCATTATTTGAGACGATGGGCCAACGTTAAGCCAGTATTGGGTCGTCGTCTCATGGTCGCTGGTCACAAGGCATGAAAGCGGCCTCTGTTCTGTTTTGTAAACCAGTTTATATCAGATCTTCCCTGTTGAAATGAACAGCTGTAACTGCTTACTTGTCAAGTAATCAGTTACTGCTGTCTTGTCTTTGCACGGCGGTCAGTATGCCAGTACTCGATGGCAGAATATAATACTGCAGCTCAAAGACAACCAACAGTAACTGCTTACGTTTCAAGTAATCAGTTACTGCTGTTTGTCTTTGCACGGCGGTTAAATTTATGCCAGTACTCGATGGCAGAAGAGAATCCTGCAGCTCAAAGTAACTGCTCACTTGTCAAGTAAGCAGTTACTGCTGTTTTAATTTGTACAGATTACACTTTTAATCGTCTACTGTAAATATTACAGTATTACAGTATCTTACGGGCAGCCAGGTCACCGATAAATTACTGTAAAGTATGGATAGCGACAATTGAGATATATTCTGAGCAGAATAAAATATTTTAATTCGTTCAGATCGCTTTTATTTCATTTACAACGTTTTTATTTCATTCACAACGCTTTTATTTCATTCACACTGCTTTATGTACGACATCCGAGCGTCTGGAATACTTTACCTTGTCTGAATATTGACAAATAATAACAGGCTTTTGTGTGTTCTCTGGACTTTAAGTATAAATATATTGCTGATTACAACCATCTATACAAGACTAGACCATATCTAAAAAGGGTTTATTTAGCTTAATAATTAATTTTAGAACCACTTGAGGGTTCTAGCAGATCAAGGGTTGATATTAGAGTACAGGGAACTGTGGCGCACACAATGTCTATTTTAACCCTGGTGATTTCTTAACCCTTACAGTGAGGGGATTGAATTTAGACGTCAGAATTTGACGTCTGTGGACATCAGATTCTGACGTCTAAACCAATCGGAGCACAGTGTTAACCCGTTTTTAGACTAGTGCTGGCGCACTGTCTATGGCGTTGGCTCATTATTAGCACAAGATTGGTTCAATACCTTATGTGCAGGTAAGGGTAATGCCCTCCTGCTATACGCAAAACGAGACGTTTAACCAATGCTAAGTTGAGGCTGGGCCAACGTCTTGGACGCTGACCCAGCCTCAACTCAGCATTTGTCGGATGTCTCGTGTTACATGTGTATATTGTGAAGGGAAGCCAGGCCAAAATATAGATATCAACCCAACGGATCACGGCTTAGCCAGCGTCGTGTACGGTGGACCATCATTGAACCAACATTGTTTCAATTTATCGTGTTAGCTGGGTGCAGTGATGCCCATCAAGTACTAAACATCAGCTCAATGGTGGTTTAATGATGGCCCACATTCTGCGATGCAGGCACAATACTAAACTGACATTGGGTCAACGTCTCTTGTTATCTGGGATGGTCGTCTGAAATAAGAGATGCGTGAAGGTGAGTGTCGTTTATCCAATGTTTGCTTAACGTTGGCCCATCGTCTGCGACGCTGGGCATTAAACGAACATTAGGGCGACGTATCATGTTTGCTGGGTGGAGGACAGGGTAGATGGGCCAACGTTACGCCAACATTGGGTCACGGACACGTTGGTCCCAGGGTGACGTCATAAGGGTTCTGTCCAGGTTTATAAACCATTTCTGACAAAGAGCAGTAACTGCTCACTTGTAAAGTAAGCAGTTACTGCTGTTTGTCTTTGAGCTGCAGGATCCTCTTCTGCCACCGAGTTCTGGCATACTGACCGCCGTGCAAAGACAAACAGCAGTAACTGCTGACTTGTAAAGTAAGCGGTTACTGCTGTTCGTCTTTGAGCTGCAGGATTCTCTTCTGCCATTGAGTTCTGGCATACTGACCGCCGTGCAAAGACAAACATCAGTAACTGCTGACTTAAAAAGTAAGCAGATACTGTTGTTTGTATTTGATCTACGGGATTGTCTTCTGCCATCGAGTACTGGCATAGCGTGCAAAGACAAACAGCAGTAACTGCTCACATTTCAAATAAGCAGTTACTGCGTCATATATTATTACAATGATACAGCTGTATCATTGTAATAAGATATGACACCCTTACTGTATTGTTCCATGGTGACGGCGTGATCACGACGTGTTGTTGATTTTCAAAAATTAAGATAGGATAAGATAGCAATGACGATGCAAAATAAACACTTTAGCACGAGAAACGATAATAAAGCTTTACACTTTTCACAGCTATAACTTAAATATATCTATCGTCTTACGGAATACGGCGTTCGCTCATCGATATCTGCTCGATCACTGAAGTTAAGCGACGTCGCGCCCGGTTCATAAGTGGATGGGTGACCGCCTGGGACTGCCAGGTTCCCTATACACTATCGTGGGGATCAGAGAACCACGTAAATAAGATGGCTCGTCTGACTGACTTTGAGTTGGACGTAATAGGAACCTCAATGGACGTAGGCGCAGTTTCCATCCGACGAGACCCCAGAAAATCCACAATATGGAGTACTTGGCACATATATAAGGCCATGGATCATAACAGGCCTTGCTAAGTTGCTCCCGTGCCGCGATAGCACAATAGTGCATACTGCCACGTAATATACAGATACAGATACAGATTGCGCAAGTGAAATAAAATGGAAAAAATAGTGAATTATAATATTTCACATAAAATTGTTTCCATCTGCCATGAGCCACAACTCTAAGTGGGTTGAAATTGTGAAATTTAAATCACAATCTGCAGCTTAAATCATTATTGGTTCTATGCATCTTAGTTTCTAGGCCACAGACACCATTGGCACTCACCTACACCATCTCTGATGTCAGGCGCCAACCCAGCAAACACTAGACGTTGACCCTCGTGTTATACCCTAGATAGCTTGTGGAGGGTGAGTGAATATTGTTTTAAGTGACTTTCGACACAATCATGACAATATTGCGCCTTATCTGAATTGATTCTAAGGCGCAGAGTAACTAAGAAAGGCCTGTTATCATTCACATGCCAACTCTGTCTCCTGGGATAGGAACTGCGCCTACGTCCATTGAGGTTCTTTATTCTTTATTCTTTATTATTAAGTCATTCTTCAGAGATTCTAAATGATACTTTGATGCATTGTCAGGGGTTAAAAGGTTAATTTGGTAAAAAAATTAATCGAATACTAGTAGTCAATAGATGAGAATAAGAAGAAAGGGTTAGCTCTACCCAACACTAAACATTTAGCCAATGTTGTTTTAATGTAGGTCCACCGCCTAACTTCCCCGACCCAGTATTAAACCAGCATTGGCTTAACATCACGTTCTCTCGGGGTAGGAAGCTTTACCAAATCAAACGAGAGATGTCGAACCAATTTTGGTTTAATGTTTGGGTTGATGTCGTAGACAGGAGACCAGCATTACCCCGACATTGGTTGAACGTGTAGTATTTGTTACTACCCAGCAAACACGATACATTCACCCAATGTCTTTTTAGTGTTAGGCCAGCAAAACAACATTGAGTGAATGTCTCAGTTTAGCTGGGAATCAACATCTGTAGAAAATAAAAAAATCTGAGTTTGTGGGGTATCTGACAATTTCTACGTTTTCCAAGGAGTTGTTATAAAAAAATATTTTTGCAATTTTTTTTCGCCTTTTTCCCCGTACAATGGTAAATATGTTTAAGTTCGATATAACTGTTTGTGTGTTTATTTCTTATAATTATGTTTAACTGTATCATTAGAAAAATACCTAAGGACCTAAGTGTTTCGAGCGCGGGCTTCATCAAAGGTCGTGAATCGCGATTTCGAGCGCTATCAAAGTTAAGTGGATGAGAAATTAAATTGAATATCTTAGAAGTTAAGGGGTCAAATAATTCAATTATTAGCTTAGCAGATAAAGGGTTACATAATTAAATTAAATACCGTAGAAGTTAAGGGGTTATTAAATTAAATTAATTACCTTAGCAGTGTTGAAGGGTTGAGTACAAGCTCTAAATGTCCTCATTTCGATGGGTTGTATTTTTAAATCTATAAATTGTGTTAAGAAATGATTAAAAGTTGTTTATTATTGTCCCACAACTTAATAATGACGGCCCTCATAGATATGTCTACTTGGGTTTATATTGATGATTGTATACTGAGAAGAGAATTGCGCAGTTACCTAATAATTAATAGCCCTATGCATCAGCCGTCCCTGCAAACTGGAAAAATGGTCCAATGTTGTTTTGATATTGACTCATCGCCTGCGGCGCTGGCCCAACATCGACACAACGCTGCGGCAGCGTCACGTGTTTGCTGAAGTGGGCTCTGAAGCGTAGCTGTGCTTGTCGACAATACCGTTCACACAATGGAGAGCCGTGTTTACCTCATTACTCGCCAAGCACGACTATAGCGACTTTAAATATGTTTATTTAGCAGGTTAAATTAGTGATATTGGCAATGAAATAAGAGTTTAGAAATCAATATTTGCAAATATTTGTTCTCAAATTAAACAAATTGGAGCAATTTTCACCCACTTAAGGTTGTGTGTCGCGATAGCGAGACACAACTTTATTAAAGTGGGTGAAAACTAAAGAGGACAACTTAGCGATACAAGGTCAATTACTCGTCTAAAAGTCAGGGGGTCAGGTGCATATTTTTGGTTGAACCTGAAAATTCGGTACAACGATTTTTTCTCTGTGTTTTCATGTTATATAGGTATAGAATGGCAACGTATAATTCATTGCTACACAATTCAAACCATATAATAATACCATTATATTTCATCCCAGCAAATAAATAGGAGCGAGAATATGTGAGTGACAGGTTATCTAGTTTATTGATATCGTGGCACTTCACACCAAAAACTAAATTATAAGACAATGCATACATGTTCAGCTATAGAAACATATACAAATGTGGAGGATGTAAAAAACTTGTAAACGATACTGTATTAGGCATGTTTGACCTGACTTGTTGATCTTTGACCTTGGATTATAGCCTTGACCTTTAACCCAATTTTATTTATTATTAATATACAAGCAATCAAACTAATATATATCATTTATGTAAATATATACAGTGATTTTCTGTTTTTCTTAATCACCTAAAACCACTAAAACTACCGCAACAGGCGAAAAAATGTACAACTCGTCATTTGAAAATGCTCAATGTGGTGAGAATGCCATCACGCGATTTTATAGAATACAATACCTATATAACATGGAAACATCGAGAAAAAAACTTGGACACACTTTCCAGGTTCAGCTCCTGGCCCCCTGACACCAGAAATCTGAGCCCATCGAATTATAACCTTTTTCAATTTTTGAATACTTTACAGCTGGAATAGACCTCCACTCACATGTTTTCCTAAACAAAACGCAAACCTGAATTCATAGTTAGCGGGCTTCCATGTGGCATTTTAATTCCACACGCCTTCATCAGACAACAGTATGCTCCATGTGGCATTTTAATTCCACACGCCTTCATCAGACAACAGTATGCGAATATACACCATCAGAATATGACAACCTAATGGGTTGATTTTTTTTAAATCTGCATTACTCATCAAGTTACGGAGGCTCCCCATAATTTGAACAGACTATACTGTTCATCGTCTACTGTAAATTGTACAGTAAATGACTGGCAGCCAGGTCGCCCGTAAATTACTGTAAATTGTATACATAACAGCGGAGGTTGTTCACCTGAGAGATATTCTGAGCAGATTACAATAATTCAATTCATTCACAAAGCTTTTTATTCCATTCACAACGTTTTTCAGTCCGACATCCAAGCGTCTGCATAATGACAAATAATAACAGGATTTTGTATGTTTTCTAGACTTTAAATATAAATATATTGCTGATTAAAACCATCTATACAAGACTAGACCATAGCTACTAAAGTGTTAATTTAGCTTAAAAATTCAATTTGAGATCCACTATTGGGTTCTTGCAGATCAAGGGTTGATATGGGAGTACAGGGAACTGTGGCGCACACAATGTCTATTTTAACCCTGGTGCTGCTGACGTTTGAGCCCTTACAGTGAGGGGATTGAATTTAGACGTCAGAATTTGACGTCTGTGGACGCCAGATTCTGACGTCTAAAGTCAATCCCCTCACTGTAAGAGTAAAAATAATAATACTGTCCAGGGCCTACATACCCATAACATAGATATTCAAATGAAGCGTAAAGAGCTAAGTAAAACATTTATGATGATTTCAAAAAAAAAACCCTTTGGTCTCTATGGTTTATACAAAAAATGTCAGCGCTTTAACCCTTTAAGCCCTCACAATGCATTGAAGCACCATTTTACATCCCTGAAAACAGACCTAATTCTCCTACAACAAAGGGTTTTAGAATGAATATTTCCATGAAACTGGTTTATCAATACATGGTAATTTACTTAGATTTTTAAACCACATCAAAAAAATCTTCATCCATCACAAGTCGAGAATTGCGACAGCAATTCGCGGCCTATAGTGGATGAATTCTGCCTTAGTGGGTAAATTCAGGCTTGAAAGGGTTAAGGGCTAGGTAAGTTTCAATCCCAATCAAATGCCACCTAAATTAATAACATTGTTGTAGTTGATGTTCAGTTTATCAAATAATTGATAGGTAAGGTGTATATTTGCTTAAAAATAGACATTTGTGTCGTCATTTGAAGCTGGAAATTGCGCTAGCAATTCAAGCTTCAAATGACGACACAAATAAACGAACAATTCAGAAAGACAGGAGTTAATTGAAATATTCAAATGGCCCACAGATTGGGGATTTTGTGATATCATTGGGTAATATCTCCACAAATGAAATGAAATGAATGGAGTTTATGCCACCTTTGTGCACATGTAGGCTAAACTAGGCCTGGAGAAAATATCTCTGATGTCAGAAAATGACACGAGATGTTGACCCAATGATGTGATAATGTTGTACCAACGTCGTGGACGGTGGCTTAACATTAGGCCATCATTTGGTCAACGTCTCACTCCCTTGTCTGCTAGATACACCCCCCTCTCAGCCAACACGATACAGTGGTCCAGCGTTATTTTAATGTCGGGTCGCCTTCAACAATGATGGCCGGACATTTAACTTACATACGCTCAACCTCTCAAAGTAATGTCGGTCTCAGATCTCCACACCATCATTTAATGTCAGAAGTTTTATGTCGCGCTGACAATATGGCCACATAGATCAGTAGAACAGAGAAAACTACCAATATAGCACTGTTGTTAGCAATGCGGGTATAATGTTGAACCAGCATCGAAAAATGGAGGAACAAATTAGACCAATAATAGGTCGATGTCTCACGTTGATAAATTCGGTTATTACCAACGCATCTAGATAATTTAAACTCCTACAACGCTGAAATATGTTTGTCTAAATCATGGGAACCAGAGGGTTTTTAAATTCAAAATCATCGTTAATGTCTTAGTAAGATCTGTCCGCTTCATTTGAATACCTATGTTATGGGTATACGACCACTATAAATATTTTACGCGGGGGTCGACATTAAACGTCAGAATTTGACGACTATAAACGTACGTAATAGATAATAAACCCAATTCAATACGTTGCACAATACTTCAGTCCATGACCGCAGTTTCGGTCGAAATGAAGGTTTTGGTGAACATTTGATTAATAAATATTTGTAAATGATTTCACCAGCAGACACGAAACATTGACCCAATGTTGTTTGAATGTTGGGCCAGCATCAACGATGACGACCCAGCATTTACCCAATACGGTTCAACATCTCTGTGTTGTGATTCTTAATTATGAGTATCAACATGATAAAAATATTTAGTTTAATAAATATGTTTTGTGGATTAGAAATTAAAAATGTGCATCCATATTCTTGAATCCAATCTAAAAACGGTCAAAAGCCCAACATTTGTTAGTGGTAGTTTGTATCCATACCATTATTTCCTGGTATATTCATGGGGGCCTTGGTGCAGTGGTGAAAGCTGCCTGTTTGGAATGTCGGAGATCGCGGCATTCAAGTATCAAGGAAAATAATGTTTCTTCCCCGCTTACTGGTAAAGATTCAGTATTGTGGGGGGCCTATGTGACCGAGAGGTAGCGTGCTCGGCTCAGAACGCCAGGGCTCAAATTTTGAATCCTGTGTCTGGAAGGAAGTGAAATCATATTCATCTCAACATCCTCAGGAGGTTCTCCTGTCACAGTTTTGTCTATATGTGCATAAAGGTGGCCTTAAAAACACCATTCATTTAGGTATGTGAATAAAAAGAAAATACAATTTGTTCTAAATATATGAATGTTATCAAAGTACAAAAACACAAGTTTGCCTTTATTAAATTTCTGAGGAAAAAATTGCAATATCCGAGTGGTTTGCGAAAAATGGTACAAAAAAAAAGTTTTTGTTTATGATGAGCGTATTTGTACAACTTGTAATGTTCTTGGGGATGAGTACTATTTTGTTATGGAATGCCAGATTAATGCAGATATCAGAAGTACATTTTTGTCACCTTTCTATTGGCAAAAACCATCAATGTCTAAATTTATCGAGCTTATGACATGCGATTAAAATTATTTCTAAATCAGCTGTATTTATATTTGAAGATTTTAAACTGTTACTTGAACCATGAAGGGCACATTGTCATTTGAAATATTTTTGTCATTTGAAATTATTATCTCCTCGCAAAGACGCACACGCTGTTTTGTTTGCACATTCTAACGATGTTGGGTAAATGCTGTACTAATGTGGGCCGGTGATAAAACAACATTTAATCGTTCTCTCTTTGTGTTGTATCATTAATCGGAGCACAATGTTAACCAAATGTTAGTCTAATGATGGCGCAATGTCTACAGCGTTGGCCCAGCATCGTCCAAGACTGACTCAATACCTTATGTATTAGATAATTAGTGAAGAACACAGTATTATTAGAAAGAAGCCTCTGAGGGCGGAGCCCGAAGAGGCTCCTTTCTAATAATACCGTGTTCTGAACTGATTATCGGACATAGTCGTTACCAGAACCCCTCCCCTGTGTCTACCCCGCCCACTCTTATTGAAACGCCAAAAAATTCAACGCTGAAATATTTTTGTCTAAATCATGGGAACCAGAGGGTTTTTAAATTCAAAATCATCGTTAATGTCTTAGTTAGATCTGTCTGCTTCATTTGAATACCTATGTTATGGGTATACGACCACTATAAATATTTTACGCGGGGGTCGACATTAAACGTCAGAATTTGACGACTATAAACGTACGTAATAGATAATAAACCCAATTCAATACGTTGCACAATACTTCAGTCCATGACCGCAGTTTCGGTCGAAATGAAGGTTTTGGTGAACATTTGATTAATAAATATTTGTAAATGATTTCACCAGCAGACACGAAACATTGACCCAATGTTGTTTGAATGTTGGGCCAGCATCAACGATGACGACCCAGCATTTACCCAATACGGTTCAACATCTCTGTGTTGTGATTCTTAGTTATGAGTATCAACATGATAAAAATATTCAGTTTAATAAATATGTTTTGTGGATTAGAAATTAAAATGTGCATCCATATTCTTGAATCCAATCTAAAAACGGCCAAAAGCCCAACATTTGTTAGTGGTAGTTTGTATCCATACCATTATTTCCTGGTATATTCATGGGGGCCTTGGTGCAGTGGTGAAAGCTGCCTGTTTGGAATGTCGGAAATCGCGGCATTCAAGTATCAAAGAAAATAATGTTTCTTCCCCGCTCACTGGTAAAGATTCAGTATTGTGGGGGGCCTATGTGACCGAGAGGTAGCGTGCTAGGCTCAGAACGCCAGGGCTCAAATTTTGAATCCTGTGTCTGGAAGGAAGTGAAATCATATTCATCTCAACATCCTCAGGAGGTTCTCCTGTCACAGTTTAGCCTATATGTGCATAAAGGTAGCCTTAAAAACACAGTTCATTTAGGTATGTGAATAAAAGAAAATACAATTTGTTCTAAATATATGAATGTTATCAAAGTACAAAAACACAAGTTTGCCTTTATTAAATTTCTGAAGAAAAAATAGCAATATCCGAGTGGTTAGCGAAAAATGGTACAAAAAAAAAGTTTTTGTTTATGATGAGCGTATTTGTACAACTTGTAATGTTCTTGGGGATGAGTACTATTTTGTTATGGAATGCCAGATTAATGCAGATATCAGAAGTACATTTTTGTCACCTTTCTATTGGCAAAAACCATCAATGTCTAAATTTATCGAGCTTATGACATGCGATTAAAATTATTTCTAAATCAGCTGTATTTATATTTGAAGATTTTAAACTGTTACTTGAACCATGAAGGGCACATTGTCATTTGAAATATTTTTGTCATTTGAAATTATTATCTCCTCGCAAAGACGCACACGCTGTTTTGTTTGCACATTCTAACGATGTTGGGTAAATGCTGTACTAATGTGGGCCGGTGATAAAACAACATTTAATCGTTCTCTCTTTGTGTTGTATCATTAATCGGAGCACAATGTTAACCAAATGTTAGTCTAATGATGGCGCAATGTCTACAGCGTTGGCCCAGCATCGTCCAAGACTGACTCAATACCTTATGTATTAGATAATTAGTGAAGAACACAGTATTATTAGAAAGAAGCCTCTGAGGGCGGAGCCCGAAGAGGCTCCTTTCTAATAATACCGTGTTCTGAACTGATTATCGGACATAGTCGTTACCAGAACCCCTCCCCTGTGTCTACCCCGCCCACTCTTATTGAAACGCCAAAAAATTCAACGCTGAAATATTTTTGTCTAAATCATGGGAACCAGAGGGTTTTTAAATTCAAAATCATCGTTAATGTCTTAGTTAGATCTGTCTGCTTCATTTGAATACCTATGTTATGGGTATACGACCACTATAAATATTTTACGCGGGGGTCGACATTAAACGTCAGAATTTGACGACTATAAACGTACGTAATAGATAATAAACCCAATTCAATACGTTGCACAATACTTCAGTCCATGACCGCAGTTTCGGTCGAAATGAAGGTTTTGGTGAACATTTGATTAATAAATATTTGTAAATGATTTCACCAGCAGACACGAAACATTGACCCAATGTTGTTTGAATGTTGGGCCAGCATCAACGATGACGACCCAGCATTTACCCAATACGGTTCAACATCTCTGTGTTGTGATTCTTAGTTATGAGTATCAACATGATAAAAATATTCAGTTTAATAAATATGTTTTGTGGATTAGAAATTAAAATGTGCATCCATATTCTTGAATCCAATCTAAAAACGGCCAAAAGCCCAACATTTGTTAGTGGTAGTTTGTATCCATACCATTATTTCCTGGTATATTCATGGGGGCCTTGGTGCAGTGGTGAAAGCTGCCTGTTTGGAATGTCGGAAATCGCGGCATTCAAGTATCAAAGAAAATAATGTTTCTTCCCCGCTCACTGGTAAAGATTCAGTATTGTGGGGGGCCTATGTGACCGAGAGGTAGCGTGCTAGGCTCAGAACGCCAGGGCTCAAATTTTGAATCCTGTGTCTGGAAGGAAGTGAAATCATATTCATCTCAACATCCTCAGGAGGTTCTCCTGTCACAGTTTAGCCTATATGTGCATAAAGGTAGCCTTAAAAACACAGTTCATTTAGGTATGTGAATAAAAGAAAATACAATTTGTTCTAAATATATGAATGTTATCAAAGTACAAAAACACAAGTTTGCCTTTATTAAATTTCTGAAGAAAAAATAGCAATATCCGAGTGGTTAGCGAAAAATGGTACAAAAAAAAAGTTTTTGTTTATGATGAGCGTATTTGTACAACTTGTAATGTTCTTGGGGATGAGTACTATTTTGTTATGGAATGCCAGATTAATACAGATATCAGAAGTACATTTTTGTCACCTTTCTATTGGCGAAAACCATCAATGTCTAAATTTATCGAGCTTATGACATGTGATTAAAATTATTTCTAAATCAGCTGTATTTATATTTTAAGATTTTAAACTGTTACTTGAACCATGAAGGGCACATTGTCATTTGAATTATTTTTGTCATTTGAAATTATTATCTCCTCGCAAAGACGCACACGCTGTTTTGTTTGCACATTCTAACGATGTTGGGTAAATGCTGTAGTAATGTGGGCCGGTGATAAAACAACATTTAATCGTTCTCTCTTTGTGTTGTATCATTAATCGGAGCACAATGTTAACCAAATGTTAGTCTAATGCTGGCGCAATGGCTACAGCGTGGCCCAGCATCGTCCAAGACTGACTCAATACCTTATGTATTAGATAATTAGTGAAGAACACAGTATTATTAGAAAAAAGCCTCTGAGGGCGGAGCCTGAAGAGGCTCCTTTCTATTAATAGTGTGTTCTGAACTGATTATCGGACATAGTCGTTACCAGAACCCCTCCCCTGTGTCTACCTCACCCACTCTTATTTCCCATGAATCTAAGTTTTGTTTACTGTTAAAATTTGGAAACGCCCATTTATAGAAGAGGGGTTGTGTGCGCATAGAAACTGATGACAAAAGTAAACCTGATGTCATTTAGAAAAATGAACAGCTACTGGTGAGACGTGCTTCATCATAATAACTTGATTTTTCCCAGTCCTTAATAAATATTTGGTATGTACAATATACACTTTTTTTGTAAATTATTAAGCAATGTTATATTGAAATGTCTCAATATAATATTTAAGTTTTATTTAATTATTTATCACTCCAGTGACCACATCGCAAATAAAGACCATACCCCCACCAGTAAAAATAGCAAGTCGCATGGAAGTAGCAACAAGGAAGACGAGGACCTAAAATGTAACTGTAAAATTTGTAGGCGAATGAGAGGCTTGGAACAAAAGCTGCAGGAAACTACGGACAAAAACATTAAACTTGTAAAACAAATTCGTGGCCTACGCCAACAAAGTATGAAGCAGAGGAAAGAAAATGTTAAACTTCTCAAAGGACGTGATAGCCTGATGACAGAAAAAATAAAGATGCGCAAAGAAATCGATCGTCTCGAACAAAAGTTCGAGAAAACCAAACAGAATAGGCCTAATCAGAAAAAAATAAAAGTCATTCCCATTGATAAGGACACTGATGACAACGGCAATGAATGGGAAACTGTGGGTGCCAAAAAAACAAAGAATAGGATAAAAACTCGCACAGAAGTCATTAGTTATTTTGGTTCCATTGGTTCTCAAAATAAAATGACGAAAAGTAAAAAAGTGAGAGAAAATAAGAAACTGAAAAAACAAACCAGCCATAAATACCCAGCTAAAAAAGTCACACAACTGAATAAAAGACAACCAAATAAAAGTGATAGGAATAACCAAAATGGCAACAAAGATCGGCATAATAGTAGTTTAAGTAGTAGTAGCCCTACAGAATGCAGCTAGTACTAGCAGCAGCAACAATAGCAGCAGCAACAGTAGCAGCAGTAGTAGCAGCAGCAACAGCAGCAGAGATAAAACACAATCAATTAACACGATCAATGGACTATCCACCAATAACAATAATACAAACTTGACCAGACAGATTCCCGTCAAGTCTAATAAAAAAAAGTGTGTCATTGGTGACTCTAATATGCGCGGACTAGCCAAACAACTAAAACCGAAACTTGATAACCCAGATGCCGTCTGTGTATATAAAACATCTGGAATGAGAATAGGTCACTTGATTCCTCGATTAAAAGGATATATATGTGAGGACACCGATGCAGTTGTCCTCCACCTTGGTACAAACGATATTAGTGGACCAATAAACAAGATAAAGGAGGACATTAACAAATTAGCTGAAAAAATGGTAGGATTAAAAAAATACACATTTCTACGTGGCTGAAATCCCCCCTAGGAGCCAGAAGAAATATAATGCCCACATTCACGACATAAATTGCCACATACGTGAAATATGTGTAAAATTGTTCAACGCCGACTATTTGCCCACTCCCATAAACAAAATCCATCTTTATCGTGGTGGGATCCACTTAAATGAGGAAGGACAGCAAAAACTGACTTCTGCATGGCTGAAGTGCTCAACAATCACTCTGCTAATGGTCAGTGTTTTCCCATCATCACACGGACATAGCCGATGTAAATAGAGTAATTAATAATGATCAGGACAGAAATATACGTGTACTGTCATGGAACATTAATGGTTTAGGAAACAAAATGACAGACCCTGATCTTGTGGCATTTATCCGAAACTACGATATAATATTTTTTATAGAAACAATGAAAGGGAACGATTTTACATTGGCAATACCTGGTTATAAATTCCATCATGTGAATAGAAAACATAAACATAAAAATGCCTGTAGAGCTTCTGGTGGTATTGGCATACTTATTTCAAATAAATATGCAAATTTAACTTGGATAGATCATAGCTACGACTATTTGGTATGGTTGACATTAGCCACAGACTGTTGTCAGAAAAACATTAAAATTGGCTGTGCCTATATGCCACCAGAAAACTCATCATATGTCGCTGTAAGAAATGATTATTTTACTATGCTAGAAGAGGAAGTGGCTAGATATATTGAAATGCATCACATCCTATTATGTGGTGACTTTAATAGTCGTACTGGTCAGGCTCCAGACTATGAATCGGGGGTAACAGATATCAATGCAAATGTTCCTAGTGAACGTTCTAATGAAGATATAGTCAGTAACAAATATGGTCAACTTTTACTAAATTTTTGTATAAACACAGGTTTCAAAATAGCCAATGGGCGCATGTTTAATGATAATGGTATAGGCCGCTATACATACTACTCTCCAAATGGTTCAAGCACAATAGACTATTCGATCTTTAATGAAAATAACATAATCAGCAAATTTGACGTTCTACCGAAATTGGTAGAATCAGATCATTGTCCCATACAATTCAATATTTCCAACACTAAACTCGATTGCAACCCCTTAAAAATAGACACCCGTGTAAATGACACATCATCTCGGTCTAATGTTTTTATATGGCAAGACGAGAAAAGGGAAGAATATCAAATAGCTCTACGGAATGAGCAGGCATGTCATGCATTTGAGGAAATGCTGTGTACCGCCACCGAGGGGTGTAATACTGACACTCTATGTGACATGTTCAATGGTATGCCAGAAATTGTAATTTCGCCATTATTCCCAGCAAGGAAACATATTTCGAAGGAAAGGAAGTGCACGCAAAATAATTTCCCCTCTAACCCTTGGTATGATAAAGAATGTAAATCCTTGAAGTATGTTGTTAATAATATCGCTAAGCATAGAGACTTTAACGCACAGCAAGATGAATATAATATACTGTTACGACAATATAAGCAATTAATCCAAAGAAAGAAAAGACAATACCAGCAAGCCAAACTTAGTGAGCTGGAAAATATGAGAACAGAAGATCCTAATTCTTACTGGAAATTCTGGAAATCCTTAAATCCTAGAAATGTCACTACAGGGCCTACCTTGGAAGACTTTGTGAACTATTTTGAACAACAAGTCTACCCACCCCATGTGGATTATTTTGACTATGAACACATGAATACTATTATAAAGCAAGTTACGTCATTCCAACATAATGTAGAGCACGATAAATCCAATATGACACAGTTCCTAAACAGTCCCATAACTGCGGAAGAAATTAAAAAGGCGATTCAAAAGTTAAAATGCAAGAAAGCAGCGGGTGTAGATGGTATTTCTGCCGAATTTTACAAATATGGATGTAATGAGCTCTTGCCAGCATTAGAATTGTTGTTCAATACCATTCTTACCAATGGAGAATATCCATCTAGATGGGCTACCGGTATAATCCACCCGGTCCACAAAAAAGTCATGCCGTGTATTGGGAAACTATTTGAATCTATACTTAATAACAGACTCTCATTTAAAAACGAAGTATGTAATGATAATGATCCCTATCAAGCTGGTTTTAAAACCAATTCGCGAACTACGGACAATATATTCATACTATGTGCCATCATAGATAAACAAAGGTGTCTTTCTAAACACCTGTATACATGCTTTGTCGATTTCACAAAAGCATTTGACTATATTGATAGAACAGCATTATACTACAAATTATTGAACAGGGGAATAGACGGAAATTTGCTAAACATAATAAAATGCATGTTTTCTAAAGCAGAGTGCCGTGTAAAATGGGACTCGCGTATCAGTGACATATTAAAAAGCGAATTTGGGGTTCTACAAGGCGGTATGCTCAGTCCCAAACTATTCACGGAATTTTTACAAGACATATCCGCATCATTTGACCAAGATCAAGGTATCGCTGTGGACACCTTACTAATGGTATATCTGTTATTTGCAGATGACCTTGTCCTTTTTTCAGAATCTGCCGAGGGATTACAAAAACAGCTAACTGCCCTGTATTCATATGCTCCCCTATGGCATATCATAGTTAGCATTCCTAAAACAAAAGTTCTTATCTTTAATGAACGTTACACAACAGTATGCGGAAGCTTCCACTATGGTGATAACATTATAGAAAAGGCTGAACAATATAAATACCTTGGTGTAGTGTATAGCACCAAGTCCGCTAATAACGTGTTAAAAGA
This sequence comes from Flabesymbios commensalis, assembly GCA_964017125.1. Classification (NCBI taxonomy): domain Eukaryota; kingdom Metazoa; phylum Annelida; class Polychaeta; order Terebellida; family Flabelligeridae; genus Flabesymbios; species Flabesymbios commensalis. The sequence continues at coordinate 4,053,616 of OZ024915.1, forward strand.
AACTTTTTCCCATCTTGCTTCCCAAGCTGGGAAAGCAATCTTTGCTCTACGTAAACAGTCCCGTCCTGTGGTCGGTAAATTGTCACCCACTATTGCGTTCAAGGTATTTGATTGCCAAATATTGCCCAAACTAGAATATGGAAGTGATATATGGTATACAGGCGATGATGTTAACGATCTGGAAAAAATCCATCTAAAATTTATTAAATCCACACTTGGCGTTAGAAAGCAAACACCTACTCCTGCAATATATGGGGACACGGGTCGATTTCCACTGATCATCCGGCAACACATAAAAGCTGTAAAATATTGGTGTAGAATTCTAAAATTATCTCGGAGCCATCCAGTCAGAAATGCCTACAATATGCTACTTGAGCTAGATGCCATTGGCTTCACGAACTGGTGTTCCCGTATTCGCTCTGTCCTCGAACGAACCGAGCTTGATCAAACTTGGGAATCACAGAATATTGGGGATACAAATAAATTCATGCTTTCATTTAAAGAATCAATAGTTAGAATATTTACACAGCAGTGGAGAAAAGATATTGAGAGCTCGAGTAAGCTGCGCACATATGCATTAGTAAAAAAATATTTCTGCGTTGAACCATATATCTTGCACATAAGGGGGAACACCTCATAACAGCAATGGCGAGATATCGAATGAGCTCACATGATCTAAATATAGAAAGAGGACGATTCAATAATCCAATCACTCCAAAAAATCAGCGAATATGCACAAGGTGTCAATTAAACGAAATTGACGATGAAATACATCTTCTTCTCCACTGTTGCGCTATGAAGAATGAACGCGAAATCTTGTATGATACTGTAGCCGCAATTATCAATATACAACCGACAAATGAAATGTTTCTAGGAATTATGACATCTAGAGACATAACAGTGGTGAAGTCACTAGCGCAATTTATTTATGGTTGCTTTAAACAAATTAAGGGCTAAAACTACTGAGTATAATAAATCTGTCACCTGTCGCTATATTATTCATATTATCATGCCTTCATGATCTGACTTGGGTATTACCACATATCAAGACGGTTGTTGCTCTCGGATCTTATTATTTGGCTTTTTGGGGCCGTTTAGGGGCGTTTCCGTCGCCTTTGTTATCAGACGAGGTGGGGCCTTATGGAGGATTTCAGTCAACTGATTTTCTCCATGAGGTCGGGAATGTTTTTCTTCGATTGTAACTCCGAGTATGTGGTTCTAACTAGGTCGTGATTGAAACAGTATGAATTAAACAATATAGTGAATTATAAAAAGGCTTAATGTTTTTGTGCGAGGGCCATGTCCTGTGTTAATTGCACAAATAATTTTTAACCGCCATTACTACTGTTATTACGTCGTTAAGTTTGCACCACTGGTCAATCTCAGGGAATCTCCGCGCTCATAGCGACTGTGCTTGCATGGTCACATGACACGGAGCTACCTGTTTATGCCATATTTATTGTACTTGCATGATATTATATTTAATTTTAAAAAATACCATATAATTTTTACCATTGGCTTATTGCATACTCCAGTTACTGTAGCATAATCATGCACTTGTATATATTTTAGGTTTCTACGCTTTCCAGAGTGTCTTTTTTGCCACTATATATAATTAGTATGTCATACGTAGTAGCTATTTTATCTCTGGTTTTGGTGCGGGAAACAAAATGATAGACCTCTATGTTATCTTGGCAATGCCTTTTAATTCATTTTTAGTTGTAGTCATTTATATTATCGAAATACCCAGTTTTTATTTTAGCAATGCCACTTAACATGATTTTAGTTGTGTATGTCATACCATGTATATTATCATATGATTTTAACAAACTAACAATCTTGTATATACATGTACATATATCTCTTTCATTTCTATGACAAATAAGTCTGTAATGACTTTTCTTTTCTGTCAATAAAATATCTGTCTGTCTGTATATTCATGCTTATATATATTTTTGACATTCACCAAAAATCATAAACAAATCAAGAGAATAAAATATAATTTCTGGTATTGCTCAGCATAAAAAGTAATACTGGGTCAGTATCATATCCCAACAAACAGGATACATTCAAATTATGTCAGTTTAATGTTGGGCCAGCATTGCAGAGATTGGGCCATCAATAAACCAGCATTGTTTTAATGTAGATAAGCGCCGTTTTTTTTAAAGTTATATGTCTACAACTGGCTGTGCCCTAGGGGGGTACGGCTCCCCGATTTTTTAGAAATATAAAGCTTCAAAAGGGCAAATTATAATAATACATATGCCTTATATGGTTGTGTTTTTGTTTTGGGTACGTGAACAGAATGGATGGAGGGGGTACAGCCGGCGATCCCTCTTTCGAACCGTCACACAAAGCAGCGTTCAATGCGGACCCTCTGTTCAAGTGCCTCAGGTGCTCTCAAACATAGGGGTACCAAGCATTATTAGCCAAAAAACAAGCAGCATTGGCTCGAAGCTGGTTAAATAGTGGCCAACGTCGAAAACGTTGGAAATACATTACACTGATGCTGGATCAGTGCAGCCTATTTGTCGCTTCCAGATAATGTTTAGCAACCGGCCAGACAGAGCTCAGTAGAACAGTGGTCTGGGTGTCTAATAATACCTAGGTCAAATCTAATAATGTTGTGTGAACTGAATCAAGACGGCCCTATGTCAGAGAATGCCCAGTAAACATAATAGAAAAACAGCCCTGATAATGACTATATGCCGTTAAGGATAATCAGGTAATAGGCCACCGCCGTGATATACCTAGCAAAACGATACATTCAACTAATGCTGTTTGATGTTGGGCCAACTTCTAGGACGCTGGCCCAGCATTAAACCACCATTGGTCGGACGTCTCGTATTTTACGTGTACCTGGGCTTGTGGCCGGAAGCCAAGCAAAATGTAGATATCAACCCAATAATGTTTCAATGTTTGGCCAGCGTCATAGACAGTGGCCCAATATTGAAACAATATTAGGTCAATTTATCGTTTTAGCTGGGTGCAGTGATGCCGAGCAAGTACCACACATCAACCCAATGGTGTTCAATGATGACCCACATTTTGCGACGCTGGGCCAACCTTAAAAAAGCATTGGGTTAACTTCCTATTTTATCTTGGATGGTCGTCTGAAATTAGGAAGGCTTGAAAGTGAGTGTCGTTGATCCAATGTTGGCTTGAGGTTGGCCCATTGTCTGCGAAGCTGGTTCAGCACTAAACAAACAGTAGATCGACGTCTCATGTTTGCTGGGTAGAGCACAAAACTATCTGGTTAATGCTTTAATGTTGGCCCAGTATTGTAGACAATGTACCAACGTTAGGCCGATATGGATGACGGTCACGTTGTTCCCTGGGTGACGTCACAAGGCGTGAATAAGGCTTCTTTCCAGTTTTATAAACCGTTCTGAGAAACAGCAGAAGTAAGCAAAGTAAGCAGTTACTGCTGTTTGTCTTTGAGCTGCAGGATTCTCTTCTGCCATCGAGTACTGGCATAACGTGCAAAGACAAACATCAGTAACTGCTTTCAAGCAATCAGTTACTGCTTTCCAGCAGAGTCATTATAATAAAGGTCCATGTAGTCCCCAGATCTACTCTGCACAATGTCATATTTCATACTATTCTAGATGACTTTTTAAGTCAGCTCAGCTCCCATTTTTAAACCACTGGGAACGATTTTTCCGAAGGAAAAAGTAGGGGGCGGAGCTAATTCGTGACGTAACAAGACATGCCTGACTGGTTATAATATATGTACATGTACATGTAGCTGATGCTGTACTGTATGCTTTTATAAAACTGACCAAAGTCAACACGTAACGCCGGTCCAACGCTTACCATTGTGATATACCATTGTGATATAGCCTCGTGATATACCCTCGTGATATACCCTCGTGCTATACCCTCATGATATACCCTTGTGATATACCCTAGACTTGTGGAGGGTGAGTGAACATTGCTTTTAAGTCGCTTTCTGAACAATCATGGCAATATCGCGACAGAAGAGAGCCCGAAGTCGGGACTTTGCCCTACTCTTATCGAGTGACTTCAAGGGTTCTTTACAGTGCACAGTACCATAGACCGCACTGCATACTCCAGGCCTCTCTACAGTTTGGAGCACTGTATATGCACAACTCCAATGACAAAATCCGACCCGGCTTATGTAGGGAAATCCCGACAAGAGCAAACAGGAGATATTGCTCCAATGTTAGTTTAATGTTGGCGCACAACCAAAGCAAAGTAAAGTAAACAGTCGAAATTGAACCAGTCTGCGACGCTGGCCCAACATTAAACCAACATTGGGTCAACGTCTGTTGTTTTATGGTATGGGCAGAGATGCGTGAAGGTGATCATTGTCAGTCAGTGTCGATTGTGTCCAGGGCCCAGAAAATACATAGAACCATTGCAATGTTAATTTAATGCTGGGCCAGAAGTGTAGATGATGGGCCAACTATAACCCAAACGTTGGTAAACTTAACCGTGTTCTGCTAAGTCTCTTGGCTTCTGGGCCTGTATTCTTCTACATGGTAAAATGAAATGAAATGAATCGGGCTTTAGGCCACCTTTGTGCACATATAGGCTAAACTGGGCCAGGAGAACCTCCTGAGGATGGTGAGATGATTGAGATGACACTGTCCTCCAGACACAGGATACAAAATTCGAGCCCTAGCGGTCTGAGGCCGAGCACGCTAGATCTCGGTCACGGAGGCTCCCCACAATACTGACTTCCACACATTGATGGGGAAGAAACATTTTTGTTTCTTTGAAACTGCCGAGACCGGGAACCGAACCCCGAACTCTGGCGTGAAAGGCAGAGGAGCTAACCACTACCCTAGGGCCCCCGCCCCTTCTACATGGTATGATATATTGAAGGTTTCTGATTGGTCGGGATGACCGTCTCGACTAATCAGAAGCCTACGATATATCTTAACTTGTACGAGAATACGGGCCAAGAAACAAAGAGACTTAAAACCAGTGCTGATTTAATACTGGGCCTGAAGAGTAGGCGATGGACCAACGTTTAAACAGCATTGGGTCACTGTTGTCACTAGCTTACGTGACTCTTGCTGGTGTCTTCAACACAATAAACAAAAAGAAAACACCCAAAGCTGATTTAATGTTAGGCCAGTATCTGAGACGATGGGCCAACGTTAACCCAGCATTGGTTTGTCGTCTCATGGTCGCTGGTCACGAGGCATGAAAGAGGCCTCTGTTCAGTTTTGTAAACCAGTTTAGACCAGATCTTCCCTGCAGAAGTAAACAGCTGTAACCACTTACTTGTCAAGTCAGTTACCGCTGTTTGGTTTGCGCGGTGGTCAGTATGCCAGTACTCGATGGCAGAAGATAATCTTTTAGCTCAAAGACAAACAACAGTAACTGCTTACCTGAAAAAAAAGCTGTTACTGCTGTTTGTCTTTGCACGGCGGTCAATAGGCAAGTACTCGATGGCAGAAGAGAATCCTGCAGCTCAAATACAAACAGCAGTAACTGCTTACTTATCAAGTAACCAGTTACTGCTGTTTGTCTTTGCACGGTGGTCAGTATTCCAGTACTCGATAGCAGAAGAGAATCCTGCAGCTCAAATGAAATGAAATGAATCGGGCTTTAGGCCACCTTTGTGCACATATAGGCTAAACTGGGTCAGGAGAACCTCCTGACGATGGTGAGATGAATGAGATGACACTGTCCTCCAGACACAGGATTCGAAATTCGAGCCCTGGCGGTTTGAGGCCGAGCACGCTACCTCTCGGTCACGGAGGCTCCCCACAATACTGACTTTCACACGTGGATGGGGAAGAAACATTTTTGTTTCTTTCAAACCGCAGAGACCGGGAACCGAACCCCGAACTCTGGCGTGAAAGGCAGCGGTGCTAACCGCTACCCTAGGGCCCCCGCCCTCCTGCAGCTCAAAGACAAGCAGCAGTAACTGCTTACTTATCAAGTAACCAGTTACTGCTGTTTGTCTTTGCACGGTGGTCAGTATGCCGGTCCTTGATGGCAGAAGAGAATCCTGCAGCTCAAAGACAAACAACAGTAACTGCTTCCCTAAAAAGTAAGCAGTTACTGCTGTTTGTCGTTATGCCAGTGCTCGATGACAGAAGAGAATCCGTCAGTGGTTTAAAGGAAAAAAATAGTTTTTTCCCGATCCACTTGTAAAACTCAGTATTGTGATGAGTCAGGCGCGCCTGCAGGCATACGCAAGGTACACAAGTGCGTACCTTCGAATTTTCAAAGCTTATATGTCCGACTAATTAGTCGTAGGTGTGAAGATCACAGACACTATGGCGCGATGGTACGCAGTGACTTATCGCTGTCACGCTCGACTGACCCCCACCCCTGTTAGACAGTGGGTAAAAACATAGATCGGATTGGTCTATCCTAAAATAATATCTTGTGGAGGGGGACTTTTAATGATCCCCGACACCACCCACGGCCATTCCATTGCTTGACGTGTCACCAACCCTCAGGACGGTAATTTTATATAGGCCTATAACTCTACCTCCTTCTCAATTTGATAATCACGCCTCCGTGTTGGAGCAATTCATATATGGCACACACAAACTGTTAACGCCATTAACGTGAATATGGCTCGTTGGACACGCTTGCACAGATTTAAACACTTGCATTTCTTTTTTACTTTATTGTTGTAAACTTCAAAATATAATGATCTGATCATGCAAAACTCCAGTTTAGTTGCATCGCTGTGATATGCACATATATACACCATATCCATTTGTCTTGTTAAGGGCAAATGACAGATACATTTTAATTATTGTTATTCATTTTAATAATTTCAATGATTTGTTTTATATTTTTCATTTTTTAAATTTATTTATCAATTTATCATGTTTATTCATTTCATCATGTTTATTCACTTTATCATGTTTATTCACTTTATCATGTTTATTCACTTTATCATGTTTATTCACTTTATCATGTCTATTCACTTTTTCATGATTATTCACTTACATTCACACCATATTTTCTGTATAATTATGACGATGCCTGTCTCTACAGCAACAGCAGAGAGGTATTTCAGCTGGGCTCCAAGACATTTCGCACCATAGACGTTTCGCCCCCCAAGACGTTTCGCACCCATCTTCAAGACGTTTCGCCCCTGTCGCCGTGACGACTTGTCCCAGTTTAAGACGTTTTGCCCACCCTGTGAGGCGTTTCGCACCCACTGAAGACGTTTCGCCCCTATGTGAGACTTTTCGCCCCCTATGTGAGACGTTTCGCCCCCTATGTGAGACGTTTCGCCCCTATTGAGACGATTCGCCCCATATTGAGACGTTTCGCCCCATAGGGAAGACGTTTGGCCCCCCTGGGAAAGACGTTTCGCCCCCTATCTAAATTAAGACATTTCGAACCCTTATGTGAGACGTTTCGCCCCCATTCTTATAGGACGTTTCGCACCCTATGCAAGTCGTTTCGTCCCCGTTCTCATAAGACGTTTCGCACCCTAGAGAAGACGTTTCGCCCCCGTTCTAATAGGACGTTTCGCACCCCAGAGAAGACGTTTCGCCCCCCTCCCCAAATTAGGATACTTAGCCCCTATATATATTTCTAAAAATAAATAATCAGCATTCAAATTTATATACGTTAATGTAGTACAACTTACAATATTGCATTAAATTATTTATGTTCCAAGTTTAGGTCGGCGATCAGATCGATAGCACAATAAATTAAAGTGGCTGAATCAAGGAATGAAAACGGTAAGTGATAGTCAAATGCATAAACAACAAGTTAGCCTAAGTGGGCACACACACATGTCTTTCCTATAAATGGGACGGCAATCTTCATAATTTTATGCTGTTTTTTGATTCGGGTGCGAAACGTCTTTCCTTAAAATGAATATCATGCTGATTTATGAATAGTAAGCGAAACGTCTTTCCTAATAATGAAATGGGTGCGAAACGTCATTCCCAAATATGATTTGTGGGCGAAACGTCTTTCTGAAATATGGTTTGGGTGCGAAACGTCTTTCTGAAATATGGTTTGGGTGCGAAACGTCTTTCTGAAATATGGTTTGGGTGCGAAACGTCTTCCTGAACTATGAAGACGAGAGCGAAACATCTTTCCTATTCATGGGGAGGGGGCGAAACGTCTTTCCTAAGTATGAGTTGGGGGCGAAACGTCCCACTAAAAAATGGTGCGAGCTGACTATGGGACGGAAAGTCTGTGTCCCTTTCAGCTGCTTGCGCAGATTAAAGACACACCTGCATAGCACCACGAAAGAGACACGATTAAGTAGTCTAGCCCTAGTGAACATGCACCATGACATTCCCATTAATTCAGACTATGTTTTAAGTGACTTTGAATCCTATGGCATACGTCGCTTACCTCTTTCATAGACAAGAATTGCAATAATTACCTGATTACTATGAATATGTCTATATATATAATTGAAATATATGTATAAATAATTATATCAATCATTACTAAAGTGATACCAATTATAAATAAAGTGATATAAATGATAAATAAATTGTATATATTATATATCCATCGTTTGCTTTGAATTATTACCGTCAAATTATAATCACCGAATTTCGAATCCTGTGTCTGGAGGGCAGTGTCATCTCACTCATTTCACCATCCTCAGGAGGTTTTCGTGGCCCAATTTAGCCTGTATGAATACCAATGCTGCTTTATTGTCGGGCCACCGTCTGCGAAGCTGTCCCAACATTAAGCCAGCATGCCCAATGGCACAATAAGGTGTGAATTGCTCGCACAACTTCCGCCCTGTAATGAATGAAAAAAACACGATTTTACAAAATACAAATATTTTATTAACCCTTTAAGTACTCGCGATGCATTAAAGCATCATTCTACATCCCTGAAAACATACTTAGTTTTCCTACAACTAAGGGTTTTAGAACGAAAATTTCCATGAAACTGGTTTACCGGTACATGGCAATTTTCTTTAATTTTTAATGCACATCAACTCATCTCCACAGCAATTCGCACCTTGTAGTGGATGGAGAAGACAATGGTAAATTCAGGCTTGAAAGGGTTAAGTACAATAATATTAATTTGTATTATTATTATTATATTATTATGTAATATTATTAGCTGAAAGCTGATTTATATGGGCTATAGTTTTTAACTCCATACATTATGTTAACCCTTTTAGAGCTAAGCACGACATTGGTCATTTTCAATCCGTTTTATTAGAAGGTCATTACCTCCACCGAAGGAGGTTATGTTTTTGATCGTGTTAGTCTGTCTGTTTGTCCAGGGGATTACTTACAAAAGAACGATCGGATTGGCATGACACTAGTCCAAGCAAGCCATTTAATTTTGGGGATGAAATGAGTGTTCAGGCATCAGGATTTTCAAATGCTTGGTCTCAAATTAAACAAATACGAATAATCTTAACCTAACTAAATTTGAGGACTGCGGTAGCCAGACACAATTGTATGTGGATTTAAATAACTTAGAAGCTAAAGCGTTCAATAATTTAATTCTTAACTCGACAGATAAAAGGTTACATAATTAAATTGAATACCTTGAAAGTTAAAGGGTTACATAATTAAATTTATTACTATAGCAGTTAAAGGGCTAAGTACGAGCTAAAAATGTCCTCATTTCGATGGGTTGTATTTTTAAATCCATAAATTGTGTTAAGAAATGCAGCTGTGGTAACGAATGATTAATTTTATTAAAAATGGCTAAATGCCATTCCACCACTCAATAATGACGGTCCTCATAGATATTTCTACTCGGATTTTTTTTTATCATTGTATACAGAGAAGATAATTGCGCAGTTACCTGATAATTGCGTGTTTAATACAGTGGGCTCTAAAGCCCGATTCATTTCATTTCGATTGCTCTGAAGCGTTGCTGTGCTGGTCGACAATACCTTTCATACAATGTAATCAAATTCAACAATCTCGCGAAAATTATTATTATTATAGCACTACTAAAGAAAAATATAAATTCGCGAATTCTAGACTTCGTGAAAGATCCCAAAATTCGCGAAAACTTAAACACGCAAAAATTACCTGATCTACAGTATTTCGGATCAAGCATGGTATTCTACCCCCGACCAATGAAAGAGTGGTTCAGCCTGTCACACGATGACTTGAGATTAGCAAATCACTGCCGTCATTCTGTTGTTATTTAAATTGGGGTGTAGAATACCATAATTTTAACAGATCACACTTTTAATCGTCTACTGTAAATATTACAGTATTACAGTATCTTACCGGCACCCAGGTCACCGATAAATTACTACAAAGTATGGATAGCGACAATTGAGATATATTCTGAGCAGAATACAATAATTTAATTCGTTCACAACGCTTTTATTTCATTTACAACGCTTTTATTTCATTCACAACGCTTTATCTACGACATCCGAGCGTCAGGAATACTCAACCTTGTCTGAATAATGACAAATAATAACGGGCTTTTGTGTGTTTTCTGGACTTTAAGTATAAATACTGCCAATTAAAACCATCTATACAAGACTAGATCATAGCTACTAAAGGGTTAATTTAGCTTAATAAATCTATTTAAATTGGGTTCTAGGCTACTTTTGTGTACATGTAGGCTAAACTTGACCAGGAGAAATATCTCTACAAACTGATGTCAGAAGCTGACACGAGACGTTGACCCAATGATGTATTTATTTTGAGCCAACGTCGTGGACGGTGGCCCAACACTAAGCAAACATTGGTTAACGTCTCGCTCTCTTGTCTACTAGATACACCCTCCCCCTCTCAGTCAACACGTAGGCCTACATTGGTCCAATGTTATTTTATTGCCGGGCCGCCTTCAACAATGATGGGCCGCGTTAGAGTAACATTCTACCTCTCACATATATGTGAGTCTTAGATGTCTACACCATTATTTACTGTCTGAAGTTTTATTCAGGTTGTCTCGCTGACAATATAATTATATGGCTATAAATCTGTAGAGATGTGGCCTATTCCTGTACTACATGTACGTCATGGCGAGGCTGGTGCCGTACTATTATATGTCATTGCCCCGCGTGGTGCCGTACTATCGCTTCTTTTACAGCCTTCGCCAAATGTCTGTCCACCGTCTACGAAAATGTAATGCCACTGAATTTGATAAAATAGTATGTAGTAAATGCTAAATTAGTCTCATAATTCGGGTCTATTTCTCAAAAATTAATATATTTTTCTTCATGATTGTTAGCTGGCAATTAGTTAGCTAATACATTAATTGAGTTTTTTCTGATCTTATATGTGATAGTTAGTTCGATCGGTCGGTCGATTGTTCAATCGATTTCATGTTCCTATTTTTAAAATATGAAAAAGTTATTCAATTACAAAAATTATTATATTTTAGCGCTCGTTAATGTTGGTAGAAGCGGCCTAGCATTAGTCTGTCTAAATAATTAATGTTCAGTGCTTTGATCATGTTGACCTCTCGTATGAAGGCCTACAGCACGATGGCAGACTAGGGGTAGTTTCTGCCGCACATTCCACTGCTTGTGAAATATATTATTAACACTGCACAACTATAACTATGCTGAAAATACCTCAACATACACAACAATAAATGGGATAAATTAGCGGTATTAATCTAATGTTTGTTTATTGCTGGGTTTCCGTCGCAGACAGTGGCCCACAATTAAAAACATAAGTTTAATGCATAATGAAGCGAAGATACATTATACTCATCGCGTTATATACAATTATTATGGACGGTAAACAAAAACAACCTAACTTTATAAAGCGAGGTAAAACTGGAACAGAATGAAATATACTGATGGAAAAACATTCAGAACATTTGCATTATTGCTGTACATATGTGTTACCACCGTCACCAGCGATGCCGCTCATTCACCGCCGGCACAATCACCGCCGGCACAATCACCGCCGGCACAATCGCCACCGGCACAATCACCGCCGGCACAATCGCCGCTGGCACAATCGCCGCTGTCACAATCACCTCCGGCATAATCACCGCCGGCACAATCGCCGCCGGCACAATCATCGTCGTCACAATCACCTCCGGCACGATCACCGCCGGCACAATCACCGCCGTCACAATCACCGCCGGCACAATCACCTCCGCACAATCACCGCCAACAAAAAAAAAAAAACATTGCCGGCACAATCACCGCCGGCAAAATCAACGCAGGCACAATCACCGCCGGCAAAATCACTGCCGGCACAATCACCGCCGGCAAAATCACGGCCGGCACAATCACCTCCGGCACAATCACCGCTTGCATCACAGTCGATCCCGCGCTGAAAGAGTAAAATATTTCCAATGACCGTGCACCTCGTATGTATCCGAATGAAGCGTAGAGAGCTAAGTAAGACGTTAATGGTGATTTGGAATTGTAAAAAAAACACCTTTGGTCTCCATTGTTTGTATTAATATATTTCGGCGATTTAGGGGTTATTATGTCAAACGGAAGCTACGCCTCATAATTGTGGTGGATTAGAACATGTATAATTCAATGACTTTATACAAAATATGCGGAAACCGTGAGCTCTGGCGTGACAGACACACCGAGGAATGCCCCGTCCTGTGGACATAGTTCAAGTAATGACGATGGGGATTCCCTTCGTGTTACATTTGTGCTGCCCTCAGGTAATCAGAATGTGAGATGCGTGTAAGTCTCTTATATTTTAGAATCAGCATAGACATCGAGGGAATGGAAAACCGACTTCATATCTCAGGACACTGATTGATGTGTATGAGCTTCCGTCTGCGAGAATTGGCGAGAAAGGGGATAGTTTACTTCCGCTGTAAACTGTCAACCATGTGCTTTTTGATCGTTTTTTCATGGATATGTAAACATTGTGTTGATCACAGTTTCAATCACAGTCAAATTAATTATTAACATCAAAATCTTTCAAATCGTAACAAATGTATTTGATAAATGAATACAATATATTATCTAGAAGTCTATGGAATCAGAGAGGTCTCAGACACTTGTAATCCGAGCTTGACGTAAACTGCGTGGTTCAACATCAGAGATGGACAGCATAGCAAAAGTTGTGTTTTTCTATGCTGATGGTCAGTGTACCCCGAGACCAGAAATTTCATGAAAAGTGTGAGGGTAGCCCTATATAGATGAAAAATTCACATATGAAGACAGTGGTCTAAGTTCTCAAGGCATTATTCTAATAAGATATAAATCTGCCATTACAGAAGGATATAAAAATAATTGATCAAACAAGGACGCAGTAATTTATGCGCAATCGATCGTACTCGCACAGGATATTTGGGGGCACAGCTTTATCAATGGCAATGATTACAGACTCTGTATCGCACACAGAGTCTGTTATTACGGACTATGACACGTAGGGTGAACGTCACCAGACGTTACCTAATTAGACGACGGAAATGCCCCCCCCCCCCCTCAGTAAGCAGGTTATAACCTGCTTACTGAGGGGGGGGGGCATGTCAACCATTAAACCACTAGGCGTACTGTAATTACACAGACCATGTTAACCATTAAACCACAAAGCGTTCTGTAATTACACAGACCATGTTAACCATTAAACCACTAAGCTTTCTGTAATTACACAGACTATGTTAACCATTAAACCACTAAGCTTTCTGTAATTACACAGACCATGTTAACCATTAAACCACTAAGCGTTCTGTGATTACACAAACCACGTTAACCATTAAACCACTAAGCGTTCTGTAATTACACAGACCATGTTAACCATTAAACCACTAAGCGTTCTGTAATTACAAAGACCATGTTAACCATTAAACAACTAAGCGTTCTGTAATTACACAGACCATGTTAACCATTAAACAACTAAGCGTTCTGTAATTACACAGACTATGTTAACCATTAAACCACTAAACGTTCTGTAATTACACAGACCATGTTAACCATTAAACCACTAAGCGTTCTGTAATTACACAGCTTATGTTAACCATTAAACCACAAAGCGTTCTGTAATTACACAGACCATGTTAACCATTAAACCACTAAGCGTTCTGTAATTACACAGACCATGTTGACCATTAAACAACTAAGCGTTCTGTAATTACACAGACCATGTTAACCATTAAACCACTAAGCGTTCTGTAATTACACAGACCATGTTAACCAATAAACAACTAAGCGTTCTGTAATTACATAGACTATGCTAACCATTAAACCACAAAGCGTTCTGTAATTACACAGACCATGTTAACCGATAAACCACTAAGCGTTCTGTAATTACATAGCCCATGTTAACCATTAAACCACTAAGCGTTCTGTAATTACACAGACTATGTTAACCATTAAACCACTAAGCGTTCTGTAATTACACAGACTATGTTAACCAATAAACCACTAAGCGTTCTGTAATTACACAGATTATGTTAACCAATAAACCACTAAGCGTTCTGTAATTACACAGACCATGTTAACCATTAAACCACTAAGCGTTCTGTAATTACACAGACCATGTTAACAATTAAACCACTAAGCGTTCTGTAATTACACAGACTATGTTAACCATTAACCCACTAAGCGTTCTGTAATTACACAGACCATGTTAACCATTAAACCACTAAGCGTCACTATAACCGGGTTCAATCTGTCTTATTTAGCGTTCAAATCACAGTTAATGGGAGCGAAATGTTTGTTTAAAAATCAATATTTGCAAATATTTGATCTGAAATTAAACAGAGTTATTTTTATCTACTTGAAGTTGTGGATCGCGTTATCGAGACACAATTTCATTTGGGTTAAACATACAATTACCTAATTAAGCGGCTTAAGGGATAAGATCCACACTTTGGCTAACCATATCTATCGCGATTTCTAAGTAGCAGAAAGTAATAGCCTACCTAAGCATGTAACACTGGCTCATAAAAAGTGGATGATGATAATTGCACAATTAAAATCGGGGTGTCAATTTCAAGTTTTATAAAGAATATTTCATTATTCCGTGTAAGATAATATTCTGTGAAACTCAATGACCTTGACCTCCTTTGTTTGCTAATACAATGAGTATGGGAGAGGGGGTCTTATATAACATTGTTTCCACAGAGCGACGTCACTGCATAATAACACACTGTACAACGTTGGCACAACGCTGTGCCAACGCATGCAATGTCAGCACAGCATTGGGCTAACATTGCTTTGTAGTGCTTTGTACACGTGAAGCATGTAGAATGAGGAACGTTTCTCAGTGATCCCACTTTGATAGTTGCTGTCAGCTTCCACCGGCGCTGGGCGTTTTTCGCAGATTTCTCAGTCAATTCTCAATCAATTTCCATAAAATTTCGCCAACATTCTTGTAAAGTATTCCGGCGACTACCCTGCAAATTCCACTACATGTCAAAATATAGACCATTTGACATCTAGTGGAATTTCGGGATTAAAGCTGAATGAAATCAAAGGGTTTATAGAGAAGCGTCATATGCAAAAATAATTATAAGCTTACTACATGTCAAGAGCGGGGGCCCTACGGTAGTGGTTAGCACCGCTGCCTTTCACGCCAGAGTTCGGGGTTCGGTTCCCGGTCTCGGCGGTTTGAAAGAAACAAAAAATGTTTCTTCCCCATCCACATGTGAAATTCAGAATTGTGGGGAGCCTCCGTGACCGAGAGGTAGCGTGCTCGGCCTCAGAGCTCGAATTTCGAATCCTGTGTCTGGAGGACAGTGTCATCGCAATCATCTCACCATCCTCAGGAGGTTCTCCTGGCCCAGTTTAGCATATATGTGCACAAAGGTGGCCTAAAGCCCGATTCATTTCATTTCATTTTTACTACATGTCAAATGGTCTAACTACTGATTCTATAAAAATATTTTCCACCTGATTATTCCCCGATATTTTCAGTCGATAGAAATATCCCACGATTTTGTATGCGGTCTATCTGGGGCTAAAACCTGTTTCAACCACGGGGATAGGTAATTCCGAGTGCCTCTAACATATAAATTAATTTCACATCACGAAGTTGCGACCTATCCCACATTTTAACCCTTAAAGCGCTGAAATATTTGTGTATAAACCATGGAGACTGAGTTTTTCAGTTTGGAATCATCATAAATGTCTTAGTTATCCCTTTCAGATTCATTTAAATACCCATGTTATGAGTCTACGGCCATTATTATATGTTTTACCTTTTCAGCGCGGAGATCGACTTTAGACGTCAGATTCTGACGTCTAAAGTCGATCTCCGCGCTGCGCTGTAAGAGTCAAATGTCGTTTTAGGGGCAGCATAATATGAATCTATATCCTCAGCGGACCGAGCTCAGAGGAATGAATCTGGATACCACCAGATTGTAGTCTGAGGTTGACGCAGTCACGTGGGTTGGCGTAAGAGATGGCCATCATGCAAAAGGTGTGGTTTGTATGCTGGTATATAAGCCTACAGCACTGGCACCCGTCGCGCTGCTTGTGGGAAGCTGGTCTTGTTGCGAATATGAGGCTGTTCAGCCCAGTAGAGTATATTGTATAATTTCCATTTTATTTTTATTTTTATTTTATTTAGCTTTAATATATAATAGTCTACTGAACTGAACAGCCGCATATTCGCAATAAGAACAATTTCCCACAGTGGCCTACAGTGTACGCTGAGATCAACAAGTTCATGAAAAATGTGAGGGTAACCCTATTGAAATGATACATTCACCTATGAAGACTACATGGCGTCTTTATCCCAACGTTAAGGCATTATTCCAATGAGATGTCAATTTGTCATATAGCGTCATATAGTCATTATCTTCAAACAAAACCTAAAAACCCATCTTTTTGCACACACATATGACTTTTAAACGTGCCTCACCCTATTTTTTTTTTTTTAATAAACTTTTAGTCTGTAAGGCGCACTGAGCAGACCCACGGACTGGAACTGCGCTATATAAGAACATTTTATTATTATTTATTTTTTTATTGTTATGTCATTGTGAAATAAAGGCTTTAGGCCACTTTTGTGCACATACAGGCTAAACTGGGCCAGTGGATGGGGAAGAAACATTTTTGATTTTTTTTAGGAAACGAACCGAGAACTATGGCGTGAAAGACAGCGGTGCTAACCACTTAGGGTCCCCGCCCTCAGGCATAAAGCTCGTGACATTGAGCCGAGTTAAAGCTACAGACCGCTATAATTATATACGTTACGGGTTTTAGTTGGACCCTAGTTGCCTCCGGGATGAGCGTGGTGCTTTTTGGGTACAGATGTGTCCCGCTGTTCGTACACGGTGGACTATTCCTTTAAATCAACGTCTCGACCATACACCCGACGTTAGTTCAACAAAAAAACGTCGGATATAATTATGTCAGATACGTTGGTTGCACTTCATACGTATGTACGAGACATTGATTTAACGTGTGCTGTCCACTTCACGTTTAAGTCTTCAGCATAATACGTCGACCATAGGCCTGCTAATACTCAGAGAGTGTCAGTCAGTAATAGGTATGTAGATCGGGGGGAGGGATCGGGGGAGAAGTGGGTAAATTGCTCCCGAAGCTGTTCGATTTGGATATACGAAAGGTGGGTACGCTGAAACTAGTTTAACCCTGGCTCCTTCACACCATGAACGGCGCGGAGCGGCGCGGCGCGGGAATGCGCGGGGGGAATGCGCGGCGCGGCGCGGTGCGGCGAGGCGCGGGGCGGCGCGGGGCGGTGCAGGACTGCGCGGCGCGGCGCGGGGCGGCGAGGGGTGGGGCGGCACCATATTTTCTGTTCAAGCGTCATTTCACACATGAAACGGGAATTTCCGGACAACAATCAGCTGCGCGGGGATCGACTTTATTTGTCAGAATCTGACGTCTACAGATCAACGTTTTCTGAACAATTTAGTTGCAAATGATTTAAATTTTGCTCGTGGCGCGTAGCACCGTGTATGATGTTAACTCTTTATACTTATCCGTGTTTCAACTTTTTACCCAATGCCGCGCCGCGCCGTGTAGCACCGCAAAAGTTGAAATTTTCTAAACTTTTTTTCCGCATTGCGCCGCGCCGCATCACGCCTGATATCAACAAAGCCTTATTTTTATTTTATTCGAATTTTATTCGAATTTTATTAGAATTGGCCTAACATTTACGAAATGTGCATGTACATGTACGCTGAAACTAGCATAAACCTTTTCATGGGGGGATCGACTTTAGACGTCAGACTCTGACGTATTTGGACGTCAGAACCTGACGTCTGCAGTCGATATTCACCCTGTAAGAGTGAAATATTTATAATTGCCGTAGATACATCACATAGGTATTCAAATGAAGCGGAAAAACATTAATGGTGATTTTAGATTGAAAAATAATGGTTTCTTGGTTTATATAAAAATATCTCTGGGCTTCACGGGTTAAATCTACGCCGAATACGCTGAAATTAATTACAACATAATCATACCTTCCACGGGTTGTAAACTGAAACTCGAGGGATGTCTTGAAACTGAACTATTTCTAGTTCTAAGGACCCCCCCCCCCCCCTGGTACGTTGATAAAAGTTTCAGCGTACCGGGGGTACACTGAAACTAATTTCAACATAACGCGGTATGCTGAAAAGGGAGTACGCTGAAACTGCTCCTCACCGTAATAGTTAGTT
Organism: Flabesymbios commensalis; assembly: GCA_964017125.1. NCBI lineage: Eukaryota > Metazoa > Annelida > Polychaeta > Terebellida > Flabelligeridae > Flabesymbios > Flabesymbios commensalis. Next base: position 4,072,096 of record OZ024915.1, read on the forward strand.
ATCTGATTTAACTTTACACCCACCCTACCGCGACCCACAACTTCAAAATGACTCACATTTGTTTATTTTTTAACATTTGCAAATCTCGATCTTGATTCTAACATTTCGTTCACATTAACGGTGATTTAATCGGCTTAAAAAAAAAATTAAAACGACCATAGTTGTGATTTGACGTGAAAGGGTTGACCCTTTAACCGCCAAATTATTCAATCTGAATTTTAACCCACTTGAAGTTGTGTCTCGCTGACGCGATCCACAACTTCAAGTGATTGAAAATTATTCAGATTTGACAAAATGGAGGTAAACTCTTTTCAAATTTTGGTGATTGATGTCACATTTTATTTTTAATGTGCTGATGAAAATGAAAACCCGAATATATGCGGCACCGGCGGTTAAAGGGTTAAATTGATGTTGGTATTTCTTGGTATTTGATTTTTTCAATTTGATTTCATCAAAAATGTCTTAGTTTGCTCTTTCCGCTTCATTTGAATACATATGTTATGGGTCCACGGCCGTTATAAATATTTTACTCTGTCATTGCGGGGATCGACTTGAGACGTCAAATTCTGACGTCTATCGACATCAGATTCTGATGTCTAAAGTCGATCCTCGCGCTGAAAGGGATATATTTAGAATTTTCTGGATTATCGTTTCATTGAACAAGTTTTCAGATAATATTCAGCTGACTTTAGAAAATTTGTCTTAAAATAAAAAACCTTCAAATCATTCTTTATTGACTCGTTTCGCGATAAGTTATATTCTGTAAATTTTAATCCACTTAAGGTTGTGTCTCGCTATCGCGACCCATAATTTCAAGTGGGTAATAATTACTCAAATTTGTTTAGTTTGAGACAAAACTTTTTCAAATCTTGATGTTTAAACATAGATTTCGTTTATGAAAACCCGTGATTTGGTCGGGCAATAAAAAAATATTAAAAACCACTTTAACCCTTTAACCGCCAAATTATTCAATCTGAATTTTCACCCACTTGAAGTTGTGTCTCGTTGCCGCGATCCAGAACTTCAAGTGAGTGAAAAATATTCAAATTTGACAAAATGGAGGTCAACCCTTATTAAATCTTGCTGATTGATGTCACATTTTATCTTTAACATATTTAAACGGTGGTACTTAATGTGCTAATAAAAAATGAAAGCCAGACTATATGCGACACCGGCGGTTGAAGGGTTAATTCGTGCTTAGCGCATAAAGGATCACAGTCTACTATTTATGTGATTCCATAGATAGACTATCCTATCGTAAACTATAGTCCAACGATGGGGATTGTCCTAAATTAGTGTGGCAATTCTCCGTCGATTTACATGAAGTTTTGTAAACTTTATTTTCTAGTCATTTCGCATTGTATGCTGGAAATTTCGTAAAAAAAATATATTATATCGATTGTTTAAAAGTTAGACCATTTGACATGTTGTATATTTCTAACTATGACGCCCTTTTTAAACCCATTGACTACATTCCGGTTTAATTTCAGATTTCTTCTACATGTCAAATGGTCAAACTTTTGAAATGCTAACTGGAATTTTGACAAATTTGTGGGGTTGTTGCCTAGCGACAAGATAGGAATGGCGAAATTTTTTTGTGAAAATCGCTTGCAAATTGATTGAGTAATACCTTAAACCACATGCAAATAGACGGAGATGGATTATGTTCGCCTGAAAAAAATGAAAGGCACATATATGAGCAATAACAAAATCTTTATTTTCGCAAAAAAATACAATTTCACGTGATGTAGCATTGCATAAAATAGAAACCATGATAACACAAGATAATACGTGAAAATAACTTTACAATTGGATGGGAAACGATTACAGCTAATCAAATCTAGACAAACTAAACAAAAATGCAAAACGTAATCAATGTAGATTGCAAATGTACAATCATTCCATAAAGCCAACTGTGATCATCAGATATTGAATAACTGTATTGAAAAGGTAACTTTGAAATAACCACACCAGATGTTGGTTAAGGTTAGGTCCAGCCGATTCTCAACCATCACCCATTGTGTGATTACAAAGGCTAATTTCACGCTCATTTTATACAGATTAGTTGAAGCAAATAGCCATTTTGGTGTTATGATCGGTATGCAATATTTAATCTATCTGAACGAAACGTAAAGCATTCGATTGGTCGAGATGACTATGCAACCATTTCAAACAACATAAAGGAAAGTTTTATGTTGGGCCACCGTTCATTGATTTAAATCTGTATTTGATAAGGCAATGGCAAGTTTCAAATGAAAAAAAAATTATGAACACTTGATATCTTTCACTGAACTATGTAATTAAACGTGCGTATACCAATATGCATAACCCAACAATAGTCAGCAACTAAATTGCAGAAATGTCATGTCGTCAATGTCACACAAATCAAAGGGTAACATGTAAATTGCATTCGATGATTCTAATATTTTTTAAATTTATTAAAACCTTAAAATCTCTTTTACAATTCCAGTTTTCAATAGATTAACAAAGGAGAACTTATGTATGATAATCCATTGCAAATAAATCTTTTACAATTAAGCATTAGCGGGTTATAATATAGCAGGATATAATTAGGCGTTGCAAGTTTAAACAAAAATCAAATATAACAATTTTGGCTAATTATCTCCAAAGTCAAATAAATTTTCAAAAATGTCATATACAATTACAAATTTTCGTTTTCGAATCCGATGTTCACCACCTAAAATCCATTAACCCTGAAACCGCTGAATTAAATAATATAAATTGACAACGACTTGAAGTTTGTGTCTTGCTACCGCGACCCACGGCTCAAAGTAGGTGAAAATTACTGATATTTGTTTAATTTGAGACCAAATATTTAACAATATTGTTGTTTAAACACACATTTCGTTCTTAATAACAGTGATCTGATCGAGTAAGCAAACGTTTTGAAAACGAGTTGTATCGCGCTTGATATGATTATTGCGTGGTTTCCGGGAGAGCGGGGGTGGTGGAGATGATGTTGAGAGTGACATCAGCATCACTGCATGTGTAGTTACAGTAGAGGTGAGCATGCCATGACATCAGAACCCATGCTCCAGAGAAGTACCCCTCAAAGTACCCCCAGTACGATCCCCAGGTACTGTCCTCACTACATTGGTCAGTCCACCAGCGCATCCACATCCTGATCGCCCATCGGGCACCATTAGGAGCATCAAGAACGTGCCTCTTCTCAACTCACAGTAAACTTTGAACCAATAGTCAGGACATATCTAAGCAAACACAGACTTTGACCTAATAGCCAGGTTATATCACAGCAAACACAGACTTTGACCCAATAGCCAGGTTATATCACAGCAAACACAGACTTTGACCTAATAGCCAGGTTATGTCACAGCAAACACAGACTTTGACCTAATAGCCAGGTTATGTCACAGCAAACACAGACTTTGACCTAATAGCCCGGTTATGTCACAGCAAACACAGACTTTGACCCAATAGCCAGGTTATATCACAGCAAACACAGACTTTGACCTAATAGCCAGGTTATGTCACAGCAAACACAGACTTTGACCTAATAGCCAGGTTATGTCACAGCAAACACAGACTTTGACCTAATAGCCCGGTTATGTCACAGCAAACACAGACTTTGACCCAATAGCCAGGTTATGTCACAGCAAACACAGACTTTGAACCAATAGGCAGTTTATATCACAACAAACACAGACTTTGACCTAATAGTCAGGTTATATCACAGCGAACACAGACTTTGACATGATAGCCAGGTTATATCACAGCAAACACAGACTGTGACCTAATACCCAGGTTATATCTTATTGATAATATTCTATGCAAACTATCCCCATATTATTCAAATACCAAAACAGGTGTTCTATTAAGTGACATATCAGACCATCTCCCATACTTTATAAGCCTGAATCAAACAGTATATGAAAAACCAGGCCCCACATTTAAAACAATCAGGGACAAAAGCATATCGGCCATAAATAATCTCCAAGTCGAATTGCAAAGAAATATTCTAAGTGAACAACTTGATAAGAAGATAGACGCTGATCCAGAACTAAATTACAATACTCTCATAACGCATATATGTCAAAGCGTTCATAAATGTCTACCTCGAAAATCTGTAAAATTAAATAAGCACAAACACAAAAAATCCAAATGGATTAGAAATGAAATTGTCCGATCAATAGCATCTAGAGACAGACTTTATGCAAAATTAAAAAGGAATTCAATGAATTCAAAGGAGAAAAATAAACTGAAAAGTAATTTAAAAACCTGCAATGCACTACTAAGCAAACGTATTCGCGAAGCGAAAAAAATCCATTACCATTCATGTTTCCATAAATGTAGACACGACATTAAGAAACAATGGTCTACAATAAAAGATATAATAAATAAGCCAAACAAAAATAATAAATTTCCAGATTTTCTAAACATCAATGATCAAAAAGTATCAGAGAGCAATAAAATCGCTGATAGTTTTAACGATTTTTTCACAAACATTGGTACTAAGCTATCTTCTGAAATTAAAAGTAGCAATATCTCGTTCAAACATTTTCTAAAACATCCTTCTCCATTAAGCTTTGAATTTAAAACAATCGAGGAAGGGACAACACGTAAAAGTATTGATAGTCTACAATCTAAAGATACGTGCGATTCAGATGGCCTATCAACAAAAATGCTGAAAATGATCAAGACTGAAATAAGCCAACCAATTACCCTCATCATAAACCAGTCTATACTTTCTGGAACATTTCCTGACAAGCTAAAACTAGCTAAAGTTATCCCGATACATAAAAAGGGGGATGATACTAAAATCGACAACTACAGACCCATTTCTATATTGCCAGCTATCTCAATAAAGGTTATATCACAGCAAACACAGACTTTGTCCTAATAGTCAGGTTATATCACAGCAAACACAGACTTTGACCTAATAGCCAGGTTATATCACAGCAAACACAGTCTGTGACCTAATAGTCAGGTTATATCACAGCAAACACAGACTTGGACATGATAGCGAGGTTATATCACAGCAAACACAGACTTTGTCCTAATAGCCAGGTTATGTCACAGCAAACACAGACTTTGACCTAATAGCCAGGTTATATCACAGCAAACACAGTTTGTGACCTAATAGTCAGGTTATATCACAGCAAACACAGACTTTGACCTAATAGCCAGGTTATATCACAGCAAACACAGACTGTGACCTAATAGTCAGGTTATATCACAGCAAACACAGACTGTGACCCAATAGTCAGGTTATATCACAGCAAACACAGACTTTGACCTAATAGCCAGGTTATATCACAACAAACACAGACTTTGACCTAATAGTCAGGTTATATCACCGCAAACACAGACTTTGACCTAATAGTCAGGTTATATCTCAGCAAACACAAATTTGAACCCAATAGCCACAAGTTGAAGAAGCTCATTTTCCCACGAGGTTAATAGTAAAAATCGTATTTCTGTGTTAACTTCAAGGTCGATCCCTATAATTTGTAAAAAACGGTATACAATTTCCAACCCAGAATTTTTATTATTTTTTTCAATGTGAATCAAATATTTCCTGAACATTCACGCTTATAACTCGGCCAGCATTATTTTCATAAAGGCCTATATCATATCAAGCAACATAGCTGAATAAAATTAGTGACATGGCCTAAAATCGGCATTTGACCTACATTATTCTCAGAGAAAGGTGAAAAAAAGGTAAAAAAAAAAAGAAATTCCATATGGCAAATAACTAGTAGTATTTGCATTATGATTTACTGTCGTATTTTAATATGACATTGCATACATGCCTATTCAGCGTGTACTTTATCAATTGCCCCAATATAAAGTCTGAATTCACCTTTTTCTTTCAGCCAGTAGATGGCTTTCCCCTCTCAGAATGGTCAGATAATGCTAGGAACAACAGAAGAGTCAGTGACTCTGTTGTCCCCATCCAGTTCAAAGTGAAGGTCCACCCCAACGTCTTCTCTTGTTCCTCGTTTTTTATGTCTGTTATCAGCTAGAATGCAAGCAAAGAGCATCAGAAGCAAATCCACAGGGGGGCAGGGGGGGGGGGGGGGGCGTCCTCATCCCCTGTTTAATATAAACTCACCATCTATCTAAATTGTCAAAATATCGAAATTTACCACTCAAAAATTGCTTCCACTTTAACCCCATAACGCTGAAATATCTTTGCACAAGCTATGGAGACCATGGTTTTTTTCAATTTAAAATCAACATAAATGTCTTAGTCAGCTCTTCCCACGTCAATTGAACACTCATGTACTTTTTGTTATGGATCTACGGCCATTATCAAGTTTTTAATTCTTCAGACCATCTATAGACGTCAGATTTTGACGTCAAAAGACTTCATATTCTGACGTCTAAAGACGATCCCCGAACTGAAAGAGTTAAGTATTGTATTGTCAGCATATTATCTTTTTAGGATTACCCAAGTCGCATATTTAAAAAGATTAAAAACAAACGAGTCGTATTTTAACCCTTAGAACACTGAGCTAAGAAATTTAAATTTTCAGCCACTTGAAGTTGTGTCTCGCTACCGCGATCCACAAGTGACTAAAAATCAGTTTAATTTTCAAAATCTAGGTTGAAATGTATATGATTATCACAGATTTCAGACGTATTTAATTTTCAAAACCTGGTTATACAGAACAATTAAAACATGAGAAAACAATAAGTCGACATCAGTGCTCCAAGGGTTAACTCATATGCTGCCGGAAACGTATATTAGGCGTTTCCAAAAAAATTTCAGACTAAATAAATTTAAATCAAGTTGCTAAAAAGTTTTGTGGTAGATGCTTAGTTGATCTAATAATTACCTTTTGAAGATATATATTTTTGCATAAATATAATTTTTCTCAACATTAGGAGCTGGGAATTACGTTAGCAATTCCAACTTAAAAAGAAGTAAAAATAGTCCTAAGCAATTCGGCAGCACAAGGGTTAAGGATTGATGTGTCCATACAGCTTATAAACCGTGTCGTGGTCGTGGATTGCTGTATTTGTTTTACCCGAAAAAAATCAACATAGCGGGGACTGAGAGCGATCTTGACCGCAAGCTCCCAAAAATGTCCATAACTTATTATTGACTGTGCGAGCTGCAAGCTGAGCATGCGGGCTTGTAACTTGAATGCTACTGATCTTAAAATAAACTATTTCTAGCTCCCAAAAATGTCCATAACTTATTATTGACTGTGCGAGCTGCGAGCTGAGCATGCGGGCTTGTCACTTGAATGCTACTGATCTTAAAAAAAACTATTTCCGGCATAATTATTCGAGGACAAATCTGTCCCACGATTTTGTACGTGGTCAATCTGTGACAGTCACTGTTGCTAATATCCTATATGTTTTTTTACTTTTAAATATTAACCTTCTTGGGGTTCCAGTTTTCATACCACGTATTGTCCTCTCCATTGTTTATTAAAAAGTAATCTGCACGAGCGATGTATGTTGCAGAATTTTTTTGTAGAAAATCAAAGACATTATAAAATGGACCTTATTCAAATATGCAGCACAATGCCAGTTTGCTTTAATTTGTTTAATACATGAACAGTTTTTTTACATATTCAATATTAAGCAAAACTATTCATTAGAAAATAAGAAATTATTTATTTTATTCGATGTATTAGGAAGATTGTTATGATAGTCCAACTGGTTCATTGTCTGGATTATGTTTTAGTGTCGGACACGGTTTTCACTATCAGCTTTAGCAAGAAGCCAACATTGTTACTTTTATGTGGCAGTGGCTGATCCAGAGAGGGTCAGAGCTGTCCCGACCCTCCGCGCCTTTCTTAAACTGAATCGCCTCCACTTCGATGAACACTGCCAACATGTCATTTTTTGACACCCAAAATGTACTAGAATTAGTGCCTCATGTTGGGTCACTACCCTAGTAAATTTTTAATGTCCCAAGATATTAGATAGAGTGTCACATATCTATTACTTTTTTTCAATCGGGTTTACTGTAGAATCGGGACTTCAGCCACACAACTTTAACAACGCATCTGACTTATCTATCAGACCCTGGTTCCTAGTAACTCAGTACCAACAGAAGTGTTCAAACTTAATAACTCAGGCTGATGACAGTGTTTCTCTGTAGAGGGCTTCTAGCTGCAGCTCCAGTTCAAATCTGCACGCCGTCATCAGTTTTTTTCCATTTTATTCAGACCTTCGTAATACAATATTTACATATCATATACGCCGCCTCTTTTTGGCAGACCTGGGGCCAGGAGATTATTCCTGTGCCCTCTCCCTGGCCGTGTTTTGCTGGCGGTATTCACGCAGGTCTGTTTGCCGTAGACTTAACCCATGCGGTCACAGCATGGGTTGATTGCTTGAAATGGCAATCGGCATGTCTGGCCTTACGTCATTGGCTATCGGACGGACCTGCCAACAGTGCCAAGCCCAGGGATTACAGGGCTATCTGTCTTAGGCAAGGCTGTCAATTTGTCGTGTGAATGCAGTCCACAATAAATAATAATAATAATGATAATAATAGAATATCTATGTCTATGTTATAGTCATCGTTCTTCACAACCTTCATATGAAACAAGTGATAAGTAAGAACAATGTAATATAATCTCTCTATACGTATATATGTGTACTGGCCGCGTTTAGAATATCCAGTGTGCATGCTGTAATACATCATTCGATTGTATGCGATCTCCACGTGAAGAATGGTAATGACAATATCTATCGCTGTTTGCAATCTTCCCCCAAAATAGGCAAAGTAATATGATACAATCTCTCTATACGTATGTATGCGTGCTGGTCGTGTTTAACCTATCCAGAGCACATATTGTACATACTATGTCATTAATAATGGTGAATAAAATCTCCATCCCTATGTGAGATCTTCCTATGAAATAGGAAAAATGATATAATATAATCTCTCTATAGGCTATGTATGCATGCGAGCTGGACGCGTATAGCGTATCCAGTGCACATACTATACGTACTGTGTTCATCGCTATGTAAGATCTCCATACGGTCAATAGTGTTCCTTGTTGATGGCAATCGCTGATAATAGTTATATACATGTCTTGGGTGTGTCGGTCGTCTCTTGTGGCGCAGCGTACACATTCTTATTTATATATTCAATAATGCCTAATATTAATTAAATGTCGTTGAGAATCTTTGGATGTATGCTCAGGATTCTACATCCCCCTTTTTTAATATTATGGATTCGCCCATGTGCATTTTGGGTGTGCTTTGTTGTCACTATGATATTTGCTATGAATCGAACATATCACATTTTAGAGTTGATCCGGAAAAAGTTCACTCCGAGGTTGGAGCATTGCATGACATATTTATTACTCTCACTTTTTTGTAGTCTACGGCCACTATCATGGTGATAGCCCCGTCCTCATTCTTCTTGTAGTAGAGCTCAGTCTTCTGTTTCTCGTTCAGATAAAGACATTTATCGCCGTCTTTGTCTCCTGTTGTACACCTCTGCAACAAAGGATACAAAGAGAGATGTACATAAAGTACATATATGTACATTGAATAATCCCCGTACATAGATGTACTTAAAATACTCCCGTGACGTCAGTCTATTGTTAAAACAGTAGATTCGGATCTACGAATATACTGTTATTTTGTACTGGTTAGGTCGGGCACAATATACGGGTTCAAACATGAAACTGCGTGTCTAATATTTCATGGTTTAGCCATACTGACAATGAAAGTGAGGTTTACTATGCCAAATCTTGGAACATCATATTCTGTGTATTTTAGGTCGAAGAAATGACTCAATTACAATAGATTTGTAGATCCAAATATGAAATTTCGTTCATTCTCCTTGACATAAAGTAACCCATGTACATGGCTGAACACAGCCTAAGGTCTCGGGCTTGAAGTGGTGCCTTGTTTTGATAAGCCGTATGCAGGAAACAGATAAAAAGGGGTAATTCAACCACAAGCATCAGTTTCCCTTGATATAAAAAAATCACACAGTTTGCTTGTACATTGTTATCACTAACTTAAATTTACCCTACATGTAAATAAGCACATATTTATAGCAAACCTTAGATCCATCTCCACCAGTCGTGGATATAGAAATATATAATGGCGATCTCACAGCACACGCACAACCCAAAAAACCCAAGGGTCAATGGGGTCAATATATAGTGGTTACTGGGTACGGATGTGATGTGAGTTTAAAGGCAAGCGCCATATTACTTCCTGATGTGGATCTTGTTATCGAGTTCATCCCAATACTATCGAAAGGACTCAAAGAAGTCAAAGAAAGCTAACAATCTTATTGGTAATAGTATATTGGGCCAATATACTTTTACCAATAAGATTGTTAACTTTCTTTGATTTCTGTTACTTTGGGAAAGATAAGAGCATCTCAACGTTTTTGATGGGACTGAGAAAACATTAAGATCATCTTAATTTAATGATTTTTCTGGATGGGCCACATGATCCTTGTACAAAAGAATTATGTTTTCAAGCTCCACGATAAAGCAAATAAAATATATAGTTTTTACCTCTTGTCCGTCACCATCGGCGGCGTCCTATAAAACAAAATCGAAACATTGTAAGAGATTGAAAAATATATACAAGATTTTTTTAAACTTAAAATACATTTTATTGTAAAAATACATATGTTACCAAATGTTTTATCTGTATAATAAACAACTCAATAATTTTATATAAACTTATTGATTAGCCTTGATTCATAAGACAAATTATTCGCAACAATTAGCAAAGTATACTGGCGTGGAAGTTATGTTTCCGTTTTTCTATCATTTGTGCTAATAATACTGTTGATCTTAAGCGTATTGTGTTCCTTAATGTAAATTTTAAAATGGCTATTAGCTATGGAATTATTCACAATAAAGCAGGCAGAGTGCAAACAAAATAGTAAGGATTTTAAAGGTTCTTAATGACAGATTAGGTCATTTGAGCCATATCAATACAAAAAAAACTGTTTTTTTACCGAACTGACTTTTACAACTTTCTTGTATTTTTTTGTATCATTAGTCCACTAACCTCACAGCTTCTTGTATGTCCTTGTTTTATTAGTGTACTGTCCTCACAGCTTCCTGTATGTCATTGTATTATTAGTGTACTATCCTCACAGCTTTATTGTATGTCATTCTATTATTAGTGTGCTAACCTCACAGCTTCCTGTGTGTCATTGTATTATTAGTGTACTAACCTCACTGCTTTATTGTATGTCATTGTATTCTTAGTGTACTAATCTAACAGCTTTATTGTGTGCCATTGTATTATTAGTGTAGTAACCTCACAGCTTTGTTGTATGTCATTGTATTATTAGTGGACTAACCTCACAGCTTTATTGTATGTCATTGTATAATTAGTGTACTAACCTCACATATTTATGTATGTCATTATATTATTAGTGTACTAACCTCACAGCCTTCCTGTATGTCATTGTATTATTAGTGTACTAACCTCACAGCTTTATTGTATGTCATTGTATTATTAGTGTACTAACCTCACAGCTTTATTGTATGTCATTGTATAATTAGTGTACTAACCTCACATATGTATGTATGTCATTGTATTATTAGTGTACTAACCTCACAGCCTTCCTGTATGTCATCGTATTATCAGTGTACTAACCTCACAGCTTTCCTGTGTTTCATTGTATTATTAGTGTACTAACCTCGCAGCTTTCCTGTATGTCATTGTATCATAAGGGTACTAACCTCACAGCTTTCCTGTATGTCATTGTATTATTGGTGTATTAATCTCGCAGCTTTATGTATTTCATTGTAATATTAGTGTACTAACCTCACAGCTTTCCTGTATGTCATTGTTTTATTGGTGTATTAATCTCACAGCTTTATGTATTTCATTGTATTATTAGTGTACTCACCTGACAGCTTTCCTGTATGACATTGTATTATTACTGTACTAACCTCACAGCTTTATTGTATGTCATTGTATAATTAGTGTACTAACCTCACATATGTATGTATGTCATTGTATTATTAGTGTACTAACCTCACAGCCTTCCTGTATGTCATTGTATTATCAGTGTACTGACCTCACAGCTTTCCTGTGTTTCATTGTATTATTAGTGTACTAACCTCGCAGCTTTCCTGTATGTCATTGTATTATAAGGGTACTAACCTCACAGCTTTTCTGTATGTCATTGTATTATTGGTGTATTAATCTCACAGCTTTATGTATTTCATTGTAATATTAGTGTACTAACCTCACAGCTTTCCTGTATGTCATTGTATTATTGGTGTATTAATCTCACAGCTTTATGTATTTCATTGTATTATTAGTGTACTAAGATCACAGATTTCCTGTATTTCATTGTATTATTTGTGTACTAACATCACAGCTTCCTGTATGTCATTGTATTATTAGTGTACTAACCGCACAGCTTTATTGTATATCATTGTATTATTAGTGTACTAACCTCATAACTTCCTGTGTGTCATTGTATTATTAGTGTACTAACCTCACAGGTTTTTTGTATTTCATTGTATTATCAGGGTACTTACCTCACAGCTTTCCTGTATGACATTGTATTATTAGTGTACTAACCTCACAACTTTCCTGTATTTCATTGTACTATTTTTGTACTAACATCACAGCTTCCTGTATGTCATTGTATTATTAGTGTACTAACCTCACAGCTTTATTGTATATCAGTGTATCATTAGTCTACTAACCTCATAGCTTTATTGTATGTCATTGTATTATTAGTGTACCAACCTCACAGCTTTCCTGTATGTCACTGTATTATTATTTTACTAACCTCATAGTTTATTGTATATCATTGTATTATTAGTGTACTAACCTCACAGCTGTATTGTATATCATTGTATTATTAGTGTACTAACCTCACAGGTTTCCTTGATGTCATTCAGATAGATAGCACCCCCTATTATCGCCACCACCAGCAGGGCAGTGGATACAACTGCCCATGATGTCAGCAACACTGACTTCATCGAATAAGTACGCTTGACCTAAAAACAAAAAAACTAATGGACACAAAACACAGATTTCAACGAATGGGTTCGCTAATTTACCTAGAAACAAAAAATAATAATACAAAACTGGATTTTTAAGCTCTGGCTTTCTACCACGATTCACAACTTGTAATTTCCTGTGTATTGAATACCGAGGCCTAAATCGTTAAATAAGTCAGGTCACCAACGTTACAGTGGTATTTTAACATCAATATATTGCATTGTTTAATATTGTCACCTAAAATTACCCTTCTCAAGAACAGTTATTAGATTAATCCTGCTGATCACACCTATTGTCGTTTTTAATCTGTTTAATTAGTCGATCAAATCACTGGTATTGGGAATGCAAACTGTGTCAAAATATTACGATTTGCAAATATTTGTGCTCAAATTAAACAAATATGAGTATTTTTCACCGACTTTAAGCTGTGGGTCGGGGTAGCGAGACACAACTTCAAGTGGATAACAATTTGAATAAATAGACTTAGCATGATACGGGTTAAGCATTGGTTTGATACTTATGGTATAATGAAAGACGATATGAAGGAATATGTGAGAATGGATATTATAGTACCGATTTGTATATCAAAATCGTATACCCACCACAAATGCGAAGCAATACAAGGTTACGGTGTACATAATTGACGGGTGTACATGTACCATGTGACCTTGTATAAATGGTGATATGTGAACATTTCACATTGGTGCGTATGTACACTGTGACCTTGTATGGTGGCATTTACACACCATGACCTTGTATGGTGGGATATGTATGAATGATGATATATGCATTGTGTGACCTTATGTAAAAGCTTTATCTACTCTGTGACCTTGTGTGAATGGTGGTATATGTACTCTGTGACCTTGCAAGAATAGTGATATATTTACTCTGTGACCTTCTAAGAATGGTGATATATGTACTATGTGACCTTGTGTGAATGTTGGTATATGTAATTATGTAAATGGTTTATCTACTCTGTGACCTTGTGTGAATGATGGTATATTTATTTTGTGACTTTGTGTAAATTATGGTATATGTACACTATGGTATTGCAAAAATTGTGGTATATGTACTCTGTGACCTTGTATGAAATGGTGTACATGGACCCTGTAGCACTCTAGTGATATATGGTCATTGTGACCTTGACTAAATGTTGGTATATGTACTCTGTGACCTTGTGTGAATGGTGCTATATGTATTATGTGACCATGTAAGAATGGCGATAAATGTACCATGTGATCCTCTATGGTGGTGTATGCAGCCTGTGACCTTGTCTGTACAGTTTGACATGTAATCTTTCAACCTTTAATGCTGGTATGTGAACACTTGTGACCTTGTAGGAATGGTAATATATCTACTCTGTGACCTTGTAAGAATGGTGATATATGTACTCTGTGACCTTGTGTGAATAGTGGTGTATGAATTAATGGTGATATATGTACTCTGTGACCTCGTACCCTGCGATCTGCTATGAATGACAGTATATCTACTCTGAGACCTTGTGTGAATGGTGATATATGTAACATGTGACCTTGTGTGAATGGTGTTATATGTACTCTGAGACCTCTGTGACCTTGTGTGAATGGTGATTAATGTACTCTGTGACATTGTGTGAATAATGATATATGTGCTCTGTGACCTTGCGTGAATGGTTGCATATTTACCTTGTGACCTGGCGTGAATAATCGTATATTTCTCTATGACCTTGTAAGAATGTTAATATATGTACTCTGTGACCTTGTGTGAATGGTGGTATATGTACTCTGCGACCTTGTATGAATGATGATTTATGTATTATGTGACATTGTAAGAATGCTGGTATATTTACTCTGAGACCTTGTCTGAATGGTGGAATATTTTTAATGTGACCTTGTGTGAATGGTGATATATGTGCTATGTGACCTTGTGTGAATGGTGGTATATGTACTGATTGACCTTGTAAGAATGGTGGTAAATGTACTTTGTGACATTATGTTAATGATGGTATATGTACTCTGTGACCTTGTGTGAATGGTGGTATATGTACTCTGTGACATTGTTTTAATGATGGTATATGTACTATGTGACCTTGAGTGAATAGTGGGACATGTACTACTCTGTTACCTTGTAAGTATTGTAATATATATACTCTGTGACATTGTATGGTGATATATGTACTGTGACTTGTATGGTGGCATATGTATGAATTGTGATATATGTACGCTGTGACCTTGTGTAAATGGTAGCATATGTAGTCTTTGACCTCGAATTACTAGCTGTACATTGACCATGTAGCACTCTAGTGATATATGTTCCTTGTGACCTTGTAAGAATGGTGATATATATACTCTGTGACCTTGTAAGAGAGGTGACATATGTACCCTGTAAGTTTGTGGGAATGGTGGTATATGTGCACTGTAACCTTGTATGGTGGCATGTGTACACTATGACATTGTATGGTGGCATATGTACTCCATTACCGTGTATGATGGCATATGCACACAGTCACCTTGTATGGTGACATATGTACACTGCCTTGCATGGTTTATGTACACCATGACCTTGATTTTTGTAAATATGTGTGCTCAAATATAATTTTCAGCCACTTGAAGTTGTGATTCGTGACCAATCTGCGGACAGCTTGATTGTAAACATTCAACGAAGCACGTGTAGTCTACCATAGAGTAATGAACTACTACCGGTAGGCCTAGGTTCTTTGTTTATAAATGTAATTAAGTCAGTCAAGTTTTTCGATAATAATATTAAGGATATATAAAATATAATAACAAATAAAGTAATGTCGACTCTCTAGGCCTAAATATATTCAGATCAAGTAAATTTATATCACAGAAAATAGAACAGTAAACTTATATCAATCTTGTTATAGACCGTGCATCAGACCGTGACAGGACAATAAGCACAGGGTAGGCCTATTGGTAAACATGAAGATATCGACGCCTACCTGGTGAGTGAAATTATAGATTTAATTATAGGCCTAGTTTATATTAGCCTAGCTTTACAACGTGCCCCTATAATGTAATTTGCCTAGGCCTGGGAGAAAGGCAACCAAGCATGTCGCCGCACCATGTAGGCTTAGACTAGGGCTACACATTAGTGTACACACACGGGACTTGTACAATGTCTGGGTAGGTATACTATGCGAGCGTGGTATACTATGCCTTAATATCTACCATGTCTACCAGCTACCGTCACAACAATGTTGAAGGTAATCAGCGAAACTGTGAGTAAAACGAGTTATTAATTAAAAAAAAATATAACATTTGATTAGGCCTACAACTTTGATCATTGATGCGCTGTCGTTTTCTAAGCAAATGATGCAATATATAGTCAAATTCATGAATAAACATGTATTACAGATCGTTTTTTAAAGTCATCTTTAAAATAAAAGATTTCGCCTTAAAGATCTTTAGGAAACTAAAAGATCACTTAAAGATCACTCCTTAAAGATCGTTTGTGAAACAGTCAAATCTTTAAGTAAGGATAAATCTTTATTAAAAGAGGATTTGGTTTTAAAGATCATTTTTGTCTTAAAGATCGCTTAGTGAAACGCCACCCAGGAGATGATGACTCAACATTGTTTTAATGTTGGGCCAACGTCTGCGACGGTGGCTCAACATTAAAACAACATTGGCCCGGTCTCGTGTTTGCTGGTCAGCCCAATGTTGGCCCAGCATCTACGTAACTGATTACATGTTGGCCCATCATTGCGCCGTAACTGGGCCAAGCCAGAATTTTCAGCCATACGTTTCACAGCCACCCAGCCATCACGATGCGTTCAACCTAATGCTGACTTAACGTTCGCCCATTGTCTGCAACGCTGGCACAACCTTAAAACAGCATTGTCTAATGTATTGAGTTTGCTGTATATTCTGTAAGGAGAAAACGCCAATGGTCCATAGGCACATTGGCTTGACCATGTGCCAACGCTGTGTTACGTAAGGTGAGGTGACGTGTCATTTAAGTGAGGTTCAGCGGAGCGTGGAGCAGGCTGCTGAGAAGCCAGGCGAAATTACGCAGAGAAAATAGATAAATTTTGTATTTTTTCTCTCGCTGAAGTGGGAAACATCGTGACCGAGAGGTAGCGTGCTCGGCCTCAGACCACCAGGGCTCAAATTTCGAATCCTGTTTCTGGAGGGAAGTGTCATCTCATTCATCTCATAATCCTCAGGAGGTTCTCCTGTCCCAGTTTGTCCTATATGTACACAAAGGAGGCCTAAACATCTCATGTTTCATTTCTCTTGTTGAAGTCACCATCTAGCAACCTGCAGGGTGTACTTCCCACTACACCCTGCCAGATATGAGCCTGTGTCTACCTAATAGGGACCCCACTCCAGGAGGACACACGTGCCTCTCGTGCGACACCCCCCAAGCTTAGACCCCAAGCTAATCGCAACGCGCCGGCAATCAGACGGCACCGTCTGGCCTGGGAACATCAAGCCAAGTGACAGTATACGAGAAGCGATGCGAGAACTTGGCCAACGCTGTTCCAACGTTTTAGCAGCGTCGATGATAATGGCCCAACATTAAGGCACCATTTGCCATCTGCGAAGTGTTTGCTGGTCAGCCCAATGTTGGCCCAGCATCTACGTAACTGATTACATGTTGGCCCATCATTGCGCCGTAACTGGGCCAAGCCAGAATTTTCAGCCGTGCGTTTCACAGCCACCCAGCCATCACGATGCGTTCAACCAATGCTGATTTAACGTTCGCCCATTGTCTGCAACGCTGGCACAACCTTAAAACAGCATTGTCTAATGTATTGAGTTTGCTGTATATTCTGTAAGGAGAAAACGCCAATGGTCCATAGGCAAATCAATGCCGGCGCAGCGTCAAACCCATTGGCTAGACCATGTGCCAACGTTGTGTTACGTAAGGTGAGGTGACGTGTCATTTAAGTGACGTTCAGCGGAGCGTGGAGCAGGCTGCTGAAAAGCCAGGCGAAATTACTCAGCAAAAATAGATAAATTTTGTATTTTTTTCTCTCGCTGAAGTGGGAAACATCGTGACCGAGAGGTAGCCTGCTCGGCCTCAGACCACCAGGGCACAAATTTCGAATCCTGTTTCTGGAGGGAAGTGTCATCTCATTCATCTCATAATCCTCAGGAGGTTCTCCTGCCCCAGTTTGGCCTATATGTACACAAAGGAGGCCTAAACATCTCATGTTTCATTTCTCTTGTTGAAGTCACTATCTAGCAACCTGCAGGGTGTACTTCCCACTACACCCTGCCAGATATGAGCCTGTGTCTACCTATTAGAGACCCCACTCCAGGAGGACACACGTGCCTCTCGTGCGACACCCCCCAAGCTTAGACCCCAAGCTAATCGCAACGCGCCGGCAATCAGACGGCACCGTCTGGCCTGGGAACATCAAGCCAAGTGACAGTATACGAGAAGCGATGCGAGAACTTGGCCAACGCTGCTCCAACGTTGTAGCAGCGTCGATGATAATGGCCCAACATTAAGGCACCATCTGCCATTTGTATAGCCTACCACACAATTATAGACTGTGTACAACTGGATTATACAGACAAATATTGCCACCTCTGATTACAAATTGAATAATTAGAGCCTAAAACGGGGGATTACATCAGCTAATAAATCAAAAACAGTTTAAACAGTGGCTAAACTCTTATTCTTGTAATTTTGTGTCGATATAATCCCCCTAATTATCTACTTATGAACGAAAACGCACACAAAATATGTGGTTTCATTTTGAAAAAAAATACGTAATTTCGAGATTAAATGTGTTCATATAAAGTCAAGAAAATAATTCAGAACGTTATATGTGTCTCTATTTATGGTAAAATATGTATGCTATGACATACTTGAATTAGAAATGTATGGGTAACATATTTATTGCAATAAAACCTATATTTGTTCAACAACTTTCACGATTTTGGGCAGAGTTTGAAATTTAGGGTAGGGGCCGACAGTTGGGAGTCGCGTGGAGATGGGTGCTCAAATAGGTGGAAAAGGCCTCATCGCATTCAGGGGTAGAGTGAGAACGAATACACCTGAAGTCTCTACAGGGTGGCATCTAGTTGAATATGGTCTCTCCTCCAATGTGTGATCAATCATAACATTAGGCCTACATGGGACAAATGAAATAAATGGAATAACTAGGGTTGTAGGCCACCTTTGTGCACACGTAGGCGAAACTGGGCCAAGAGAACCTCCTGCGGATGATGAGATGAATGAGATGAGCCTGCCCTCCAGACACAGGATTTAAAATTCGAGCCCTGGGAGCCCTGGCAATCTGAGGCCGAACATGCTACCTTTCGACCACACAGTCTCCCAACAATATTGAATATTTACGAGTGAGCGGGGAAGAAACATTTTGTCTCTTTGAAAATTCAATGCATGAACGAGGTTCGAGCTCCGACTTTTCAAGCAGGCAGCTTTTACAAAGTACTGCACCAGAGCCCTCGCCTACTATACGGGACATGTTATTCTATGGATTGATCCACTTGTGAGCGAGTCGGGATAATCTCACCCAAGTTAGGCGTCTTGTAAAGTCGAAAAAATCTGAAAAAAAACTCGGATTTATCAGACAACCCCTATCCAATTTTTTTTTTTTAAACATTTGTAAACATGAAAACAACACACAAAAACACACAAAAAAACAAAAAAAATCGAATTGGGGCTTGCCCCACCCACCCACTTTCGAGTTTTTCTCGAATTTTTTGATTTTTTAACTTTACTAAACCCCTTAGGCCCCGTTCGATTCGCACCGATCCAAAACCGGTTTACCAATCCAGAATGTTTGATTCGAACCAGATCTGTGCGAAATGAAATCGGACCAAACCATCAATTCTGCCTGCATGAAGGTTTGGTCATTGGATCTTGAACCGGTTTCCAAAACCATATGTTTCTTTGCATGGCTCAACCCGTTTTTAGATTGGCGTTAAAACACACCACTAGCTTATTTCCTTTGTCTGACCACTACATTCTACGGGAATGGAGAGTTATTGTCAACCAACTACAGATCAATTATCATGGCAGGTCTATGGTATAAAAATCAGTCAGGTGTGACCAAGCTTTTGATTATGAAGGATCCTCATTATGTTTGGATGTCTTTTAAGGCAGTTAAAACCCTCGGAGTTCTACATTCTTAGCTGTGAAAAAGGGCCTCGGCCTTCGGCCTTGATCATTTTCTCGGCTAAGAATGTGGAGCTCCTCTGGGTTTATCCTATACTCAAAGTTGGATCTCGAATCGGATTGCCGTTTCTTTGGCTCAACTATTTCTGGATTGGCGGCAACTGTGCTGCTATCAATTCACAGCGACGTTCACCCAATACTGGTTTAATGTTGGGCCACCATCTACGACGCTGGCCCAACATTAATCCAGCATCGGGTAAACGTCGCATGGTTGCTAGGACACTGCCACTCTTGGCTCACTAACATCCGAGGGGCTAGTGAGCTGCCTGCCTGGAAAGTTGGATATCGACGGTTTTGGTGCGGGAAACAAAATGATAGACCCACATGTTATCTTGGCAATGCCTTTTAATTTTATTTTAAGTAGTAGCCATTTATATTACCGAATACCCAGTTTTTATTATGGCAATGCCACTTTACATGCTTTTAGTTGTTTGTCATACCATGAATATTGTGATATAATTTCAACAAATTAACAATCTTGTATATACATGTACATGTATCTCTCTCTTATTTATATGACAAATAAGTCTCTAATGTCTTTTATTTCTGTAAATAAAATATCTGTCTGTCTGGTTCGTCCGCCGCTGGAAAGAAGCTTTCAAACATGACACCAATCAGCAAGATTTCAAAACCGTTTACCTCAATTTTGTCAAATCTGAATATTTTTTACCCACTTGAGGTTGTGGGTCGCGTTAGCGAGACACAACCTCAAGTGGGTGAAAATTAGAAATAAATAACTTTGTGGTTAAAGTGTTCAAATTAAAATTTGTGGCACTGATATGGTACACCGCATGCGGTGGGTTAAACTGATGAGCTAAAGCAGAGTGATGATTCTAACCCTCTATGAGCTATTTATTTATTTATTTATTTATTTATTGAGACATATACAGGGTGGACATTATTGACAGTCAAGCTATTTTTCATATGTGCCCTGTTGTGATACTGTTATATGCAAACAAACAGTCAATTATATAATATATAATGCAGACGAAATATATAATACAGATAAAAAACGTATCAAAGTTAAAAGACATAATGGAGAAATGTTGCCCGCACCAGAGATAAAAAAAACTACATATATATATATATGTATATATAATAATATTATTACGAATAGTAAGTAAAATACACTCTGGAAAGCGTAGCACGACTATACTCGTATTTACTCCGCTTTATTAGCAGGTTAAATCACAGTTATTGGGAATGAAATGAGTGTTTAAACAACAAAATCTACCAATGTTTGGTCTCAAATTAAATACATATTTTTTCACCCACTTGAAGTTGTGGCTCGCGGTAGCGAGACACAGCTTCACGTGGGTGAAAATTTAATTTATATAGATACCTTAGCAGGTAAGGGGTTAAGCATATAATGGACATAACTGACCGTCACAATCATTTTCTAGAAAAATCCAACACAGTGACAGCGGAGTCGATGACGGCGGCGGCGGTGGCTGTCATGGAAAATGTTCACCACTCCCAGCTCGCTATAAACTCACAAAATCGAACTAATTTATTACATTTTCTAACATTCGAGATGTTATCAAAGTGGTCTGTCAGACAGCGCACACAATGAAGATGATCTATGATGTAAGTACCAGGGTGTGTGCTGCACGAGTGTATAGGATGCGTCACGACAGGGATAACAAAACTCATAATTAGCGTGGAAGAGGTACGCGTTCGAGTCCCGCTGTATCCTTTCACTTGAGGCTGTTATGTCTACATTCATGGTAGTGCTCAGAGCAGGGTTATATAACGAAACAAAAGATATATTTCTAAATCATTTCACTTTAACCTTAAAGTAGGTAGATCACAAAAAATTAAATTATCTTATAATTTTTTCTGACCCTTTTTTCGTAACTGCAGACATGCTTAAAAAAATATTTGAGCACATTCTATTGTTTTCAATAAGCAAGAAAAATCCTGTGCTACATCAAAATTTGAGCTAAATTAAAACAACGTTCAACAGTTGTGAACTTAATGTCGCAAATTGCCCCAGAAATACAGAATCCAACAAATAATCCAGACACTTGATTTTTTTGAAGCAGCTGAAGAAAACCACGGAGATGTGAGATATTGATAATTTTAGTTTTTAGATACATCAGGGCACCCAATGAGTGCCCCGCAATACAGTAACAGTAGAAAATATACCACATATGAACATATAACTTTTTTTTTTAAGTCCACGAGGGGATCATGGAAAAAGATCGATATCGTTGGATTTTTATCCTTATGGTTAAGAAACTTTACCCTCGGTGCGCCCCATTAGGAAGCGTATGGCTGGCAAACAAAACTTCCCCCAGGTTCTACCCTGGGCAAACTAGTGGTGCCTTCCCCAAGTATTCCAATTCTTAGAGATTCCCACATTTTTCTGTCCAAACGGCCTTAATGATAGCCTCCATAGCCTCCTCATGGGGCAGTGGGCATAGTCTACTTTCATTTTTTGCATTTGTTTCAAAAAAATAAAATAATAGCACCTGTGTAAAACAATTATCAGAAAGGAACACATCATGCCTGTTCCCCTTACCTCTTCAAGCATTTGTTGCAACTATTATGAAATGAAAGGCGAGAGCTGGAATCATGATCGTAATTGCGAGAAATCTAATGTTGGGAACCCTCGGAAAATGTGATAAAAGTGCCATACAAAACAAATAATGCTTTTAATTCTACAATGATGGCTCGATTTCTACCAGTAATAGTGAACAAAAAAACTAACAAAAAGAGAAAAATATGTCTTTTATTGCAGTGTCTCCCAAATTCACATAAATCCTGAAAACAACACGAAAAACCCCATCAAAATGACTTATTGTGATGTACCTACTGAAAGAGTATTGTCACGAACCTCCCCTTCAAACCTAACTATATCAAACATGAATTTATCATTGAAATTTTTATCCACAGAAGCTGCGATTTGCTGTCGCAATTATCAACTTATTTTGGGCGAAGATGGCTTGAAATGGGTGACAATTTAAACAAAATTGCTTTATACATTAACCTCTAAGGACGATAGAAATTGTGGA
Source organism: Flabesymbios commensalis (assembly GCA_964017125.1). Taxonomy (NCBI): domain Eukaryota; kingdom Metazoa; phylum Annelida; class Polychaeta; order Terebellida; family Flabelligeridae; genus Flabesymbios; species Flabesymbios commensalis. The sequence goes on from OZ024915.1 coordinate 4,095,234, forward strand.
TCTCCCGCTCCCACCCCTTTAACACTTAAACCTCAAAGGGTGATATAATCTACACCTTTAATTAACACGATCCCGTCAACATGCGACGTTAACCTGATGGTATCTGAATGTTGGTCCACCGTGTGCGACGCTGGCTCAACATTGAAACAACATTGGTTACTGTATTCCATTCGCTGTGGGGGAAGGGTTGGGGCCCTGGTGTAATAATGGTCACGCCACTCGCCTGTCATGGCGGAACGCCCTTGCTTGTATTTAGTATCGCGGCCTGAAAAGAAACAAACTGTTATTCCCCGCTCACTCGTAAGTATTCAGTATTATGAGGAAACTCGAGTTTCGAATCCTGTGTCTGGAGGGTATTATAGTCTGATTCATCTCATCATACTCAGGAGGCTCCCTGGCCCAGTTTAGCCTATATGTGCACAAAGACGGCCTAATGTTATGATTTCATTTTAAATCGCTTTATCGCATAATCTCAGATGGGAACAGAAATTATATTACTGAAGAGTATCGGGCGATGAAATTAGTTTGTCCAATCAAATCATTGGTGAGGCTGGCCCAACATCAAACCATACGACTGCCTAGCAAACATGAGACGTTGGCCCAGCGTTGGTTAACTGTTGGCATATCATCGTAAACAGTGGGCCAACAGTAAACCAGCGTTCGGCCAACGTTTCATGTTGGCTGAGTGTGTAAAGGGGATAAAATTATATTTTGTATTGCGCAATTTACGGTTAATTATCGGGGACCGTGTATATACTTGTTTATTATGCAAACGTTAGAAACCTCAAAACGCCAAATTGATGGTTTTCTTTGTCAAGAGTTTGGCAGCCGAACATGTTCGTATGATGGTCTCTCCATAGTAATAACTATATCAATCTGTTTGTCATTACAAAATTAGCGGTCCTCACGCTGGAACCTGCAGGAACCGGTTAGAAGCGGCTCAGGCCAGCGTGTACCGCTTTTACATCCAAAAATATACACAAGTACAGTATTACTCATTCTCACTGCTGTTTCTACACTACTAAAACACACCACTACATTATTTTCTTTGTCCGACCACTACATTCTAAGCCGGGAATGGAGATTTATGTATAGGATGAAGCCCGAGGAGCTCTACATTCTTAGCTGTGAAAGGGGTCGACGGGCAACGCAATAAATTTCAAAACTGTTGCTTTTTGGTCGCGAGTTGCGCTGGTTGTCGGGCCGGTTTTCGCGTCACTACCACACCTTGACGTTACATTTCACGTTGGTGTGTGGACAGTCACGCTATTTTCTGTCGTCGCGGAACTAGTCGCGTGCCTAATTGCGCTCGCGCTCGCATTTATGTGTATTGCGCTTAAAGTGTCCTGTATTTTACCATATTCACCCAAGTGAACACTGTTTGCATATCTTCTCTATACCCAGCAAACATAAAATATTTGTATAACATTTATACCATGTTGGACCAAGGGCCGACGTTTTATAGATATTATACAGATGTTTTGTGTTTGCTGGGTATGTAACCCTAGGTCGCTTACATACGGTAATCCCTTTGGAGTTAGAAGGTGTTAAACTGCCACTTACCAAAGTGGCTGTTTACCACCTTCTAACTCCAAGGAAACGATATATATATCAGGCTGGGAGATGTTTGTTTTCTATAAATAGATATATTTTTCGTATTTCAAGTTTATGAAATAAATGAAAAAAAGCAGTGCAATGGTTTACTCATCTAGGTAAAGGAATTATTTGTGGCAGTAGTGTGCAATATCTTCTCTATACTCAGCAAACACTAAATATTTGTATAACATTCGATGACGTTGGGCCGACGTTTTATAGATATTATACAGATGTTTTGTGTTTGCTGGGTATGTAACCCTAGGTCGTTTACATACGGTAATCCCCTTAAGTTAGAAGGTGTTAGACTGCCACTTACCAAAGTGGCTGTTTACCACCTTCTAACTCCAAGGGAACGATATATATATCAGGCTGGCTGGGAGATGTTTGTTTTCCATAAATAGATATATTTTTCTTAATTTCAAGTTTTATGAAATAAATGAAACGGTAAAGGAATTATTTGTGGCAGTAGTGTGCACAAATGGGGTCCTACCGATTGTGAAGCTGTCGAGTGTGTTCATTTAAAATTTTCTAAACGTTTGCTTGTAGCTGGAAGCACAGCATCCTATGCTGCTGTAGTTAGGGACCTAGGACGTAGTCCACTTGCCATACATTATAAAATGAGGTGTGTCAAATAGTGGTTAAAGTTGTTGAAGCTTCCTGATCACATAATGTTAAAAGCTTGTTGAAAGATTTTGCAACATTTAGATGAAAATGGGAGGAAAAGTGGGCAAATGATGTGAAAGTTTTATTACAGACGTTCGGATTTAATTTTGGATGCAGCAAGGGTTGGGAGATGAATCAGTTTTTCTAGTAGTATTGATGAAGGCCTACTCCAACGATATTTCTGTTTTATTAAATATATCATTGTTTGTTAGAATGTGTTATTTTATTATGTAATTTGGGCTAAGGTCTTGCTTACGAAATAAACAACATCACATTACAAATGCTGACGTCTCAAGTCGGTCATTAAACAGCTATGGGCATTTTTAATTTTTTTTTATATAAACTAAGAGACTAAATATTTTTTAATAAACCATAGAGACCAAAAGGTTTTTTCGATTTGAAATCATCATGCATGTCTTAGTCAGCTCTTTGCGCTTCATTTAATCGAATAGCGGCGTATAGCAGCTCATTTTGTAGGTATTGATGAGTAGAACAAACTTTATCTAAGAAACTATGGGCTAAAATTTATATTTACCTCTCCAGTGGGGGTAATAAGGGGTAAAAAAAGGGTAAAATCACGAAAATAGGGTATATTTTCAAATTAATGGAATAGAGTCGTGCAGCAACTCATTTTGTAGGTATTAATGAGAATAAAATACTTCACCAAAGAACAAATAGATGCAATCCATAGGGTCGTGTGGCAGCTCTTTTTGTAGGTATTGATGAGTATAACAAACTTTACCTGAGAAACTATTGGCCAAAATCCATATTTACCCCCTCCAGGGTGGGGTGGGGGGGTATAAAGTGTTTGGTGTACCTCCGTGCTGGGGCATAAGTGGGTTTTAGCCATCATAGACATCTCAAATAGACAGATTCAGAGCAAAAACAACAAAAACTATTTTCAGCTTCTTTGACTGATTTCACCTCGCTGTGAAAACTAACTATTTTTACCCTTTTTGGATGCTTTTACATTGGTGTGACCTTGAGATGACCTTGACATGACCTTGGGGTAACACTCATATGAAGCCCCACCCCAGCCCATGTGACCATGTTGACTTGGGCTGGGCTTCATCACATAAACAGGAAGCGCTAGTTATTGGTCCAAACATGACAATATATGTGTTATCTGATCCATTCCTGTGATATCAGCTGGGGGTGATATAAGGGTCATTTTAGAAGGTATTATCCTCTAACCCATGTATTACCCCTGTAACCTCTTAAAATGTGTTTGGTGTACATTCGTGTTCGGGCCCAAGTGGGTTTCAACCATCATAGACATCTCAAATAATTAGAATTAGAGCAAAAACAACAAAAACTAACTATTTTAACCTTTTTTGGCTGATTTAACCTTGTTGTGACCTTGAGATGCTCCTTACGTGACCTTGGGGTAACACTCATATGACGCCCCACCCCAGCCCATGTCACCATGTGTAGGCCTTCTAGGGTTGGGCTTCATCACATTTAAAGGAAGCGCTAGTTATTGGTCCAAACATGACAATATATGTGTTATCTGATCCATTCCTGTGATATCAGTTGGGGGTGATATAAGGGTCATTTTGACGGGTATTACCCTCTAACCCCTATATTACCCTTGTAACCTCTTGAAATGTGTTTGGTGTACCTCCGTGCTCGGGCCTAAGTTGGTTTCAACCATCATAGAAATCTCAAATAAACAGAATTAGAGCAAAAACAACAAAAACTAAATATTTTCAGCTTCTTTGACTGATTTGACCTCGTTGTGACCTTTAGATGACCTTGACATGACCTTGGAGTAATACCCATTTGAAACCCTTCCCTAAGGCGTGACGCAGTGTGTACTTGGGATTACATCCATCCGCTAATTGAACCTAATAATAGAAGTACTGGCCATTTGTCCAAATATGTCGATTATCCCGGTGACATTCTCATACCAGAAATTGAATAAGGGTGGAGGAAAAATACAACAAAAACTTTCCCCATCTTTGAACTCCGTTTTCTCAAAATAACACGATTTTTAAATTGATATTTGTCCATTTTTTCCAAGTTACATCTTTGGAGCTATTTTACCTCAACGCTTGTGTGATACCTCATTTCAAAGGTAATGTTGTGGAGATTCAGGTTCTGATAATAGCTCCAATACCCCAAAATCCCACTCCCGTCTTATTTTGCCAGATCGGGTCACATATAGGAAACTTCTAGGAGCTATAACTAAGCAGTCCCCCAACGCATGATGACATATTTATTTTCAATTATTACAAGGTTTAGCATATTCAAGTTTATTACCTTGATCTGACGTTCTATATATATATTCCCTCCCAATCCTGAAAATGATATATTTGACCCTTACCTCCGCTCTGTGGATCCAGCCAATAGACGTCTTTCCCTTCACAGAATGGACGTATCACTTTGGGCACAATGGACATGTCCGTCACTTTGTTGACCATCTTAGAGCGAGTTTCACTGTCGTGCCATTTACCAGTAATATTGTTCGGCTTTTCTGGCTATAATTAAACACACAGTAATTATTGTTTATATATATTATTATGTTAGGACATCGAAGAAGTAAAATGTCTAAGGCATAACTACTAATAGGCATCAATAACCAGATATATATAGGGACACGAACGGAACATCAATATGGAGGTATAGAAATAATTGACTTTGTACTACTGGCTACTGCTTACCTCTTCTGCTTCCCACTCCTCCGCCCAATCTATATCTGATCCAGCTGCCATAAAACACATGTCTAATTCTGTTAGATATGTGGTGGATATTTTCTAAAATAAAGAAAGTGAAAAAAATTAGTCTTTCCTTCGCACAGATAGACTGGAGTTTTACAGAGGGTCATATGGAGATATACTTTGCAAAATAATACGATACATCCAGTATTTATTACTTTTTAGCATTAAAAATATTGAAAAAAATGTCCATTGAGTATTGCCCTTCATCACCTTTTTGTAGTCTATCGCAATCATCATAATAATGGCACCTTCTTCATTTTTCTTTATGATCAGCTCACTTTGCTGGTCATTGTCCTTGATTGTTTCTTGTTTGCCGTTACCATAGTCTTCAATATTGTTCTGCCAATATTGGAAAATTTTGTTGGTATTATACCTTATAATATGTAATGTGAGATAAATTTAACATTTTCTTCGCTAAACACAAATATAAAAGTTCAATTCTTTTTCATTAGCAGGTTAAATCACTTATTAGGAATGAAATGAGTGTTTTCTCATCAAGATTTACAAATATTTGGTCTCAAATTACACAAATATGAACCTTTTTATCTAATTGATATCAGTAAGGCGGGGCTTTACAAACAATTCTAAGATATGCCAAGTCAGCTGATTTTCTCTGTCATGGGGCCGGGAATCTTGTTCTTTCCATCGCAAGATTAAGTAGATGATAATAGCTAGTTCACTTCTTCAGTTGTCAAGATCACTTTTGTAGTGGCTTAGATCATTTTCAAAGCGGCTGTGTTCACTTCTTTAGTGGCCAAGATCACATTGTAGTGGCTTAGATATTTTTTTCACTGGCTGACACCAGTTTGTTAGTGACCAAGATCACCCTTGTAATGGCTGAGATAACGTTTAAAGTGACTATGATCACTTCTTCAGTGGCCAACATAACGTTTGTAGGGGCTGAGATAACTTTTAAGGTGGTTGTGATCACTTCTTCAGTGGCCAGGATCACCTTTGTAGTGGCTTAAATAATTTTCAAAGTGGCTGTGATAACTTTTTCAGTGGCCAATATCACTTTGTAGTGGCTTAGATAACTTTTTCAGTGGCTGACACCAGCTTGTTAGTGGCCAAGATCACCTTTGTAGTGACTGAGATAACTTTTCATGTGACTCTGATCATTTCTTCAGTGGTCAAGATCACATTTGTAGAGGCTGAGATAACTTTTAAGGTTGTTGTGATCACTTCTTCAGTGGCCAGGATTACTTTTGTAGTGGCTGACATAGCTTTTAACGTGCCTGTGATCACTTCTTCAGTGGCCATTATATCTTTGTAGTGGCTTAGATAACTTTTTCAACATCTGACACCAGCTTGTTAGTGGCCAAGATCACCTTTGTAGTGACTGAGATAACTTTTCATGTGACTCTGATCATTTCTTCAGTGGTCAAGATCACATTTGTAGAGGCTGAGATAACTGTTCAAGTTGTTGTAATCACTTCGTCAGTGGTCAATATCATTTTTTTAAAAATGGCTCCAGAGAATGTAAAAGTAATAACAAACATGTATACCATATAAAGGTAACGTTGTAAATTGCTTAAATGGAGGGATAAAATACAAATTTAGCGCTTTATTGTAGTGCGCAAATTTTACGTCCAACCAAAAAAGTGTGTAATACGTTCAAATAGCTTATTATTTGTTATTCCAAATGAGTTTATTTTAAGTCAACAATAGTTCTAGAACATGTTTGAATCAAAACTACACATTTATTACATACAAAAATCAGCTGAGTGAAAATCATTTTGACTATTTACTGAAAAAGGATGAAAAATAGGTAAAATTAATACCAACTTACAGCTCTCTGGTGCATTTGTCAATGATAGGACACAACATATTTTACATCTATGGAAAAGCCTGTGTCAGTAGATTTCTATTGATATTAAATATATTGATATAACTCAAAATTTGACTGCTCAATAGGCAGTAATGAGAGATATGGTCAATTATCCCGAGCCTGAAGAAAAGCGAGCTAATTTTACGTCTAAACAAAAAAACATATAATATGTTCACATAACTCTTTATGTTTATTCCAAATGGGTTTATTTTTTGTAAACAATAGTTCTAGAACATGTTTGAATCAAAACTAAACATTTATACCAAACAGAAATCAGCTGAGAGAAAAGTATTTTGACTATTTACTGAAAAAGTATTAAAAATAGGTAACATTAAAGGTTCAAATACCAACTTAAAGCTCTATTTTGCATTTATCAATGACCAGACACAACGTATTTTACATCCATGTTAAGGCCGATGCCAGTAGCTTTCTATTGATATCAAATTTATTGGCAAAGCTCAACATTTGACTACTCATTGGGCAAAAATGTGAGATACAGTCAATTTTCCTGAGCCTGAAGAAAATCTCGTCAATTTTTACGTCTAACCAAAAAAGTGTGTAATATGTTCACATAACTCATTATTGCTGTTCCAAATAAATTAATTTTAAGTCAACAATAGTTCTAGAACATGTTTGAATTAAAATTATACATTTATACCATACACAAATCAGCTGACAGAAAAGTATTTTGACTACATGCTGAAAAAATAAAAAAAAATTGGGTAAAATTTAGTGTTAAATACTAACTTAAAGCTCTCGTATGCATTTGTCAATTTGGCAGAAAATATGTTACATCCACGTAAAAGCCTGTGCCAGTAGCTTTCTTTTGATATTACAAATGTTGATATAGCTCAAACTTTGACTACTCAGTTGGGCAAAAATGTGAGATACCGTCAATTTTCCAGAGCCTGAAGAAAAGCGAGCAAATTTTTACGTCTAACCAAAAAAGTGTGTAATATGTCCACATAACTCATTATTTTAATTCCAAATATATTTATTTTAATTCCACAATAGTTCTAGAACATGTTTGAATCAAAAATAAACATATATACCATACAAATAGCGGCTAAGAGAAAAGTATTTTGACTATTTACTGAAAAAGTATTAAAAATAGGTGAAATTAGGGGTTAAAATACCAACTTAAAGCTCTATTGTGCATTTTGCAAAAAAATAAATGAAATGAATCGGGCTTTAGGCCACCTTTGTGTACATGTAGGCTAAACTCCGGAGGATGGTGAGATGATTGAGATGACACTGCCCTCCAGACACAGGATTCGAAATTCGTACCCTGTCGGTCTGAGGCCGAGCACGCCACTTCTCGGTCACGGAGGCTCCCCACAATACTGACTTTCACACGCGGATGGAGAAGAATTTTTTTTTGTTTTTTTTCAAACCGCCTAGACTGGGAACCGAACCCCGAACTGTGGCGTGAAGGGCAGCGGTGCTAACCACTACCCTAGGACCCCCGCCCTGTGCATTTTGCAAAGATCGGACAGAAAATATGTTACATCCACGTGAAAGCCTGTGCCAGTAGTTTTCTGTTGATATTAAATATATTGATATAGCCCAAAATTTCACTACTCAGTGGGCGAAAATGTGTAATATGGTAGATTTTTCCATATCGGAAAAAAATCGCGCTGTGGCATTTTTAACTATATTTCAAGTAAAGCAGCGGCAATTACCTGATCAACAGGTTGATTCTGGCCCCTGAATAGTCCAGCTATATGAAAATGATAGTGGCCTAAATTCCCATTCCGGGTGACACCTTACCCCCAGACGTCTGGTCTATAATTCCTAGCTAATTAACCAGAGACCGGGCGCCGCCGTCATAGTAAGCCACTCTCTGTAATGAGCTTCTGATATTCACGATTTTAGATTGCTTCTGCATGCATAATTTCTAGTTAATTAACTAGATACCGGGCGCCGCCGTCATAGTAAGCCACTCCTGTTAATGAGCTTCTGATATTCACGACTTTAGATTGGTCATGCATGCATAATTTTGGGCTCATTATTTCGTTATTATGACCAGAACTTTTTCTCACTATTTATTTTCTACAAGGTTTGGGAAAATTAAAATGATCATAACTCGATGAATTCCAACTAAGCTTGAAATCCCATTAATGTTAGTATATTTCTTTGACAAAAAACAATATTTGGTTGAAATGCCCGCGCTCAGGTCACAGTGACGTTTTAAAAGCTCTAGATTCTACATAGTCAAAATTGTAATATATAACCACAGGAAGTTGAAAACTATAGTAAGGTATATCAGGGGGGGTATATTAAAACCAAACCCATTGCTTTGATATAATCTCTCCAACAACCAACACCCCCCCCCCCCCACCCCACGATCTAGCTATAGTTTTCAAATCCCTGTAATATAACTATGCCTATTTCAACATGTACACAATATAATCAACTCTAAATTCTTTTATTTACAAAAATAACTACAATTTCGGAGGGCGGGGGCAAAAGGGTAGTGGTTAGCACCGCTGCCTTTCACGCCAGAGTTCGGGGTTCAGTTCCTGGTCTCGGCGGTTCGAAAGAAAAAAATGTTTCTTCCCCATCCACGTGTGAAAGTCAGTATTGTGGGGAGCAGAGGTAGCGTGCTCGGCCTCAGACTGCCAGGGCTCGAATTTCGAATCCTGTGTCTGGATGACAGTGTCATCTCAATCATCTCACCATCCTCAGGAGGCTCTCCTGGCCCAGTTTAGCCTATATGTGCACAAAGGTGGCCTAAAGCCCAATTCATTCCATTTACAATTTTGGAAAATGATCTAAGCCGGTTATTATCATTATTAAGACAAAGACGACTGTTCCAGAAGCTCAGATGTCGTAGTTAAAGCGTTGTGAATTGTAACCAGTTAAGAACATATCTCAGATAAAGTATCGCCGATACCTTTACTGTAATTTACCGGCAACCTGGCTAATTTAGTGTATTGTTTACAACACGCCAGCATTCGGTCAACGCAACGCATCGTGTCACCTGATGACGTCATTTTCCAGCTATTATTAGGCAAATGTTATTATTAAAATCCCACATGATTGAGGCCCTTTAAATACATACCGGCCCATTGTTGGCTCAATGTTTGTCCAGCGTCGCAGACGATGGTCCAGCGCTGAACCAACATTGGGTCAGTGTAGCTGAGATTACAGTATGCCTATATGGCAGAGATGTTGGCTGGGATTATGCTGGGCCACCGTCTACAATGATGGCCCGACATTACGCCAACATTGGATCGAACTCACGTGTGCTGGTGACATCATTTTCCTGGACGTATTCTGATCACAAAAATCCCCAATCTGAACCTAGTGATTCAGGCCGATTTGAATTTGTCAGTCTGATTAGCCATTTTGTGCGCAACAGCCTTCTACAATGATATCAAACCTTGATCTGCTAGATGTTCTCAAATATATTTATCCTACTAATTTATCCCTTTAGTGGCTATGGGGTCCTATCGATGGTTTAATTAGAAAAAGATTGATAATTAAAATACAGAATAAAACGTTATTAATTATCATTATTCAGACAAAGACAAATATTCACGCTCAGATGTCGTAGTAAGAGAGTTGTGAATTGCAATCACTTAACCTTTTCAAGCCTGACTTCATGCACTACAAGCCGCAAATTGCTGTCAAAATTCTCGACTTGTAGTAATGAAGATGATTTGATGTGGTTTAAAAATTAAAGAAAATAACCTCGTATTGGTAAACCAGTTTCATGGAAATTTTCGTTCTAATACCCTTTGTGGTAGGAAAATTAAGTCTGTTTGCAGGGATGTAATATGATGCTTTTATGCATCGTGAGGGCTGAAAGGGTTAAGGATAGCTCTCAGATGAAGAATCGCCACAATCTAAACTTTACAGTAATTTACAGACGACCTGGCTGCCAGTAATTCACTGCCAGTAAGGGCTTAAAGGGTTAAGGATAACTCTCAGATGAAGAATCGCCGAAATCTAAACTTTACAGTAATTTACAGACGACCTGGCTGCCAGTAATTCACTGTATAATTTACAGTAGACAATTAAAAGTGTAATCGGTTTAGAATATTATTCCACTCTCCTTACCGTTACAGTTAGGTTGATGTTGTGTTTTAGCACTGTAGGCGACGTGTTGAGGCTTACGTGGTGGTACATCCAGCTGCACATTTTCTGTAGATGCCTATTACATCAGACAATAACAGTCGAGAAGTCAAACGAAAACACTTGAAATAAAAAACTCAACTCACCAAAAACTTAATTCTCCAAACACACAGACTTACATTAACCCTTACAGCACGAGAATCAACTTTATATGTCAGAATCTGATGTTAATAAAAGTGAGATTCTGACGTATAAAGTGGAAATATTTATAATGGCCGTAGACCAATAACATCCCTACCCTGATGACACAGTGACCTCAATTTTTAAATGTTATAGTTCTAATACGATCAAAAATTTACGTCTGCTGAAAATAGCCTAGTTTTCGTAGGCCTTTAAAATATTCGTCTCAATTTCATGACATCCGCGTTTTTTGGTAGGCAGCGCTAGTGTCGTTTTTACACAGCTGGCTGTGAAAACAAAATGCCGGTCAGTGTGACTGGGCCTCGTGCAGTAAATGAGTTGGGCGGCCCAGTCACACCGGGTATAACATCCCAGCAGACACAAAACATTTGTATTACATTTGTACAATGTCGGACCAACGTCAAAGACGTTTGGCCGAAGTTTTACACATGTCACACAAATGTTTTGTGTCTGCTGGGATAGGCATTCAAACGAAGCGGAAAGCGCGAACTAAGACATGTATGATGATTTCAAATTGAAAAAACCCTTTGGTCTCCATGGTTTATACGAAAGTATTTCAGCGCTGTACAGGGTATCCCCACACTCCCTCGTCAACCCTATCATCTTCCTTTTCCCATAACTTTAGATATTCAGACGGTTAAATTCGCTGCCCTACATTACCATGAAACACGAGACGTTGATTCAATGTTGGACTAATGTTGGGACACTACGTTGGCCCAACATTTACTGGGTTCCCACGTGAAATTGTTCTTACGTCTGATAATTAAATGCTGTATCAGATCATTTTAATTTATCTTCATCTGTGAAGTGCGATCAAATAATAAAAATAGATACCCTGGTATTTACAAATTAAGCTAAACAATTTCGCTGTTGGGACCCAACATTAAACCAGCATCAAATCCCGATATATTGTATATTTAAGGAAGCTACACTTTCAGGCATGGGAGGGGGATGTCGCAGTATATGACCTGGGGAAACACAAGACCCGTGTTTCATGCTTGAACAATTCTGACCCTAATATCACATTTGTAAAAATTATCGTCTCACCATCTAAATAATAAAGTTAAGTGATAAATAATAGGATTGCGTGTAAAATCTCCAGAGGCTAATAAGTCTAACAGTTACTGTAGATCTGGTAATTTTCGTGAATTTATGATTTTGGGACTTTTCACGACGTTTAGAATTCGCAAATTCTCTTATTTCTTCATTGGCACTATTATAATAATGCATTCCGCGAGATTCTTGAATTCACAAATTTGTCCTCCACTCAAAATTCACGAAAATTAAAACCTCGCGAATATCACCATATCTACAGTATATAATTATTGTTTAAGCAAGAGACATAAAACAATGTTGGCTTAACGTTGGCCCACCATGTACGACGCCGGCCCAACTTTAAGTCACCATTGGATCAACATTTTGTTTTTGTAGCTTTTAAAGCTACAAAAATACGGCGTCATTGACCGTCTTAATGCTGGCGACGTTTTTAAGTGCAAATTAGCTGCTTTTCTACTCTACGGTAATTAATCATCCGAAATTATTGATCCGAAAAAAACACTATCAATGTCATATTTTACATATATACATGAGCCTAATTTTCATTCATTTGAAACTATCAATCGCCTGAGCGCTGCCAGCTTCAAATGAATTAAAACCTGTAATAAATGAAATGAATCGGGCTTTAGGCCACCTTTGTGCACATATAGGCTAAACTGGGCCAGGAGAACCTCCTGAGGATGGTGAGATGATTGAGATGACACTGTCCTCCAGACACAGGAGTCAAAATTCGAGCCCTGGCGGTCTGAGGCCGAGCACGCTACCTCTCGGTCACGGAGGCTCCCCGCAATACTGACTTTCACACGTGGATGGGGAAGAAACATTTTTGTTTCTTTCAAACCGCCGAGTCCGGGAACCGAACCCCAAACTCTGGCGTCAAAGGGAGCGGTGCTAACCACTGCCCTAGGGCCCCCGCCCAATTAAAACCTGTAATGCAGTTGTTAAAATGTTATGTGGGTAAGTTTATATGGCACATGTGTGGGCCTACTAAAGATTTATTTGTCCATATCGTCAGCGAGACAGAGAGTATAATGTGTACTGCTGACAATATATATGTGTGTATGTGGTGATTGATGCCATCTTCAATTTGTCAGTCCAAATAGACATTTTGTGCGCAACAGTTTATTTCACCGATATCAACTCTTGATCTGCTAGAACCAAATACACGCATGCGCTTAAATCCACAATTTGTAGGCGGTGATTTATGTCGATTTAAATATTCTGGTTGAAATAGACATTTTGGGCCTAACAACAGCCCTATACACCGATATCAACTCTTGATTTTCTAGAACCAAATATACGTTCACAAATCCATTTACAAAGCTAAATTAACCCTCCAGTAGCTACGGTCTTTAGATAGGTTCAATATTTATAATTAAAATCTACCGGAAATATCCAGGCGCGTTAATATCATTATTTAGGCAAAGTCAAATATATCAAGATGTTACGATGTAAAAGTGTTGTGAATAGCAGTTACCGTTACGTTTTAGTGTTGTGTTTTAACACGGTAGGCGGCGTGCTTGGTGGACAGGTTGTCTAGCCGACTACATCAAAATAAAGACCCTCTGAGTTTGAGATATTATATTTCATAAAATGATGTCATTTTTATTCATATTGAGCTGTAAATTGCAGGAGCAATGTACAGCTCAAGATGAATGAAATGGAAATAAAAATAAAATCAACATTAATACTCGGGTGTTCACAGGGTTCAATATTAAAAAATTCAAATTCTGCACTACTTTTCATATGCTCGTTAAGTTAAACGTTCTCTCTGGTCTTTTCGTCATATTTCTAGAACCAAATATACGTTTAGAAATCCATTTAAAAAGCTAAATTAACACCTTGTTAGGTTAAATATTAAAAATTAAAATCTACCCGGGAATATCCAAGCACGTTAAGATTGATCAATATTTTGGCAAAGTCAAATATCACAAGATTTTACGATATAAAAGTCTTGTGAATAATTGTAGCCGTTACGTTTAAGTGTTGTGCTTTAGCACGGTAGGCGGCGTGCGTGTCGGACAGGTTGTCCAGCTGACAACATTAAAATGAACACTCTGAGTTTGACAAATTATATTTGATAAAATGATGTCATTTTCATTCACTTTGAGCTGTGAATTAATTCACAGCTCAAAGTGAATGAAAATTAACATAAATACTCGGATATTCATAGGGTTCACTATTACAAATTCAAGTTCTGCACTCCCCACGTAAAATTTTCCTGATGCTCGGTAAATGAAAGTTTCCTTTCCGTCATATTGAACTCAGAATTACGGCATATCAAGATAAAAATAAATAGGCACTACCCTGGTATTCACAGCGTTAATGTCAACACATTCATTGCTGTGACCTGCTGAAGCTCCCCCGTGTAGCCTATTATCTTTATCGTCCTGTAATAATCTGAGCTTGAAGTAAACTGCATGGTTCAACGTCAGAGATGAACAGCATAGAAAAAGCTGTGGTTTTTTATGATGGTGGTCAGTGTACGCTGAGACCAATAATATCATGAAAAATGTGAGGGTAGCCCTATTTAGAAGATAAATTCACCTATGAAGAAAGTTCATTCTAATGAGATGTAAATATGTTATTACAGAATGATATAAAAAATACATGATCAAACAATGACGCAGTAATCCATTGCGCAATCGATCATAAGCGCAGCGGCTTTTGGGGCACAACTTTCATAGGCAATGATTACAGACTGTATCGCACACAGAGTCTGTTATTACGGACTATCTTGTAATGACCTAGTCACTTTCCAGCATCAAACCAGCATTAGATCTAGATAACGTGTCTTTTTATTTGTTGTATGTGACATATGAGCCTACACTTAGAGAGTGTATATCTGATC
>OZ024915.1:4112728-4122728 GCA_964017125.1 Flabesymbios commensalis
ATATATTTTTAAAAACATTTTTTAGTAATAATTGCATAATTTAGTCTCCAGCACGTAGCCGGTTAAATACACTACTTATATAGATTGGGGTTTATATTTATCATTGTTGCCCGCTATACAGTAGACTGCAGTGAATTGCGCAGTTACCTGATGAATAATTGCCCCACCGCCCAATACAACAACCCTCGTGTCAGCAAGCTCATGATGTTGACACAATGTTGTTTCAATTGGCCCACCGTGTACAATGTTGGCCACACATCTAGCCAACGTTGGGCTGGCATGCCGACTTTGTTGTGGTGCGTGAGCCCTGAAGCGTGGATGTACCGCGTCTGGTGGGGTAAAAAACATTTTAAACAGTGATCATAAGTCACTGTTTTTTGTGTCCCATTCATTCATTCATTCATTCATTCATTCATTCATTCATTCATTCATTCATTCTCTCATTTATTCATTCATTCATTGATCCATTCATTCTTTCATTGATTCATTCATTCATTTATCAATTCATTCATTCAATAATTCATTAATTTATTCATTCGTGCATTTATTCATTTAATCATTCATTCATTCATTCATTCATTCATTCATTCATTCATTCATTCATTCATTTATTGGTTCATTTCTTCACTTTTTCGTTCATTTCTTCATTTATTCATTCATTCATTCATTCATTCATTCATTTATTCATTCATTCATTCATTCATTCATTCGTTCTTACATTTATTTATTCATTCATTCATTCATTCATTCATTCATTCATTCATTCGTTCTTTCATTTATTTATTTATTTATTGGTTCATTTCTTCACTTTTTCGTTCATTTCTTCATTTATTCATTCATTCATTCATTCATTCATTTATTCATTCATTCATCCATTCATTCATCCATTCATTCATTCGTTCTTTCATTTATTCATTCATTCATTCATTCATTCATTCATTCATTCATTCATTCATTCATTCATTCATTCGTTCTTTCATTTATTCATTCATTCATTCATTCATTCATTTATTCATTCATTCATTCATTCATTCATTCATTCATTCGTTCTTTCATTTATTCATTCATTCATTCATTCATTCCTACATTCATTCATTCATTCATTCATTCATTCATTCATTCATTCATTCATTCATTCATTCATTCATTCATTCATTCATTCATTCATTCATTCGTTCTTTCATTCATTCATTCTTTCATTCATTCATTCATTCATTCATTCATTCATTCATTCATTTATTCATTCATTCGTTCTTTCATTTATTCATTCATTCATTCATTTATATATTCATTCATCCATTCATTCATGTATTCACACGTTTTTTTCGTTCGCGCTCACCCATCGCTTCGTTTATTTGTTCACTCATTATTTCTTTCGTTCATTCATTCATTCATTCATCAATTTAATTTCAAATTACAAACCTGATCAAGACAAGGCACGATTTGTATAAACAGATATGTTAATTATATCAGAGTTTGTATTCATCAGAAATAGCATTTCACATAGTATAAAATGCAAAAACATCATGTCATTTAAAATTCTACTCAATAAAATATCATAACTTTTTTGTGTGTACACCAGAGCATTCTGATATTATAGTGGTAACATATGAGCAACCGGTCGAAATAGGGAAACATCTGATAGTTTAACATTCTAGGCATTCCATGCACTGTATATAAATTAAACTATAAAGAAATGCTAAAATATTATAATCAGATGTGGTAATTATATCAGAGTTTGCATTCATCAAAAATAGCCCTTTACATAGTGTAAAATGCAAACACATTATGTTATTTAAAATTGTACTTCAATAAAATATTGTTCAATAGTTTTACCGAATTTCGGCCATAGCTTATATGTAAGTGCGCCAGAGCAATGGTAACGTATTATCATTTTCAGCATCATGAGCAACCGGTGGAAATAGGGATTGGTCGTCTGATTGATTAACATTCTAGGCATTTCATGCACCGTATTTAGATTTCACTATAAAGAAATATAGTAAATCAAAATGAAACCGATAAATGAATAAAAGCAAAAAATTGTTCAATAAATAATTACTGTTTTTTTCTGATTAATGATAAATAACATAATGAGCTTTCTATTTAATTATAATCAGTCTCGTAAATTAAAAAGGGGTTTAGAAAGCCACAGCTACTAGAGCGTCTTAATCTAATAAATCGACTTCAAAGCGTATGCTTCTAGGACATCAAGGGTTGATATCGATTTATAAGGCAACTGTTGTGCACAAAATGTCTATTTGGAGTGACACGTACATTCAAATCGGCCTGAATCACCAGGTTTAGATTGGGGATTTTTGTGATCAGAATACTTCCAGGAAAATGATGTCACCAGCACACGTGAGTTTGATCCCATCATTGTAGACGGTGACCCAGCATTAGCCCAGCCAGCGTCTAGTTATCATCTCTTGTCTGCAGTCTCAGAATTATACTCTGTCTCTCTGATGATATGAACAAACAAATGTATCAGATAAACTTACCGAGTACATCCTTCAACTGCTGAATAACACAATGACGTATTTCGTATACTGTAGATATGGTAATTTTTGCGTGTTTAATTCGTCGTGAAATTTCTGATTTTTGGACTTTTCACGAAGCTTAGAATTCGCAAATTTTCGTTTTTCTTTAGTAGCGCTATTATAATAATGATTTTCTCGAAATTCTTGAATTCGCGAATTTGTCTTCCTCGCGGAATTCGCGAAAATTAAAACCTCGCGAATATTACCAGTTCCACAGTATTTAAAGCTGTCATCGCTGACAGGATTACAAGCTTTAAATTGTGCTCCCCTTCCAAGCCTTGAAGGCATTCGATAAGAGTAGGGAATAGTCCCGGATTCGAGCTTTCTTCTATCGTGATTTTGCTATGATCGTGCAGAAGGCGACGTAAAGCAATATTCCATATGTCCCTCCCCAGCAAACACAAAACAATTGTATAACGTCGGCCCAACGTCTTCGACGTTGAACCAACATTGTGCAAATGTTATACAGATGTTTTGTGTTTACTGGGTCGCCAGTAACAGCGAAACACAGGGGAACAGCCCACCATCTACGTCGTTGAGCCAGCATTAAAACATAATTTGATCAAAGTCTATCGTATCTTGTCTTATATATTACACAGCCTCATAGCGGCCCCGTCATTTTGTCAGCGCTCACATTTATACTGGCTAAAGATGCATACAAATAAATCTGTCATACTTAACCATTTACCTGCTGAAGTTAGTAGGCCTACAACATGACAAGGGCGGGTGCCCTGGTGCTGTGGTTAATGCCTGCTTGGAAAGTCGGAGATCGCGAGTTCGAACCCCACTCTGGCAATAAAATTTCAAAGAAACACATTTTTTCTTCCCCGCTCACTCGTAAAGATGCAATATTGTGGGGAACCTCCCTAACCGAGAGGTAGCATGCTCTCAGACCGCCAGGGTCCGAATTTCGAATCCTGTGTCTGGAGGGCAGTGTCATCTCATTCATCTCATCATCATCAGGAGGTTCTCTTGGCCCAGTTTAGCCTACATGTGCACAAACGTCGCATAAAACCCCATTCATTTCATTTACAACATGACAATTTTCATTCATTTGAAGCAGACATCTCTGACCCAACTACCGACTTCAAATTAATGAACAAAATAATGTTTTATTTTACATCAATAATTTATTGTAGAAAAGCAGTTGAAATGCATTTGGGGTGATGTCGTAGACGGTGGGCCAACATTAGGCCAACATTGGATCATTGTCTTGTGTTTCTGGGTGCACTACGTTAGATTAATTACCGCACTAAATTTTATACTCAATCTGATCATTTATTACTAGAATATTTAATTAATACTGCACTATTATTTAAATGGTGACAAGAGCATACATGCAATATTTTGGACAGAAATGTTCAAGCATGGACCTTGTTTTACATCACCCCCTGTATCAGATACCCCCCCCCCCCCTCCCGATGCTTTAGGGTGTAGCTACCAGAAAAAAACAAACGATAGACTTTTACCAGTTAATTTTGTTGAGCTTAACGCTATGGAAATGGTATTTTTTTTTTAATTTTTGATCTTTTTGAGATGCCGTTCCAGCTCGATATAACAAAAAAGTCCAGATAGAACATTAAATTTACCAGAACAACGGAAATAAACATCTGAAGAAGACGAAAAAACTTGATTAGCAAGGAATCAACAAGCATCCAAACATAGGAATTTAAAAAAACCTCTTATGTTAAGTGTATGGGAATTTCGTAAGACGCAGTCGCGAATAGCGGACAAGCCGAGAGGATTCGGATTAAAGATAAAAAGGAACTTTTGTAGGGCTTGTTGGGGCGAGGAACATAAAATTAACCGATATAACAAAAATATATATAAAATCTTTGTCACAGGAGCAATGGGAATTGTTTTTACTTTTCCAAATTACATATTAGGAATGGTACTGACAAATTAATAATAACTCGAAAACTATAGGCCAAAGAGCAGACTTGAGCACACAAAACCGGACAAGTTTTTCGCAAGCTTTCTACAAATCATCACGTCATTTATGTATCTTCGACTGTTTTCGTGATATAATTTGTTTTATTGAAATGTAGGTGATAATAGGTGATTTTTATAGTAATCTTTCACTGATATAGTTGGGATACATAGTCATTTGTCTCAACCTTTGGGTCCAAATTCAGTTCCGTTTTGACCTCCGATGCACTATTTTATACAAGAGAGCGATAATATATGATTTTAGTTCAAAAGATGTTTTTTTACCTCAGGCAAACATTTTCGAGATGCTGGCACTTGAAGGTTTTACAGTACTTTTTCAATGGAAACCACACCGGCCTTTGAAGCTTTGTTGCTCGAAAACAATGTAACATTGATGTGGAAGACAACATATTTTTTAGCAAGGAAACTATAAGCATTCGAAAAAAGACTTTTTTCGAAAAAAACACTTGTGTTAAGTCTATGGGAATTATGTAAGACGCGTTCGCGAATTGGGGAAAAAGCATGAGGAATTGAATTATACTTAAAAAATAGTTTTTGTAGGGCTTACTGGGGCGGAGAAAATAAAACAAACCGATTTTAAAAAAAATGTAAAAATTTGGTCACAGGAGCAATTTGAATTTTTTTTACTAATGCAAATTATTAAGAATGGTAGGCTAATGCTAAACTAATTATAACTAGACAACTACTGGCCGTGGAACAGACTTGAGCACAAAAAATGGGTTAGTTTATCGCAAGCTTTCCAAAAATTATAACGTCATTTTTATATCTTGAACGGTTTTCAGATATGACTCCTTTATCTAAATGAGCGATAATAGGTGGTTTTAGCTCATAATACTCTTGCACTGATTAAGATGTGAATATTAAAGAGTCGGTCACCTTGGTGTCCAAAAATGAGCTCCTTTTTCACCTCAGACGAATGTTTTTGAGAAAATGACACCTAAAGGGTTTACAGCACATTTTCAATGGCAACTGTGCCGGACTTTGAAACGTTGTAGCTCAAAAACAGTGACAGATTGATCTTGAAGACTAATGACGGAATTAAAAAGCTAAAGAAGACGAAAAATTTACAAAATATTGAGTGGCAAAATATTGATTACCAAGGAAGCTATAAGCATACAAACATGAACATTTTTTTTAAATCGCTAATATTAAGTGTATGGGAATTTTGTGAGATGCGGTTGCAAATTGCGGACAAACCGTGATGATTTGGATTAAAGATAAAAAGGCGCTTTTGTAGGGCTTGTTGGGGCGAAGAACATAAAATAAACTGATTTAAAGAAATAATAAAAATCCTCGTCACAGGAGCGATGTGAATTGTTTTTACTTATGCAAATTACATATTAGGAATGGTACAGCCAAATAAATAATAACTTGAAAGCTGTGGAGCAGACTTGAGCACACCTTACTGGACTAGTTTTTAGCAAGCTAGAAATCATAACATCATTCATGGATCTCTTATGGTTTTAGAGATATCTTTTTTTTATTGAAATGAACAATAGTAGGTGATTTACGTCATAGTAATCTTTCACTCATTACGTTGGGATACATAGACATTTGTGTCTACCTTTGGGTCCAAATTCACTTCCGTTTTGACCTCCTAAACGGTTTTCGAGATATAACTCTTTTATTTAAATTAGAAATAATAGGTGATTTTAGTTCATGATACTCATGCATTGATTAAATTGGGAATTTTAAAGAGTAGGTCACCTTGGTGTCCAAAATTTAGCTCTTTTTTTTACATCAGACAATTTTTTTCGAGGTTTCACAGTACATTTTCAATGGCAACCGCACCAGCCTTTGAAATGTTGCAGCTCGAAAACAGTGAGAGATTGATCTCGAAGACTAGCGACAAAAATAAACAGCTGAAGAAGATGAAAAACTTGCCAAAAATTGAGTGGCAAAATATTTATTAGATCGCTAATGTTAAGGTTATGGGAATTTCGTAAGACGTGGTCGCGAATTGCGGACAAACCTTGATGATTTGGATTAAAGATAAAAAAGTGTTTTTGTAGGGCTTGTTGTGGAAAAGAACATAAAATCGACCGATTTAAAAATATAATAAAATATTTTTCACTGGAGCGATGTTCTTGTTTTTACTTATGCAAGAGCGACGTAAATTGTTTTTTACTTATGCAAATTACATATTATGAATGGTACTGCCAAACTACTAATAACTCGAAAACTATAGGCCGTAGAGCAGACTTTATCACACCAAACCTGACAATGTTTTAGGACTTGTTGTGGTGAAGAACATAAAATAAAATAAAATAAAGAAAATTAATACACATCTTCGTCACAGAAGCTATGTGAATTGTTTTTACTTATGCAAATTACATAATGAAAATGGTACTTCCAAACTAATAATACAAAAATTATAGGCCGTAGAAATCATAACGTCATTTATGTATTTCGTACAGTTTTCGAGATATAAACATTTTTATTGAAATGAACGATAAGGGGTTATATTATGTCATAGTAATCTTTCACTGATTACGTTGGGATACATACTAGGCCGTAGAGTAGACTTGTAGTAGACATACCCGGTTATTTTACGTCCTTGCAATCTTTCACTGATTACTTTGGGATACATAGCCATTTGTGTCAACCTTTGGGTCCAAATTCAGTTCCGTTTTGATCTCCGACGCGCGGTTTTGGTGAGTCCTGTCACCCTTTGAACGAGTAAAAAATTTAGATCCTTTTTTTTCCCTCAGATGAACTTTTTTGAGATAATGACCCTTAATTAAAGGTTTTGCAGTACTTTTTCAGTGGAAACTGCACCGGCCTTTGAAGCTGAAATAAACAGCTGAAGCAGTCGGGAAACGTAGAACAATCTGAGTGGCAAAACATTGATTAGCAAGGAGACTATGAGCATCCAAAAAAAAACATTTTTTGAAAATCACTTATGTTGAAACTATAAGAATTTTGAAAGACACGTTCTGATATCTGTCCAGCTTAGACCTGGCTACGTCGTAGACAGAGCTGAGCGACACAGATAGCACAATAAATACAGCTTCCACAACTGACATCACAATAAATGCAGCTTCTACAGCTGCTATCTGTTCAGTTCAGATATGGCTACGTCGTAGATAGAGCTCAGCGGAGCAGATATCACAATAAATATAACTTCTACAGATGATGTGTTCATTCATTTAAACATTTTTAGGACAACGTAAAATAAGAACTATTATTAATATGTAAACTATTATTAAACTATTATTATTATGTAAACTATTATGTGAAATAAAATCTGTCGACTTGAAGATTTTTTTTGCGCACATAGGCGCCACTATCAAGTGAAAGGTGGTCCGTCCCACTAAAACGATTATCCTGACGCTATCTGCTTTCCAATAGAAAAGTTAAGATTCTCTCAACTTTTCGAATTGAAATGAGATAAAGGTAAGAGCGTCTCAACTTTTCCGATGGAAACGAGATAAAATTATCTTAACTTTAACTTATTTCCATTAGAAAAGTTAAAAACACATTAACTTAATTAAGAGGATCCTAACTTTTTTAGTATGAATTAGAGAAAGTTAAAATAATACTAATTGTTGAAGTACAAAAATAGCCTTATATTAGCAGGCTTGAACATTCTACAGATGTATCTGTTTTTTTTCCGCAAGACTTAAAAACATATATTTATATAAAAATATCTAAACATTGTAAAATAATATTTGCACAATTTCGCAAGCTATCGTTCTTTTTTGTGAAAAAATGTATTTAATATTGATATTAACTATTTATGCTTTTAATTATAAGTAAACTGTTATGTTTATAGTCGCCGTCACATTAACTTGTAGTTTTACGCTGATTACGTCAATTTTCAACCGATTTTCATACAACTTTACATATTCTCTAATTCTTCGCCAGCTACCCATTGAATTTACTTAAAACTACTGAACAGCAGGCCCATAGAGACTAACTTTAAAACTAATCAGTATTTTTAACTGAATTGTCATGACTGCTGACGGAATCTAGGACAGAATTATCAGCTTAACATGACAGTGTTAAAGGGACTCAATCAGGCTAAAATCATAAAAAATCAGTGATTTTATTTTGGCTTATTAATAAGACCATATGATGTAAGCATGTCCATAGACCAGAACTGCAAAATGTGTTAATCTTTGTGACGCGCATTTATCAGTTAGACTAGATATAGTGACGGAATTCTCGATTTCTTATTTCGGACATGCATGTCCGAAATAAGAAATCGAGAATTTCGTCTCTATATCTAGTCTAACTGGTGAATGTGCGGCACAAAGATTAACAAATTATTAATAAGCCAAAATAAAATCAGTGATTTTTTTATGATTTTAGCCTGCTTGAGTCCCTTTAATACTGGGACAATGTGACAACATTATTATATTTTTAAATAAGTATTTCACGGTAGTTGCCCGGGGGATAGAAATAGTCTGTGCTAAATTGCATTAAAATATGTTGAGTATTCACTGAGAAATCCATGAGAAATAAGGTAATGGGACGAGACTATTATTATACCAGTCATAACGTATTTAGGAGTTATGTGTTTACGGATATAACATTATCATGACTGAGAACACATTAAATAAGTCATAATGTAGGGCTTCACGGGTTAATCGATTGCGGATATAACAACACAATCATGATTGACAACTCGTCAACACCAAGTGAAATGGAGTAATTTTTATTTCAACAAATGATCACATTGTTTAACAAATATACTTTGTTTAAATTTATGTAATATGTCAACAATTTGTGCTATATACACTATTTCATGTAACAATATTTAACAATAACAAAGTTATTTATGTAGCAATGTAAAACAACAACTATTTTATTTGTGAGTTTGACGGTATAATCTCGTGATAACTTGATGGATAGGGGCGGATCCAGAGATGCATGCATGGGGGGGAATCATTTTATTCATTTTATTTTGCGCAACATTGGCCTGACATAAAATGAAATTAGATTTAGAAATGTAAACATTTTATGATATAATTTGGTGCCAATTCGTAAAGTACAATATGTTACAAGATGGGCATTAGAAAATGATGTCAATAAAAAAAGTATTTATATTTAACAGCAGCTCCCACCTTCCACCAAATTGGATCAGCCCCTTTAAGTGTGTGGCCTTAGCACATTATTACACCATGACCATTATTAGTAAACATTTTCAAAAAGTGTAATTTGAAATGAAAACGCTTTATATATTATATCTTTGTGTATCATGTTTTGTAAATTATAAATGATGTAATCTAAAAGTTATATTTCGCCTTCAAATGAGAACTTTATTCATATTAGATGTGTTATCGTTCAATACAATTATTAGATTAATTTACTTGCAGGGTTTTCAAAGTAGTCAAGACGTAGCTTGATATCTGTAATATTAAACTTAAATCACTGGATTAGTTTTTATTCTAAACAACCAGTCATGGCAATTAAAAAAATGTATTCAAAATGATATAAATTATTCAATTTCGCATTTCTCTTGGTTATTATGAATTAGTATGTTTTTATGTTAGGCCACACTGTTTATT
>OZ024915.1:4127728-4198645 GCA_964017125.1 Flabesymbios commensalis
CTGACTTATATGTTTCTTGGGGCGTAAACACAGAAAATTCGGGCAAACAAACTCACACCCAACGCTCTATGCAAAGTATTTTTTTCAAATCATTTATTTATCTTCGTATTAAACTATGTAGGCATACATAATTTCTATTTTCACGATTTATTAAAATAATAATGTATGTACCGCGTTTTCTTCAGGTACAGCCTTACACATTACAAGCAATAACTATAGGAAAAAACCCAGCCATGCAGCTCCTTGATTTTATTAGCAAATATTTTTGTTAACAAAAAAAAACAAATTAAGCTTAGATCCAGAGCATTGTGCAATGATAACGACCAGAAAAATTATTAGTACTAATAACAATACTTATGCTGTAATATTATACCAAACACTTATATGCTGAAACCAATGGTAATGCTACTTGACGGTTAAGGCGATTGAAAAGACGTGTGGTCTTGTTTTTAAATGTCTATAGCTTCGTGATTTACTTAAAAGTTAAAACTAGTAATTCTACCAAAAATTCTATGACCAAACTGTCACTTACTTAAGCAATTAAAAAAAATATTAAACAATTTATTTTCAATGTTGTATATCTGCTCTTGCTTTTTGTTTGACATATTATCTTGTTTTTTTCATAAATGAAAATACTTTTATCACTCACGTAAATATCACGAAAATGTTATTTTCCTTAAAGAATAATATTTGGACTGTTGTAAGTATCGCATAAAAATGTTCAACCTATAATATTGCCAATAATTTATAACACATGAGAATAGTGAATGTTCTCTATTGGAGGGGAGGGGGGGGAGGGTAAATACTAAAATGTGTTTTAAATATAAACGTCGCATTTAGTAACCAAATGTTAGCTTAGAAAAATAATCATGCTATACCTTAACCGTGACTAATTTATTAATACAATATGACTTTATATGTGTGTTTGTATACAAAATGCGTAAATCTGCTATTTTAACATAAACATGATAACAAGAGAGTGGCTATATTATTTTTTTTATTTTGGGGCTCAAATATTCAAAACACAACTTTCATCACAAAATGCCTACAGGAATTATATTTGTGTAATGTCGACCTGACTATCAGTATCATCAAAGACTTTTGGGATAATTTCTACCTCTGATAATATTCTTTCTCATCTCATGGCAAGCCTATGCTGTTCATTCAAAAAATTATTGAAATTGTGAACAATTTTTGCCATTTTATTCCCACCTCACTATGCTCACGCCTCACCAACGCCAAACTCTGACTAGACGTTGAAATTAGGGCGCAGAAGTGCTGTGGCGTTGCTCAACGCCTGCTTGGTGCAGTCCAATTTTTACTGTTACGTCGAATGTTGAAGATCCAGAGTCAATTTCCCACGCCCGACTCATGAACGTCTCATAACAAGAGGCCCATGAGCTTGCTCCCGCCCGAGCTTGTGAACGCAGAGGCCTATTCCAGCAAACAAGAGACGTTGACGCAACATTGATTCAATGTTGGGCCGAAGTCAAAGACGCTGGGCTAGCGTTGAATCAGCATTGGATCAACATCTTGTGTTTGCTGGGATGGCAGTTTGAGTGCAGTTAGCCCGAGCACTTGGTTAACCGTTGTTTTATCACCACTATCTCCATTTCCTAAACTTGTAAACGCATAGGCCTAGGCCTAATGCTGTATGGATGGAATGAACCGGTGCAGAGGTAGCGATCGCTGATCATGACCACTGGGGTGTTTATTTAACAGTCAATGATGTCTGCCGGTGTAAGAATAAGCTTGTTGGCAATGTGATCGGGGAAAAATACATGGCGAAAATTAAATTAGGACTTGACAATCATTGGCGGATGCTGCGGTTGGCATTGTGCCCCGGGATTTAACATTGGCGGAAATCCGTTCCAACACTTCACTGTGCAGTAGGTGAGGTTGACATTATATCTGGGAGCAATGCAGTGAGGGGGCATATACTATATATATATTAGAGTTATTTTTATTATGTTAGGATATCGAAGAAATAAAATGTCTAAGAAGTAATTCTTTGCATCAATATCCGGAAATAGATAGGGACACAAACGGAGCATCAATACTAATATAGAGGTATGAAAATAATTGATAAATAATAAACTACTGCCTACCTCATCTGATTGCCATTCCTCCGCCCAATCTATATCTTGTCCAGTTCCCATGAAACACATGTCATATTCTGCCAGATAGGTGGTGGATATTTTCTAAAACAAATAAAGTGAACAAAATTAGCCTTTCATTTGCACAGATATGCTGGAGTTTTAAATATTAAGGGTCATATTGAGATATACTTAGCAAAATAAGATGATACATCTATTATTTATTACTTTTTAACATTTAAAATATTTTAAAATGTCCAATGAATATTGCCCTTCATCACCTTTTTGTAGTCGATTCCAATCATCATAGTAATGGCACCTTCCTCATTTTTCTTTATGATTAGCTCGCTTTGCTGATCGTTGTCCTTGATTGTTTCTTGTTTGCCTTTGCCGTAGTCTTCTGTATTTGTCTGCCAATATTGGTAAATTTAAATAATATTATACCTTATATTATGTAACCACTGGTAACGTGCGATAAATTCAACCCCTGCCTCGAAAACACGACTATAACTGTTCTAGTCCGTTTTATTAGCAGGTTAACCCTTAAAGCGCTGAATTAATTTGTAAAAAACATCGCAACAAAATGATTTTTTTTTCAATTTGAAATTATCACAAATGTCTTTGTTAGCTCTTTCTGATTCATTTGAATACCTATGTTATGGGTCTACGGCCATTACAAATATTTCTTACTTTTACAGTGCTGGGATCGACTTTAGACGTCCGAATCTGACGTCTACAGACGTCAGATTCTGTGTAGACGTCAGATTCTGTCGACTAAAGTCGATCCCCGCACTGTAAGGGTTAAATCACTTATTAGGAATTAAATGAATGTTTTCTCATCAAGATTGGCAAATATGTGGTCTCAAATTAAACAAATATGAGCATTTTATCTAATTGATTGGTCGCCTTTCATATCAGACGAGGCGGGATTTTACAGACAATTTATGAAATGCTAAATCAACTGACTATTTCTCTCATGGGGCCGGGAATCTTGTTCTTTCCATCGCAAGTTTACGTATATGATAATAGCTACTTCGCGAAAATGTCAAGTAAAATACATTGCATTATTCAGCATATGCCACTCCATGTATAACTTAGATGTGGTGTCGTGTCAGTGCCATGTCCTACATCGATAGCATATCATCGTATTTATATTATTAACATAATGTCATGTTTTATCCAGAGTAATCGCAGGTGTGTCATTAGCTATTGCTGGTCAATGCTCATTGTACTGTCATAAGATTATGTTTGTTTTAATAATGTAATATAGTTTTTAATAATGTTCCAAATATACTCACACAACATATTCAATCGTTTATATTTTTTATGTTTCCATACGTATATGCAGCATGATAATTATGTAGTAATTATTTATCTCTGGTATTGGTGCGAGAAGCATATAGACCCCTATATTCATATCTTTCAACTAAATGTTAAGCATTTATTATTTACTTTTTTTTAAATCTCATGTGTTCAACATGCATCTATATAATCATGGCCAAGCTGTATTAATTCCAGATACGATACCGTATAGATTTTCATGCGATTTTACCAAACTTGTATATATGTATATATATATCTATGACAAAAAAGTTAGACATGACTTTTATCTATTTGAGCATTGATGTTTGAACTCCAATGTGATTTGAAAGGTGCAGCTAAACTTATATCATCCAACAAAAATGGCATTAAGTATGTAAAATATAATTATGTTGTTATTTTTATTGTAGCTAATTTTACTATTTGTAAGACTGAAATTAAATAAATATATATATATATCATAGTGTGAATAACATTTCAGAAATTGATTATTATATGGTAATATATTTGTTTAGATAAGATTATATTGTGAAAGATGGAGCTTCGTAAAAATCCAATATTTTTCACTGGCATTTAACCATACAACAAATGCGTAAGCAACTGTATACTCACCAAATCGGGCATGCATGCAACACTATCGTACATTTCTTTGAGGTCATTTTTCGTCAATCACTCCCCATTTTCAATGTCAATAAATTAGCTAATCAATTGTGTATCACGAAAGAAACCTGATAATAACCCTGATGTTTGATATATTCTGTCAATTTATCAAAAAGAGCTTTATTATATCTTATTTGTAAACTCTTTCAAAAAAGCTAGGTCATAATACATCACCAAGATGAATGGTTGTCCAAGATAGCTGACAGCCTATGGTCCAAATTAAGAAATTTCCTTCTGGCCATCGTTAATAATAATGAGATATTATGTAGTCTGGTAACCATTATCTTTAACTATCAAGTCGTGTGCGGCACGGAAACACCTTGAATTCAGAGTACATTACTATGCGTACACTAACATTATTTCGCAGACTAATCAGCTATCAAGCCATCTGAGCCGTAGTGTGACCATATGCACTAAGACTACGGGTACACTGACATCATTCACAACCATTGATGAAATCATTCAAGACGGCCCTTTCTCTACATACATGTTTCTGTGGACGGGAAGTTTTTAATGTACTGTTTGTTACGTCACAAAACACAACTCGTCTGGAATTAGGTAATTTTCATGTTATCATCACACCTCTACCATCTACGGGTGAACATGTTACCAAGACTAACTCCCTGAAAGTGCGCAGCGAAAATATGAGCTATTTGTATGTCCCTCTTGAAAATGTATGCTCCCATCAGACCACTGTCACAAAATCGAGATGGACGTTCGTTTGTGTTGCAAAAACTTGAGTATTACACAACAAGAATGAAACCAGCCACGGTAGTATCTGGTGCATCAATGCTAGTTATTGATTATCCAAATTTGTTTTACTGTAATATTAAGCATTTTTCAGCAAGGCACTGAATGAGGAAGATCCCCACCTCACAGTAAGAAATCTTCAACAACATCTTCAACATCTTCAACAACATCTTCAACAATAAAAAAGCGGAAAATCTCTAAGAATGGATGAGTGTAATAATGTACATCAGTTGTCATTAAATGCCACCATTGATCGTTCAAGCGACCATATATATATATATCATTACTGCAATTTTAGTATTTAAAAAAAGTCAAATTTAACAACAACTCCATAAAACAGATTGCAACAAAATCCTGGCTTAGAAAAAACTGTAAATACATATGAACAGCGATCAAATTTAACTGACACAGGAAACTACTACCATAACTTATGCAAAAATTAGAAATAACAGTTAAATTTTGTAAAGAAACGTAGTAATAATGCAAAAGTTTATGGAATTTTCTGAAAAAGTCTACAACCACAGAACCTAGGCGAAATCAATATTCACAATTAGAAAACAGAGTCACAACTTAGAACATTTTTCATCCAAAAATGTCTATAAAAGTATTTCAAGCGACAATAGAGACTGATAGCCAAGTCATATTTATTGATGAGTAAATAACTGAATTTCAGAACGTTTATTTATCATTCTTGAAAAAAAAGCTTTGAGTTAAGTAACAGACAACATCAGTTACTATTTATGGGGATACACAAAGTTGAAAGATAACGAATGAGTTCACAAGTCATAGTCCAGCAATGAGGAAGGAACGAGGAAGGCATCTCAAGCCACAGAAAATACCACTAGGACAGCGAATATGTCAAAGATGTACAGCAAACTCTATCGAGAACGAAATCCAGGTTTTAGTTTATTTACACAGCTAACTGGATAACTTGCAAAAACCAAGTTACAGAATTCTGAAAATTATGTCATTTACATATCGAGCGAAAGTAATAGGCCTAGCAAAATACACCTACGTTTCCAAATCTGCAACGTGCAACATATGCGCTCCTAATAAAACGATTGTTTTCGGAACGGAGGTGTCAACACTCAGGTGTTGACAGATGAGGAGCTCCCTGTCCAACTTATACTTTGTCTATTATATTGAATGTTCTTAAGCTGATCCCAGCCTCCCGACTTATAGTAGCCTAACTAATATGTCTAGGTAGTGTGTCTCGGATGTGAGATGGCTTCTTGAGCTGACGCCAGTAAACGCATGTTATGCTAATTACAAGATATGTATGCAGGGATGTATGCATACGTCAGTGTGTATGAGCTAAAACACATTACCATTAGGAAAAAATAATTATTTCTGTATGTATAAGATTTAAAAAAAAATGTTAAGTAAGCCTCACATTACTAAATATCATGATAGTTCTTGTAATTGCTTTAATACAGACTCTGTTTTTTTTGGATAATTATATACTATTCGTTTCTACGCTTTCCGATGTCTTTTTTACCTATAGTTATATTAAAACTGCATAACTGTTTTGTTTATTACGACAAAAATAATCACAATTGTTCAAAACAATCATTTTTATATTTTTAAAGGCATCAAAAATGCACAAAATTAATGTAAATGTAGCTGGATTAGATCACAACGCGATACACCATTAAATTATGAGCCGATTTAATGTTAGATTGGACCAACATCAAACCTCTTAATAAAAAACACGAGAAGCTGAACCGTATTGGTCTAGCGTTGGGCAAGAGCCCTAGACGATGGGCCCGAATTAGACCGACATTAGATCAATGCCTCATATCAGCTGCGATACCAGCCAGCCCACACAAATCACCCAATGTTGTCCCAAGACTAGGTCAGCTCCTATGAAAACTCGGCTACCGGTACAGTAAAGGCAGATATTTTTACAATTATTTTATTTAACTGCATTTAGCACTTTATTTCACTGCATGTGATGATCAACGTTGAAATAGAATAAAGTCTGATATTTTCTGATATCATTTTCACTATATTTTGAACTTCCCATGAGGTATCGAATAAAAAACTGCAAATGCATGTGAAGACAATCAAGCAAAATCACAAGAGTGAAAAATATGGTTTACATGACTGCTTTTAGTCACGAATTCCCAGGTCTGGTGAGAGCGGCCCGGCCCGATCAGTGGCGAGCCAAACTATCAGATGCTGGCCAACTCTTAAAAGCACTATACAAAAAAGTCCTATTTTTAAAGATACTGACATTCTCCACACAGGATCCAAAATTAAACATGACCTTATATGCATGTCTCACCCATATTACACAAAGCACCAAATCATAGATATGCCTAAATGAAATGACAAAATAAACTGTGTACCGTGAAATTTACCTATCAGCACTTCAGAAAAAAAAAAGTTTGAACGTGTTCCATTCGTTTTTAATGACGCTTGTTACCTTACACTTTTAATGTCCTGATTATACAGACTGTGTGGATAACTCCGCTGTGATTAGTTTGTTTTGGTGGGGCAGCAATGTTTAGAAATTGTCAAACTTAAAAACAGTTATGCAGCTTTAATAGTGATAACGGTAGTTATTTTATCTCTAGTTTTGGTGTGGGAAATCCGCATAGTCAGGGGTGCAAATTCAACTATAAGTTTTACTAGCCAAGATCGAAATTCAACTAACCCTTACCATCATTTACCATACATTTCTAAGCAAAAATCCACTAGCCCTTACAATATTCCACTAGCCTCGGGCTGCTGTGCTAGTGCAAATTAGCACTTTGATAGTATTATCGG
Source organism: Flabesymbios commensalis (assembly GCA_964017125.1). NCBI lineage: Eukaryota > Metazoa > Annelida > Polychaeta > Terebellida > Flabelligeridae > Flabesymbios > Flabesymbios commensalis. The sequence continues at coordinate 4,135,327 of OZ024915.1, forward strand.
CATGTATTTTGTTATTGTTCTTCTAGTTAATACTTCCACATATGTGACCCGCCACGCAAAAATGGCCGTAAGCTCCAAATTTTCAAAATTGATTTGTTTAGTTGATTTTGATAGCTGTATCCTTCCTGTTTCATTAACTGAAATATTTTTTGAAAAACTCTTTATTACTTTTTGTGTTATAGGTTTTTTAATATTTTAAATTTAGTTATGTATTCAATACAATTAAATTTTAAGTGACGTCGTAAATAATTGTAATAAAGCCGCGGGGAGGTACCTTCTCGCATGGCGGGTCACATAATAAGTTTTAGGTATGTCTAATTCGATGTAGTGTTTAAATACTTCACTCTCGAGCGCTGTGTTAGGATATTTTGTATGCAGGCCTATTAGATTATGCAATCATGTCATATTAGAGCACTACTACACACGATATATGTGTTATTATTTTTTTTACATAATCATAGGGCCTGCTCTAGTTTCTCAACGTTTATATATCAGGTTAAGATCCGTGCATGTACACGGAAATATCAGTGTGAGCAGTCAGAGATGGAATCCCTGATGTCAGAATAGGCTTAGACTGAACCTTAAGTTCAGATTTGCAGTATGCAGTATTTTTTTTCATGTTTTGTATTCCAACATTAATTATTTATATTCTTTTTGCTCGTATTGCAATAAATAAAAATATAAATGTGCAAGTAAATTTAGCAGATAAGAATAATGTATAATGAGTCCTACCTTCACTTCGTGTGCAACACTGTCGTCCTTCAACAAATAAACAGTTATTTGTAATCAATATATGTTATAGTACAATATTGTATCACAGGCATACCACCTATGCATTCGAAGATTAAAAAAAGAAATGCACTACCTTCTGATAATTTACCCTGTTTTAAACAATTGATAATAATTATTATTGATTTATGAAATAAATTTAGCGCAATGATACTTGTGGAATGGTTACTGAAAGAACAGATTACTAAAATCTGAATTGCTTTTTAATTTATAGTGAATATACCTGTTTTGAAAGAGCCGTAGCTTGAGTTATTGTTTTTGTATTTTCAGTTGATATATCATTTATAGCACATTGTGTTAATGTCTATTTTCAGAATATTTAATATATTTTCCACAACTCACCTCACACCTTGATTTCACGTCATTCAGGTAGATGGCGCCACCTATCAATACCATCAGTAACAGAGCTGTACTGACAGACGCCCATGACGTCAGAATCACAGCACGCTTTGTCAACCACCCTTTGTTCTCGACCTATTATAAACAAATCAAAACTGCAATGGTCAACGTTTTTATAAACAAAAAGAGGTGCCCCCTCCAATGCAGCAAGTACTAAAATTCCCTCTCTGTGAAACATCCCTGAAACCTCACATTTTGTTTTAGAATAGACATCTAGACTAGCTATCGGGGGCATGACCTTGTATTGGTGGCTCTGCTTTTCAAACAAACAAACAAACAAACAAACAAACAAACAAACAAACAACTGATTACTAAAAACTGAACTTTTAAATATTAGACTTAAAAATCAAGATTGTAGTCAGCTGTGTATATACATTTTATGTCAGTGGATGTCTGGAACTATATAAAATATTTCTATCATCAACCAGTCTGCTGTTTTATAATAATATTGGGATTTATATTGTATCCATCCATCAATTAAATGACAGAAGCATCGATTATCACCCAGGCCAGGGCGTAGCCTGCAGACTCAGAGTGCAGTGTTTTTTTGTAATTGTGCCAAAGTACTAAATCAAAAGTAGTTCAAAGGACAGTTACATCAAAAGGCACATCTAGACCACAAACGACCCCCCTCAGAGGGGTGGCGCGCAAAATTTGAAGACAATCAGACATATGGATGAGAAATGCATGTCACAATATTACGCCACGAAGTACATTTAGCCTATAATGCACATCTAGACCCCCTAGAGGGCAAAGTATGATACAAATCAGCCAAATAATTACTGAGATATATGACAGAAGTGTACCTGAAAATATTTAGGTCATATGACTGAACCATCTATTTGGTTGTTTCATGCTAAATTTGAATGCAATATGCCAAACATATGCTCAGAGATTGCATACCAAAATATCTAATTGGATCATAGTTCTAAACGAAAAATGAGGCAAAGTACAGTTACCCCTAAATGCACATCTAAACCCCATAGTTTACCCCGTGGTTTATTTTTTAATTATTTAATTAATTAATTATTCAATTAATCAATTAATCAATTAATCAATTAATCAATTAATTAATTAATTAACTAATTAATTAATTAAGTTATGAGGCTGTTAATGAATGAATCATCAAATTGAATAATTAATTAATATTATTTAATTATTTAATTGATTAAAACTATTAAATTAATTCCCAATCGAGAAGTCATATTTCACCGACAACAAAACACACATTTTCAATTACTAGACTAGCAAAAGTCACAAAATCACAATAAAAAAACATTTTAGTTATGGTTTCTGACCTCACTGATTCCAAATCTGGTTCACATATTATATCTATCATGTAAAGTATCATTAACATGTATATTAATGATTATTCTTTCAGATAATACTCGTAAATTTATTTACAACATTTTCTATTTTACCATATTATACACTGTGATATATTGTTTATTTTAATTACACATAAGTCACATCGTTTTTAAATATGTATATATATTCTTGGTCACCAAAATGCTGCGTTTTAATATTTTGCTGAAAGAAAAAAGTTCAGTTCTTCAGCATTGAGTTTAATTATTGAATCACGCAGCTTGAATAACTAGAGAATAGAGGATTTTGATCGAGGGTACTCAAATATTCGCAGTTTCCAATTCAAAAACTCTGTTCGAATTACAGTCTGTGGCATTGGTACTTATTTAATATTAGTATATGTTGATGGTTGCATTTCCAATAGATTATATTAGTTTCTAGGAATATAAAGTAGGGGAGATGTGAAGAGAGTTGGGTTATAAGGATACCTGTAAGTGATACAATGATGTATTTTGCATATGTGATATGTTTGTTAAAAAATAGTGATAGTGTCTAATAGTAAATGAATGAGTGAATGAATAAATGAATGAATGAATGAATGAATGAATGAATGAATGAATGAATGAATGAATGAATGAATGAATGAATGAATGAATGAATGAATGAATGAATGAATGAATGAATGAATGAATGAGTGAGTGAATGAGTGAGTGAATGAATGAATGATTGAGATCTATCACCTATTTCATCAACATGTCATGTAGCACATATAATCAATGCAATGTCAACCAATCAGTTATGCCCTCTTTTTTTCGTAACGCTATTAGAAAGAAATATATATGTCTTTATTCTCCTCCATATTAAAGTACATGTATCATACATGGCAAACAGGAAAGACAAAACAAATACAATTCTACAAAATAGTGTAACTGTTGAATAAATTATTAACTGAGTAGTAAAATTTTAATTTAGTAATAACTGTTCTTTAATGACATTACATAAATGTGTCAAAAGTTGTATTGAAAAACGTACTAAATACACACATTAATAACATTGTATGTACAATGGGTGAAAAATTGCGGCATGTTGTAAAATATTGACCTGTAGTGACAGTAATAATAGTTTTAGAGGAATTATTTGAGTTGAGCAATGTGTTATGTTAGCTGAATGCATAACGGAAAACAGTTATTATTAAACCATTGTATTTATGTATTAGATCGGGCCAACGTTGGGTCAGCAATAACATCGTTGGGTGCATTGGGCTGGCGTTGTGCCAGCGTTGCAGCTAGGACAGGTGCGAACATACCTAATTATAGCAGTGATAGCGAGGATGTTCTGCCAAACAGACATTTGTGGATCCAGTGCACGGTTGGAAGGCCATGAATAAGGTCTACAACGTGTCGTTGGAAGCTACAGATCTGCCCCCTAATAATACATATATCATGTAATCATTATTATATCATTGAGTAGCTAGGTGTGAGTAGTAATTAGATTTAAATAAAAGGGTCACAACGGTCATGCAAACGTATCTCTGAGACCCCACCTTTAGAGGTAAAAGGGTGGCAGAGATGATTGGGAGCAGCTAGACCAAACAATGGTGTTTTGGGGTTGGTCCACTGTCTAAGACGTCGGACCAACATTGGGTCTAACATTGGCTCATTGCCCTTGTTAGCTGAGTTGCTTATGTAAACAAGGCTAGACGATGGCACAGTTATTCTATGTTATACTCGGAGAAGTCTGCCAGTGCGCAGGTGTAGAATTTCTAACATAGAGACAGCCAGAGACGTAGAGCGAGAGAGCTCTGAGAGAGATGCGCGAACCACCCTAGAGTAAGGACTGACTATTGTCTGTGGGCACTTTATGGCCATGATGTGATTGTATTAATAAAGATGTGTGAAGATGATCCTGACCATAAGACCCAACACAAGAGTTCGTTGTCATTATATACAAGCCCGTTATCAAATCCAGCGATGCTGGTGAATCTGGAATGCGTTAGATTGTTAAATCCGTGGACTTTTAATTGGACTCGCAGTCCTAGGATTTTTCATTGGCTTGGTTGCCAGGATTTTTCATTGGCGAGCTGTTGCTTCAGGATAAGTATCTCAGGAGGAGTGTCATCACCTCAGAGGTACGAACAATGATTAAGCTAGGCGATCTGCTTAATTGGCAAGCTACACTTTTTATTGACAAACGGTGCTATCAGGATTATTCTCACCCCAGGAGGAGTGTCACCACTTCAGAAGGAGTGTCATTACCTCATGAGGTACGTAAAATGCCCAAGTTGGATTAGCTAACCAACAGGATTATTTTTGCCTCGTGAGGATGACCAGCAACACAGGAGGCTCGAAAAATGACTGTACGTGGTATAATATAGCTTAGGCAGGAACCTGGCCAGATTCAACATTCTAAAGCTGGCTGGGCTAGTCTCGGGCAGCGCATGGGAGGAAGAAATGAAGGAAGAAAGAACAAACGAAAAGAAGGAACCAATAATGTAACGGATTACAGATGTTGATGGCAACCTCCCTGCTGCCACTTATTTTGAATGAAGGAAATACGTCTCTCCCAGTTCATCTTGTTGTGGATCGGCTGCGATTCCTTCAATGTGATTTGGCAAGTCAGTCAGATAAACTGTCAGCAGTAGAAGTCGTAGAAGTAAGCATGCATGGACTTACATGTCAGCGAATGTCGCGCATGTTAGTGAGCATAAACGTTGTGAGCATGGTTCGAGTATTGGCTCTGGTATACTTGTAACAGTCTAATTTAGCCTACGACTTGTGAATTTTGGACATAGGTAGAGATTGCCTCAGACGTAGATACATGTACTTGGCCAGATACGGCATTGGGCCATAGTGGTACCGATGTCTGAAGCGAGGGAGGTGAACAGTGTCAAGCAGATAAGACAGAACTGACGACTCACACTTTAGGCTAATTAAAGGCAACATTTTGGCAGCTGTCCCAACTTTGCCAAAACCAAAACCCAACATGATAACCTGCCGCTGATGAGTCACCGGACATTGTACCTGCTACACTCAGCTGGACCCACCAATAGTAAGTTACTTGAAATAATTTATCTATTGAGAACTGTAGTTGAGAAGAATGCAAGAGACTGTTCCAGACCAAACTACTGTGGTGAATTTAATGTACTGTTACATACAACTGTCGTGGCTAATCTATTGAATTGTTGCAGATAAATTGAGTAAAATTATTTTTAAAATGTTCACCTCACTAGTAAACCAGAGACGTGTATTAGTTGGTAAAACTAATTATTCTATGTCTATGATTAGAAAATAATGTGGGTAGCTTGTGGTGTTTGATCCACAAGGCAGTACGGGCGCCACACGGGAGGCGACCCCGGACCTGAGGTGTACGGGTCAGGGCCGTTATCCTGTAATGTTCTGGGAACGTACATAGTGCATCAGTGCATGCGAGGACGTGAGCTATGGACAGTGCTCATGGGGAGATACGTACTGGTTCTTTGCCCGTGAGCTGTCTCGGTCACTATCCTTAGGTGCTGCACTGGTACCTGCAGGTGGTACAACTGGGATGTTGTACTGGAGGTTGACTGGTATAAATATAGTGCTTCTATGTACCCGAGAAGGTGGCCTATGGACATGGAGAGATAATCGCTTTCTCTGCTCCTGGGCTGTCTCGGTCACGATTCTTAGGTGCTGCACTGGAACCTGCAGGTGGTACAACGGGGATGTTGTACCGGAGGCTTACGGGTACCACAGCCCGCCGATAGGCCAGGCGTGGCATGGTAGTCGAGGCATCAAGCCGACGCCGTGGTTTGTACGGGATAAGGTTTCTGTACAAGTACAAGCTGGGATAAGCCAGGGATAGCGCTGGTAGGCACGTGGCAGGAGAGGCATTGGTATCGCTGGTCAGAAGCCATGAACGGCACTGACAAGCACATGCATGGACGCGTGTCGGACAGGCTGAGCTATTATTATAAGCACGACGCCACCGCTACGCAAATGCTGTGCACACACTTATGCATGGCGTGATCATGTATACATTATTACATTATTGTATATTTTGCCCAATATACTGTGCTAGATATTTTAATGTGGATCTGGATTATAGTTAGATAATGACGGACGTGTGCCGTCAGTGTGATGTGTTGAGATAGCAGCACATATATATCTTGTCAACGAAATGGTTGATGAACTGATTGTTATTTTGACTTATGACACTGATTACACCGTCATGACTGTCCTGACAGACAGACATAAGACATACCACATAACCAGCGAAGCATGGATAATTAGTTATGTCCAAAACCGTAATTATGCTGTACCTGTTTGATTATCTGTTGTTAAAATTTAACCGTTACAACTGAATTTATGCGGTGGACTATATGTGATGATGACTTCTAAAGCGACAGTATCTCTCAAGAATAATTGAGACTTGGTGGCGCTTGTAAGGCTGGAAGCCATATCTATTCATAAGTCTAATTGGAGGAATTTACCTAAAATTCACCTAAAAATCAAAAGATTATTTTTTATTCGTTGCTATTTGCATTTATATTTCACACTAGTTTTATTTATATTGTGGTGCATTTTGAGATGACTTTGGCTGGTACACAAATGTGGATGCAAGTAAGGGAAATGTTACGTGTGATAAACCTTTAGTCATACAAGAAAAAGAACAAATCTTAATGTAACCAACTTTGTGTATTTGTAGTTGATTTCAGGATAAAATATGCTGGTGACAATTTAAAATAATGAAAATAAAAATAATGCGACGACATTACTGTGATTGCAAATCAGACAATCTCCACAGATTTTTGTTTTGTATGCATCTAGAAAGGTGTAATAAATTCTCTAAATAAACCCACTGTCATCCTGATTCTCAATAATTTCGTACCAAATTGTGCGGTCAACAAGTGTCTATTATTAAAAGTTTTTACTGTACAAATTTAACTTACCAAATTCTCAATAGATGGTTGTGATGCATAATCGCACAATTTATAGGTATTTTGCGATATTAGCCTAGAAAAACGGGTGATTCTAAGGACATTTTTTGCTGCTTGAAATCATCAAACAAATTTTACCGCTGGGGACTATTTACAATTTTACCTCGTCAATATCTCAGCTTTTACAGTGGTTATCCAACAACCATGAGATATCGACCGGGTGCAATTTTTACGCTGCCCCATTAGTCAAGGGCCACCCCCAGACCTGGGTTTAATTCCGGAATTGATCTGGAATTAGACCTAATTCCAATTCTAATTCCAGGAATTGGAATGGGGACGGGAATTAACTTTTAAGAAATTAGAATTATTAAAAAGTAGGTGGAATAAAAAAAGGAATTGAAATTTTCAATTGAAAAAAATCTCTGGACACAAATGCAAGAACGTCATATTGTAGTGGAGGGGGGAAGCAGTTATTGCGAAGGTTGCACAGGCCGTCACAAAGGGGTGGGGTGTGGGGTGCCAAAAACACCAGACCTGTAGTTGTTCTCTGGAGGCGACAACGCACTGCCCAGAAAATCTATACATTCATGGGTGTTGTTTTAGTGTTCATATCGTCTGCAACATTGGCCCAGTATTGAGCCAGCACTGGGCATGCTCACCAGGAGTGTTTATGCTTCTATGTCCTAAAGTCAAAGATTTCCATAAATTAACGCGTGGATATTATTTAATTGCTGGTATTGAACAGTTGCACTATTTGACATTCGAAAAAATAATATCTTAATATGTGAATCGTTAATTTATAATTGCAGTTATTGACACGGGAGCTGTTGAATACTTTAGTAATAATATACACAGTCGGCATACATACCCCATATTAATTAGCGGTTAATTGTCAAGGCGAAAATTTCTTCATAATACTTATAAATTCTATAGGTTGTGGATATTATATGACGATATAAACCCAATACACCAAGCGTTTTGATATGTTTTATCGATTCAATTTGGCAAAATAAAATATTTGTTGTTCAGCAAGCATGAGGTGGGTGGATAAGGGGTGGCCTAGCTCGATCTACCATCTAAGTCGTAAAGTAAATTATTCTTCTGTCTGAGTCTGAGTCTATCTTTGTATTTTATATTCTGATATGTTTACCAGTCGAGTTACCTAAACAATTAGATCACAATATAAATATTACGGACCTAATATAAAATTATCCATACGTTCATGTTATTCCCATGAATCAGTTAAATTTGATAAAGAACTAAATTATGTCATTGAACTCTAATAACATGACGGGGGATACAACGTGTTAATAAAGAGTAAAGAGGTGTGATGTAACAGTGCGCGGGAGAGGCGGGGGGAGGGGGTTAAGATAACACTGTGTTGAGCGTGATAGTTATAGCTCTGGACTTGCTCTTTATATCAGATAATTTTATAGTATATTAAAATAAGTCCGGAATTAGAAAGGAATTAGAAATTAGGAATTGGAATGTGAATTGGAATTATAAAAACTGAAAATAAAGGAATTGGAATTAGCCTCGGATTTAAAAAAAAAAAATTGGATCAGGCATTGGAATTAAAAAATGGAGTTGAGCCCAGGTCTGGCCACCTCATAGTAACTACTACAGCTGCCTAAAGCCTGGTACACACATTCACATTCAACAGGTAAAAAATAGTTTTGTTGCGTCGAATAGGGATGCGCTGATAACCACACAACTCAAATCTAGTTTAATAGTTCTAATATTGCTAAACCTGAGACAAACTAAAAGAAACTGGACCAAACTCCTTCATCTAATGTGATATATCAAGGTGAATGCCTGGCTTAAAGAAACCTTGTGACCATATAGGACTCGAACCTACAACCAGTCACGTCCTCAGCAGACAAAAAACCCTGATACTTACCTGAGCTGTCTCCTCTGTAGTCATGGCAGCAGAGTGTTGTCTCGCTTCCTGCTTCAGAGGGGTGATAAGAAGATCTGGTTCTGGCTGTCTGTTTCTCAGGTGTGATGCTGGCTGGACTGCTTCTCCTGCTGGCGGCGGGTTTGAATGTTACGCTCTGGGTGGTGGGTTTTATAGGCCTCAGGCCGACACGTCACTGACTGGGAGTGGTTCTAGACTATGACACGATGTTGGTTTGATGCTGGGCCAGCGTCGCAGACGGTGGACCATCAGTGAACCAACATTGGGTCGTGTAGTTTGCTAAGGACACGTCCGCTAGGGCGGAGAGACAGAGACGAATTATCATAAAACATAATTACTTTAATTTAGTACTTTTAAAACTGTAGTAAACAGAACTATTAATTATACTTACACATTTGAGGCTCAAGGGGCGACAGTAAGATGTAGCCATAAGGTCACCCCTCCAACAGACTCGACGCTGGTTTAATGTTGGGCCAGGGTCTCAGACGGTGGCATAACATTAAATCACTTTAATATTTTGTGTTTTGCAGGAGATACAATTCCAGCTTAGAGACACGACGGAATATTCAGATTTTATTTGCAGTGTCTTGAAGCTGCGTTTATCTAACTCACAATTTAAAGTTCTCTTGACTTTCAAACCTATTTAAAAATGAAATGGAATCAAAATATAACATTAGAATTATCTTACATTTTCCATGACAATAATCGTTGTTACCCAGTTGCTACCCAGTGGATTATTGTACAATATTGGTTAACATGTAGGCCTAATTCACGGCGCCCCTCAATAAATTGATCAACCAAAATTTTGGAAACTTCTAGTGTAGTCACCGGAAAGGTAGTGCGTGCAATATTTAAAGACAATTTGTTAATATTAATCAACCTATACATTAAATATACAGTATTCAAACTACATACGATGCTTCATAAAAAGACAGCAGGATTTGAAAAAAACCTCCACCTTTAATTGATTATATTTTTTTTGAAAACAGAAAGGAGGCCAGGTTTGGAGACCTCTCTGCTCTCTCACAGCCCCCTTCAAACACAGGATATGGATCCATTGCTGTAATAAGTTTGGGCCAGTGTGGCAGGCGATGCCCCAACATTTAAAAGGCATTGGATCAATTACTGCAATTGTGCCATGTCATGTTCCAGTCAGCACTATACACTAATTCAATGCTGGTTCAATGTTGGACCATCGTTTGTTGTGTTGGCCCAACATTAAACCAACAGTGTCTGTGAATCATTTTTGCTGGGTTAGGCTTCTCTCCTTTTTAACCATTGTGTTACTTAGATCGTAGAGATATCTGATCAAGAAAATTTCGACCCAAATAAAGTCACAGTGCAATTGATCAAATAGTTTTCATTGGCTTCAAATGACGAAAAATAGAAACAAAAAATGAATTAATGGAACGTTTGAATGTTTACTTCAATTAACACTTGTTTTCAATTAACTCTTACAGCGCGGGGTTCGACTTTAGTCGTCAGAATCTGACGTCTGTAGACGTCAGATTCTGACGACTAAAGTCGTCCCCCCCCCGCACTGTAAGATAAAAAGTATTTCTAATGTCCGTACACCCATAACATAGGTATTAGAATGAATCAGAAAGAGCTGAATAAGACATTTATGATGATATAAAATTGAAATAAACTTTTTGATCTCAAAGGTTTTATAAAAAAAATTCAGCGCTTCAAGGGTTAAACCTGACTTGAAGGGTTATGTATTATGTCAAATCTGGGTTATCACCCGATAGAATGTCTCTGAATCACCTCATTTTGCTCATAAATAGTCAGTAGGATGGATAAGGTCAGGGAAAATATATAGTTATAGCGGTGATAAAGGAATAATTAATTCCGGTCCCTGGACGGACCGCAAACTCAAGGTTTGGTATGTCTAGTCGCTGCGACCCACAACATGTTCGGGAAGGTGAATTTCAGCTGATGACCAGCCATGCAAAGACTATGTGCGAGGAAATCTGGTATTGTTGCGGAATTTTGTACCCAAGGGTTTAATATTATGTACATACTGTATTTGTACTAAGCTTACAGTATGAGTTTACTGTATTTCATTTCGGTTTACCATATTAATGTGTAAATATGTGTTGCCCAACGCCAATAGTAATAGCATAGGCCTATAATTCGTGCATATGTGAAGAGATAGGCCTACGTGCAGATGGCCTACGTGCAGAAGCAGTGAAGCCTGATGTCTTCATTGACTAGGACGTATGAGAATTGTATGAAATGTATAAATGTGTACAAATGAGATTTCTCTTTAAATAGGGACGTGTCGGCGTTATGAGGTAACACTTTTATGTTTCAGCGCTCAAGAACAAGATCTTTCTAAATTGGGGGCCTAGTGTGTCTTAAATTGTCCAATTTTCCTCGATTTTGACTTTGACCTCGACAAATCACGTGACCTTGAAAATGAATGATTCCAAAAATATTTTTGTTGTGTCAATGATCTATCCAACAGATAACAGAACTTAAAATCATTAAAATCGACCCACCGATTCTTGAGATATTATTTTCCCCGGAATTTTTCCAGATTTTTCAAATTATAGATACTAATTACATGTTAATCACCGTGTCAGAATTGACTGCGCTATATCAGGATTGAAAGAGTACATGTTACAGATTATCTGGGCGAAAAATTGTAACAGCCTGGACTACTACTCTAGTCCAGTTGTCAAATGGCATTTTTTTAAACTCAAACGTGTTTCGCGGTATGTACGATGTCTTATGATTGATTCTGGTTCTACGGGATATCCTGAGCAGGAATCAGCCGGGTGCCACTTTGGTAACCTTGGGCGGAATTTTCTAAGGGCAAAAACAAAATGGCCGCCAGATATGTCAAGGTCAAATATGATTTTTCAACAAATGAAGCCAGGAACAAGTGTAATACCTCATTTTTATGTGATTTTGACTGGGCAATCCATTTCTTGTATCATTTTTGTGATTCAAGGTCATCTTCAAGATCAAATAAGCAAAAATACCATTTTCAACAATTAAAGCTAGGAGCATGTGTAATACCTCTTTTTCATGGGATTTTGTCTGAAAAATCTATTTATGGTATTATTTTGGTGATCCGAGGTGATCTTCAAGGTCGAAAAGTCATTTCCAAAGTCGAAAACAAAATGGCCGCCAGATATTTCAAGGTCAAATATGATTGTTCAACAAATGAAGATGAAGAACAAGTGTAATACCGCATTGTCATGTAATTTTGTCCGGGCAATCCATTTCTTGCATTATTTTCATGACTCAAGGTCATCTTCAAGGTCAAAAAGTCAATCTCAAGGTCAACTAAGCAAAATTATTATTTTACCAAATGAAGCTAGGAACATGTGTAATACCTCTTTTTCATGCAGTTTTGACTGGGCATTACATACCTGAAATTATTTTGATTATCCAAGGTCATATTCAAAATCAAGAGGTCAATTTCAAGGTAAAGTAAGAGAAAATATCATTTCTAACAAAAAAGCTAGGAACGTGTGTCATCAAAAGTCAATTCCGAGATAAAAAGTATGATTTTTAACAAACATAAATAGCAAAAAGTGTAGTACGTCTTTTTAGTGTAATTTTGACAAATAATTTATTTCTGTTACTATTTTGATGATTAAATGTTATTTTTAAGGGCTGTGTGTCAATTTCAAGGTCAGGTAAGCACAAATATGATGTGACTTTAACTGGATAAGCTAATTCTAGTAGGATTTTAATGATTAAACATCATCAAAGTGAAATGATCAGATAACTAGAAGGCATCAAAGGGTTTCGGAGAGGTGTCAAAGAGCAATGAAAAACATAACAGATCAATGGGGAGTTGCTAAAAGGCGACAGAGAGACAATGGGGAGGCATTAAAGGGTGTCACTAAAAAGCGCCCAGAGGCGCTAAGGGTGAGGCAGAAGAGGGCACTAAAGACAACATAGCAATGAGGAAGCGTTGAAGGGCAATGAGGAGGCGTTGAAAGGCATCGAAAAGGCTTGAAGGGGCAAAAAGGGGCTTTAAGAGCGACGGGATGCATAAAAAGGTGGCAGGTGGCATGAAAGGACTATGGAACGGTAACAAGGTAGCGTTAAATGACAGTGGAAGTATGTTAATGGGTGATGGGGAGGTGCTAAAGGATGATGAATGGGTTTCTAAGGGCGACGAGAAGGCATAAAAGACGACTGAGAATCTCTAAAGGGCAACGGAAAAGTGTTAAATGGTGACGGAGAGACTTCAAAGAGCGAAGGGAAAGCGTTAAAGGCCCAAAAAAAGTGTAAGAAAGTAATGTGGATGCAATAAAGTTTGATGGAGAGGCGCTAAAGGCGCTGCAGATGTGTTAAATGGCGATGTGAATGTCCTAAAGGGCAATGGTGAGGCGCTAAATGGCGATGGGAAAGTGTTAAATGGTGAGGGGAAAGCGGTAAAGGGTGATCAGGAGTCGTTAAAGGGCGACCATGAAACGTTAAATGACGATGGAAAAGCGCTAAAGGGCAATGGGGAGGAGATAAAGTATGATGGATGGGTGTGTGAGGGTGAAGAGAAGGCACTAAAGACAACATAGATTGCTAAAGGGCGACGGAGAAGGGCTTGAATGGTGACGCAGGTGTCCACAAGTAACGGAAAAGTAATAAAGGTTGATGGATATGCAATAAAGGGTCATGGTAAGACGCTAACAGGGGCTGCAGATGCGTTAAATGGCGATGGAAGGCGTTAATGGGCAGTGAGGAGACGTTGAAGGGCAATGAGGAGGCGTTAAAGGACAGACTGATGATTTTAATGGATAAAGGTAAAACCCCGTTAGCAATATTTCTGGATTTTTCTAAAGCGTTTGATACTTTAGATCACGAAATTCTATTATATAAATAGAAATATTACGGTATTAAAGACAAAGCTCTTTTTTTATTTCGTAATTACCTCACAAGCAGATGTCAATATACTGAATTAGGTGGTGTTAAGTCGAATCTGTCTAATATTGAAACTGGTGTACCACAAGGTTCAATTTTAGGACCTTTGCTGTTTGTATTGTATATCAATGATATAGCTGATATCACTAAGTATTTAAAAACAATTATCTATGCTGATGATACAACGTTCATAGCCGATTTAGATAATATTCCGAAAAACGAACAAGAGCGCAAAATAAACTCCGAACTTCAGATAATTAATTTATGGCTAAAATCTAATAAACTTTCTTTAAATTGTAAAAAGTCTAAATTTATCGTTTTCTATAAACCACCTAGGAAAACAGTTATTCCAGAGCTCTTAATTGATAACGAGAAAATTTGTTGTGTTGATGAATTTAATTTTCTGGGACTTACAATTACTAAACATTTGAGTTGGAAAAAACATATTGATAAAATATCAAATAAAATAAGCAAAATAATAGGTGTGCTAAATAAATTGAAGTTCATCATACCAGATCAGATTTTACTTACTATATACAACTCGTTAATTTTACCTCATTTAAATTATTGTATACTGGCCTGGGGATATGATTCAAAGCGATTATATAAACTTCAAAAGAAAGCCCTACGAATAATTAATAAGAGTCCTTATTTGGCCCATACTGATCCCATGTTTATAAAATATAATATACTGAAAGTGAAAGATATTCTGGAACAAAATCATCTAAAATTTCTTTTTAAATTATAACATCGCTCATTACCTGTTTATTTTTATCACTTTGTATCTGCTACTGGTTTTGATGTTCACACACATAACACTCGCCATCGTCATAATATTCGAACACTTAAAATAAAACACGAATTCAGAAAAAAGTGTTTACGTTTCAGTATTGTTAATACCTTTAATCTTCCTCCTAGTATCATTCTTGATAAAATATATACACATTCTTTTGCTGGTTTTTGTCAATATATTAAAAAATATTATCTTGCCAAGTATGATTCCACCTGCATTATTCAAAATTGTTTTGTATGTCAAAAAATTAATACCTAATTTTCTCACCTTCACTCATTTATTTCACACTTGAAAATATCTTTACAGCTAGTCTTTTTCTGTTTATTTTGTATTCACACATCAATTTTTTCTACATTTAACAGTGTTTAAATGTTACTCGTATGGTCAATTATTGTGTCGTTTTTTGTTTGTTTGTTTGTTTGTTTCATTTCTACCGCCGCACTGATAATAATTATTTATTTTCATTTTCACTACAATGTTTTAGGTGGCTATCATGTGAGCGACTTTAAAAGTCTTAATGATGGTCTCCTGCTAAATTAATCATATATGCTTCTTATTATTACTGTGTTTATATATGGCAAATAAATGTTATGTTATGTTATGTTATGTTATGTTAAAGGACAAAGAGGAGACGCTAAGGGGCTAAGAAGAGGCGCTAAAAATGGACGGGATGCGCTAAAAGGCCCCGGGTGGCAGGCTATTGAACGGCGTTGGAGGGTGACTAGGAAGCATTAAATGACAGCAGAAGTACGTTAACAGGTGATGGGTTGGTGTTAAAGGGTGATGAATAGGTGTTTAACCCTTTCACCACTGAAGCCTGTTTTTATGTGCTGAATGCCATAGCATTCAGCAAATAAAAACGGGCTTCAGTGGTGAAAGGGTTAAGGGTGATAAGAAGGCGTTAAAGATGACGGAGAATCGCTAAAGGGCAACTGAGAAGAATTAAATAGTGCGGAGAGCCGTCAGAGAGCGACAGAAAGTCGTTAAACGGCCAAGAAAAAGCGTTAAAGGTTGATGGAGATGTACTTAAGGTTGATGAAAAGACGTTAAAAAGCTCTGCAGATGCGTTAAATGGTGATGCTAAGACGTTAAATGGCTATGGAAAGGTGGTAAATGGTGCTGGAAAGGCGTTAAATGGCTATGGGAAGCCGGTGAAGGGTGAGGAGGAGGCGTTAAATTGCACAAAAAAGGCTTTAAAGGGCGACGGAAAAAATATGAAGGTCGACCCAAAAGCATTGAAGGGCAACGAGAGGCGTCAAATGTGCCACAGAGACGTTAAATCGTGATGGGGAGGTGTCAAAAATCCATAGAGTGGAGTTAAAAATCAATGGAGAGGCGATAAGACGCGACGGTAAGTGAAAGAGCAATGGAGAGGCGTTCAGGGCGAAGAAGAGGCATTAAAGGGTGACGGAAAGGCCCTCAATTGCAACAAAGAAGCGTTAAACTAAAATAATGCTCAGGGCGAAGAAGAGACGTTAATGGTGACGGAAAGGCCTTTAATTGCAAAGAAGAGGCGTTGACCTAAAAGCTACGAAGACACATTCTTGTCTCCTTTTAGCGCATCTACATAGCCCCTTAATGCCTCTCTGTCGCCTTGAAACGCCCTCGGTCGCTCTGTAACGCCTCTTGTCACCCATTAACGCCTCCTCATTTCCCTTTAATATGTCTCCTCATTGCCCTTTAATGCCTTTTCATTGTACTTTAGCGCCTTCTCATTGCCCTTTAATGCCTCCTCATTGACCGTTAAAGTTTTTCCTTCACTCTTTAACACCTATTCGTTAATGGCCCTTCAACGCCTCTCGTCGATCTCTTCACCTTGAGCTTGTTTAATCATTTTAACGCAACATAATTAAATTATCCAGTCAAAATCAAGCCCAACACAAGGTATTATCATGCGTGCTCCAATTTCTAGCACATATGTTAAAAATTATATTTGACCTTGAGGATGACTTCTAATCACCAAAGTAATAGAAAAAAGACATTTTTCACTCAAAATCCTACGAAAAAGGCGGTTTTTACACATTTTCTATCTGTATTTGTTACAAATCATTTTCTCATTTACTTGACCTTGAAATTAAGCTTTTGACCTTGAATATGGTCTTTTATCATCAAAATAGTTTCAGGAATAGATTATGAAGTAAAAAATCACACTAAAAAGACAAATTACACTTCTTCCTATTTTGTTTCTTAAAGATCATATTTTTACATTTTTTACCTTCGGAATGACTTTTCGACCTTGAAGATCATCTTGGATCAACAAAATAATTCCACGAATGGATTTTTTCAGACAAAATCGCATTGACATAAATGGATGTTTCAGACAAAATCCCAAGAAAAAGAGGTATTACACACGTTTCTAGCTTTATTTGTTAAAAATGGTACTTTTTCTTATTTGACCTTGAAATTGACGTTTTGTCCTTGAAGATGACCTTGAGTAATAAAAATAATACAAGAAACGGATTGCCCAGTCATAATCACATAAAAATGAGGTATTACTCTTGTTACTGGCTTCAATTGTTGAAAAATCATATTTGACCTTGAAATATCTGGCGGCCATTTTGTTTTCGACCTTGGAAATGAACTTTCGACCTCGAAGATGACCTTGGATCACCAAAATAATACCGTAATGCATTTTCAGACAAAGTCCCATGAAAAATGTATCACACATGTTCCTATCTTTGATTGTTAAAAATGATATTTTGCTTACTCGACCTTAAAATTGAATTTTTGACCTTGAAGATGGCCTTGAATCATAAAAATAATGCAAGAAATGGGTTGTCCAGTCAGAATCACATGAAAATGAGGTATTACACTTGTTCCTGGCTTCATTTGTTGAAAAATCATATTTGACCTTGAAATATCTGGCGGCCATTTTGTTTTTGCTCTTAAAAAATTCCGCCCAAGGGTGCCAAAGTAGCACCCGGCTGATTCCTGCTCAGGATGTCCCAGAATCAATCATAAAACGTCGTCCATACCTGCGAAACACGCTTTCGTCAAAATCTACTGGACTATAACCTGAGGCACTCATGTCGTTAGTCCATTTTATCATCAGGTTCTGTGACCTGGAGGATAGACGAGGAGAAATCGTGGTGAGTGTTTCTAGATTTTATTGTGTAAACCTCACCACGATGATCACTAATCTGCTGTCTATTTCCACGTCGCTAGGGGTTTGGGGTATTATTGTTTTATGATTTTGCTGTGTGTGGTGATGAATGACTGATGTGTGATTGACATATTTATATTATTGTTAACGAGTGTGTGATATTGTTAACATTGATATTGATGTTTCATATAGTTTACTAATGTTGGTAGATCTTTACGAGATAAGTAACTAATTCTCTTCCGTCAGGAATATAAACGAATGTAAGCAGTTAAAAGCTAAACAACAAAAGACAATTTCGTTGCTAATATAAATGAATATTAGTAGTCAAAAGTAAATGTCGACGGAAAAAAATTCCGACAGGAATATAAATGAAAATTAGAAAAGAGAAAACGACAGAAGACAATTCGGAGAGGGATATAAATAAAAAATTAGAAGTGAGAAACGAGCACAAGACACTTACGACAAAAATATAAATGAAACTTAGAAGTTTAAAGCGAATCCCACAGAAGACAATTCCGAAATGAATATAATTAAAAATGAGATTAAAGGCAAAGGTTTCAGAAATATATATGAGCATTAGAAGAGAGTAATTAAAACAAAATCCGATTATAAATTGAAATTAGAAATCGACAGATCACAATATAAAAAAATTGAAAAAAAATGAGTCATAATAAATGACAAATAGAAATAAAACTAGTTTTGAATCGGAATACTCCTGTTCGTCTTTGCACGGCTGTCTCATTCCAATAATATATTACCCCTCTTAGTGTATTGTTCCATTGTGACGGCGCTATCACGACGTGTCGCTAATTTTCAATAACTAAGATAGGACAAGATAGCAATGACGATTCAAAAAAAAAACTTTACCACGAGAAACGATAATAAAGCTTTACACTTTTCACAGCTTAAATATATCTATTCCGCAAGTGAAATAAAATGGGAAAAATAGTTAATTATAATTTTTCACATAAAATTGTTTCCTTCTGCCATGAGCCACAACGCTAAGTGGGTGGAAACTGTGAAATTTAAATCACAATATGCAGCTTATATCATTATTGGTTCTATGCATCTTAGTTTCTAGGCCACAGACACCATCGGCACTCACCTACACCATCTCTGATTTCAGGCGCCAACCCAGCAAACACTAGACGTTGACCCTCGTGTTATACCCTAGCTAGCTTGTGGAGGCTGAATATTGTGAATATTGCTTTAAGTGGCTTTCGACACAATATCGCGACAGAAGGAAGCTCGAAGTCAGGACAATTCCCTACCCTTATAGAATGACTTGAAGGGTTCTCTATAGTGCACAGTACCATAGACAACATCGGAAACTCCATGCCTTTGAACAGTTTGGAGCACTTTGTATGCACAACCCCAATGACAAACATCCGACCTAGCTTGTGTAGGGATATCCACAACAGCAAACAGGAGACATAGCTCCAATGTTAGTTTATTGTCGGAGCACAATCAAACCAAAGTACAGTGGACAGTAGAAATTGAACCATAACTGACTTAATGCTGGGCCACCGTCACCGACACTGGCCCAACGTTAAACCAACATTGTGTCAACGTCTAGTGTTTGATGGTATGGTCGTCTGAAATTGCGCGAATGTGATCAGTGTCGATTATGCACAGGGCCCTGCAGAAAATACATAAAACCATTGCAATGTTAATTTAATGCTGGGCCAGAAGAGTAGACGATGGTTCAACTATAACCCAACATTGATTTACCATGTTTGGCTCAGTCTCTGGGCTTGTATTCTAGTACAAGTTATAATATATCGTCAAGATGGCCATCTCGACCAATCAGAAGCCTACAATATATCGTAACTTGTACGAGAGTATGGACCAAGAAACCAAGTAATGCATAAAACCAGTGCTGATTTAATACTGGGAAGAGTAAGCAATGGGCCAACGTTTACACAGCATTGGATCACTGTTTCCACTGGCTCACGTGACTCTCGGTGGTATCTTCAACACAATAAACAAGACACGTATACACTCAATGCTGATTTAATGTTGGGCAAGTATCTGAGATGATGGGCCAACGTTAAGCCAGCATTGGGTCGTCGTCTCATGGTCGCTGGTCACGAGGCATTAAAGAGGCCACTGTTCAGTTTGGTCGATGGTCACGAGGCATGAAAGAGGCCTCTGTTCAGTTATGTAAGCCAGTTTAAACCAGATCTTCCCTGCTGAAATAAACAGCTGTAACTGCTTACTTGTCAAGTAATCAGTTACTGCTGTCTGTCTTTGCACGGCGGTCAGTATGCCAGTACTCGATGGCAGAATATAATCCTGCAGCTCAAAGACAAACAGCAGTAACTGCTTAGGTTTCAAGTAATCAGTTACTTCTGCTTGTCTTTGCACGGCGGTTATTATGCCAGTACTTGATGGCAGAAGAGAATCCTGCAGCTCAAAGACAAACAGCAGTAACTGCTCACTTGTCAAGTAAGCAGTTACTGTTGTTTCCATTTGTACAGCTGTGTCAATCTAATAATATATGACCCCTTACTGTATTGTCCTATGGTGATGGTGCAAGAATGACGTGTCGCTATTTGTCAATATTACCAGTGGTTAGAAAATCAACATTTTAGAAAGAGAAACGTTAACAAAGGTGAATCATAATATCAAATCAATCAAATTTTATTACAGTATATATATCCGTACAGGATTCAGGGTATATAAATTATTGGTGGTACATTTATTATATATATATATATAATACATTGATGTACATATGCAGTGCTGACATTCTTAAAACGTATTAGAGTTAAACACATAATATAGAAATATTGCCCGCGCCAAAACCAAAAATAAAAAACTACATTTTATTATGAATAGTATATAGGTAAAATACACTCTGGAAAGCGTAGCAACCTACAGAATAACTACACATAAAACACGTTTTACATACATAGCTATTATAAAATTTACACCCTCAGTTAAAAGGTCCCTTGAAGTTGTGTCTCGCCGCCGCGACACACAAATCAAACTGAATGAAAATGACTTTAATTTTATGAAGTTCGAATCACAATACGTAATTTATATCAGATTAACGTTTATAAGTAGATGTTCGGTCTCAAATTCTACAAGTATGAGTAATTTTCGAACACGTTGTGTTGTGAATCGCGGTGGCAAAACACAACTTAAGTGGGTGAAAATTTAAAAAAGATTATTTAGCGGGAACGGGTTTGGATGAGAATGAGATGAAATGTTGTTTTTATGTTGGCCCACCGTCTCTGACGCCGACCCAACATTATTCCAGCATTGGCTTAATAGGTTTTGTTGTCGGAGTAAATTTACCAAGGTAACACTGACGTCGAACCAATGTTGTTTTAATGTCGAGCTGATGTTGTAGACGGTGGGCCAGCTTTACCCAAACATTGGTTGAACGTGTAGTATTTGCTACCACCCAATAAACACGATACATTCACCCGATGTTGTCTTAATGTTGTGCCACCGTCTGCGACGCTGTCACAATATTAAAACAACATGCGATGGATGTTTCATATTAGCTGGGTACCAACTTCTGTAGAAAGTCGTAAAATCTGAATTTGCGGGGTATCTGTGAATTTCTACGTTTTCCAAGGAGTTGTTATAAAAAAATGCTTCTGTGATTTTGCAAATCGCAGTTTTCCCCATTGAATGGTATATATATTTAGGCTCGATATAAATTTTTGGTTGTTTATTTTTAAAACTATGTTTAACTGTATCATTAAAAGAATACCTAGGGATTTAATTATTCTGAGCGCGGGCTTCATCAAAGGTCGTGAATCGCCATTTCAAGCGCTATCAAAGTTAAATATAACTTCATGAATTTTCCCTCCATTCGGAAACCTCACCGCCGCGTGAATGTAAAACCATGTTTTCATTACCAATACCAATGCTGGCTTAATGTTGGGCGACCGTCTGCAACGCTGTCCCAACATTAAGCCAGTATTGGCACAATAAAGTGTGATTGTTCGCGTAATTTTAGCCCTGTAATGAATGAAAATGACACGATTTTACAAAATAAAAATATTTCATTAAATACAAATATTTATATGGGTTGTATATTTTAACTCCATACATTATGTTAACCCTTTTAGCGTTAAGCACGACATTGGTCATTTTCAATCCGTTTTATTAGAAGGTCATTACCTCCACCGAAGGAGGTTATGTTTTTGGTCGTGTTAGTCTGTATGTTTGTCGAGGGGATTACTTACAAAAGAACGAACGGATTGGCATGACACTAGTCCAAGCAAGCCATTTAATTTGTGGTTGAAATGAGTGTTTAGGCATCAGGATTTTTAAATGCTTGGTCTCAAAATAAACAAATACGAATAATCTTAACCTAACTAAATTTGAGGACTGCGGTAGCCAGACACAATTGTAAATGGATGAAAATTTAAATAACTTAGAAGTTAATGCGTTAAATAATTAAATTATTAACTCAGCAGATAAAAGGTTACATAATTAAATTGAATACCTTGAAAGTTAAGGGGTTACATAATTAAATTAATTACTATAGTAGTTAAAGGGTTAAGTACGAGCTAAAAAATGTCCTCATTTCGATGGGTTGTATTTTTAAATCCATAAATTGTGTTAAGAAATGCAGCTGTGGTAACGAATTAATAATTTTATTAAAAATGGCTAAATGTTATTCCACTACTTGATAATGACGGTCCTCTTAGATATTTCTACTCGGATTTGTTTTTCTCATTGTATACAGAGAAGCGAATTGCGCAGTTACCTGATAATTAATAGCCTTATACAGCCTTATACATCAACACTCCCTGCAAAGTAGAGAAGATGGTCCAGCGTTGTGTCGATGTTGACCCACCGTCTGCGGCTCTGGACCAACACCAACACAACGCTGCGTCATCGTCACGTGTTTATTAAAGTGTGCTCTGAAGCGTTGCTGTGCTGGTCGACAATACTGTTCATACAATGTAGTCAAATTCAAGAATCTCGCGAAAATTATTATTATTATAGCACTACTAAAGAAAAATAGAAATTCGCGAATTCTAAACTTCGTGATAAGTCCCAAAATTAGCGAAAACTTAAACACGCGAAAATTACCAGATCAACAGTACTCCGGATCAAGCATGGTATTCTACCCCCGACCAATGAAAGAGTGGTTCAGCTTGTCACACGATGACTTGAGATCAGCAAATCACTGCCGTCATTCAGTTATTATTTAAATTGGGGGGTAGAATACCATAATTTGAACAGATTACACTTTTAATCGTCTACTGTAAATATTACAGTAATACAGTATCTTACGGGCAGCCAGGTCACCGATAAATTACTGTAAAGTATGGATAGCGGCAATTGAGATATATTCTGAGCAGAATACAATAATTTAATTCGTTCACAACGCTTTTATTTCATTTACAACGTTTTTATTTCATTCACAACGCTTTTATTTCATTCACACCGCTTTACCTACGACATCTGAGCGTCAGGAATACTTAACCTTGTCTGAATAATGACAAATAATAATGGACGTTTGTATGTTTTCTAGACTTTAAGTATAAATATATTGCTGATTAAAATCATCTATACAAGACTAGATTATAGCTATTAAAGGGTTAATTTAGCTTAAGAAATCCAGTTCAGATCGTTTATTCAGTATATTGAGTTCTAGCAAACCAAGGGTTGATATGGGAGTACAGGGAACTTAAACCTGGTGCTGCTGACGTTTTAACCCTTAGAGCGCGGGGATTGAATTTAGACGTCAGATTCGGACGTCTAAAGTCGATCCCCGCCCTGTAGAAGTAAAATTAATTATAGTGTCTACAGACCCATTCTGTGAAACGCGGTAACGTCGCTGGAAACCGTTTTGAATGGGAACTCGGTGAAAACAAAGTTATATAAGACCCCCCTCCCCCATACTCTATTGTATTAGCTACCTCCGTGACAACAATGGAGTTCAAGGCTATTGAGTTTCACAGAATAACGTAGGTATTCAAATGAACCAGGAAGAGATAACTAAGACATTTATGATGATTTCAAATTGAAAAAACCCTTTGGTCTCCATGGTTCATACAAGAATTGTCATCGCTTTAAAGGTTAAGTGAGTTTCAATCCTTATAAAAGGCCACTTAAATTAATGAAATATGTTGCACTTGATTCTCAGTTTATCAAACAATTGATTTATGTAAAGTGTATATTCATGTTAAAAATCGTCATTTGAAGCTGGAAATTGTGTCAGCAATTCCAGCTTCAAATGTATGAAAAATAAACAAACATTTCAGTAGGACAAGGGTTAACTGGAATATTGTAATTGGCCACAGATTGGGATTTTGTGATAACATTAGGTAATATGTTTAGAAGTGAAATGAAAGGAATGGGGTTTTAGGCCACCTTTGCGCACATGTAGGCTAAACTGGGCCAGGAGAAAATATCTCTACAAACTGATGTCAGAAGCTGATACAAGACGTTGAGCCAATGATGTAATAATGTTGAGACAACGTCGTAGATGGTGGACCAACATTAAGCTATCATTTGGCCAACGTCCCGCTCCCTTGTCTGCTAGATACACCCCCCTCCCCCCTCTCGGCCAACACGATGCATTGGTAGAATGTTATTTTAATGCCGGGCCGCCATCAACAATGATGGACCGACATTTAACTAACATTCAACCTCTCGATGTAATGTCAGTCCTAGATGTTTACACCATCATTTAATGTGAGGACTTTTATACACACTGTCTCGCTGCCAATATAATTATATGGCTATAAATCTGTAGAGATGTGGCCTATTGCTGTACTACATGTACGTCATGGCGCGGCTCGGTGCCGTACTATTATATGTCATTGCGCCGCGTGGTGCCGTACTATTAGTGCAGTAAAAGTAGTGGTTCAACCTGGAATAAATTGTTAACAGAGGCTTATGTCTCAGAGGGGCCTGTTGAACAAATTCTGAGCAGCAAACACCTGGCAACCATTTTGATCATATGCTAATTAGCATAATTAGCCTAATTTGCATCAATTATTAGGAAAAACTTGAAAATGCTATAACTTTTGAAATAATTAATTTGTGTCTACATCCATGTTTTCTACCCCGTAGAATTCGAAGAAGTCGGTATTGAACACCCCAAACCTTTCTAATCAGCTTAGCATAAATTTCCATAATTATTCATAAAATTGCTATTTTTTAATAATTTATTAAATATTTCACTTTAAATGTTGATTTTATTATCTGGACCGACATTTCTCACCTGATTGAATTCTGTAAAAATATTTTGAATACCCTAGAGCCCTCTCATTAGCATAAATCAGCATTTTTATCATATGCTAATTAGCATAATTACCCCAATTTGCACTATTAATTGGGAAAAACTTGAAAATGCTATAACTTTTGAAATAATTTTAAACTTAGAAAGCTAATTTTTTGTGTCTACATAAATGTTTTCCACACCATGGAATTCGAATAAGTTGGTATTGAATACTCCAGACCTTTCTAATTAGCATAAATTAGCATAAATCTGTATAATTAATCAAACAATTGCTCAAATTCGATAATTTATCAAGTAGTTCACTTTAAATATTTATTTTGTTGTCTGCATCTATATTTCTCACCCGCTTGAATTCTGTAAAAAGTTTTAATTAAATACATTGGAACCGCCTAATTAGCATTTTGATCATACCGTATGGTAATTAGCATAATCAACCTAATTGGCATAAATTATTAGGAAAAACTTGAAAATGCTATAACTTTTGAAATAATTAACTTCGAAAGTTATTTTTGTATCTACACTAATATTTTCTACCAAATAGAATTCGAATAAGTCGGTATCGGATAGAACAGACCTTTCTAATTAGCATAAATTAGCATAAATGTCCATAATTAATCATGAAATTGTTAAAAAAATATATAATTTAATAAATATTTCACTTTAAATTTTGATTTTGTTGTCCGAACCGATATTTCTCACCTGCTTGAATTCTGTAAAAACATTTTGAATACCCTAGAGCCGTCTGATTAGCATAAATTAGCATTTTCATCATATGCTAATTAGCATAATTATCCTGAAACAATTAATGAAAAACTTGAAAATTCTATAACTTTAATAATAATTTTAAACTTACAAAGCTAATTTTTGTGTCTAAATCCATGTTTTTCACCCCGTAGAATTCGAATAAGTCGGTATTGAATACTACAGACCTTCCTAATTAGGCTATATTAGCATAAATTTGCATAATTAATCATAAAAAGTTCACTTCATTTGTTCCACATTCACTTGGAAAGGTTTTAAGCCTACAGACATGTATTCCTTCTTGCTAAGTTCGTTTAAGTTCATGATGAACTTCCCAAGGTATTTTAACCTTATATGGCTCCTGCTGAGCACATTTTCTTTGAGTAATTAATTAGAAAAAACTTGAAAGAGCTGTAACATTAAAATTCTGAGCAGCAGGTTCCTTGTATCAATCTGATATGCCAATTAGCGAAATGTGTCTAATTTGCATAATTAATTAAGAACAACTTGAAAAAGCTCAAATTGCTAATTTAATTAACTTGTCCAGCCCGTATAATTCAATCAAGTTGATATTAAATACTCTAAATCTTTCTAATTAGCATACATGTGCATAATTAATATTGTTAAAAATTATATAATATTTTAAATAAGTTCACTTTAAATTTGATGTCTTGACATTATCATATATTTATCACTCTGCTAAATCCCTTCAAAGTACCCTGGATCTGTCTAATTATAATAAATTAGCTTTAACCCATGCTCCGTATGGCCAAAGCAAGTAAGTAGCAAACACTGACATAATTGAAACAATGCAGCCTGTGCACAAATAACATAAATATTCTCAGGGGTCATACCAGAAATGCATAAAATATTCTGTGATATAGATATGACAATGTATAAGGAACTGAATCAGTGAGTTAGTAATATGTTTTCCATCCGATGTCAATATTTTTGCCAGGCCCCAAAAGCCACTGTGTGAATAATTAAACACTGGCATATAAACCTGTGTAGCTAGGGCCTGATACAGAAAAGTTTATGAATCACAAACATGATAATATAGCCAATACCTGATAATCATACTAACGTTTGTTGTATACAACAACATGTGTATACAGCGACGTGCAAGTGCAAGGTGTGAATTGTAAAAACCCCATTAAATTATCAAGGGGAGGGGGGGAGGGGGTTGCTGGAGTATTTTGGGACTTAATTTTTATGAAATAAATAATTGTCTGAAGGACATGTTCTACAGAAATATCGAATGGCACTTGAAAAAAAATCTCCTTGCTTCGCTCGGCAACATCAAATGACTCTTACATTAATTTTGTGAAGCCTCGCTTCGCTTGTCTCTTTAACCCCCTACATCAATGCGAAGCCAAGTTTGGAATCCAATTTTGTGCTAGTGCCATTGCTTGCATTACTTCCCAAATATTAACCCAAACTTGGGATTGAATACCTCGTGGTTTTGGGCGCGCTGAAGACAACCTTCACAGGCACAAAGTTGGATGGGGTTGTAACGGCGTTACAGACGGTGGGCCAACGTTAACCCAGCATTGGTTCAATGTCTGGTGCTGGGTGTTTCTATCACTGGAACGACCATGTACTGGACTGATGTTGGGCCATTGTCTGCGACACTGGCACAACATTGAGCTGACATTGTGTCAGTGTATCGTGTGTATATGGCGCATTGTACCTATAGCCAGCAAAATGCACTGCCTAGTGGATGTTGGCCAGCTAGCGCTGCAGATTGTGGTCTAGCATTGGCCTGGCATTGGGTTTGTATCGTGCTGACTTGTAGTGGACGGAAACATTGTCTGAAAATTGTGATGAAAATTGAATAAAAGCCAAATAACGGTACAAAAACAACTCCTAAGACGTTATTACATACGTTGCAACCCAGGCTAACAGTCAAAGCTGTGTGTGTGAGGTATATATAGTGGGTGCCGTGACGAGAATATATGTGTCCAGGGTGCACGTTCAGCAAATGACGAAACCTAAAAATTCGTGTTCTATCAAGTATATATTAGCATAATTTATTAAAAAGACACATTTTAAGCACCTTTTAAATTTGATACAAATTCACTTGGAAGCAAATTCATTGTAATTGCACGGTAGTTCAAAACATTACACTCTATCCTTATAAATTAATTAATTCACTGAGGACCTGAACCAGGAAATTTATTCAGATTCACTTTGAGGTCTTTAACAATCATAGGTGTATGACGTCGCTCAGAGTGAGTTGACGTGTGAGATTGTAGCTCATAATTATTCTCATTTTTGATGCGGAAAGAAGTCAAGTATTTTATTACACTTTATATCACATTCAGTATGAACGTACACAGAACATAGAGAAGGTATTCTCATTTGGAACAAACAAGGACAAAAAGAGTAAAGAGATCATTAATATTTTCGCATATTACAAGTTGTGCTGTACAAGAGGTCAGCGTGGGTCAGCTCACCTGTCATTTTACCTGTACAAGCTTACCTGTACATCCATATACAGGTATACTTACCCTTTCTGATCAGTGTCAACCCGGGAGAGGTGTAAAAACACTCACCAACGCGCGTCAGAGCAACGTGTGAAAATAAACATTACTGAGGTACGTTCTGTTATTATTTAATATACTGTCGTGGCCGGGTGTATTTCGGTAGCCCTTTTAATCTATAAAAGACGGTATAAAGCCAATTTGCCACTGCCAGAGGCCGGGTATTTAAGTACAACTTGAACAAGCCAAAAATACAAAATAAACATTACTGAGGTACGTCCTGTTGTGATTTAATATACTGTCGTGGCCAGGTGACTTTTGGTAGCCCTTTTATATAAAAGACGGTATAAAGCCAATTTGTCACTGCCCGAGGCCGGGTATTAAGATCCAACTAAGATCCAACTTGAAAGATTCAAGACTACAAAATGAACACCAGATCGATGAGTCACACAAAAGAAAATGAAGCGCTTATCACATACAGCCCAGATCCACCTACCACAACTGGAAAGAAAATCAGAAATAAACGACGAAAGGATACATCAGCCTTGAAAAAACGCCCTGAACACGTCGTCATTGACTACAAGTATGTGGATCTTGAGGGTTCTGGAATTCTGGCTGTAGAAGGTGAGCCCACAAATGCCAAGTTCTACACAGAGCGGCCAGTACTATGGAAAAACGCACTCTTACAATACCACATGGGCCTTTATCAACAGAACATCTACAGTCAAATGCCAACATTTCGACCTTCTGAGAATGGTGATCAATTGCTAGTACGAGGAAACTATCCACACGGCAGTAGTGATTATCTTGTCACCGTATTTGTGTATAAGTCAGGAGCAGTTTTGATTCAAGGACGTGACTTCATGGACTGGGTAGAGCGTGATTTGAAAGTCATACGCGCCCTGGTGGAAGACGACCAAACTGCAATAAGTCAATCCCTGAACGAGTCAAGACAAACAGTGAAAACAACACCTTCAAGTGTAGCGCCTATCACACCTGTACCTTAACCGGAAAATATGCCTACAGAACAATTGATCAGCACTCCTGCCTACGTTGACTCGACTATATCTCTTCCTCAACTAAACCTTTCATCAGAGGATACTGTCTCAACATCACGTGACAACAGTCTCATCAGTGATCCAGCAGTAAAAGCTCGTCAGGATAACTTGAGAGATCTAAATATATTTTGTGAAGAAGTACAGGAAAGGAGCAACATTAATTTCATTTGTGACACCAGCAGCCGAGATGACGATACCGCATTGGATACATTCTCAGGTTATGATGGGTGCAAAGTATCTGACTTGATCATTACTAAATTAAATAAAGAATTAGAAAATTAGAGAACAAAATCCAAGCAGATAAAGCATCAACTCGCCTCAAAGAGACATTACTACAGACAGAAGCATCTGTGAAAGCATTGATAGAACGAAACAAAGTTCTTGAATTGCAAAGACAAGATAGATTGCCAGAAATAGAAAACAACAAAAAGGAACCTGAAAAAGTTTAACTTACCCGCACAGAGACATGTTTACAAAAAGATTATCAAAAACCAAGATCCAAAAAAAACATCACAGGAAACACGAAAACCCCCAAAAGCTCTATGATTATCAGCAGTTCCATGGGGAGAGTTGTGGCCCTTAAGATGCGCACAGTCCACGACACAAATTGCATTGGCATGGTACATCCTTCTGCTAAAGCTGAAAACCTTGAGAAAAGCGCTAAAGACATGATATCAACATATAAGCCAGATACTGTGACATTGATGGGCGGCACCAATAACCTGTCATGTGGTGAGAGACCAAGGGCTGTGATAAGTAAGATAGAACATCTTGTGATAAAATGCAGACAGGCAAATCCTTCTACAAAAATACTGGTATCAGGTCTGATTTCAAAACTAGACAGACCTGTTTTGAACAATTCAATTACCACAATCAATGCTGTGCTAAAACGCAATGCGTCAAACAAGGACTATACATTCATGGACAATAGCAACAAAACCCACGTACATCTGAAAAGAGACGGACTACATCTGAACGATTCCGGAACATCACAATTAGCCAGCAACATCAATAAACTTGTGTTATCAAATACCCATTTTCACAATGGCCACCAAAAAATTCATCGAGACGAGCCCCATATCAGAAGTTATGCACAAGTAGTGAAAGACAATTAAAGTGTGCAAATCAATTACCCATCAGCCGAGAAGTGACGAACTTTTGTGACTCTGCTGAAATTGTTAGCATTGACCCTAGTGACATTGAGAATATTTCACCCGCACTGACAAGATGTCCTAGTATAGATCGAAATAATCATCATAGAGTGTTAGACATTTTAGTGATTAAAGATCTTAGTGTGTCATGTCATAACATAAATAGACTTTAAACAAAAATGGACGAAATTCGGTACTATCTCAAAGTGTATTTCCCAGTGGATATTTATGGTGTTGTAGAAACGTTCCTAGATAAAAATGTAAACGACCCCGAAATTGCTATCAATAATTATAATGTGGTACGAAAAGATCGCATATGTAGTGGCGGTGGCGGTATTTTAATATATGTAAAATAACATCTTAATAATAGAAGGATTTAATAGTTAGAATTACCAAATATTGAAGCCTTTTTTATTGAACTTCAATGGAAATATTTTTGTTGGTTTTATATATAGGCCACCAAATAATATTTTGGTCAACTATTCTGAATGGCTTATAATTATGGATAGCCTACTAGACAAAGTAAACAATACATACAATAAAGTAATTTATTGGGAGATTTTAATATGGAACTTTTACCAGCTGCTGTACAGAAAACGTCATGGATAAATACATTTCAAAGCTATTATCTAAATCAGTTAATTGATGAACCCACCAGAATTACGTCGCATAGTAAAACGTTATTAGACCATATTTATGTTTCCGAAGATGTGAATGTTTCCAAATCAGGTTTATTATCTTGGGCTATTAGTGACCACAACCCTATATATATTACTATTAATAAGTCAAATTATGTAACGAACCACGATAAGATAAAGAATAAACATAAAACAATTAGTTATGGTAAACTGGCTGACGTAGATATTAACACTTTGGGTCCGTGTATCCTAGATACACTAAACTTCATAGATAATAGTAAAGATACAAATGTAAATGATTTGACCTCCTCTTGGACGGGTCGAGTGTTATCTATATTGGACACGCACTGGCCAGTAAGAACCAAGCGAATTTAAAAAAACACCAACCTGGGTGGTTAACGGCCGACATACGAAAGTTAATGAAAGAACGAGATACATTTAAATCTAGCAAGTCTTTTGTAAATTACAAGGAGTTACGAAATAAATGCAAGAAGGAAATCAAAAAAGCTAAATCAAAGTATTACATAAATTTAATGGAAACAAATAAAAATAACCAAAATATTATCTCCAAAATTTATCAAGACCTTGAATCTAAAATTAAAAGTAGAAAAACAAAGTTGATGGAAATGATATAGACAGTCAGGAATCAATAGGTAATGAATTAAATCAACATTTCACAACTTTGATAGATAAACGTATTGGTCAAAATGAAAATGAGCGACCAAATTTTGTACTGATTACAACATTCCTCCTATTTCACATGCATTTGTATTCAAATTGTTTTCCTCACTTAAGTCTTCTAAAGCTACCGGCCTGGATGGAATTAGCGCAAAATACTTAAAAATGTTCGCCCCGTACATTACTGACAACATAGGAAAGGTATGTGATGTTAGCATAGCAGAAGGACAATTTCCTGATAGTTTGAAAATTGCTAGAGTAATTCCCCTGTTTAAAAAAGGATCTGATGCTGATGTAAATAACTACAGACCAATCTCCATCCTACCTGTCGTATCGAAGATTATTGAAAAACATATGGCATTATCTTTTTATGCGTTTTTAAATAATATAATTTGCTACACCAAAGACAGTCAGGCTTTCGTTATAATCACTCTTGTCAAACCGCCTTAACCCTAATGACAGAAGAATAGCTAGAAGCAATGAATAACGGTGAATGAACTGGTGTTCTGATGGTAGATCTTTGCAAGGCGCTTGACTTGGTAGATCACTCATTATTATTACAAAAACTAGAAATATATCGTTGCACTACAAATGCCCTCAATTAGTTTACTTCCTATCTATTTAACCGTACCTATGAGGTGCCTATGAGAGATATCAGAACAGAAATTGGCTAGAAATTTAAATATGACCAATTGCCTTTAATTAAGTGATAAAAAACTATAATTTCCATGTCTACCCTCACGTTTTTGTCACATCAGATGCCCTTGTTCACGAATATGGAGAGACAATTTGGTATATTTCATGCACACGGAAACCACACCAGCCTATGGATCAGTTCTGGTATTGCTTAATAGATGTGAACACTTCAGAAAACATGGGTATAACATTCTAAATTAATTATTTCTGAAGTTTAACTATTTTACTTTCCTCATTAAATATGCAAATTTTGCTAAGTATGCTAAGTGGTATATGATTAAAATGGTTGCCAGGTGGTTGCTGCTCAGAATTTGATAAATATACCACAGACAAATAAAGAGGCGTAAAAAATATAGGTTTACACGCAAAAATCTACTTTTCAAGTAAACTAATTTAAAAGCTATGGCAATTTTTTTTTACATTTTTTTATGAATTATGCAAATTTATGCTAATTAGGACGATTTGAGGTATTCAATATCAACTTAATCTAATTCTACGGGGTGGAAAACATGGGTGTAGACACAAAAATTACCTATCTAGCTTAGTTATTTTTGAAGTTATAGCGATTTTACTTTCTCCTCATTAATTATGCAAATTATGCTAATTATCATATGACCAAAGTGGTTACCAGGTGGTTGCTGCTCAGAATTTGATAAATAACTTCAAACGAATAAAGAAGGGTAGAAAATGCAGCTTCAGACGCAAAAATCAAATTATCAAGTAAACTGATTCAAAAGCTATGTATTTTTTTCATGTTTTTGAATTAATTATGCAAATTTATGCTAATTAAGAAGCTGTGAGGGATTCAATATCAACTTGATTGAATTCTGCGGTGTGGAAAACATGGGTGTAGACACAAAAAATAACTTTCTAAGTTAATTATTTAAAAAGTTATAGTGATTTTAGTCCATTTTACTTTTACCTCAATTACCTCAATAATTTAGCAAATTATGCTAAGTATGCTAATCAGCATATGTTTAACATTGCTGCCAAGTTTTTACTGCTCAGAATTTGCTGAAGATAC
Organism: Flabesymbios commensalis; assembly: GCA_964017125.1. Classification (NCBI taxonomy): domain Eukaryota; kingdom Metazoa; phylum Annelida; class Polychaeta; order Terebellida; family Flabelligeridae; genus Flabesymbios; species Flabesymbios commensalis. The sequence goes on from OZ024915.1 coordinate 4,169,124, forward strand.
TTCAATCAAATAAAGAGGGGTAGAACATATAAGTTCAGACGCAAAAATCAATTTGTCAAGTAAACTGATTTCAAAACTCTGTCATTTTTTTCAAATATTTGAATTAATTATGCAAATTTATGCTAATTAAGTAGTCTTAAGGAATTCAATATCAACTTATTCGAATTCTACGGGGTCGAAAGCATAGGTATAGACACAAAAATTAACTTTCTAGCTTGATTATTTTTTAAGTTATTGCAAATTATGCAAATTATGCTAATTTGCATATGATTAAAATGGTTGCCAGGTGGTTGCTGCTCACAATTGATGCACCAGGGTCTTCTGAACCATAAAAACCCGAAATACCTCTGTTAACAATTTATTCCAGGTTGAGCTAATTTTGAGGCTATATTTCCTGGACTATATCGCTTCTTTTACAGCCTTCGCCAAATGTCTGTCCACCGTCTATGAAAATATAATGCCACTGAATTTGATAAAATAGTATGTAGTAAATGCTAAATTAGTGTCATAATTCGGGTCTATTTTTCAAAAAGTAATATATTTCTCTTCTGATTGTTAGCTGGCAATTGCGTTAGTTAATATATTATTGAGTTTTTTCTGATCTTATATGTGATAGTTCGTTCGATCAGTCGGTCGATCGTTCAATCAATTTCATGTTTATATTTTCAAAATTTAAAAAGTTATTCAATGACAAAAATCATTATACTTTTACCCTTGTTATTGTTGTAGAAGCTGTCTAACATTAGTCTGTCAGTGCACAAATAATTAATGTTCAGTGCTTTGATCATGTTGACATCTCGTATGTAGGCCTACAGCACGGTGGCAGACAGTGGAGTAGGCCTAGTTTTTGCCGCACATTCCCCTGCTTGTGAAATATATTCTTAACTTTTTTTAAAATACACCCGTGACGTCAGTCTATTGTTAAAACAGTAGATTCAGATCTACGAATCTCCTGTTATTGTTTACTGGCCAGGTCGGGCACAATATATGGTTTTACCATGAAATCGCAAGTCTAATATTTCATGGTTTCACCTCTGGTAAAAGTTTTATGCAAATCCGGGTGATCAAATCATCACGAAACATTGAGCCAATGTTGTTTTAATGTTGACCCAACGTCTCTGACGCCGGCTGAACATTAAACCAGTATTGGCTTAACATGTGTTGTCTGGGTGGAATACGATATATATAAACTTCAAGTGGGTGGAAATTATATAAAATAGCATAGCGTTTGAAGGATTCAGAAATGCGACTCTTGTTAAGATCGAATAATTTAATGAAAAAAAGTTTATTTTCGTCCAGAAGTTAATAATGAGGGCGACATAATTATATAATCTACTTGTGATTTTTTATTTATCATTGTATACTGAGAAGAGAATTGCGCAGTTACCTGATAATTAATAACCTTACTGTATGTCCAACACTATACATCAGCCCTGCCTACAAACTAGAGAAGATGGCCCAACGTTGACCCATCGACTGCGGCGTTGGAACAACATCGAAACAATGTTACGCTGCGTGATCGTCACGTGATTTTTGACGTGGGCCCTGAAGCGTGGCTGTGTTGATCGGCAATATCGTTATTTCAGCTATACAATGGGGAATGGCGGAAAATATATATTAGCCCTTACATAAGCTTATAGTCCGGGAGCTCAGGGGTCAAAAATGTCCCGAACGGGGCCAAAAGGTTTGAAGTTTGTATCTAACTGGAAATTTTGCGCTGAATTCGAAACTCAACGTTTTACATGCCGTACCTGGGAAGTTTTTTAAATAAGACGTCATTGTTGCCATGGTAACAAAATCATTTAAAATGTCGTCTACTGGAGGCAGGTATACTTTTAGTTGATGTGTAATTAAGATAATAAAGCCATACTTTTTGTAAACGACATCCATTATACATATATAAGATAAGTATTAGTCAGCAAAAGTATAATAACATTTTTCTTCTGTTGCCATAGAAACAAATACGTTATTATGTCCTTTATAATTTCATAGGTGGTATGTATTCCACATATATAATTTTAATTATAAGAACATCATTTTTTTAAAATTCTTTCTGATAACAAACACACCGAAAATGCTTAAATTGTCAAATATATATTACATCGACAAATTTGCAACGTCATAATTGCTAACGCTGGCCAGCAGCGTCACATTATGACGTCTTTTCTGTGGCGTACAAAAATGTCGCCATTATTGGAAAACAGACTTTCTTTAATATTTTTCCTAAAAATTGTCTTATCGTATTGACTGATATGTCTAATAGTATGTTTTCATGGTCAAGGATTCTAATAATACAACTCTCGGGAGCGAATATTCTTCAGAAAACAAGATTCTGACAATCCGGGCGCATTTGCCCATATAGACTCAGTGCTGCAGACAACCTTCGAGTCTCATTGAGTATTCACCCTTCATTTTGGAAACGATGTGTAAAGCGACTATACTTCGACACTAGAATATCTCAGAATTTTTCACTCTTCAAAATATTAATATGGGTTGAAAGTGTGAACTGCCAAGAAAAACAATTAACATTTTATCTAAAACAAGTATGATTAATATAAATCTAAATATTTGTAAATATTTACATGTAAATATACACAACAAAATAAACGTGTGTGCGGTAATTAGAACACCACACATGTGTTTTTCCGGTTTTAGTTGTACCTCAGTTGAGGCAACTGAGGTACAACTAAAACCGTATCTCTGTGATCAGCGTGGTGCTTTCTGGGTACAGATTCCCCTATATTCCCTCTATTCACACACAGTAGCCTGAGTGTGAGATGCGCCAGTAGCCTGAGTGTGAGATGGGCCAGCAGCCTGAGTGTGAAATGGGCCAGTGGCCTGAGTGCGAGATGGGCCAGTGGCCTAAATGTGAGATGGGCCAGTAGCCTAAATGTGAGATGGGCCAGTAGCCTGAGTGTGAGATAATCCAGCATGCAGTAGCTTGAGTTTGAGACGGGCAGGCAGTAGACTTAGCCTGAGTGTGAGATGGGCCAACAGTAGCCTGATCTTAAGTGTGGGGTGGGTGTTTGACAGGCTGAGCTTCCTCAGTGACAACTGCAGCAGTAAAATCTAAAACAATCAAATTAATTGATCAAGTGGATGCAATTTAGTCTCATCTCAGTGAAATAGTATAAGACAAGTTGCTGAAACGAATAAATTACTCGCTCAACTAAGCTTGCTGAATATATATTTCACTAGTGGGCCTAGTCATATGATACCAGCGACGTGTCAGACGGTTGTGAGATTTGAGGCCTACTGGAACCCCATAAATACTAGATGATGACGAATCCAGATCATGGTCATCCAATAAATTATTTATCCAACAACACTGATAGTCAAAAGGGGCAAAACGCCCACATGCTGGAGTTTTGTTGCACACCATAGTAGGCGTTTTGCCCCAATTGATAACTGTGGAAGTTTCTAAATGTTGTCACGTGACAATGTATACCTCTCACTGGAAACCATATTGCATTGGTTACCAACACTAGTAGCTTTAAATGTTCCACTGTTACTAGTGGTTCTCAGTATTCCTTGGGCCTTGAGAGACTATAATACTGATCGGATTTACTAATAAGGATAGTGTTACATTATGTACTTAGCTACCCGACAAACACGATGCATTTACCCAATGTTAGGTTATTGTTCGACCACCGTCTCCGACGCTGTCCCAACATTAACACAACATTTGTTGAATGTAGCGGGTTTGTTGGGATAGCATGTATGCACAACAATATTTTGTTCCAAATGGTTGGCTTTCTCAGTAGTTCATTCAAAATATGGCAGCAGCTATTTAAGAAACACATGAGACTATAAAACCACGTGGAATGACGTCATGATAACGATGGGCATTTTGCCTCACCTGGGCATTCTGCCCCACCCCACCCTACTTACCATCGTGGCCTGACATGGTGATGATGAATGTAGACAAATGCACGGCTGTTTTTTTGTCAGGTTTGATAACATTTCTATCACATACGAACGTGACTCTTTAATTATAGTCTACCTGTCATGCTGAAGAGAATGACCAAATTAACAGTGCCAACAGTAGGCTAGCCTGTCAATAGAGAAGACACAGTGAGAGAGTGAACCCTATAGCACCCGAAGGGTGGTGAGAGTGAGATAAAGGCAACGAAGCTTGTTTGAAAACTGTTTTTAGTAAGTATGCTAATTTATCACCCCCGCAATGACACGTGGTGACTCACTGTTGTGAGACTGGCGATGTCACAGTGACATCCCAGCAAACACAAACGTGTCGTGCTTGCTGCGTAACTCCACTGCTTTTACTATATCATTCTCACTTGCTGTAAGCACTGCCAGCGCTGCCCAATGCTGGCCCAGGCTGTGTGCATCGGACGACACTGACACAGCGCTAGAGAAGACACTGTGTACAACCACACACTGTATTATATGCCACGCCTGACTTTCTGGGTAGCCCTGCTGTAGTTCAGTGGTAGATAGGTCAAAAGTCAGGTCACACCAGGGTCATGTGTGACGTCACCGAACTGACCTCATCCACTCACTTGTCAGCAGGGAAAGAGGTAGACCTGTATACATGTATTGTATAGGCCTACCCTATTGACTGGGCCACGCTGCCTGTCAGATGGCGGACATTGTATGACAGAAAACCTGATATTTAACCATGTTTATCTCAGAAAATAAATAGAAATCTCAAAATTTAAGCTCGTAGTGCAATGAAAAAAGTTCTTTTTAACAGACACATGGTGTTAGATATGTTCTCAGTTCAACGAATTCGACGTTATTGTCGTGGAATCGATCGACATTAAAAGACATTAAACCCAACTACACTGAAATAGTAGAGAATGCATTCTCTACTAAAAAAGATGCGTAATGTACGCACATAATAGTGCGCAGCTGGACTATTTATTACTTGTAATAAATAATAAATCTCCCTTTTGTGATGCAAGATGTCAAATTTACTGACTAAACCTAATATAGTAGCCCACAATTAACAATAGCACAGTGTCTCATGACGTGATTACGTAATCATTCTCTGAAATGGTTTTGTTATTATTATAGAAAAAAAATACTACACTTGGGTTGAGTTTCTGCTGACTTTTTCCATTGTTTTGATCAGGGTTTTCTGCAGGCTCAAGAGGTTTGGGGAGGACTTGTTGAAGTTAGGGGAGAAAAAAACACGAGGACAGGTAAATGCCTGCACTTTTTTTTGAAGGGGGGGAGGGGGGGGTAACCAAATTTTGGGGTGGAACCAACCCCCCCCCCCCCTACCCCAAGTAAGGCACCCAGGAAACCCTGTTGATAGCTGACATAATCTGGGTTTTGAGACCAAACGAAGTCATTGAAGTAGGAGAGGGGCGGGGTTGCAACCGAACGATTTAGGATATTCGGCCTCCACTCCTCCTGCGTGAGATACGTTTGTGTATTGTATATGCTTAATTAATAGAGGTACAGTGCATATATATAGTTAAAGGTAAAACTAAACATGGAATAAGTAATAAGGCAAGCAATGAGGGATATCATATTTGAGGATAAATGTATTCAATTGGAAACATCATCCAAGTGATGGGTATACATAGATTTACAAATAAAAACAATACCCAGGCGGTTCATGTGTAGTCCAGGAGCAAGGACCCCCCCCCCCAAAAAAAAAAAATGTTGCGTTAAATCAGCACAATATCTAGGATCTGACTTGATAGAATGGTAGAATATATATGAACAATGAAATAATGGTATCAGTTTTTATTTATTTTGACCGCTTTTATGGGGGTACCCTCAAACCTGTCTGGAATTAAATGTTATTAGGATTACGTAAACATCTCTCATTTTGTCCAGCAGATTTGTGACAAAAAGGCTCAGTTAGTGATAAAAGTACCAAAATTTGCATATTGATAGTTCATGATATACCAAAACATATTAGCTATGGACCCAATCTCAATCTCCATCTTTTTCAGAATTGGCGGCCATTTTCTAATATGGCCGCCAAATTTGTCAGTTTTGACGGTAGTTCTGGTCTTGTTGTATCAATATCTGAATACAAATCAAAGAAATCATTGCTATGAGCCCATAAAATAAAAGTAGTGATGTCAAAAATTAACTAGAATAAAAAATATATCACCAAATTATGTTTAGTAAATGAAAAATAGTGAAAATGCCTTCAAAATAGTTACCGCAGAGACACAATATTTACCGGTTATCTTTAAAGTAAAAAAGTCATACAAATTTAAGACCACAGTAAAACATTTATCATTATTATTATTATTTCTATCTAGGTACACAAGACATGCCTATGATATCCTGTCTAAAATAATTATTGAAGACTGCAATCATAATTAACTACCCCTGAGCCTTTAAAAAAAGAAGGAATACTTGATGAGAATATTCATGAAATGCTCCCACTGCACGAGGTCTTAGCATATTGACAATGACAGCTCTATCTAACAGTAACATATCAACATCTGGTCTGTCACTTTGTGGGAGAGACACTTCCTCTAAACATTATAATATGATTTTGTTCCTGTACGTATGTCACCATAGGTCGAGAGTGATTGAGGGAAATCTTGGTTTTCGTGACTGAAGAAAGTATCCAAATTACCGTCACGAACTTGACAAGACACATACAGTAGACAGAACACATTCTGTTTTTTTTTAACTGAAAAAATTGCCCTTCTTGAACTCAGCAGCTTCATCAAGATGACACTCTTCGAGCAACATTATGTCACGTATATGCATAGGCAACCAGCGAGCAAATTTAGGGTGATCAAGTGCGAACATCAAAGGAGCTATCTTCTGCAGTACCTGGATGTGCAAGTGAAAGTCCCCTTCTCTTATTGATCTGACGAACACAAGAACTGATAACTGAGTGTCAGACTCCAGAATTTAAATTGTGGATTTTCGTCTTCTTTCAGTTGTCTCCACTCGTCAAAATTATCAGCAAGATCATTATGTTCTTCAACATATTATGAGTAAGCCTTTTGCAACAGAGTGTAAAATGCTGCAGCTGTGACCTGGTGTGCATGTCTTGTTCTGGATACACGCCTTTAAAAAAGAATCAGTCTTTCCAGGAGTTGCTATGTTATCTTGAACAAGAGCTGCTGTCCATCCACAGCTGTCCAACCATTTTCCAAGTGCTTTCCAGGCAGCCATTTCTATATGAAGCCCGCCGAGCATGATAACATATAAATCCTCTCCATAACGGTTAGGACTGATCCACTGTATTTGCTTCGTTATGTCAAACTATGGCTGATAAAATGCCATGACCGGAGTTTGTCCAGGGTTTAAGTACTGGACATCCATTGAATGGCGGGACATGGCTGGTGATGCAGCTTCCTCTTCAAACAAAGGAAGCAATGATGAAATAGCAAGGTTTAATTTTCTAGTGCCTTTCTCGTGATGTGCATGGAAGGCAGACCATGATAGATCCATATCATCTGAATCATTATCTGAGCAGAATTCATGTACTTGATCCAACCATCTGAAACAAATATGTACCACCTTGGAATAGCCTAATATAAAGGCGCCTACATAAAGGCATAATACATGGAAAATTGTATTTCCTCTTACCTGTGTTCCTTCTGCATTGCTGATACAGCTTGATCGCCGTGACTAATTAGAGCACTATTAGTCTGTGGAACTTGGACTTTATTCTGGGGCAGAACCAGTGGTGGAACATTTGTGTACTCTTCTGGAAGTGGCGCTTTACTTGGTGAGACGAGCAAACATGTGATCAATTATCCTTGCCTCGCCGGGATTTGTGTGGCATGGATGCTGGAACAAAGATATTGCTGTTCCATGAAGAGCTCCAAGGGCTATGTTTGAGGATGGGTAGGTTATGATCTATATTATCATATGCAGCTGTTGTAAAAACTCAATGTCGGAGTTGACGAGGACAGACTACACCTTCTGATTTGTAAAGTTTTTATACATCATTTCCCAGATCATCTGATATGCTAAATACTCTGTCATATGATACTGATAATCCAAGGTCGTAGAATTTATCAACCAAGCTAAGTTTGCGTGTTTCACCATGTAATAACAGCCCCACATATGTTGGAAGAGGTGGCTCTCTAATGGTGTTGTGGTAGGCTATGGTTGCTTGGTTGCGATGACGAAAAGTGCTGTTATAGAAAATACACTGAGCAACACTAAAAACGGCTTGAATCTCAAATGAATTATTTATCTGTGTTTGAATGTTTGATCCTCCGAACAATCTTCGCGGCCTGTGACAAAATCCAGGCTTCGTCATCAAAATCGCGTTCATATGCTTGTCGTAAGGCGGCTCTCACGTCTTTGCTGAATGCGACGAAAACATCTCTACCTTCTCTGTAAACTTGAGGATCTTGTTGATGTGCTAGAATTCTGTTTTTTAAGTGAGTGTTATTAAAACGACCCGAAAAATCACCTCCAAACAGTTTTAGACGAGTTTTATATAGTCTTGCTAATTCTGCTAATCTAAATATGGGAGCTGCGTCACTTTCGATATGTGTATCCTTCGTGTAAGCAATCAGCTCAGCCAAAGCGATACCTTCAATCCGTTATTGGCCTTGATTCTTATCTTTGTGTTTCAGCTCTGGCTCTGGCTCTATTGTACAATGCTACGAGACAAGCTCGAAGATATACTGCATTTTTTTGAGATCACCAGCAGCGTTTAATTGCTAATAGAACAGTGTCTTGTAGCTCCATGGTACACTTTCTGACGTTTCTATCTAAATTCATGGTAGAAATCAAGTGAATTTCTCCAGAACTTTGCCTTCTTGGTGTCAGAAGAGGTGTAAATGTCGCTGCTTTTCCGTTTTTGTGACTTAGAAATCTCTCTATCCAGCTTTCTGCAATTCTTATGCCATTTGGCTTGATTATCAACAAGTGTTGGAGCTATTCCTCTGCCTTCGTCCAAAAACGCTATATTCAATGGCATAGGTAGAAACCCTATATTGTCAAATTCTTAAATTGCTGAAGCTGCTTTTTCAAATGTCTTTAGTGGATCTATATCTGAACGCTTTTTACCCAAAGGCCACTGCAGAGCCCCGTCTTTATTATGTTGTCAAAAGACACACTAATCCAAATCCACAGATCCATTGATTGTGACTTTTGTGGCTGGTCTACAGACATTTCTGTCAAACATTTCTTTGACATGATGCAATAGCATACCATACACAAAGTTGGGCCACGTTGGGCCAACATCACAACATGAGTGTTTCAACGTGTCGTGTTTGCTGAGAAATAATGTAATCATTAATGAGAAATTCATTTTGCAAGAGAAATACTTGATGTAAAATATTTGTATTTATTTCAAAATTGGTTGAATATATAAAAATAAGCAAAAAGGCAGTTACTGTCTTTTTGCCAATCGATGCTAAAAATGGCCGCCATTTTGGATTGCACAATGTTTTATCAAAAATTTATTAAAATTGTATTATTATTTATTTAAATGGATTCATTCTAAGGTGAAATACGGTCAAACAAAGTGTGTCTATTACAGCAGAAAACATTGTTTTAATAATCATTAAAATATCATTATTTGTATTGAATTGGTCGCCATCTTGAAAATAGCGGCCATCTTGGATTACACCATTTTTACCATTTGTCTACATGTATTTGTATGTGTCCATGTGCAGCATAAACTGTATACATTCAATTTTATATTATTTTCAATGATCACAATAAAATTTTGTGATTTTCTTTAAATTTGGCCGCCATCCTGAAAATGACGGCCATCTTGGATTTGTTCAACTTGGGTCCATAGCTAATTTCAAAGAGTATCATCTCAGCCAACTTTCTGGAAATTTTAGTGCTTTTATCCCTAACTGAGCCTTTCGTCTGATTTTCGTCACAAATCTGCTGGACTAATTGGTGTTCTATTTAACCAACCGGCACATGCGATGTATAGAGAGTGCATTTAGGAAATGAAGATTGTTTTATAATCCGTTATAACGGTCTACTAATCTGCTATAGCGGTCTACTGATCCGCTATAGCAGAATAGTATTTCTTTATAATGGTCTATTATTTTGCTATAACGGTCTACTAATCCAGTGTAGCAGTATAGTATTTTGTTATAGCGGGCTACAATTTCGTTATAACGATCTACTAAGCCATTATAACGGTTCACTGTTCCACTATATAACGGTCTAGTATTTCTTTATAACGGTCTACTAATCCGCTATAAGGGTCAGCTGTTCCGTTATAACGGTCTAGTATTCTGTTATAACGGTACTCCAATCAGTTATCACGGTCTAGTATATCGCTATGACGGTCTGCTATTCCGTTATAACGGACTAGCATTCCGCTATAACAGTCTACTATTTCGTTATAACGGTTAACTAATTCGTTATTACGGTCTACTATTTCGTTATAGCATTCAACTATCCCGTCATAACTGTTAAATATTTCGCTATAACGGTCTAGTTTTTCGTTTTAACGGTCCAGTATTTCGCTATACCAGTCTACTATTTCGTTATAACGGACTACTATTCTAGAATATCTTCATAACGGTCTAGTATTACGCTATAAAGGGATAATTTTTTGTTATGACGGTCTAGGATTTCGTTATAACGGTATTCTAATCTGTTTTATTTTTAACGGTATGCTATTCCGTTATAACGGTCTACTATTCATTTATAACTGTCTAGTATTACCCTATAACGTCTAGTATTTCGTTATTACGGTCTATTATTTCTTTATAGCGGTATACCAATCCGTTTTAGCAGTCTACTATTCCATTATAACGGTCTGCTATACCGTTAGAGTGGTCTAATAATAAAGGTCTACTGTTTCGCCATAAGGCTCTACTATTCCAATAGAACGGTCTACTAATCCGTTATTATGGACTATTATTTCGTTATAACGGTCAATTAATATGTTATAGCGTTCAACTATTTTGTTATAACGGCCTATTATTTCGTTTTAGCGGTCTAGCATTACATTATAACAGCATAATATTTTGCTATAACGGTCAATTTTCACCTATAACGGTCTAATAATCCGTTTTAGTGGTCTACTATTCCGCTATAGTACTCTACTAACCCGTTATACGGGTCTAGTATTTCGCCATAGCGGTCAAGTATTTCGCCATGGCGGTCTAGTATTTCGCTATAACAGTCTAGTATTTCGTTATATAACTTTCTACTAATCCACTATAATGGTCTACTAATCCGTTACAATGGTGTAGTATGTCGCTATGAAGGTCTAGTATTTCGTTATTACGGTCTATTATTTCGTTATAGCGGTATACCAATCCGTTTTACCTTTCTACTATTCCGTTATAACAGTCTCTATTCCGCTATAGCAGTCTAAAATTTTGCTACAAAGGTCTACTTTTTCACTATAATGGTCTACTATTCCGATATAGGGGTCTACTAATCCGTTATAACGGTCTACTATTCCGTTATTATGGACTACTAACGGTCTAATATTTCGCTATAACGGTATATTATCCCCTAATAACGGTCTAACAATCCGTTTCAGCTACTATTCCGTTATAACGGTATATTATTCCGTTATACCGGTCTAGTATTTCACCATATCGGTCTATAGTATTTCGCCATAGCGGTCTAGTATTTCGTTATAACAGTCTAGTATTTCGTTATAACGGTCTTTTAATCCATTATAATGGTCTACTATTTTGTTATAACGGTCTAGTATTGGTCATAACGGTCTACTAATCCGTTAAAATGTTGTAGTGTTTCGTTATAACGGTCTACTATTCCGTTATAACGGTCTATTAATCCGTTACAACTGTCTATTCCGTTATTACGGTCTACTATTTCATTATAACGGTGTGGTATTTAGAAATAAAAGATCGTTATAACAAAGTATTATACCGATACAACGGATTAGTAGTCTGGTGGTAGACTGCAGTAACGGATTAGTAGACCATTATGACGTTAGTAAACCATTTTTAGAAAGCACTGACTACCTTCAAATTCAATACGTCTGCCTTTTTTATATTTACTGCTACTATTATACCGCTAAACATGTTGACAATAAATGACTTATTTGTGGTAACTTAGCTGACCAATAATTGTATAATTACTGACAATAAATTAGAAGAAAACCAAAATGACCGCGACATTCACTGTCAAATGAACGGAAAAACAAATGGCTATCTAGATGTAGGCCTAAATGACAACCCTTTTTTATGGTTTGTCACACGGGAATGCTCAATTTATGATTTTTTGCAGGATTTGGCCGAAAGACTCATTTCTGATGTTTATTATTGTATCAAAAAAGTTTAAGATAGCCGTAAATTTTCTTATTCACCATTAAAATCATGACGTCATTCTAAATACTGGGCAAATGTTAAAATATAATGTAATTAAACCAAGTTTCGAATGCATTGTAAGCTAATCGTATACCTATTACCTAGTCTATTTTCTAGATTTCCATTAAAAAGTGTTTTTGTATTATATTATAGTTTAGATGAATACAAAACGCTGGTAGTAACCATTTTTATTATATTATAGTTCAGATGCATAAAAAAACGCTGGTGTTAACCATAATGAATTTGAAGGTCAAAAAGTAGGTCATTTTGAGCGAAAAACAATAATTTCGCAATTCAAAATCATGCAGAATCCAGAAATTGTGCACTTATTTGTAAGAATAAAGTAGAAGACATGTGGTTTTGGTGGTCAATTTTGGTGGTCATTTGTTTTGCCAGTTTGAAGGCGAAGGTCACTAAATGTAGAACGTTCTTCGATCGATTCAAATTAAGCACACCCATGTATGTAAAAACATGTATGTAAAAACATTCTTACATCCAAAAATATATACAACATTCATAAATCTAAATGCCACTGAGTGTTAGACAAATACATATCTGGGTTCAGAAAACATAGGCCACATGGAGATTTTCATCACCATGTTGACTAGCTTATTTTGTTTCTTATTTCGATTATTTTGTAATAAAAATTATGTTTCAATGTATGTGGAGAGATGAGTTTACTCCATTGCAACATTAAATATCGGTATAGCATTTTAACGTAACTTGGATTTCCATGTGTAGATTGGTAAACTAGAAAAGCAACCACAAACGTAACCCTACCTCCCTAAATCTAAGCATTTTGTTGGATTTTTTCCGGAAACGTTGTATATTTTTGTAATATAAGTCAATGCACTTCGTATAGTTTCTGTTTCATTCCTCCTAAATATTTAGGAAAACATCCATAGCATTTTTAGTATTAGCTGTGGCTTGGTGAAAGCTGGTATATTCTCACAATACAAAATCTTACATAAGGCCAGACGTACGAACCCAACAGTTAGATCTGAGTATCTGACAATTACAACCAGTTTATTGCTAATGTTTAATTATTTTATCATGATGTCGTGATGGATGAAATAAATAGCTTGAATCTTGGAAGAAATAAAAATTATTATGATATTGAGATAGGCCTATAACAAATAACATCTTAATCTGATGTCAGGATTTCGCGTTTTTACTAGGCATATTCATTAGATGATATTGCAGTGACATTTAATATTTGCATTAACGTTTCATGTCAACTTTGACATATTGGTCATATTATTTTTTTATTTTCTATACTTTTTTGTTGCGGCGCTAATCGGGTATAGTTTGGGTCACTACTTATGTGTGCACCAAAGATAACGACCACACCAGGACTCGAACCCGCTACCCCGGGCTATTGAGTCAACCACACTACCAATGAGCTACCCTGGCACCACAATGGCATTATATAATTATTATAATGCTATTCATTTGTACCTGTCGATGTTGAGATCTACATCTTAAGATATACGAGTGATTTTATTTAGTTACTGTCTATATTATTATTTGCATCGTGTAATTCTTAAATGACTTGTCTGTCTCTATATTATTATAATAAATTATTCACCGTCATTGAAAGGTGTAGATAATGCAATTTACCAACTGAAAAATATACTCCAAACAAATATTCAAATAATATTTACATTTCAACAGATGTGTCTTTCAAAGTTAGGTCGGGTGAATTATTCCTGTCATTTGTTCTTTTTTACATTACTTTAAAATATCTGTAAATTCTCAATCATCTTCATCAGTTTGCGTGATAACGTCTTATTAATGACGAATCATCTGTCTCAGTTCAGCCTATCTGTGAATAAGGGAACAACGGGCCGATTAAATCATACTGCACTGAAAAATGTTAAAAAAAGCCACCGATTTTTCTCATTTTTTTAGAATTGCCAGTATCTATGCTATCAAGAATTTATTGGTTAATAAATTCTTGATGCAATTTATGCCATCGAGATTGCCTCCATCGTATTCCTTGACCACGAAAATGTGGGATTACATATATCACTCAGTACGATACGATGAGTATTATACGAGATATTGTCTAAAAACGTATTTCTCTTAATGGCGGCATTTTCGAACGTCGCAAGAAATGACGTTCTATGACGTTGCATTTCACTACACTGATAATAATATTTATGACGTAAGTAATTTTTCATTTAAATTCATATATGATACAATTATACAGGTAATAAAATATGGTTGTAACCATGGTAACAGAAAGAATTATAATTAAATGTTACATGAAGTAAGAAAACAAACACCTTTGAAGTATAATTTAATGTTATTTACTACAAACGCTGACATTTAAAGACATTAGTTACACACCACATTCATTACACCTGCTACTAGAAAATAATATTTTAGTTTCTTGCTAAATTGTTACCATGGCAACAATGCCGTCTTATTTGGAAAACTTCCCAGGTACGGCATGTAAGACGGTGATTTTCAGATTCAGCGCAAAATTTCCAGTTAGATACAACCTTCAAACCTTTTGGCCCCGCTCGGGACATTTTTGACCCCTGAGCTCCCGGACTATTACACCAATTACAATAATAACTTGCAAAAATGATTAAATATAAAGATGATTAAATTTTAAGTATTTTACTTTTATTAATTTGAAGCTGGGAATTACTGTCATCACACAATCCCGACCAACTTGAAATGATGACCAATTTGTCTACTTAAAAAAAGTAAACAGCTGACTCTATATTTGCTGACAGGGCGCTATGCCATCACAACAACCACTATCAGTAGACGGATCAGGCCAAAACAGTGCTGGTGAATGCTCAACTCAATTAGCAAAACATTATCGATATTATATATTATAGCGGGCACAGTACAAATATACACTTGCAGATCTCAAATACAGCACTATGATTGTTGACTTTAAAGTGTTTACTTTCTAAACTGAAGCATAATTTTCATTCATTTGAAGATGTCAATTACGTCCGTGATACAAGTTTCTAATAAATGACATATTCTATGTAGCTGCAGTTAAAGGGTTAACTGGGCAGGTTTCTAGATATATTTACCTGGTCATATCGTAATCTCAAATACAGCACTATGATTGTTGATTTTAAAATCCTTAACCTAAACATAATTTTCATTCATTTGAACCTGCTAATTACGTCCACGATGCCAGCTTCTAATACATGAAATGTTCTATGTAGCAGCAGTTGTTGTTGTAAACATATGTATTTAACGAGGATTTACAAATAGCTACAAAGCTAAAGTCAGTGTCTCCTCAGTGCAGGTGCAAGTGCAAATAGTAATAATAATATAATGTGGTGTGAAACATGTATAAATTAAACATCGGCACCTCTATGCAATACCATAACAATGTGACCAATCAAATACATAACATTATGACCTACTTTTACGAAGTCGCAATAAATATGAATACACACAATGAGCATGAAAAATGCCTTCAAGGCGGCTCAAAAATAACATTATATATTCACACATTTTTAAACAAAGAAATACAGAAGTACATACTTTAATTACGAAAAAACAACAACTTGAAATTAAAATGAAATGAAAGTATCTGCCTACGTGCCAAAACGCAATTTTTCGTTGATATATAACAAACCAGAACGATATATTTTAATATTGATTTCCGGGGGCAGTGTAAAAGATCCCGAGAGAACAAGTTAGTAATCTATTCTTGTTTCTGGAGGAATTAACTGAGATATTTTTTCTAGCATATTTTCGCATTGAAAAGTGTAATTGCTGCAGTGGATAAAATATTTTCTAGAAGATTCACATGGGGCTGGGTATACAAGATTTGTTATATAGATGCCCATTTAATGAAGAGATGTTTAACCTAATTTGACAGAGAGTTTTGATCAAGACGATTGCCAGTATAAAAATGTTTGGGTACTATGGACTTAACTTTCAGAAAATCAGTTAGTTCGCATTAAACTAGTGGTCAGCTCTCAAACGCGCATGCGTGGCCAGTGTCAAGGCTGTCAGTTGTCTATACATCAGCTGTACATTACATCATGTGTGGGCCTATGATACACTAGGCTACAGGTTGATTCACACTTGGTCTACAAAAGATATATTCAAAATCACCTGCAATCGGCAGGGTACAGGCCGCAAAACTACCAAAAGTGGCCTGATTCTTCTTGCATGGGCAGCTGGTCTTATCGGTTGTCATGTCAACACAACAGGTGTACAACATAGATATTGGGACCTAATGTCGCCAAAGAGCATAACTGGGTAAAACCAAAAATTGGGGTAATTTTGTAGCATCAAAAATGGCAGTGAGGTGACCATCAAAGAGGAGGAAAACCACTTGATGGGTTTGGTGCACTGATCCCAATGGAGCATAAAAAAATCACTGGCTGCGCTAGAATTTTTTTTTTTTGCTTTAAAAACGTCATTTTAAAGAAGTTGCAGCATTCCACTTACTACTCCGTTACCAAATCCAAACCATTTCAAAAAATATGTTACTTTGCTTAGCTTGACAACACAATTTTAAACGTGATATCCTTATTGAAGCATAATACAAAACAATCGTATCTCAAAACTGCTAAAAAATTAAGAAAATTTGATAGGATAAACAAAAATCCTTATTTCAACTCCGTTACCAAGCCAAAAAATACTCAACTCAAATGTTTGGCTCGACATAAATATAAACTGTATATTCTCTTATCATAACATCGATCATAAATGGGTGCTCTATTTATATGGGGACAACGAGCCTTGTTTTAAAAGACTTTATCATCAATCTTTATGACTGTAAAACCCATAAAATTTGGCAATTCACTACTCCGTTCCCTTATCTTGGTGACGGAGTAGAGTGGAACGGAGTAGTAAATTTTAAAGTATTCTTGGAATTAATGAAAATATATGGGCAATAATTCGAGAATATATCATACGGGTGGAAATAGTCCCCGTAGCAACTGTTCCAGGCATGCAAGCATAAAACCAAACTCGTTTTTTTGACCCACAAGGCTAGGAACGGAGTAGTAAAAACAAAAGCATATTTTCTAACGTTTTGGTAATACCTGTTTTGAATAACTTGTCACTCAACAATTTTAACACTTTCAAGGTGAAAAACTCGTATAAGGCCCTTCAGTGTGTCAACCTACACTTGATACAATTTTAGTTCATGATTATTCACTTGATGGGGCATGCTACAATGATGGTAACGGAGTAGAGTGCAAATGTGCAATTTTGATCATTGATTAGTTTAAGTGAGCAATGTCTAGCCATGAAATGTAATTATTAGAATTATATTGTGTATTTGTATCCTACAGTGAAGTTTCAAATAGAGGGATTTTCTCTGGGGACATGCCATTTTCCACGTTTCCATGACATAGAGCTCTTATAAAACCATATATATATTTTTTTTTTTACAAATAAGCCAAACATTATTAATTAATAATGCTTAAACGTGAAGTTGAACCATTTATTTTTAATATTTTTATATTTAAATCAAAATGCGGACCTTTTAAGTCCTGGGGACACTAATTTTATGTAAAATTACCCCAATTTTTGGTTTTGCCCAACTAAGAGAAATATCATGTGATAGTAGCTGACTATTTTTTTAATTATTACCCATAGATGTCGCTGAAGTATATAGTCTCACTGTGATTTAAGAGCTAGATATGATCTTGTTTTATGACTGTTGGTCAGGACTAGTTCACTTTGAATTGTGGGAGTGTAGTTGTCCCGCAAATAATCATCAGTTGACCATGGCTTTAAATAGAGCTTTTTGAGAACAGCAACGTATGCTGGACGGTAGCAGGTTCCATAAATGTCTACTTGAAGGGAGAAAAGAATAACGAAAGTATGATGTTCTGCAACGATGTCCTAAATATTTGAACTCCCCCCTGGCTCTAGTGATAGTTCTGCTATTCCCCAGAGGGCGCGTTGAAAAGGTTTGGAGGTTGTCAGGACAGGTTTTAAATACTATGCTATGAAATTTTAACATTTTATGAAACGTACGCCTGGTTTGCAAAGTACAAAGTCTAGTTTCTTCCAGTAACAGTTGGCGTGATGTACTTTTCTTACAACCTGTGATCAAACGCAGCGTCTTATATTAAATGTTCTCAAGGAATCATTCTGAGAACAGTTGTCGAAAATTATATCTCCATATTCTAAAAGTGGACGTATAAAGAAAGATAACAGCGATGTAGTGCTGACGACTCATTTTGTACTGAAATAAACAGAGCAAATGGACACGTTTCATTGCCCTAGTTGTTATTCCGTTGATATGATCAGACCATGATAGCGTTTTGTTCAAGACAATGTCTAAGTGTTTGTGGATATCTACTTGTTTTATGACAGCATTGTTTACCAATACTGGCACATAAGGTAATATTTTATTTTCACGTGAGAAAAGCATAGTTGCAGATTTGGATGGGCTAAGCGTCCGAAGCCAGTCCTTGCACCACTTGGAAATTTTTGCGAGGTCACGATTCAGTATCTTGGCAGCCTTTCGGCAGTTACTGTTCACTTTTTGTAAAAGCGAAGAGTCGTCAACAAAAATAAATAGGTCAGATTCTATCGAATTAAAAATGTTATTTATAAAAATTAAAAAAAGAAGTGGCCCAAGGACTGACCCCTGAGGAACACCAGCAGTTATTTCAAGCCATGATGATTCTGTGTTATTTACCAGAACACGTTGTTTCCTATATTTTAGGTAACTTTTATTTAATTTAAAAACATTTCCAGCAACGCCATATCTTTTTAGTTTTCATAGTAAGCCTGTATGCCAAACTTTGTCAAAGGCCTTTGAAAAATCCAGAAAGACGCCGTGTACTTCACCTCCGGAATCAAGTGCTGAATAGATGTTATGACATATAATGGATAATTGGTTAGTAGTGGAATCTCCTGGAATATATCCTGATTGTTTGCTAGAAATTATGTTTTGATTTTTAAAATAGCTAAATAAATGTTGGAAAATAATTTTTTCAAACACTTTCGAAATACATGAAAGTACACTGACAGGCCTGTAGTTGTTACATTGTGTCATATCACCTTTCTTGAATAATGGTATCACATTTGTTTCCAAGCATCAGGAAAGGTGCCCTTTGCGATAGACATGGATAGAGGTTCAGCTAAGGCAGATGAGGTCTCTCTAAGTATTCGATTACTGATATTGTCCGGACCTGTAGCTTTACCTGGTTTTATAGTTTATTCAATGTTCTGTATACCTCAAGTGGATTTGTAGTAATATTATATATATTGGCGTTATAGCGAGGCGGTGTCTGAGGTAGTTTTGCAGCAGATTCAGCAAGAGTGGACTGTTTACCAAAGTAGCGATTGAAAATGTCGGCTTTGTGCTTATTGTCAGTCACCAGGGAGCCATTATTATTAAGAGGAGCTTTAATAACTGGTTTATTATACAGCAATGATTAACACACTTGCCACCATGTCTTAGAATTTGGATTCCCACTGTTAACCGAATTGTTTCAACTGGTAGCAGCAGTTAAAGGGTTAACTGGGCAGGTTTCTACGATATATTTTTTATTACAGCCACCATATGACGCGGGAGGGGGGTGTCTGGTACAGTATGCGGCAAATACAAGACCACGAAAGTGACCATTAGTTGGTTTAATTATGGGCCAACAATGTAGAGAGTGGCCCAGCATTGGGCCAATTACGGATCAACGCCTAGTGTATGCTGGTGACATCATTTCCCTGGAAGTATTATTCTGATATTGTCACTAGAAGCTAAATTTGGATATTTTGTGTGTAACATCCGCCATTAGGAACAAAATGCAAATCGAGCTATGGTCTTGTAACTATGGTTTTGTGGCTAGGGTCCTGAAGCTATGGTCCTGTAGCTATGGTTTTGTGGTTATGTTCTTGTAGCTATGGTCGTGTAGCTATGTTCTTGTAGTTATAGTATTGTAGCTAAAAAACACTTGTTTTTGCAAGGACTATTCCTGACTGGAGTAATTTCGATAAATCCATAAACACGTCTCTGTGGCGTTTATCACGATATATAGTGTGCCTGTAACGTATACATATAAATAAAAGGAATCGGGCTTCAGGCCACTTTTTTGCACACATATGCTAAATTGAGCCAGGAGAACTTCCTGAGGATGGTGAGATGAGTGAGATGACACTGCCCTGTAGACACAGGATTCGAAATTTAGGCCCTGGCTGTCTGAGGCCGAGCGCGCTGCCTCTGGGTCACAGAGGCTCCCCACAATACTGAGTTTTATGAGTGGATAGGGAAGAAACAATTTTGTTACTTTTGAACCGCTGAGACCGGGAAACGAACCCCGAACTCGGCTAACCACTACCCCAGGGCTCGCGCCTGTCACGTATACATAATACATATAAATACAGTCATTATGTTTCTAATATTTTATTAACAAGAATCCTCAACATGTATGTGATGATTGAGGTTCCTTTGAATTTGTCAGTCCAAATCGACATTTTGTGCGCAACAGTTGCCTTATACACCGATATAAACACTTGGTCCGCTAGAACCGAATATACACTCTCAAATTGACGTATAAGAATAAATGAACCTGTTAGTGGCTATGGTCTTGCATAAATATTTTCATTCACCCAAATTATTAAAAATAGAAAGACTATCGAAGACCGTGATTATGTATTATCATTCAGACAAAATATAATTAGGCCTATTTCAGATGTCGCAGTTAGAGAGTTGTGAGTTGTAACAGTATCAAGCTCTCCCAGATGAACAATCTCCGCTATCTAAACTTCACCATGTTTACATTAATTGACCGGAGACATGTCAGATTGCCAGTACTTGAGTGCAATATTTACACTAGACAATTAACATGATTAGCAGTCTAATCAGCTAAGAATATCACTCAAGAGAATAATCTGCTTTACCTTCACGTTTATGTGCTGTGTTTTAACACGGTAGGCGGTGTGTTAG
Source organism: Flabesymbios commensalis (assembly GCA_964017125.1). Classification (NCBI taxonomy): domain Eukaryota; kingdom Metazoa; phylum Annelida; class Polychaeta; order Terebellida; family Flabelligeridae; genus Flabesymbios; species Flabesymbios commensalis. Next base: position 4,190,256 of record OZ024915.1, read on the forward strand.
ACAGGTTGTCCATCCAACTGTTATCATATCGGCCGCCGTTACCAGCTACTGCCGTCACAGACGCAGCTCACGTGTGTTACGCCTCTGACCATGGTAAACCTCTGTGCTCGACATCACACCCCTGGGGTCTGAAGTTTGAATCCTGTGTCCGGTAGCAGTGTTATCTGATTCATCCCACCATATTCATGACGTTCGCATTGCCCAATTTATCAGCATCTATGCTCAAGAAAGTGGCTTAAATCCACAATCTTTAATATATTCTTTCGCAAATTAATTATTTCATTGATCTATTTATAAATCTATTCATTCATTTTTTTCTTTTTTCATTTATTCGTCTCGTTCGTTCGTTCCTTCGTTCGTTCGATCGTTCGTTCGTTCGTTCGTTCGTTCGTTCATTCGTTCGTTCGTTCGTTCGTTCGTTCTTTCGTTCGTTCGTTCGTTCGTTCGTCCGTCCGTCCGTCCGTCCGTCCGTCCGTCCGTCCGTCCGTCCGTCCGTCCGTTCGTTCGTTCGTTCGCTCGCTCGCTTACTCGCTCGCTTACTCGCTCGCTCCTTCCTTCCTTCAGTTTCAGACTCAGACTTAGACTCAGTCTCAGATTCAGTCTCACACTCGGACGCAAAGTCAGTCTCAGACTAAGACACAGTCTCAGACTTAGTCCCAGACACAGTCTCAGACTCAGTCACAGACACAGTCTCAGATTCAGTCCCAGTCTCAGACACAGTCTCAGACTCAGACTCACACTCAGAGTCAGTCTCTGTCTCAGTCTCAGTCTCAGTCTCAGACACAGTCTCAGTCTCAGACTCAGTCTGAGACTGAGTCTCTGAGACTGGGACTGTTTGCGCGCGGTGGATACATGGTGGCAGACAGATAGGCGGAGTGATGACCATGCAGGCGACCAATCATCCGCGGTGGCAGGATGCAGGCAGCCAGGCAGCTAGGCCCAAATATATTGAGTTTTGTTTGGTTCTTTCTCGTTATCTGTTTTCTATGTCAAAAAATCGGAGGGCTATTCCTCCTTGAGTTTTTATGCAATCAACTTGCAATTTTAACACAATGTTCCTCAGATAGTCAGCCTGCATGCTATATCTTTTTTTAGGAATTCCGAGTTGCTTTTCCGGATTTATACAGGATATTCTGGAGCACAATATGGATCAATGTCAAATTTCGATGGGCTATTTCTCCTTGATTTTTTTATCCAATCAACTTCAAACCTTGACACAATGATACTGAGGTATTGTGGTTGTTTGAAATATATTCATTAAGAAATCGGATTAGTTTAACTGGATTAAATCCGGATTTTAATGCCTCCAAAGAGAGGTATCTTTATTGAATGAAGGATTGTCATTTTAGATTTTTGCGTTTTAGCGTTGTGCCATAATCACACACACAAGCACTTTAACAGCATGGTTGTATGATATGTATACCTATTATAGATTATGTACTAATTACATTTGAAGGCGAGGGGGTTTTAATTTTCATGTCATTTGAATGGCGGGTGAAAGCATTACTGGTCGGCTGATATCCATTCATTGCATCAGTAGACTCAGGATGATGTGTGGGCAGAGTGTACATGCCCAGCAGACAAAACACATTTGTATAACATTTGTACAACGCCGGTCCTACGTTGGAACAACATTGTACAAATGTTATACAAATGTTTAGTGTTTACTGGGCAGGCTGCGTCGGCCTATTAACCCTTTAAATGCTAGATTTATTAATTAAATTGCTTTTGTATAATATTTAATGCTATTGAACCAACCTTGAGTGTTAACTATGAACATTAGTAATCTTCAAAGTGTTACACTTGACAATGAAATCAAACAGGAAACGTCGACCCAATGTTGTTTTAACAAGTCAAGTCAATGTGTTTACTGGCCACACTAAAAGTGCGTAAATGCGCAAGTACTTGCGCAAGTACGCAAATCCTTGCGCCAGTGCGTAAGTGCGCAAGTACTTTTGCAAGTGCTCTAGTACGCAAGTACTTGCGCAAGTGCACAAGTGCACAAGTATGCAAAAGTGCGCAAGTGCTTGCGCAATTACTTACACAAGTGCGCAATTACCCAAGTGCACAAGTGCGCAAGTACACAAGTACGCAAGCATGCAAGAATGTGCAAGTGCACAAGTGCGCAACTACTTGCGCAAGTGCATGCGCAAGTACTTGCATAAGTACGAAAGTGAGCACTTACACGTGTATGCAATTGCGCAAGTACTTGCGCAAGTATTTGCGCAAGTACTTGCGTAAGTGCGCAAGTACGCAGGTGCGCAAGTACTTGCGCAAGTATGCATGTAGCATGTAGTATGCAAGTGCTTGCGCAAGTATGCATGTGCGCAAGTACTTGCGCAAGTGCGCAAATACTTGCACAAGACATTATACAAACAGATATATACCTATATAAAAGTAGAAAAGCTCAGTGGGGACTTCTGAAATTTGAAGTCCGAAGGCCGAATTCTGAAATCTTCAAATTCCAATTCAAATTCCAATTTAAAATTGGCTGCCAAAAAACCTATGAACAAAATTCCAATTAATCTGTCATAATAAAAATTTAAAAAAAGCCTGAAAAAACCCCGCATAAAACCTAGTCCAAACATTATTGTTACTTGAAAAGTCACATTTCCCCTCCTAGTTTTTAATAGTTCTCAGTAAATATACACACGTATAGACATACGTTACAATTACAGAATCCCTATCGAAAAGCGAGTAAAACATTATTTTTCTACTGCTACCTTATATCAATCAATCAATCAATCAATCAATCAATCAATCAATCAATCAATCAATCTAATAATATAAATAATATAAATGTGCTGTTATGTACTACGTACTATATCCAGGAATGGTCTGATCAGGTTCATGAACAATAAGATGGATCATTTTTCTGGAAATTGCACGTCATCCCCCCCCCCCTCCCCACGCACAAAGAATGGGGGCATAATCTGATCTGTAATGTTTGTCCTGATGTTTGATACTTGTCCATTTCTGACCCGAGTATTGTATGTTTTCTCTACTCACCATTTAATTATAAAAGAAATTAAGCTGATAATAAATGAGTGGATTGAATGAGGCTGAATGAATGAATGAATGAATGAATGAATGAATGAATGAATGAATGAATGAATGAATGAATGAATGAATGAATGAATGAATGAATGAATGAATGAATGAATGAATGAATGAATGAATGAATGAATGAATGAATAAATTAATGAATGAACGAACGAATGAACGAACGAATGAAACAAACGAATGAATTATTTAATGAACGGACAAACGAACGAACAAATGAAAGAATGAATGTATGAATAAATGAATGGAAAAATTCGTGGTGTTATGTACTACGTACTATATCCAGGAATGGTATGATCAGGTTGAGATACAATAAGAATCTGGATCACTTTTTCTGGAAACTGCACGTCACCCCCCCCCCCTCCCCACGCACAAAGAATGCGGCATAATCTGATCTGGGGCGATGTAATGTTTGTCCTGATGTTTGACCATTTCTGATCAAATATTGTATGTTTTCTCTACTCTACTAATAAATTAGGAAATTAGCTGGTAATATATAATTAGATTGAATACGACTGAATGAGTTAATGAATGAATAAATGAACGAATGAATATAATTATGAACGAAAGAATGAATGAATGAATGAATGAATGAATGAATGAATGAATGAATGAATGAATGAATGAATGAATGAATGAATGAATGAATGAATGAATGAATGATTAAATAAATGAATGAATGAATGAATGAATGAATGAATGAATGAATGAATGAATGAATGAATGAATGAATGAATGAATGAATGAATGAATGAATGAATGAATGAATGAAAGAATAAAAAAAATGAATGAATGAATGAATGAATGAGTGAATGAATGAATAAATGAATGAATGAATGAATAAATGAATGAATGAATGAATGAATGAATGAATGAATGAATGAATGAATGAATGAATGAATTAATGAATTAATGAATGAATGAATGAACGAATAAATGGAAGAATAAATGAATGAATGAATAAATGAATGAATAAATGAATGAATGAATGAATGAATGAATGAATGAATGAATGAATGAATGAATGAATGAATGAATGAATGAATGAATGAATGAATGAATGAATGAATGAAAAACATAAAGAATGACAGTATGAACATGATGAATGAAATAATGAATGAATGAATTAGTTATTGAATGAATGAACGAACAAACGACATAATAAATGAATAAACGAATGAATAAATAAATGAATAAATGAATAAATGAATAAATGAGTTAATAAATGAATTAATAAATAAATAAATTAATTAATTAATTAATAAATGAATTAATAAATTAATTAATTAATTAATTAATTAATAATTAATTAATTAATTAATTAATTAATTAATTAATTAATTAATTAATTAATTAATTAATTAATTAATTAATTAATTAATTAATTAATTAATTAATTAATTAATTAATTAATTAATTAATTAATTAATTAATTAATTAATTAATTAGTTAATTAATGAGTATATGAATGAATAAATGAACTAACAAACGAACGAACGAACGCATATATAATGAATAAATGAATGAAAAGAATGAATGAATAATAAATAAAAGAATAAATGAATGATTGAATAGATGAATGAATGAACGAATGAATGAATGAATAAACGAATTAATGAATAAAATAACCAACGAATGACGAACTGAATACCAGAGAGGGTGACGAGCCCGCAAGCTCCGGCTTGACAGGCATTTACCTAACCACCACACCCACGGACTTTCGTCTAGATGAGTTCGTGAGAGTAATTAATGACGACGTTTTAAATGAATTCCAATTTCTGTGATGCGATGGCAGCACCAAATAAGTGAAACGTGTCATGTTGTACTTTAGCAGTTAAATGGTTAACTGGGCAGGTTTTTTTTAAACGTTTAAACATGTTAAACGGTGGGGGTCTGTTCATGCTGTTAGTTTTTGGCCTTTCTGTAGCTGAAATGCTGAATTAAGAGAAAAATAGCCAAGATATATTTATTATATGGTCAAAAACAAGATTTTATTAGTTTATTATCAACTCTTTACCTTTATATGTGTAGGCTCCATGCGAAACTATTTCACAGAAACAAATAATTTTACCATGTTTACGGGATATAGCATCTGTGACTGTTTTTGTTTTACCTTTGTTTGTTTTTTTGCTACTCCCTAAGGTGAAGCAAAATATACAAATTCTGCATAAACAGTACCGTCTATATGATAAATAAGCTGTACATAGCAGTGAAAATGCAAAAAAAAGCCTGGCTCGGTTGTTTATCCATAAAAAGAATTAGGGACGGTAGATCGGCACCTAAATCGGCACCTGAAGATAAGGTCGGTCGGGTTATCGGAAACAAACATTTTTTTGTTTAGGCCCAACCATTACCGTTATTTATGTACCCCCCCCCCCCCCAACGTTTTATCAATACTAATAGGCCTGAGACTTTATGCTAGGAAAATATTGTAATTATCATGTAGATACAATGCCAACACTAAAACTAGATGAAGGATAATAGTTCAGCGTAGTCTAAATAGTATGGATAGGGGTGTGCATCTTGTTTATTACCTGGGGAAGCGATTAGCCTAGCTACTCAATACTGTTAGCAGGTTAGGCACTGTGAACAGTGGTGTTTGCCATGCTCTGGTGACTTGGTTCCAAGTTTTATAAAATATCAGCTACTTAGGCCTATGCTATGGGACATTTAATTTAGACCACAGTGGTAGTAGGCCTACCCAGCAAACACGATACGTTGAGCCAATGCTGGTGGTTGATCCAGCATTGCAGACATTGGACCAACGATACACCGTCATTGGGTCAACGTCTCGTGTTTTCTGGGTATTAACAGATTAAAGTCTTTATGCCTACATGATATGCCGACTGGCGTCGCCGCACTTCCATTGTGACTGGGTTGAAAATTCAACAACCCCGATAGTGGCCATTAGGGTGTATTCCCAGAAAACATTTGTATAACATTTATACAACGTCGGCCCAGCGTCGAAGACGGCGTCGAAGACGTTGGTCCAACATGGTATAAATGTTATACAAATGTTTTCATTTGTATAACATTTATACAAAGTCGGCCCAACGTCAAAGACGTTGGTACAACATTGTATAAATGTTATACAAATGCTTTGTGTTTGCTGGGTTATCACCCCTTAGCGGGCCACCATTCAATCTCAAAGGGGGGAGGGTGTATTTTTTTAAATAAACAATTTCGGGCGGAACCTGCGTGAAATAAATAATTCACTTCAAGAACTGTTCTATATAAATGTATGTGATAAAATTTGACATTTTCAGCGCGCCGCCAAGCTGGGTTGAAATCAATATTTTGTCCGCCCCCTCCCCCTAGGGATTGAATGGTGGCTCCCTTATTGTTTATACATGATGTAGGTTAGGCAAGCTTTAATCACCGTGTGTTTACAGGTTTCATACAGGAAAATAAAGATAAAATTCTAGGACTTTCCAGGAACGTTTTGTAATTTTCAAGGACATAGGCCTAATTCGACATTCGGGATATGACAAGATTTAATTATAGCAGTGAATAATGTCACAAATAAACCGACCGTCACAACATATTTAGTAAAGATAAAAAAAAATCAGATGTGTTTCAATCCAGCTGCAAGCGAGTTTAAATCATGGTGGAAAAATCTAACGTTTAACAGCAAATGAGACATTTAGCGGTTGTTGCCGATTCCTCCTTTTGAATAGGCCAAGCTTTGAAACTAGGTTCAGTTAGCCACTTATATCATGTATATTGAAAGTGACAAAACCTAGTGGGCTGCAGATTTTGTGCTTTGTTGTAACTAGTTTAGGCGTGAATAGGCCTATACTCTACATCGAATAGACTATGTATACGTGGACAATAGAGTTGTGTAGGCCTACATGTAGTCTGAGCAATTAACAAATTGGATAAGCCTGCATGTGTAGGCATACTGTCCGACAAAGACTTTGTGGTCAGGTCTGTTGGTATCACTAAATTATAATCTCCCCACTACATCCATTACTATAGTTCCAAGAAGACGAGGCTCAGTGTATCGACCAGCAAACAAGAGACACTGAACCAATAATGGGTTAATGTTGGGCCAGCGTCGCAAACGGTGGACCAACATTGAACCAGTATTTCCTGCATCACAGCTAACACGGGACGCTGATCCAATGCTGGATCAATGTTGGCCATCGTCTGCGACGCTAATCCAGCATTGAACCAGTACAGGATCAACGTGACGCGTTTGATGTGCTGAATTATTGGAACCTTTAAGGGCGGGGGCCCAAGGGTAGTGGTTAGCACCGCTGCCTTTCACGCCAGAGTCCGGGGCTCGGTTCCCGGTCTCGGCGGTTTGAAAGAAACAAAATTGTTTCTTCCCCATCCACGTGTGAAAGTTAGTATTGTGGGGAGCCTCCGTGACCGAGAGGTAGCGTGCTCGGCCTCAGACCGCCAGGGCTCGAATTTCGAATCCTGTGTCTGGAGGACAGTGTCATCTCAATCATCTCACCATCCTCAGGAGGTTCTCCTGGCCCAGTTTAGCCTATATGTGCACAAAGGTGGCCTAAAGCCCGATTCATTTCATTTGGAACCTTCAATCACAGATCAGTCACCCATCTCGTTAACACGGTAGTTTGAACAACACAGGTTGATTAACAGTTACAGCTTTGATTGATCTCACAGGTAGGCCTATGACGTTGAATTCAGGTTCACTCACTGTAGACAACATTTAGCCAACACTGTGTCAACAACATCTCTGCCAGCTGTACACGTTGACGTGTGGACAGGGCTACACCTGCCAATGACGGATGTGCCAGCATTGTAGCCAGCAGTATGCTGCAGTGCGAGGGGTCAACGCAGCATGGTTGCAGGACAGTGGGTATGGTCATTCAGTGTACATACGGGATAACCACAATAGGCCTATTAACTGAAGACCACCCCACAATCACAGTGACGTGTTGTCTTTACGTATTAGATAATTAGTGAAGAACACTGCATTATTAGGAAGAAGCCTCTAAGGGCGTAGCCCTAAGAGGCTTCTTTCTAATAATGCCAGTGTTCTGAACTGATTATCGGACATAGTCGTTACCAGAACCCCTCCCCTGTGTCTACACCACCTTTAAACTCCAAAAAATTCCATGAACCAAAGTTTTGTTTATTGTTGAAATTTGGACACGCCCATTTATAGGAGAGGGGTTGTGTGCGCATATAGAAACTGATAACAAAAGTAAATCTGGTGTCATTTAGAAAAAATAGTACTTGCTGGTAAGACGTGCTTCATTACAGTAACTTGATTCTTGATGTTTCCCAATCATTAATAAATATTTGGTATGTACAATATAACTTTTTTTTATACATTATTAGGCAATTTATGT
>OZ024915.1:4198845-4678845 GCA_964017125.1 Flabesymbios commensalis
CTAGTGAACTACACACAATTTAAAAAAAATCTAAAAAAAATATATTGGCTTACTACTAGCACCAGCTGGGACAAGCAACCTAAAGATAAAACCAGTCTGCACAACAGGGAACAGGGTACCAAATGATTCAACACAAAGTAGGACCTTGCAGTGATGGGAAAAAAAATAATAAATGAAGGTACAGAAAGGTTAGTCTAGACTACAGTAGTAGTACGCATAGTCTGGAGGTGCAGTAAAGGAACTGAAAAAATTGTAAATGACACTAAGTAGACTAAGGGCCCGTTTCCATTGGTAAGGTTTAACCCGCGCGGGTGCCATATTATCCAGCCTTTTTTAAATCCATGTATCAGTTCCATACACGCGGAACCCGCGCGGGTGATTTGCCGCGCGGGTAGAAAATCGAACAATGTTCGATTTTTCCCGCACCGCATGGCAAAAACGCATGGGGAATTCTAGAAAATGACGTCACACAGATGGGCTTTCTCGTGTATCGCCGCGTGTTGTGCAAAAATTGTGAGGATAAACCTAACTTGGACATATAGGCCTAACCACCTGATAATCTGCAAATATGGCAACCGAAACCCCATCTTTAACCCCATTAAATGTGGACAAGAAATGTGTGGCAGAAAATTTCTATGAAACTAGACGTGGAATGAATGACAGGTAGGACTATTTATATAGCAACCCTAGTGGGCAGGGGTCGAAATTAACGCTATACTGTGGCTGAAGTGCCATTCTCGCTACAAGCCTATTGCAGATAATCTGACACAGTATCCGACAGGGGCGGATCCAGTATTGAAAATTATATATTTTGGCGATTTTAGCGGATTTTTAAAACTATTCGGCAGAAATAAAAGAACGTGCACCCACACTACCAGACACTTGCATGTGCCCCAGGTGAGGGCGTTATTGGCATCATCACCACTACCATCACCACCACCCTCGTCATCACCACCACCAACATCATCACCAACACCAGCATCATCACCATATTCATCACCACCACCATCATCATCATCACCACCACCAGCAGCAGCAGCACAACCACCAGCACAATCATCACCATCAAAATCATCACCACCACCACCATCATCATCACCAACACAATCACCATCACATCACTATCATCACCACCATCGTCATCACCACCATCACAATCACCATCATCCGGTGACTCATCAGCGGCAGGTTATCATTTTGGGTTTTGGTTTTGACAAAGTTGGGACAGCTGCCAAAATGTTGTCTCTAATCAGCCTGAAGTGTGAATCGTCAGTTCTGTTTTATCTGCTTGACACTGACGCATCCTGCTGCTTTGTTTCCAGCGTTCTGCCTGCCTGCTTTCAGGAATTACATGTGGCACTCGCTGCAGTGTTATCAAATCATCGTTCACCTCCTTTGCTTCAGACATCAGTACCACTATGGCCCAATGCCGTATCTGGCCAAGTACATGTATCTACGTCCGAAGCGATCTCTAGCTATGTCCGAAATTCACAAGTTGTAGGCTAAATTAGACTGTTACGAGTATACCAGAACCCAATACTCGAACCTTGCTCACCACGTTGACGTTCACTGACATGCGCGACATTCGCTGACATTTTAGTCCATGCAAGCTTACTCCTACGACTTCTACTGCTGACAGTTTATCTGACTGACTTGCCAAATCGTATTGAAGGAATCGCAGCCGATCCGCAACAAGATCAACTGGGAGAGACGTATTTCCTTCAATCGAAATAAGTGGCAGCAGGGAGGTTGCCATCAAAGTCTGTAATCCGTTACTTTATTGGTTCCTTCTTTTCGTTTGTTCTTTCTTCCTTCATTTCTGCCTCCCATGCGCATCTTCATCTATCTAGTTGTCTGCTACCGGCAGACTGCCTGGATATCACGTATATGTGCTGTGATTTCAGAACCCCCCTCTTCCCTGGCCAACTCCTGCAGGCCAGACAATCTGACCTGAGTGTGACCTCCACACAACAGTCAGTAAACCGGTGACGTCATAATGAATATTCATGTTGCTCGCATCCCCTCCTTTTCGTACAGGCCTCACACGCACCTGTTGTCAAGTAGTCTGACGGCCTGACCTGACGGGGCAGGGTGCCCATGCGCTGCCCTAAACTAGCCCAGCCAGCTGTAGAATGTTGAAACTGGCCAGGTTCCAGCCTGAGCTATGTCATACCACGTACAGTCATTTATCGAGCCTCCTGAGTTGCTGGTCATCCTCACGAGGCAAAAATAATCTTGTTGGTTAGCTAATCCAACTTAAACATTTTACGTACCTCATGAGGTGATGACACTCCTCCTGAAGTGATGACACTCTTCCTGATGGGAGAATAATCCTGATGGCACCGTTTGTCAATGAAAAGTGTGGCTCGCCAATTAAGCTGATTGCCCAGCCTAATCATTGTTCGTACCTCTGAAATGATGACACTCCTCCTAAGGTACTTATCCTGAAGCAACAGCTCGCCAATGAAAAATCCTGGCAACCAAGCCAATGAAAAATCCTTGGACTGCGAGTCCAATTAAAAGTCCACAGATTTAACAATCTAACGCATTCCAGATTCACCAGCATCGCTGGATTTAATAACGGGCTTGTGTATAAAGACAACGAACTCTTGTGCTGGGTCTCATGTTCAGGATCATCTTCTCACCTATTTATTAATACACTTACATCATGGTTATAACATGTCCACAGACAATAGTCAGTCCTTACTCTATGGTGGTTCGCGCATCTCTCTCAGAGCTCTCTCGCTCTTTGTCTCTGGCTGTCTCTATGTTATAATTCTGCGCCTGCGCGCAGGCAGACTTCTCCGAGTATAATATAGAATAACTGTGCCATCCTCTAGCCTTGTTCACACAAGTAACTCAACTAACAAGAGACACTGAGCCAATGCTAGCCCAATGTTGGTCTGATGTCTTAGACAGTGGGCTAACCCCAAAACAACATTTTTTGGACTAGCTGCTCACAATCATCTCTGCCACCTTTTTACATCTAAAACTTCGGTCTCAGTGATACGTTTGCATGACCACTATCGACCCTTTTATTTGAATCTAATTACTACTCACACCTAGCTACTTAAAGCAGCCCCTTGGGATGACATCAATTTTTGTTTTTAGTTTTGTAGTGAGGTAGTGTATCCCCCAGATCATGATTTTATTTTTTTCAGAGTTTTTAGATTTTTAAAAATATTTCTTATTAATATTTCTATGAAACCGCTTAAAACCCAAACAAACTTTTTGTATACCTAAACACATGCTGAAGGACGATTGAATGTTCCTACAGCACTGGGCCACATGTTGATGCCGTCGGCCCAGCGTTGAGCAGACAATCAGTATTGCAGGTGTATCACTTCATGTCCTGACTATAAGACACCAATTAGCGGCCAATTAGCGGAGATTGCTGATTGCCCAAGACGTGGGAATATGTGATGTGAAGTGCTGTATATTGCTGACTTGTTTTGTTTGTCTATATACGACCTGGAAATATAACTATTTCACTCTTTTTCGGTGCTTTAAAATTGTTTTTTGACTTTTTTGTATTTTTAGTTCAGATCAGTAGGCTATATGGCTTCATATAAGTGAAATTTTCAAAATTGACAACATTGAAAATGTCTCATCCTAAGGGGTCCCTTTAATGATATAATAAGGATTACATAATATCTGTATTACTAGTGGGCAGACCTGTAGCTTGCGACGTCACGTTGTAGATCTTGTTCATGGCCTTCCAACCGTGCCCTGGATCCACAAATGTCTGTTTGGCAGAACATCCTCACTATCAATGATATAATGAGGCATGTTCGCATCTGTCTTAGTGGCAACGCTGGAACAACACAACGCTTAACTATGGCATTGCTGACCCAACGGTGGCCCAACTTCATACATAAATACAATGGTTTAATAATAATTGTTTCCCGTTATGCATTTAGCTAATATAACACACTGCTCAACACAAATAATTGAACTGCATTCTGAAACTATTATTACTGTTACTACAGGTCAATAGTTCATACACTGTTAATATTGACAATTAGCGACACGTCATTATTGCACCATCACCATAGGACAATACAGTAAGGGGTCATATATTATTAGAATGACACAGCTGTACAAATGGGAACAGCAGTAGCTGCCTACTTGACAAGTCAGCAGTTACTGCTGTTTGTCTTTGAGCTGCAGGATTCTCTTCTGCCATCGAGTACTGGCATACTGACCGCCGAGCAAAGACAAAAAGCAGTAACTGATTACTTGACAAGTAAGCAGTTACAGCTGTTTATTTCAGCAGGGAAGATCTGGTCTAAACTGGTTACAAAACTGAACAGAGGCCTCTTTAATGCCTCATGACCCATCGACCAAACTGAACAGAGGCCTATTTAATGCCTCGTGACCAGCCACATGAGACGACGACCTAATGCTGGCTTAATGTTGGCCCATCGTCTCAGATACTGGCCCAACATTAAATCAGCATTGAGTGTAGACGTGTCTTGTTTATTGTGTTGAAGATACCACACAAGAGTCACGTGAGCCAGTGTAAACAGTGATCCAATGCTGTGTAAACGTTGGCCTATTGCTTACTCTTCCCAGTATTAAGTCAGCACTGGTTTTATGCATCACTTGGTTTCTTGGTCCATACTCTCGTACAAGTTAGATATATTGTAGGCTTCTGATTGGTCGAGATGGCCATCTTGACGATATATTATAACTTGTACAAGAATACAGGCCCAGAGACTGAACCAAACATGGTAAATCAATGTTGGGTTATAGTTGACCCATCGTCTACACTTCTGGCCCAGCATTAAATTAGCATTGCCATGGTTTTATGTATTTTCTGCAGGGCCCTGCACATAATCGACACTGATCACCTTCGCGTAATTTCAGACGACCATACCATCAAACACCAGACGTTGACACAATGTTGGTTTATAGTCGGTGACGGTGGACCAACATTAAGTCAGTTATGGTTCAATTTCTACTGTTCACTGTACTTTGGTTTGATTGTGTGCCGACAATAAACTAACATTGGAGCAATGTGTACTGTTTGCTCTTGTCGGATATCCCTACACAAGCTAGGTCGGATGTTTGTCATTGGGGTTGTGCATACAAAGTGCTCCAAACTGTTCAAAGGCATGGAGTTTCCGATGTTGTCTATGGTACTGTGCACTATAAAGAACCCTTCAAGTCATTCTATAAGGGTAGGGCATTGTCCCGACTTCGGGCTTCCTTCTGTCGCGATATTGTGATGATTGTGTCGAAAGCCACTTAAAGCAATATTCAAAATATTCACCCTCCACAGGCTAGCCAGGGTATAACGTCTAGTGTCAACGTCCAGGGTCAACGTCTAGTGTTTGCTGGGTCGGCACCTGAAATCAGAGTTGGTGTAGGTGAGGGCCGATGGTGTCTGTGGCCTAGAAACTAAGATGCATAGAACCAATAATGATATAAGCTGCATATTGTGATTTAAATTTCACAGTTTCCACCCACTTAGAGTCGTGGCTCATTGTAGAATCCAGGATTAAAATCCCAGATTCTTTATAATATACAACAAGCAACATATACATTATGCTATGAACCAAATGTTTTATGTTGCTGGCTAGGATACATAGGTGAACAGGGCGTACATCTACATGCACGCCCATATATACATATATATATATATATGTAGTTATATTACATATGTGTATATATGGAAATACCCACCTATGGATCCTATTAATTTACCATTATTATTATACCTATTATTATTACTATATTTATTCTATTATTCAGCTCTATTAAACCTCGCCAGTAGACGGACTAAACAGGTGGTTTACATAACACAGGAACCACTATAATCCCCGTGACTTCTGAGCCACTGCTATGTTTACGACCTGTTGTGCGTGCTCACTACAGACGATCTTACCATTGAACAAACCTGATAAAGACGGCGCGCATTGTTCAAAGGAAGCGATGAAAGGGTGGCGACGATGACCCTGATGGTCATCGTCACCACCCCCCCTCACACTAACCTAGGCGGGTAGGTGGGGTAACGCTGGCGATGACACCGACGTTCATCGTCGCCTAACCCCTCCCCCTCGCCTGCTGGGCCAGGTGGTGCTGATCATCGGGATGAGCAGCGCCGATACCCTGGCCAATGAAATGAAAACATGTATTTTAATGAATGTAATAAAAGAACGGACACTGGTGACTTAGATATTTGCAGTACTAAGAAAAGGAGAGCTGAACGTGGAGCTAATGAATGGCTGCCACTACAAGTCACCAGTCATGTCTTATTAATTATCAAGAGTTGTTGACAATTTTTTCACTTCATGTCAATGCTATGGCATTGAGTTCCTGGACACTGACGACACGTCAGATGCGTTGATAAATGTCGGGGTGAAACCCGATCTTACAACTGGCGATCTTACCATTCGACCATTAGTGAAGAGATAGGATGGCTAACGCTAACATACCACTCACCATGACGGGCGAACAGTTTCAGCATCTAGCTAATATGTTTGTAGCTAGTAATGCTGAGATGCTTAGACACACGAAGATACAGAGTGCCGCCACAGGGATTGACCGCTGTGACGGATCAGTACCTGAACTTACAAGAGAATGGATTCAGGCGATCAGTGGATGGGAGACAGAGGAGCCAAGCCCGGATTTTCTACTGCAGCTGATTAAAACAACCACAACAGGAGACCTACTCCAAGAGGTAAGGAGGTGGACGACCCAGCCCCAGGCCGCAACCACATGGCCACAGTTACGAGCGAAAATTTCTGATCATTTTCTCTCAGCTTGTGAAACCACCCGCCTCCCAACCGCATTAGAGTCGATCAAGCAGAAAGTTGATGAGACCCCTGCTGCTTACATACGTCGGTTTAAGTCAGATGTTAGCAGAGCATATCCTAACACTCGTGAATCCGCGGATGAGCAGAGGGTAGTCATGACGTTTCTGAAAGGATTCAGAGACAGATCCTTTGCCGGCCTCATTTTTGAGACAGAAAGAACGACCACCCTGGAAGAGGCCGTGACAGTGGCCCTAGAAAAAGAAGCAAAGCGTGAGAAACTGGATCAGGCGCTCGGCCAACATGAGCCCATGGAGATTGGTGCAGCTGACAAGGACAAGGAGGCTGCAAATAGAGTGTTGTCCATTATCCAGACCATGGAGCGACGCATGGCACAGCTCGCATCTACTGTGGACCAACACGAGTCACGGCTGACCGCCCCACCTCGCGGATCCAGACCACAGGAGGACTGGGGATCACGAGAGAAACCGCGACGTGACAGGCAATGGAAAACATCACGCAAACAACAAGGCAGAGAGAGGGACACCAGGCAACGACCCACAGGACCACACTGGACACACGAGGGTGAGCCAATATGTTTTTCATGTAACAGAGTGGGCCATATGAGTTATGCCTGTACCTCTTCCCAAGCCAAGAATACGGCTTCGGGGGGCCGGTAGTGGCAGCGCTACGACCGTGTCGCATTGGGCTCCAGCTAGACATAGCAGGAGAACAGGTCCATGCCCTACTCGACACAGGCGCTACCAAAACGCTCATGGCTGAAAAAACATACCTAAACATGTGTCTCAAGTTGGGTCGACCATCACTTCTTAGACCAGCCGGCACAGTGTGTGGACTAAGTGGCACAACTCTACCTGTCATAGGGGAGACAGAAATTAAAATTGAAAACACGGGCACAATTAGTGTGCTAGTGACAAAAGATTTCCCCCATGCAATTCTCCTCGGTAGTGACGCGCTGACCCAAGGACAAGGTAAAATTGACTATGCAGAGAGGAGAATGACGTGGTATGGAAGAGACTTTGAAATCACTCCCTATACAGACTCCCTCCCGTATACTGCGTCAATTTATGACAGTTGTGGCCACCCAGGGATTGACGAAGTGATGCGCCAATACACAGACGTATTTGACGAGGACCTGTCCAACCTCGGTCACTGTGACATCATTCCCCTCACAGTCAACGTGGACGGACACCGCCCCATCAGGCAAAGAGCCTACAGGACCCCACTACCCAAACGGAATGTGGTAGACGAGCAGGTGGATGAAATGTTAAAAGCAGGAGTCATTCAGACGTCCAAATCACCATGGGCGGCACCCGTCACATTAACCCCTAAGAAAGACGGCTCTTACCGTTTCTGCATTGACTACCGTTAAATGCAGTAACAGTAAAAGACTGCTACCCCCTACCCCTTATCCAGGACATATTCGATCAACTTGGAGGCGCAAAATTGTTCTCTACCCTGGACCTCAAGAGCGGGTACTGGCAGATCTCTGTAGACCCCAAGGACAGACAGAAGACAGCCTTCACCTGCCACAGGGGACTCTTCGAGTTCAACAGGATGCCAAAGAACCATGGACAAAGTCTTACACGGTTTGATTGGTGTGTGTTGCTTTGTGCACATTGACGACATCATTATCTATAGTCCCAATGCCGCAGAACACGCTCATCATCTCAAGCTAGTGATGGATAGACTACGGCCAGCGGGTCTAAAGGTAAGACCTTGGAAGTGCAAAATTGCACAAACAGAGGTGAAATTGATGGGCTACATTGTCAGCACGGACGGCATATCCAGTGACCCAGAGAAGACGAGGGCTATTGCCACCATGTCAGCACCAACGTCAGTCTCAGAGGTGAGAAGTTTTCTGGGTCTGACTGGCTATTACCGGCAGACTATCCCAGACTACGCAAAAATTGCAGCCCCACTAATTACCCTAACCCGTAAGAGTATTAACTGGGCTTGGGGCCCAGTACAACAAACAGCCTTTGAAACCCTTAAGAATGTCCCCCAGTCCAACCACGTACTGGCATACCCTCAGACTAACAAACCCTACCGCCTGTACACAGATGCCTGCGACTACACAGTCGGCGGCATCCTAGTGCAGGAGGGGGAGGATGGAGTCGATCGGGTAATACAGTACGTGTCCCAACAACTTGACCCCACACAGAAACGATGGGCTACTATTGAGAAAGAAGCCTATGCCATCGTTTACTGTTTACAAAAACTAAGGGCATACCTTTGGGGGGCACGTTTCACAATTTTGACTGACCATAAGCCACTGAGATCATTATTCCAGAATGAAATGGCTAACACTAAGACCCAACGATGGGCCGTCCTTATTGCTGAATTTGGGGCTGACATACAGTATAAAGAGGGCCGTAATAATGTCAGAGCAGACATGTTAAGCCGCCTTCAAACTCCTCACGTGGCTAGTATTGTACACAAAAACTATATAGAGCCACAAGAGGGAGCTACTAGTTGGTCACTGCCATTAGATTTTGCCGGCATTGACAAAACTGCACTAATCGAGCAGCAGCACAGGGCATTCCCAGCGGAATGCCAGGCTGCAGGGGACCCAGACAATGAGGATTACAGGTTTGAAGATAATGTTTTATTTTCAACTAAACGTCCTGGCCCCCGACAAGCCCAGTACCCCAGAATTTTGTTGCCACCAGCATGGCAAGCTACGGTGATTGACAGGTGTCATCAACAAACCGGACATGATAAAGAGGCCAAAACTGGAAGTGCTATCAGGGAGGCATATGTGTGGCCCTGCATGCGCAGATCGATTGAACATCAACTGTCCTTTTGTGGCACGTGCCATACACACCGCACCCGGCCCGAACACGTTGCACACGGTCGCATGCCAGACCCATGTTATCCACACCAGTACGTTGGCATGGACTTGATAGGCCCATTTACCAGGTCAGAGCGTGGACACGTGTACATGTTTACATTAATTGACCACCTGACTGGCTGGGCTGATGCTTTCCCCATCAGTAATAAACGCGGCAGTACAATAGCTGACATATTGAACCGCAAATATTTTCCCAGATACAGCCCCCCAGAGGTCCTCATCTCTGACAATGGGACAGAGTTTGTTAACGCACCCGTGTCAGACCTATGCAAGACATGGGGTGTGGAACGGCGAACCACTACCTCAGAGTAACGGTAAGGTAGAACGGTTCCAAACCCCCCCCCCCAGAATCCTGACGTCCTACAAGATGACAGAATCGCGATACTGGATCGCACCTGGCGGGGAGCACGGGCCGCCCTCGCGTCAGAACGTGAGATTAATGAGAAACGCCAGGAGAAGAAAAAGTTAGCAGACCCCCTCAGTTTAGGCGATGCCGTAGTACTGCTTAAACCAGGGTTGCCTGTAACTTTTAAGCCCCGGTGGAGCGCCAGATGGGAAGTAATCAGGGCCAGACACCCGGTTTACTGGATTAGACACCTTCCCTCTTGGGAAGAAAAAGTGTTTAACAGAGAGAAGCTGCGGCGGGTCCCAGATGGACTGGGATATGCTACCTGACACTGAGAGACAGGTAGATAACACTCCAACAGACGACACACCAACACCGCCCAAGGATACCCCCTCCCCGGCCTTTCATCTCCCAATACCCCCTCCCCGCAACCCCATAGGCGAACCCCCAGCAGATGTTATCACTGCTCCGGCGACCCTACCACCAGCAGATACACACGTCCCACCACCCCCACCCCATACCCCCACACACGTCTCGCCACCCCCACCCCATACCCCCACGAGGGAGCCGCCAGCAGATGGTAACACTGCCTGGGCTACCCCATCCACGCAAAACACCCACAATCCAACACACACCCCTCCCTCTAGGACTGACCAGGGTCAACCAATGGACATAGCTCGTGACACTTCAACTGATATGGACGTTGGTAAACAGCCACAACTACGCCGATCAAAACGCAAACGACAGCAAACGTCTGACAACCAGTTTGCAGGATGGCGCAAAGAAAACAAGCGTGGACGTGTAGCATGTTTACACTATACCTGTTTCTAGCCACCACCCGCAGCACGAAACAGTGGGCACACAAACTGATTGACGGAGTCGAGATTGAAGTGGACGAGGAGACGGCGATAATTCAAGGTGAACTAACCACATATATCACTATTACTAAACCAGAGTACCCGATAGCTCTTCTGCAAAATTTAAAGCCAGTATTAAAATTTTGGAAGCGAACACCTCCACACCGTGGTCGGTGATAGCAGTCTCTCGACTTCACGTCGCTGAACAATTCATTACCACGCCGGTCTCATGGTGGACCCCTCCTAGGACCAGACGCGGAGTGGTGAACGGTGTAGGACACGCTATGCGCTTCCTGTTTGGCACAGCCACAGATAGTGAATTGAAGGAGGTTAAGCTGGTGTTAGAAGAGATGCAACACAACCAGGATACGACGCTCCTCTGGATTGATCAGTTCACCATTGCTATCAACCACACCTACGAAGAGGTACAAATTAATAGAAATCATATAAACTTATTAATTAAAGAAGTACAAGGTATCTCGTCCGAGCTACAAAACGGCCTGTCAGGTGTACTACGCCAAATACGCATGGTCAGAAATCAACAGGCTGTCAGTGAAATAGTCACCCAGATGGTGATTGCCGCCCAACAGTACACCCAAAAATGTGACTTATGGCAAGAACGAAAGACACATTTAGAAGCAGGACGACTTACTGAATCTTTACTCCCCCCTTCAACACTCAAAACTATCCTCTCATCATTAAAAACACACCCTGGTACCATCATTGATCCCCTCCAATGGTAATATGAACACATTCCCATCACCCCTGTCTGGAACGACGATGTGCTCTTCTACAAGGTAAAACTGCCACTGATCTCACCCGAACAATGGCACTTTGCAACATTCACCACGTGGCCAGTGCCAATACACCCATGGCAAGCCACACTTATTTTACCTGGACACATCCTCAGAGACACACGGAGCGGCGGAGAGATATATCCCCGAGATGCCAGGGAAAACACCCTCGGGTATGTAGACGAGGACTCGTCACTCAAGGCCACTTACGGCTGTCTGACACACCGTTTTGCTGAAAACCCCTCCTACGACCCCACTTGCGCCATAGAGATGCGGCACCGCATACCTATGGACACTATTGCCCCCCACCATCGCAACGGTTTTGTGCTCACCACCAACGGCACAACACTCATTAGAGGATGTGTGGGTCTAGCGGAAAGAGAAACAGTACTACAAGCTGGAGTGTACCACATAGAGCTGGAATTTCCATGCAGCCTGCATGGAAAAGACTGGTTGCTGCGAACAATTTTCTCCCGCCGTATCAATAAAACTTTAAACCCGGAACCTGCTCGACAACCCGTGAATGTTACTATCACGGATATGCTGACAGAAAGCGAGTCGAGCAGGCCAGTACGAGAAAAATTACAGCAACTCGACGCGGTGAGGAAAATGCGACTACAAGTGGGCTCATTACGGCAAGTCCACATACCCACGGCCCGAACTAATGAACAGTTGCACTGGTTAAATCTATTATGGCTCGGTACTATACCACCCAGCATCATATTAGCATACTGGAAGAGACGGTTGTGTCAGAGAAAACCCAGAAAAACAGAACTGAAATTCACTACGTCCCAGTACAGATGTAGCTGGAGATGGGGTGATAACCTCGGATCACTCACCCTTTCAATTCGGCACAAAAACTTGCGCCTAACAGAGTTTAAATGTACATTCAATAAAACTAATTTTAGTAGTTTTACAAAATGTTTAGAAATGAATGACGATAGAGTGATTTTTCCTATTCATAAGGAACTAGCGTTTCAATGTACATTCAATAACACTTATTTTAGTACTTTTACAAAATGTTTAGAAATGAATGCCGATAGAGTGATTTTTCCTGTTCATAGGGAACTGACGTTTCAATGAATATTCAATAAAACTCATTTTAGTATTGTTACAAAATGTTTACAAATGAATACTGATGGAGTGATTTTCCAGCTCATAAAGAACTGATGGTTACTGCACATTCAATAAAACTCATTTTAGTATTTTTACGAAATGTTTAGAAATGAATGCCGATAGAGTGATTTTTTTCCTGTTCATAGGGAACTGACGTTTCAATGTACATTCAATAAAATCCATTTTAGTACTTTTACAAAATGTTTAGAAATGAATGCCGATAGAGTGATTTTTCCTGTTCATAGGGAACTGACGTTTCAATGAATATTCAATAAAACTCATTTTAGTATTGTTACAAAATGTTTACAAATGAATACTGATAGAGTGATTTGCAAGTTCATAAAGAACTGCCGGTTCAATGTCATTTCAATAAAACTCATTTTAGTCTTTTTACCAAATGTTTAGAAATGAATGCTGATAGGGTGATTTTCTCAGTTCATAAAGAACTGACGGTTAATGTACATTCAATAAAACTCATTTTTGAATTTTTACAAAATGTTTAGAAATGAATGTTGATAGGATGATCTTCTCAGTTCATAAAGAACTGACGTTCAATGTATATTAGTATTGTCATATTTAGTTTCGATCAGGATGATATCCTGTCTAAAAGAAAGGGAGGAATGTAGAATCCAGGATTAAAATCCCAGATTCTTTATAATATACAACAAGCAACATATACATTATGCTATGAACCAAATGTTTTTATGTTGCTGGCTAGAATACATAGGTGAACAGGGCGTACATCTACATGCACGCCCATATATACATATATATATATATGTAGTTATATTACATATGTGTATATATGGAAATACCCACCTATAGATCCTATTAATTTACCATTATTATTATACCTATTATTATTACTATATTTATTCTATTATTCAGCTCTATTAAACCTCGCCAGTAGACGGACTAAACAGGTGGTTTACATAACACAGGAACCACTATAATCCCCGTGTTTATCTTGTTTATGGCTAGGCTTAATAGACGTTCTGTGATCAAGCATGCAGGGGCAATCAGTTGTGTCGCCGCCAGACATCAGGATTGCATTCTGAGCCACTGCTATGTTTACGACCTGTTGTGCGTGCTCACTACAGACGGTCTTACCATTGAACAAGCCTGATAAAGACGGCGCGCATTGTTCAAAGGAAGCGATGAAAGGGTGGCGACGATGACCCTGATGGTCATCGTCACCAGCCCCCCTCACGCTAACCTAGGCGGGTAGGTGTGGTTACGCCGGCGATGACACCGACGTTCATCGTCGCCTAACCCCTCCCCCCCCCGCCTGCTGGGCCAAGTGGCGCTGATCATCGGGATGAGCAGCGCCGATACCCTGGCCAATGAAATGAAACCATGTATTTTAATGAATGTAATAAAAGAACGAACACTGGTGACTTGGATATGATTTGCAGTACTAAGAAAAGGAGAGCTGAACGTGGAGCTAATGAATGGCTGCCACTACAAGTCACCAGTCATGTCTTATTATTTATCAACAGTTGTTGGACTTATTTCTTTCACTTTATGTCAATGCTACGGCATTGAGTTCCTGGACACTGACGACACGTCAGATGCGTTGTCGGGGTGAAACCCGATCTTACACTCATGGCAGATGGAAACAATTTAATGTGAAAAATTATAATTCACTATTTTTCCCATTTTATTTCACTTGCGGAATAGATATATTTAAGCTGTGAAAAGTGTAAAGCTTTATTATCGTTTCTCGTGCTAAAGTTTTTATTTTGAATCGTCATTGCTATCTTGTCCTATCTTAGTTATTGAAAATGTCGTCGTGATAGCGCCGTCACAATGGAACAATACACTAAGAGGGGTAATATATTATTTGAATGACACAGCCGTGCAAAGACAAACAGCAGTAACTGCTTACTTCAAATGTAAGCAGTTACTGCTGTTTTTCTTTGCACGGTATGCCAGTACTTGATGGCAGAAGAGAATCCTGCAGCTCAAAGACAAACAGCAGTAACTGTTCAGTGTCTGCGACAATGGCCCACAATTAGGCTAACATCGAGTCAACGTCTTCTAGCTTCTGTGAACGTTTCATATCATGTTTATTGTATGTGCACTATGACTCAGCAAACACGAGACCTTTACCAAATGCTAGTTTAATGTTGGGCCGACGTCATAGACGATGGCCCGACATTAAACCAACATTGAATCAGCGTCGGGTGTTTGCTGGGATAACTACACATTGTGATGAGGGTTAGAATGGTTATTTTTTCCAATTTATATTTGTATACAATATCACGTTTATATTTTCAATACATACTCCTAAATATATTACTATTTTATCGCGGGGATCGACTTTATGCGTTTATAGACGTCAAACTTTTCTAGACGGTCCCCGCATTAAAAAGGTTCCCCGGCAGCGTCTGTGACGGCGGCGGTTATGACGGTGGTGTGTGCGGCAGCTCCTGTGATGCCGGCGGTGATTGTGCCAGCGGTGAATGTGACGGCGGTGATTGTGCCGGCGGTGATTGTGCCAGCGGTGATTGTGCTGGCGGTGATTGTGTCGGCGGCGATTGTGCCGGCGGTGATTGTGCCGGCGTTGAATGTGCCTGCACAATCGGGGGCGATTGTGTCGGGGGCGATTGTGCCGGCGGTGATTGTGCCGGCGGTTATTGTGCCGGGGGTGAATGTGCCGGCGGTGATTGTGTCGGCGGCGATTGTGCCGGCGGTGATTGTGCCGGCGGTGAATGTGCCTGTGGTGATTGTGCCAGCGGTGATTGTGCCGGCGGTGATTGTTCCTCCTTGTAGTAGAAATAGGTTGTTTTTGTCTTTTGTTTCACCGTTCATAATAATTGTATATAACGCGATAAGTATAATATACCTTCTCTTCACTATGCATTAAACTTATGTTTTTATTCGTGGGCCACTGTCTGCGACGGGGCCCAGCAATATACAAACATTAGAATAATCCAACTAAGTTATCTCATTTATATTTTTTGTTGAGGTATTTTCAGCATAGTTATAGTTATGTCAAGGAGAAAAAACGAAATTCGATAGATTTGTAGATCCGAATGAACGAATATTCGGATCTACGAATCTATTTTAGTTGAGTACTTTCTTCGACTTGAAATACACAGAATATGGGCAGGTGTTCCAAGATTTGCTATAGAAAACATCAATTTCATTGTCAGTATGGCTAAACCATGAAATATTAGACTTGCGATTTCATGGTAAAACCATATATTGTGCCCGACCTGGCCAGTAAACAATAACAGTAGATTCGTAGATCTGAATCTACTGTTTTAACAATAGACTGACGTCACGGGTGTATTTTAAAAAAAGTTAAGAATATATTTCACAAGCAGGGAATGTGCGGCAAAAACTAGGCCTACTCCACTGTCTGCCACCGTGCTGTAGGCCTGTAGGATTCTGACTTCGTTCAGTTAAGGTGGGAGTTATCCCCGGCTTCTCGGAAGCGGGAGGTTGTGGACGACCGCCTCGTTTCCGTACCTTGGTGACGGGTGCACACAATTGCAAACTGTGCGGCTTTGGTATTTTTCCCGCACTTCAGGCGTTACACTCGTCGACTACGGACGTGCCGAAGTTCGCTCTCACTAAGTCAGATGGGACGTGTCGTGCGCGGAGGTTGTGCTTTGTTGTTGCCAAATGTCAAACGAATAAACATGACAAGTGGAGAAAGAGTTTTATGATTTGTTTGGAACCGTCGACTCGACGGGGAAGGAAGTTTGAGTTTAAATGGTGAGATCGGGCAGATTCCCTCGTCGGCCATTGTGACCCCACACTAGAGGCTCCGACGGTCACTTACAGGTACTCTCGGCGCGAGGGGCTCCCCATCCCACCATAGGCCTACATACGAGATGTCAACATGATCAAAGCACTGAACATTAATTATTTGTGCAATGACAGACTAATGTTAGACAGCTTCTACAACAATAACGAGCATAAAAGTATAATGATTTTTGTCATTGAATAACTTTTTAAATTTTGAAAATATAAACATGAAATCGATTGAACGATCGACCGACTGATTGAACGAACTATCACATATAAGATCTGAAAAAAACTCTATTAATATATTAACTAAGGCAATTGCCAGCTAACAATCATGAAGAAAAATATATTAATTTTTGAAAAATAGACCCGAATTATGACACTAATTTAGAATTTACTAAGTACTATTTTATCAAATTCAGTGGCATTATATTTTCGTAGACGGTGGACAGACATTTGGCGAAGGCTGTAAAAGAAGCGATAATACGGCACCGCGCGGCGCAATGACATATAATAGTCATTACCAGGGTTGTTTTTCTATGTTTTTACTGGGCATTCTCTGAAATAATGTCGTATTGATTAAGTTCACACAGCATTATTAGATTTGACCTAGGTATTATTAGACGCCCAGACTATTGTTCTGACTGTCTACTGAGCTCTATCTGGCCGTCTACGAAGCACTATCTGGAAGCGACAAATAGACTGTATTGGTCCAGCATCAGTGTAATGTATTTCCAACGTTTTTGACGTTGGCCAAAATTTAACCAGCTTCGGGCCAAGGCTGCATGTTTTTTGGCTAATAATGCTTGGTACCCCTATCTCTGTGAGCAGCTCAGTCACTTGAACAGACGACCCGCATTAAACACGCAGCTCTGTGGCGGATGGAGAGAGGGGTCGCCGGCGGTACCACCTCCTCTGTTCAACGTACCCAAAACAAACACACGACCATATAAGGCCTATGAGCCGAAATATTTATAATATTTTTTACACCCTTTTGAAGCCGTATATTTCTCAACACAGTCAGTTGTAGGCCTCTAAACGGTGCTTATCTACCACCTCCTCTGTTCAACGTACCCAAAACAAACACACGACCATATAAGGCCTATGAGCCGAAATATTTATAATATTTTTTACACCCTTTTGAAGCCGTATATTTCTCAACACAGTCAGTTGTAGGCCTCTAAACGGTGCTTATCTACGTCAAAACAATGTTGAGCTATTGATGGTACAACTTCTGCGATGTTGGCCCAACATTAAACCGACATAATTTGAATGTATCCCGTTTGATGCATGGAATATGATATTGACCCGGCATTGATTTTTATGCTGAGCAATACCTGAAATTATATTTTATTCTCTTGATTTGGTATGATTTGTTATGAGCCATTGACTATTAGTTTGATTGTGAATGTCAAAGAAATATAAACATGAATATAAACATGATAAATTATTAAATATATACATATAAATATTACATTGAATTTTTTTAAATTAACATTAATCGCCTAGTAATGTAATGAATTTTTTTAAATTAACATAAATTGCCTAATAACGTATAAAAAAAAGTTATATTGTACATACCAAATATTTATTAATGATTGGGAAACATCAAGAATCAAGTTACTGTAATGAAGCACGTCTCACCAGCAAGTACTATTTTTTCTAAATGACACCAGATTTACTTTTGTTATCAGTTTCTATATGCGCACACAACCCTCTCCTATAAATGGGCGTGTCCAAATTTCAACAATAAACAAAATTTTGGTTCATGGAATTTTTTGGAGTTTTAAGGTGGTGTAGACACAGGGGAGGGGTTTTGGTAACGACTATGTCCGATAATCAGTTCAGAACACTGGCATTATTAGAAAGAAGCCTCTGAGGGCGTAGCCCTTAGAGGCTTCTTTCTAATAATGCCGTGTTCTTCACTAATTATCTAATACATAGTACGGCACCGAGCCGCGGCATGACGTACATGTAGTACAGCAATAGGCCACATCTCTACAGATTTATAGCCATATAATTATATTGTCAGCGAGACAGTGTGCATAAAAGTCCTGACATTAAATGATGGTGTAAACATCTAGGACTGACATTACATCGAGAGGTTGAATGTTAGTTAAATGTCGGTCCATCATTGTTGATACACTGCTCACTCTAGATCTGGTCGGAACAGGCAGCACAGTGCTCTGTGTAAATTGTTGATGGCGGCCGGGCAATAAAATAACATTCTACCAATGCATCGTGTTGGCTGAGGGGGGGGGGGGGTCTAGCAGACAAGGGAGCGAGACGTTGACTAAATGATGGCTTAATGTTGGTCCACCATCTATGACGTTGGCTCAACATTATTACATCATTGGGTCAACGTCTTGTATCAGCTTCTGACATCAGTTTGTAGAGATATTTTCTCCTGGCCCAGTTTAGCCTACATTTGCACAAAGGTGGCCTAAAACCCCATTCATTTGTAGAGATATTACCCAATGTTATCACAAAATCCCAATCTGTGGCCGATTAGAATATTCCAGTTAACCCTTGTCCTACTGAAATGTTTGTTTATTTTTCATACATTTGAAGATGGAATTGCTGACACAATTTCCAGCTTCAAATGACGAAAAATATTTCTATTTTTTTAACATGAATATACACTTTACATAAATCAATTATGTGATAAACTGAGAATCAAGTGCAACATAATTCAATAACTTAAGTGGCCTTTTATAAGGATTGAAACTCACTTAACCTTTAAAGCGATGACAATTTTTGTATAAACCATGGAGACCAAAGGGTTTTTTCAATTTGAAATCATCATAAATGTCTTAGTTACTCCTTCCGGTTCATTTGAATACCTATGTTATACTGTGAAACTCAATAGCCTTGAACTCCATTGTTGTCACCGAGGTAGCTAATACAATAGAGTATGGGGGAGGGGTCTTATATTACAAAAATTAGGAAATTAGAAAAAACATTTGTTATGCGACGTCATTTCTCATTAGATTCATGGGCGCAGAAATGTACATGAGGCATCAAGGAGACAAACATATGCTTCTCTAAATAAATGAGTCTTCAAACTATTCTTAAACTTATCTGAGTCTGTGTAATTCTTTAGTTCTGCAGGCAGTGCATTCCACAGTCGTGGCCCAGCAACAGCAAAGGCCCGGTCGCCAAAGGTCTTAGTTCTTGTACGTGGCTGTATGAATGTGATCTGTCGTGAAGAGCGCAGTGTGCACTTTACATCACGCTGCTCCAGTAGCTCACACAGATATTCGGGAGCTTTGCCATGAGCTGCAAGGAAGGTCAGCCATAGTACTTTATAGCAAACTCTCTGTTTCACTGGTAACCAATGTAGCTGCATTCGAACGTCAGAGATGTGTTCGTGACGACGCACACATGTTATCAGCCTTGCAGCACTATTTTGCACACGTTGCAGTCTATCGAGCTGGTACTGTGGTAAGCCCTGATATAGTGCGTTGCAAAAATCCAGCCTAGAAATCACCAGTGACTGGACGATTTGGCGAGTGGCAGTAAGTGTTAAATGTGATCTGATGCGGCGAATATTTCTCAACCAGAAATAAAATGACTGGCAAACTTTTCCAATTTGGGAGTCCATGTTGAGAGAACTGTCAAAAATTACGCCAATATTTCTTGCAGATGTTGTTGGTTGAATATTAGATTCTCCAATTGTTATTGGTTCAACATCAATATCACCACCACTCTGTGACGAGTCAATTCCGGGCATTTTTTGTCAATTCCAATTCAATACCAATTCCTTTTTTTTCAATTCCAATTCCCAGTCCAATTCCTGGAATTGAGTCAGGAATTCAGCTCAATTCCCATTCAATTCCGGAATTGACCCCAACTCTGGTGACGACACAAGGTAGACATACTCCTTTTTGTCATCGTTCAGTTTCAACCTGTGTATGACCATCCATGCACGTGTCTCTGCTATGCATTTTTCTATCTTGGTTAATGCGATCTTCCTATCAATATTATCATCAATGTTGAATGTCACATAAATCTGGGTGTCGTCAGCATATAGCTGGTAGCTCACACCATGTTTCCTACATATTGCTCCGATTGGGACTGTGTATTGTGTAAAAATAAAAGGCCCCAGGACAGAGCCTTGGGGGACACCATATCTTAGAGGCACACTTTTTGATTTGACTCCCTTAATGATGACTGATTGATGACTATTATGTAAATAGGACTGAAACCATTTGTGAGCCATGCCCTGAACACCAATATTTGACAGCCTGTGAAGGAGCATTTCATGGTCTATTGTGTCGAAGGCGGCTGAGAGGTCTAACAAGACCAGAGAGACAGCCTTCCGTTGGTCAAGAGAAAGCAGAATGTCATTGCACACTCTCACCAGAGCAGTCTCTGTACTATGTAGAGGGCGGTATGCCGATTGATGGGGTTCATGTTGATTGGTAACATCCAGATGGTTCAATAATCTCCGAAGCACAACACGCTCTAACACTTTGGAAACAAAAGGGAGATTGGAGACGGGCCTGTAGTTCTTCATGACTTCTGGATTGAGGGTTGAGTTTTTCAAAAGTGGAGTCACGAGAGCCTTTTTAAATGATGATGGTACACAGCCGGTTTCCATGGATAGATTTACCAATTTTGTGATGACAGGTATTAGTGAACTAGCATGTTTCTTCAGTATCTGTGTTGGAATCGGGTCTAAGGCACATGTCTTAGTAGCTGACTTCTTTATCACATTGCTCACTTCCTTCTCAGTAGCCAAGTTAAAGGTGGCCAGATTGGAACTGTATGTTGGTGTCCCAGCTTCCTCGGCTCTTCCAAACACACTATTAGCAGCCTGGTCATCAAGATTCACACGAATCTTGTGGACTTTTTCATCAAAGTAGCTGCTGAAAGCACCCGCAGTATCCATCGCCGAATCCATTGATGGTAGATGTTTTTTCTACTCACGTCCAAGCAGACTGTCCATCAGCCTGAAAAGCGACCTGCTGTCATGCCCACATTCTGTTATCTTGTTGTGGTAGTAGGTAGTTTTTTCCTTCTCTAGCATCTGGCACACAGGACATTTGGTCGTACCTTAAAAGTCCTGGTGATAAGTGGAGCGTGTTTATCGAGTATTTGAGAGAGGTGGTGTGATACTGGTTGGCCATATATATAACTTTGTTTTCACCGAGCTCCCATTCAAAACGGTTTCCAGCGACGTCATTGCGTTTCACAGAATGGGTCTGTAGACACTATAATTATTTTTACTCCTACAGGGCGGGGATCGACTTTAGACGTTCGAATCTGACGTCTAAATTCAATCCCCGCGCTGTAAGGGTTAAAACTTCAGCAGCACGAGGTTTAAAATAGACATTTTGTGCGCCACTGTTCCATGTACTCCCATATCAACCCTTGATCTGCTAGAACTCAATATACTGAATAAACGATCTCAAATGGATTTATTAGGCTAAATTAGCTCTTTAGTAGCTATAATCTAGTCTTGTATAGATGGTTTTAATCAGCAATATATTTATACTTAAAGTCCAGAGAACACACAAAAGCCCGTTATTATTTGTCATTATTCAGACAAGGTTAAGTATTCCAGATGCTCGGATGTCGTAGATAAAGCGGTGTGAATGAAATACAAGTGTTGTGAATGATATTATATCGTTGTAAATTAAATAAAAGCGTTGTGAACGAATTAAATTGTTGTATTCTGCTCAGAATATATCTCAATTGTCGCTATCCATACTTTACAGTGATTTATCGGTGACCTGGGTGCCCGTAAGATACTGTAATACTGTAATATATACAGTAGACGATTAAAAGTGTGATCTGTTCAAATTATGGTATTCTACCCCCCAATTTAAATAACAACTGAATGACGGCAGTGATTTGCTGATCTCAAGTCATCATGTGACAGGCTGAACCAATCTTTCATTGGTCGGGGGTAGAATACCATGCTTGGTCCGGAGTACTGTTAATCTGGTAATTTTCGCGTGTTTAAGTTTTCGCTAATTTTGGGACTTATCACGAAGTTTAGAATTCGCGAATTTTTATTTTTCTTTAGTAGTGCTATAATAATAATAATTTTCGCGAGATTCTTGAATTTGATTACGTTGTATGAGCGGTATTGTCGTCCAGCAGAGCAACGCTTCAGAGCACACTTTAATAAACACGTGACGATGACGCAGCGTTGTGTCGGTGTTGTCCAGAGCCGCAGACGGTGGGTCAACATCGACACAACGCTGGACCATCTTCTCTACTTTGCAGGGAGTGTTGATGTATAAAGCTGTATAAGGCTATTAATTATCAGGTAACTGCGCAATTCGCTTCTCTGTATACAATGAGAAAAACAAATCCGAGTAGAAATATCTATGAGGACCGTCATTATTAAGTAGTGGAATAACATTTAGCCATTTTTAATAAAATTATTAATTCGTTACCACAGCTGCATTTCTTAACACAATTTATGGATTTAAAAATACAACCAATCGAAATGAGGAGATTTTTAGCTCGTACTTAACCCTTTAACTGCTATAGTAATTAATTTAATTATGTAACCCCTTAACTTTCAAGGTATTCAATTTAATTATGTAACCTTTTATCTGCTGAGTTAATAATTTAATTATTTACCGCCTTAACTTCTAAGTTATTTAATTTTTCATCCATTTACAATTGTGTCTGGCTACCGCATTCTCCAAATTTAGTTAGGTTAAAATTATTCGTATTTGTTTATTTTGAGACCAAGCATTTGAAAATCCTGATGCCTAAACACTCATTTCATCCCCAAATTAAATGGCTTGCTTGGACTAGTGTCATGCCAATCCGTTCGTTTTTTTGTAAATTATCCCCTGGACAAACAGACAGACTAACACGACCAAAAACATAACCTCCTTCGTAATGACCTTCTAATAAAACGGATTGAAAATGACCAATGTCGAGCTTAGCGCTAAAAGGGTTAACATAATGTATGGAGTTAAAATATGCAACCCATATAAATCAGCTTTCAGCTGATATTGTATTTAATAAAATATTTACATTTTGTAAAATCGTGTCATTTTCATTCATTACAGGGCGAAAATTACGTGAACAATCACACCTCATTCTAAAATGCTGGCTTAATGTTGGGACAGCGTTGCAGACGGTCGCCCAACATTAAGCCAGCATTGGTATTGGTAATAAAAACATGGTTTTACATTCACGCGGCGGTGAGGTTCCCGAATGGAGGGAAAAATCATGAAGTTATATTTAACTTTGATAGCGCTTGAAATGACGATTCACGACCTTTGATGAAGCCCGCGCTCAGAACAATTAAATCTCTAGGTATTCTTTTAATGATACAGTTAAACATAATTTTAAAAATAAATAACCAAAAATTTATATCGAAACTAAATATATTTACCATTGAATGGGGAAAACGGCGATTTGCAAAATCACAAAAGCATTTTTTTATAACAACTCCTGGGAAAACGTAGAAATTCACAGACACCCCACAAAATCGGATTTTACGACTTTCTACAGAAGTTGATACCCAGCTCATATGAGACATCCATCTAATGTTGTTTTAATGTTATGCCAGCGTCGCAGACGGTGGCACAACATAAAGACAACATCGGGTGAATGTATCGTGTTTATTGGGTGGTAGCAAATACTACACGTTCAACCAATGTTGGGGTAAAGCTACAACTTCAGCCCGACATTAAAACAACATTGGTTTGACGTCAGTGTTAACTTGGTAAATTTACCCCGACAACAAAACCTATTGAGCCAATGTTGGGTCGGCGTCAAAGACGGTGGGCCAACATAAAAACAACATTTCTTCTCATTCTCATCCAAACCAGTTCCCGCTAAATAATCTTATTTAAATTTTCACCCACTTAAGTTGTGTTTCGCCACCGCGATTCACAACACAACGTGTTTGAAAATTACTGATACTTGTAAAATCTGAGACTGAACATTTACTTATAAACGTTAATCTGATTTAAATTACGTATTGTGATTCGAACCTCATAAAATTAAAGTCATTTTCATTCAGTTTGATTTATGTGTCGCGGCGGCGAGACATAACTTCAAGCCACCTTTTAACTGAGGGTGTAAATTCTATAATAGCTATGTATGTAAAACGTGTTCTATGTGTAGTTATTTTATAGGTTGCTACGCTTTCCAGAGTGTATTTTACCTATATACTATTCATAATAATATGTAGTTTTTTTATCTTTGGTTTTGGCGCGGGCAACATTTCTATATTATGTGTTTAACTCTGATACGTTTTAAAAATGTCAGCACTGCATAGGTACATCAATGTATTATATATATATAATAAATGTACCACCAATAATGTATATACCCTGAATCCTGTACGGATATATATACGGTAATAAAATTTAATTGATTTGATATTATGGTTCACCTTTGTTTTCGTTTTCTAAAATGTTGATTTTTCAACCACTGTTAATATTGACAATTAGCGACACGTCATTATTGAGCCATCACCATAGGACAATACAGTAAGGGGTCATATATTATTAGAATGACACAGCTGTACAAATTAAAACAGCAGTAACTGCATACTTGACAAGTGAGCAGTTACTGCTGTTTGTCTTTGAGCTGCAGGATTCTCTTCTGCCATCGAGTACTGGCATAACAACCGCCGTGCAAAGTCAAACAGCAGTAACTGATTACTTGAAACGTAAGCAGCTACTGCTGTTTGTCTTTGAGCTGCATGATTCTCTTCTGCCATCCAGTACTGTCATACTGACCGCCGTGCAAAGACAGACAGCAGTAACTGATTACTTGACAAGTAAGCAGTTACAGCTGTTTATTTCAGCAGGGAAGATCTGGTCTAAACTGGTTAAAAAACTGAACAGAGGCCTCTTTAATGCCTCGTGACCATCGACCAAACTGAACAGAGGCCTCCTTCATGCCTCGTAACCAGCGACCATGAGACGACGACCTAATGCTGGCTTAACGTTGGCCCATCGTCTCAGATACTGGCCCAACATTAAATCAGCATTGAGTGTAGACGTGTCTTGTTTATCGTGTTGAAGATACAACCGAGAGTCACGTGAGCCAGTGAAAACAGTGATCCAATGCTGTGTAAACGTTGGCCCATTGCTTACTCTTCCCAGTATTAAATCAGCACTGGTTTTATGCATCACTTGGTTTCTTGGTCCATACTCTCGTACAAGTTACGATATATTGTAGGCTTCTGATTGGTCGAGATGGCCAACTTGACGATATATTATAACTTGTACAAGAATACAGGCCCAGAGACTGAGCCAAACATGGTAAATCAATGTTGGGTTATAGTTGACCCATCGTCTACACTTCTGGCCCAGCATTAAATTAACATTGCCATGGTTTTATGTATTTTCTGCAGGGCCCTGGGCATAATCGACACTGATCACCTTTGCGCAATTTCAGACGACCATGCCATCAAACACCAGACGCTGACACAATGTTGGTTTAAAGTTGGGCCAGTGTCGGTGACGGTGGACCAACATTAAGTCAGTTATGGCTCAATTTCTACTGTTCACTGTACTTTGGTTTGATTGTGTGCCGACAATAAACTAACATTGGAGCAATGTTTCCTGTTTGCTCTTGTCGGATATCCCTACACAAGCTAGGTCGGATGTTGGTCATTGGGGTTGTGCATACAAAGTGCTCCAAACTGTACAAAGGCCTGGACTTTCCGATGTTGTCTATGGTACTGTCTTCTATAAAGAATCCTTGAAGTCATTCTATAAGAGTAGGGCATTATCCCGACATCGGGCTTCCTTCTGTCGCAATATTGTCATGATTGTGTCGAAAGCCACTTAAAACAATATTCACTCACCCTCCTCAAGCTCGCTAGGGTATAACACGAGGGTCAACGTCTAGTGTTTGCTGTGATGGCGACTGAAATCAGAGATGGTGTAGGTGAGTGCCGATGGTGTCTGTGGCCTAGAAGAAACTAAGATTCATAGAACCAATAATGATTTAAGCTGCAGATTGTGATTTAAATATCACAATTTCAACCCACTTAGAGTTGTGGCTCATGGCAGATGGAAACAATTTTATGTGAAAAATTATAATTCACTATTTTTCCCATTTTATTTCACTTGCGCAATAGATATATTTAAGTTATAGCTGTGAAAAGTGTAAAGCTTTATTATCGTTTCTCGTGTTAAAGTTTTTATTTTGAATCGTCATTGCTATCTTATCCTATCTTAGTTATTGAAAATTAGCGACACGTCGTGATTACACCGTCACCATGGAACAAAACAGTAAGGGTGTCATATATTATATGACACAGTAACTGCTTATTTGAAATGTAAACAGTCACTGCTGTTTGTCTTTGCACGCTATGCCTGTACTCGATGGCAGAAGAAAATCCTGTAGATCAAATACAAACAACAGTAACTGCTCCCTTTTTAAGTCAGCAATTAGTGCTGTTTGTCTTTGCACGGCGGTCAGTATGCCAGAACTCGATGGCAGAAGAGGATCCTGCAGCTTAAAGACAAACAGCAGTAACTGCTCACTTTACAAGTCAGCAGTTACTGCTGTTTGTCTTTGCACGGCGGTCAGTATGCCAGAACTCGATGGCGGAAGAGGATCCTGCAGCTCAAAGACAAACAGCAGTAGCTGCTTACTTTACAAGTAAGCAGTTACTGCTCTTTGTCAGAAATGGTTTATAAACCTGGACAGAACCCTTATTCACGCCTCGTGACGTCACCCTGAGAACAACGTGACCGTGACCCAATGTTGGCGTAACGTTGGCCCATCGTCTACCCTGCCCTCCACCCAGTAAACATGAGACGTCGCCCTAATGCTTGTTTAATGCTGAGTCAGCGTCGCAGACGATGGGCCAACGTTAAGCAAACATTGGATAAACGACACTCACCTTCACGCATCTCTTATTTCAGACGACCATCCCAGATAACAACAGACGTTGACAAAATGTTAGTTTAGTATTGTACCTGCATCGCAAAATGTGGGCCATCATTAAAACACCATTGAGCTGATGTTTAGTACTTGCTGGGCATCAACTCACCCAGCTAACACGATCAATTGAGCCAATGTTAGTTCAAGGATGGTCCACCATACACGACGCTGGCCAAACCGAGAAACAATATTGGGTTGATATCTATTTTTTGGCTTGGCTTCCCTCCACAAGCCCTGATACACATGTAACACGAGACATCCACAAATGCTGAGTTGAGGCTGGGTCAGCGTTCTAGACGTTGGCCCAGCCTCAACTCAGCGTCTCGTTTTGCGTATAGCAGGAGGGCATTACCCTTACCTGCACATAAGGAATTGAGCCGATCTTGGGCTAATACTGAGCCAACGCCATAGACAGTGCGCCAGCACTAGTCTAACAACGGGTTAACACTGTGCCCCGATTGGTTTAGACGTCAGAATCTGACGTCCACAGACGTCAAATTCTGACGTCTAAATTTAAAACGTCAGCAGCACCAGGGTTAAAATAGACATTGTTCGCGCCACAGCTCCCTGTACTCTAATATCAACCCTTGATCTGCTAGAACCCACAAGTGGTTCTAAAATTAATTATTAAGCTAAATTAACCCTTTTGTAGATATGGTCTAGTCTTGTATAGATGGTTGTAATCAGCAATATATTTATACTTAAAGTCCAGAGAACACACAAAAGCCTGTTATTATTTGTCATTATTCAGACAAGGTTAAGTATTCCAGACGCCCGGATGTCGTAGATAAAGCGGTGTGAATGAAAAAAAAGTGTTGTGAATGAATTAAAAACGTTGTAAATGAAATAAAAGCGTTGTGAACGAATTAAATTATTGTATTCTGCTCAGAATATATCTCAATTGTCGCTATCCATACTTTACAGTAATTTATCGGTGACCTGGCTACCCGTAAGATACTGTAATACTGTAATATTTACAGTAGACGATTAAAAGTGTAATCTGTTCAAATTATGGTATTCTACCCCCCAATTTAAATAACAACTGAATGACGGCAGTGATTTGCTGATCTCAAGTCATCGTGTGACAGGCTGAACCACTCTTGCATTGGTCGGGGGTAGAATACCATGCTTGATCCAGAGTACTGTAGATCTGGTAATTTTTTACCAGATTTTTTACCAGTGTTTAATTTTTTCGAAAATTTTGGGACTTTTCACGAAGTTTAGAATTCGCGAATTTTCATTTTTCTTTAGTAGTGCTATAATAATAATAATTTTCGCGAGATTCTTGAATTTGATTACATTGTATGAACAGTATTGTCGACCAGCACAGCAACGCTTCAGAGCACACTTTATTAAACACTTGACGATGACGCAGCGTTGAGTCGGTGTTGGTCCAGAGCCGCAGACGGTGGGTCAACATCGACACAATGCTGGACCATCTTCCCTACTTTGCAGGGAGTGTTGATGTATAAGGCTGTATAAGACTATTTATTATCAGGTAACTACGCAATTCGCTTCTCTGTATACAATGATAAAAAAAAAATCCGAGTAGAATTATCTAAGAGGACCGTCAATATTAAGTAGTGGAATAACATTTAGCCATTTTTATTAAAATTATTAATTCTTTACCGGAGCTACATTTCTTAACACAATTTATGGATTTAAAAATACAACCCATCGAAATGAGGACATTTTTAGCTCGTACTTAACCCTTTAACTACTATAGTAATTAATTTAATTATGTAACCCCTTAACTTTCAAGGTATTCAATTTAATTATGTAACCTTTTATCTGCTGAGCTAATAATTTAATTATTTAACGCCTTAACTTCTAAATTATTTAAATTTTTCCTCCACTTACAATTGTGTCTGGCTACCGCATTCCTCAAATTTAGTTAGGTTAAAATTATTCGTATTTGTTTAATTTGAGACCAAGCATTCGAAAATCCTGATGCCTAAACACTCATTTCATCCCCAAAATTGAATGGCTTGCTTGGACTAGTGTCATGCCAATCCGTTCGTTCTTTTGTAAGTGATCCCCTGGACAAACAGACAGACTAACACGACCAAAAACATAACCTCCTTCGGTGAAGGTAATGACCTTCTAATAAAACGGATTGAAAATGACCAATGTCGTGCTTAGCGCTAAAAGGGTTAACATAATGTATGGAGTTAAAATATACAACCCATATAAATCAGCTTTCAGCTGATATTGTATTTAATAAAATATTTGTATTTTGTAAAATCGTGTCATTTTCATTCATTACAGGGCGGAAATTACGAGAACAATCACACCTTATTTTACAATGCTGGCTTAATGTTTATACAGCGTAGCAGACGGTCGCCCAACATTAAGCCAGCATTGGTATTGGTAATGAAAACATGGTTTTACATTCACGCGGAGGTGAGGCTCCCCAATGGAGGGAAAAATCATAAAGTTATATTTAACTTTTATGAAATGGTGATTCACGACCTTTGATGAAGCCCGCGCTCAGAACAATTCGATCCCTAGGTATTATTTTAATGATACAGTTAAACATAATTTTAAAAATAAACAACCAAAAATTTATATCGAACCTAAATATATTTACCATTGAATGGGGAAAACGGTGATTTGAAAAATCACAAAAGCATTTTTTTATAACAACTCCTTGGAAAACGTAGAAATTCACAGATACCCCGCAAATTCAGATTTTACGACTTTCTACAGAAGTTGGTACCCAGCTAATATGAGACAGCCATCGCATGTTGTTTTATTGTT
Organism: Flabesymbios commensalis; assembly: GCA_964017125.1. Lineage (NCBI taxonomy): Eukaryota > Metazoa > Annelida > Polychaeta > Terebellida > Flabelligeridae > Flabesymbios > Flabesymbios commensalis. The sequence continues at coordinate 4,229,001 of OZ024915.1, forward strand.
ATGCCAGTGTCGCAGACGGTGGCACAACATAAAGACAACATCGGGTGAATGTATCGTGTTTATTGGGTGGTAGCAAATACTACACGTTCAACCAATGTTGGGGTAAAGCTAGCCCACCGTCTACAACATCAGTCCGACATTAAAACAACATTGGTTTGACGTCAGTGTTAACTTGGTAAATTTACCCCGACAACAAAACCTATTGAGCCATTGCTGATATAATGTTGGGTCGGCGTCAAAGACGGTGGGCCAACATAAAAACAACATTTCTTCTCATTCTCATCCAAACCCGTTCAAGCTAAATAATCTTATTTAAATTCTCACCCACTTAAGTTGTGTCTCGCCACTGCGATTCACAACACAACGTGTTCGAAAATTACTCATACTTGTACAATTTGAGAACCGAACATTTACTTATAAACGTTAATCTGATTTAAATTACGTATTGTGATTTGAACCTCATAAAATTAAAGTCATTTTCATTCAGTTTGATTTATGTGTCGCGGCGGCGAGACATAACTTCAAGCCACCTTTTAACTGAGGGTGTAAATTCAATAATAGCTATGCATGTAAAACGTGTTCTATGTGTAGTTATTTTATAGGTTGCTACGCTTTCCAGAGTGTATTTTACCTATATACTATTCATAATAATATGTAGTTTTTTTATCTTTGGTTTTGGCGCGGGCAACATTTCTATATTATGTGTTTAACTCTGATACGTTTTAAAAATGTCAGCACTGCATAGGTACATCAATGTATTATATATATATAATAAATGTACCACCAATAATGTATATACCCTGAATCCTGTACGGATATATATACGGTAATAAAATTTGATTGATTTGATATTATGATTCACCTTTGTTTTCGTTTTCTAAAATGTTGATTTTTCAACCACTGTTAATATTGACAATTAGCGACACGTCATTATTGAGCCATCACCATAGGACAATACAGTAAGGGGTCATATATTATTAGAATGACACAGCTGTACAAATTAAAACAGCAGTAACTGCATACTTGACAAGTGAGCAGTTACTGCTGTTTGTCTTTGAGCTGCAGGAGTCTCTTCTGCCATCGAGTACTGGCATAATAACCGCCGTGCAAAATCAAACAGCAGTAACTGATTACTTGAAACGTAAGCAGCTACTGCTGTTTGTCTTTGAGCTGCATGATTCTCTTCTGCCATCCAGTACTGTCATACTTACCGCCGTGCAAAGACAGACAGCAGTAACTGATTACTTGACAAGTAAGCAGTTACAGCTGTTTATTGCAGCAGGGAAGATCTGGTCTAAACTGGTTACAAAACAGAACAGAGGCCTCTTTAATGCCTCGTGACCATCGACCAAACTGAACAGAGGCCTCTTTGATGCCTCGTAACCAGCGTCTATGAGACGACGACCCAATGCTGGCTTAACGTTGGCCCATCGTCTCAGATACTGGCCCAACATTAAATCAGCATTGAGTGTAGACGTGTCTTGTTTATCGTGTTGAAGATACAACCGAGAGTCACGTGAGCCAGTGAAAACAGTGATCCAATGCTGTGTAAACGTTGGCCCATTGCTTACTCTTCCCAGTATTAAATCAGCACTGGTTTTATGCATCACTTGGTTTCTTGGTCCATACTCTCGTACAAGTTACGATATATTGTAGGCTTCTGATTGGTCGAGATAGCCAACTTGACGATATATTATACCTTGTACAAGAATACAGGCCCAGAGACTGAGCCAAACATGGTAAATCAATGTTGGGTTATAGTTGACCCATCGTCTACACTTCTGGCCCAGCATTAAATTAACATTGCCATGGTTTTATGTATTTTCTGCAGGGCCCTGGGCATAATCGACACTGATCACCTTTGCGCAATTTCAGACGACCATGCCATCAAACACCAGACGTTGACACAATGTTGGTTTAAAGTTGGGCCAGTGTCGGTGACGGTGGACCAACATTAAATCAGTTATGGTTCAATTTCTACTGTTCACTGTACTTTGGTTTGATTGTGTGCCGACAATAAACTAACATTGGAGCAATGTTTCCTGTTTGCTCTTGTCGGATATCCCTACACAAGCTAGGTCAGATGTTGGTCATTGGGGTTGTGCATACAAAGTGCTCCAAACTGTACAAAGGCCTGGACTTTCCGATGTTGTCTATGGTACTGTCTACTATAAAGAATCCTTGAAGTCATTCTATAAGAGTAGGGCATTGTCCCGACTTCGGGCTTCCTTCTGTCGCAATATTGTCATGATTGTGTCGAAAGCCACTTAAAACAATATTCACTCACCCTCCACAAGCTAGCTAGGGTATAACACGAGGGTCAACGTCTAGTGTTTGCTGTGATGGCGACTGAAATCAGAGATGGTGTAGGTGAGTGCCGATGGTGTCTGTGGCCTAGAAGAAACTAAGATTCATAGAACCAATAATGATTTAAGCTGCAGATTGTGATTTAAATATCACAATTTCAACCCACTTAGAGTTGTGGCTCATGGCAGATGGAAACAATTTTATGTGAAAAATTATAATTCACTATTTTTCCCATTTTATTTCACTCGCGCAATAGATATATTTAAGTTATAGCTGTGAAAAGTGTAAAGCTTTATTATCGTTTCTCGTGTTAAAGTTTTTATTTTGAATCGTCATTGCTATCTTATCATATCTTAGTTATTGAAAATGAGCGACACGTCGTGATTACACCGTCACCATGGAACAAAACAGTAAGGGTGTCATATATTATATGACACAGTAACTGCTTATTTGAAATGTGAGCAGTTACTGCTGTTTGTCTTTGCACGTTATGCCAGTACTCGATGGCAGAAGAAAATCCTGTAGATCAAATACAAACAACAGTAACTGCTCCCTTTTTAAGTCAGCAATTAGTGCTGTTTGTCTTTGCACGGCGGTCAGTATGCTAGAACTCGATGGCAGAAGAGGATCCTGCAGCTTAAAGACAAACAGCAGTAACTGCTTACTTTACAAGTCAGCAGTTACTGCTGTTTGTCTTTGCACGGCGGTCAGTATGCCAGAACTCGATGGCAGAAGAGGATCCTGCAGCTCAAAGACAAACAGCAGTAACTTCTTACTTTACAAGTAAGCAGTTACTGCTCTTTGTCAGAAATGGTTTATAAACCTGGACAAAACCCTTATTCACGCCTCGTGACGTCACCCTGGGAACAACGTGACCGTGACCCAATGTTGGCGTAACGTTGGCCCATCGTCTACCCTGCCCTCCACCCAGCAAACATGAGACGTCGCCCTAATGCTTGTTTAATGCTGAGCCAGCGTCGCAGACGATGGGCCAACGTTAAGCAAACATTGGATAAACGACACTCACCTTCAGCATCTCTTATTTCAGACGACCATCCCAGATAACAACAGACGTTGACCCAATGTTAGTTTAGTATTGGACCTGCATCGCAGAATGTGGGCCATCATTAAACCACCATTGAGCTGATGTTTAGTACTTGCTGGGCATCAACTCACCCAGCTAACACGATCAATTGAGCCAATGTTAGTTCAAGGATGGTCCACCGTACACGACGCTGGCCAAACCGAGAAACAATATTGGGTTGATATTTATTTTTTGGCTTGGCTTCCCTCCACAAGCCCTGATACACATGTAACACGAGACATCCACAAATGCTGAGTTGAGGCTGGGTCAGCGTCCTAGACGTTGGCCCAGCCTCAACTCAGCGTCTCGTTTTGCGTATAGCAGGAGGGCATTACCCTTACCTGCACATAAGGAATTGGGCCAATCTTGGGCTAATACTGAGCCAACGCCATAGACAGTGCGCCAGCATTAGTCTAGCAACGGGTTAACACTGTGCCCCGATTGGTTTAGACGTCAGAATCTGACGTCCACAGACGTCAAATTCTGACGTCTAAATTCAATCCTCTCACTGTAAGGGTTAAAACGTCAGCAGCACCAGGGTTAAAATAGAAATTGTGTGCGCCACAGTTCCCTGTACTCTAATAAAAACCCTTGATCTGCAAGAACCCAGTAGTGGATCTCAAATTGAACTATTAAGATAAAATTAACCCTTTAGTAGCTATGATCTAGTCTTGTATAGATGGTTGTAGTCAGCAATATATTTATTCTTAAAGTCCAGAGTACACACAAAAGCCTGTTATTATTTGTCATTATTCAGACAAGGTTAAGTATTCCAGACGCTCGGGTGTCGTAGATAAAGCGGTGTGAATGAAATAAAAGCGTTGTGAATGAAATAAAAACGTTGTAAATGAAATAAAAGCGTTGTGAACGAATTAAATTATTGTATTCTGCTCGGAATATATCTCAATTGTCGCTATCCATACTTTACAGTAATTTATCAGTGACCTGGCTGCCCGTAAGATACTGTAATACTGTAATATTTACAGTAGACGATTACAAGTGTAATCTGTTCAAATTATGGTATTCTACCCCCCAATTTAAATAACAACTGAATGACGGCAGTGATTTGCTGATCTCAAGTCATCGTGTGACAGGCTGAACCACTCTTGCATTGGTCGGGTAGAATACCATGCTTGATCCGGAGTACTGTAGATCTGGTAATGTTCGCGTGTTTAAGTTTTCGCAAATTTTGAGACTTTTCATGAAGTTTAGAATTCGCGAATTTATAATTTTCTTTAGTAGTGCTATAATAATAATAATTTTCGCGAGATTCTTGAATTTGATTACATTGTATGAACAGTATTGTCGACCAGCACAGCAACGCTTCAGAGCACACTTTAATAAACACGTGACGATGACGCAGCGTTGAGTCTGCGTTGGTCCAGAGCCGCAGACGGTGGATCAACATCTAATATGTTTTAAAAATGTCAGCACTGCATATGTACATCAATGTATTATATATATATATAATAAATGTACCACCGATAATGTATATACCCTGAATCCTGTATAGATATATAAAATTTGATTGATTTGATATTATGATTCACCTTTGTTATCGTTTCTCTTTCTAAAATGTTTATTTTCAAACCACTGTTAATATTGTCAATTAGCGACACGTCATTATTGCACCATCACCATAGGACAATACAGTAAGGGGTCATATTATATTATTAGAATGATAAAACTGTACAAATTAAAACAACAGTAACTGCTTACTTGACAAGTGAGCGGTTACTGCTGTTTGTCTTTGAGCTCCAGGATTTTCTTCTGCCATCGAGTACTGGCATACTGACCGCCGTGCAAAGACAAACAGCAGTAACTGATTACTTGAAACGTAAGCAGTTACTGCTGTTTAAATTAAAACAGCAGTAACTGCTTACTTGACAAGTGAGCAGTTACTGCTGTTTGTCTTTGAGCTGCAGGATTTTCTTCTGCCATCGAGTTCTGGCATACTGACCGCCGTGCAAAGACAAACAGCAGTAACTGATCACTTGAAACGTAAGCAGTTACTGCTGTTTAAATTAAAACAGCAGTAACTGCTTACTTGACAAGTGAGCAGTTACTGCTGTTTGTCTTTGAGCTGCAGGATTTTCTTCTGCCATCTAGTACTGGCATACTGACCGCCGTGCAAAAACAGACAGCAGTAACTGATTACTTGACAAGTCAGCAGTTACAGCTGTTTATTTCAGCAGGGAAGATCTGGTCTGAACTGGTTTCCAAAACTAAACAGAGGCCTTTTTCATACCTCGTGACCAGCCACATAAGACGACGACCCAATGCTGGCTTATTGTTGGCCCATCGTCTCAGATACTGGCCCAAGATTAAATCAGCACTGAGTGTATACGTGTCTTGTTTATCGTGTTGAAGATACCACTGAGAGTCACGTGAGCCAGTGGAAACAGTGATCCAATGCTGTGTAAGCGTTGGCCCGTTGCTTACTCTTCCCAGTATTAAATCAGCACTGGTTTTATGCATCACTTGGTTTCTTGGTCCATACTCTCGTACAAGTTACGATATATTGTAGGCTTCTGATTGGTCGAGATGGCCATCTTGACGATATATTATAACTTGTACAAGAATACTATTGGAATTATGATTCGTTTGATTGCACCCTGTGGTTGTGTACAACTTCCACAACCCGCAGCCTTTTGCAAGTACACAGCCAAGCTATACACTTTTTGCCACTAAATCTGTCACTTACCCGTTTGCTTCCACTATCAGCACTCCTCTTACCAATTTTCAGAATTTTACCTATAACACATTACCTTTACCTATTAAACCCCTAACTTTCCCTTTGTTAACAAGTCATATTAACTTCGCCGAAGGAAATTTTGGCAACTGCAGATTTCAAAGACATCAAAATGTGTGTACTTTTTATTATTATATTATCTTCCTTTCCTCCAACTTACTTCTCCACTCGGGCTTTATCAAAATCCCAATATCTTGCCAAAATTCCGTTATTATTTTAAAATTTGTTCGGCTAGTGTTTCTATATTGCCTGAAAACTATTAATTTATATCGTAGTTCTGTTCTACTGCTCGTTCTTTAGAAATGTATTACTCACTCTAGTCGCTAAAATGTCTGCAGCTGTCAATCTTGCCGTCGCGTTTACCATACTGGTATCTTGTCTCTCTTTACTGTAAATCGCATTGTTTTTTTCCGAAATCTGTTACAGTGCAGTGGACGCGTTCCATTGTTGCACACACGAACGTTACTTCTTGATAATATCGAGTCAACTGTTTTTGTCACTTGCTTTGTTTTTACAAGCGTTCATCAATTACCACGCGAATTCGGAAAGTATACATATTGCTTGAATTCCACGTTTTTCCATGATTTACCTTGCACTTGCTGTACAATCGGATTGAACAGTGCACAATACCTTACCAGGATATTAACCCTTTCAGTTCACACCCTAACCACAGTTCACATCCTGCCATCACGAAACGTTGTTCATAGTTCACGGTTTTACTGTTTATAACGTTTGCAAATTTACTTGTTCATTTTTTCCACTCATTCAGCATTATTTGAAATTATGGCGTTTATAATGACATCGTAATTTTGCGATCGATTACCTAAAGAAATTCTATACAGATTTATATAAGCCTATATCCTATTTAGATATAAGTATATATTGTTGAATATTCACATATCCCATATCTAGCAATCAAAATGTCTTTCAAGGACATTACAGGTGCTCTTAGAAGGAGCAGATCCGCCCATAAGGGCAAAATTACAATGATTGTGAATGATTTGGATAAAAAATCAGAACAGAAAACTTTACAAAGTAATTTTTTGGTGAAGCAGGAAACCACCGTAAATACCCACCTGCATAAAATTGACAAAATTAATGATGATATTCATGAGTTATGTGCAAAAAAGGAAATCAAAGTGGATGACACAGATCGTGTTACTGATTTCAAAGATGAAATGAAATATGTCCAAGTTCAGTTATAAGCCACTTGTCAATCAGTAATGAAAATTACAAAGCCGCATTAGACTTGCTAAATGCAGAATTCTTAGATAAAGAATTTATCATTGAAGAATATTTCACTAAAATTATCAGCAACCCGCCCAAATATGATCCCCAATTTGAGGATGTAAAAAAATATTTGAAAGAAACTAGAGCATGCATACATGATTTGAAAAACTATGGTGTTGATCTTTTACTACCCAATTCCTCTGGGTAAAACTTATTAGCAACATCGTTTTCAATAAACTACCCGCTATCCTCAAGCGAGAATTGGTTCATAAAATAGTATCAAACTATCCTTCCCTCAAAGAATTGTTTGATAATTATCATGATATGATAAAAACGATCATTCTAACAAGTTTGAAAAAGAAAATTTTTGATCAAAAAAGCAAAACTGTATCACAAGGTCAGGATGATCATAAAAAGTTTCTCTCAAAACCACAAAATTTTACCACGCAATCGTCAGCTTCTCACCCTAGAACACCTTGTAAATTTTGTAATGCAAGTAGTCATGGGATGTACCGATGTGAGAAATATAATTCTTATGAGGCCAGAAGGCAGCGTTGTCTTGAAATGGGTCTATGTGTTCTTTGTACTAGTCCATTTCACAAAAAGCAAAAATGTCCTGGCAAAAAAAATGAGCTAAAATATCAATGTTTACATTGCAAGGTCAACTCTCATATAAGTACATTATGCAAAGATATTGACAAGCATAAAAATGCCCCTAGCCAGACTAATTCTAATGTGTGTTTAAATACAAGTGAAATAGTATCGGCAGAACATTCTATAACAATGCCCATCATGGACATTAAAGTGAAGACTGGTTCAAAAGTTTGCAGAGCTAGATGTTTATTAGACTACGGCAGTCAAAGATCTTACTTATCAGAAAAAGTTTGTGCTGTCTTAGCATGTAAAGATGAAAATGTTTCAATTATACAGCATGATATCAAAACATTCTTGGGCTCTCAAAAAAAAGATTTGAAAAAAATTGCTGTTGCTGTTGACATTCCTAATTTAAAACCCTTTAATCAAAAGGTGTTAATAGACAAGGAGTTTCATATACAACTAAATATGAGTCAATATGTTGAAGTTATTAGCAATCTTGCATGTAAAGGTGTCCCCCTGGCTGTTCAATATGAAGACGGTTTGCATCCTGAAATTGTAGAATTAGACGGACTAATGTGTGCGGATGTTCAACAAAATTTGACTATGACCAGAACAGTTGAATGTATGAAGGGTATTGCATGGGAATTTCCTAATGGTCTTGTGCCTTATGGAGACGCAAACAACTTTCTATTCCCAAGACAAATCTCCGTCTTACCTAGTTTTTCCAGCTCTAGACCTGATATATTCAACAACTATAACCACATTATTTCTAGATATGCTAAATGTCCAGAGACTTATGTCAATTTTGTCATGAACCCCAAGTCATCATATCCTGACCCATTACAATGTTTATTTCCCGAAAGTTCTGTAGAAAGGAATCTTGATATGATGTTTCAAACCGAAGGCTTAGGCATTGATAGTATAGAAAATGCCATTACTGATTACGACTCTGTAAAAATGACAATCTTTGAAGATTCCATCAAGTTTGAAGATGGTCATTACAATGTCAAACTTCCATGGCACGAAGATGTTCTGGAAAAGATTCCATCCAACCATAATGTAGCTTTAACTGTGATGGACAGAGTTTCTAAAAAGTTAGAGAAAGATAATCTTATGGATGATTATATAAAAGTTTTTAAACAACAAGAGAAGGAAGGAATTATTGAAAGAATAGACGTTGATCCTCAAAAATATGCTGATTACACGTGGTTCCCATATCGTCCCATAATTAAAACTGAGCAGCAAGTAACTACAAAAATCAGACCAGTTTCAATTGCTCACTTGAAACCCATAATTCACCATCTCTAAATGAAGCTGCATTACCTAGAAGTAATTTGATGACTGATATGACAAAACTTCTTTTATATTTCAGATCTAATAAGTTCACTATGATTTCAGACATCAGAAAAGCCTTTCTGATGATTATACTAGGCCACGAAGAAGACAAAAACTGGTTTTGTTTTTTCTTAAAAGAAGGAAACAAATTGAGCTGTTTCAGATACAAAACCATATTCTTCGGTTACAATGCCAGTCCTTTCATTCTTAATTTTATCATCAAGCACCATGCTAAGCAGTTTCCTTCAGATTACTGCTCTGAGGTATTATTGAACAATTTTTATCTTGACAATTTGATGCTTACAGCAAATGATCAAGTTAAACTTCTCTCTTTGTACTTAGATCTTGACCAGAGAATGAAAAAGGGAGGATTTGATTTGAGGTCTTGGACTTCTAATAACCCTATGCTAAGAGAGGAAATGATCTCCGATAACAAATATATTGAGCATAAGTCCCTATGAAAAGCTACTAGGTTACAAATATTCAACTAAAACAGATGTATTCAAGTTGTCTGGAACCGTATTTGCTAAAGACGCGAAGACAAAAAGAGGTATATTATGTCAACCTTCCAAATTGTTTGATCCTCTCGGTCCTTATTTGCCTGTTACAGTGAGAAGTAAAATTCTCATGAGAGAGCTCTGGTCACAAAATCTTTCATGGGATGAAAATGTCATGGAAAAACATATGAATTTGTGGTCCCAGTTAGCTCATGATTTAACATCTCTGAATGTTACATTTCCAAGATATGTTGTGAATGAGGCATTTGACACCGATTTGTATCTTTTCTGTGATTCCTCAAAACAATCGTATGGGTTTGCATTGTACAATGTTCAAGATAACAAGTCCAACTTGATGTTTGCTAAAGCCAAAGTCACTCCTATAAAACCTCGAAGCTTACCAACTCTTGAATTGTTGTCCGTGTTTTGGGTGTAAAATGCCTGCATTTAATACTGGATTCCTACCCCAATGTTACATTCAAGAGGCTTGTGATTGCAGTAGATGCCCAAGTAGTTTTGTCTTGGCTGATGGTGTAGGTGAGTGCCGATGGTGTCTGTGGCCTAGAAACTAAGATGCATAGAACCAATAATGATTTCGGCTGCAGATTGTGATTTAAATTTCACAATTTCAACCCACTTGGAGTTGTGGCTCATGACAGATGGAAACAATTTTATGTGAAATATTATAATTCACTATTTTTCCCATTTTATTTCACTTGCGCAATAGATATATTTTTATTTATTCATCCTATCTCAGTTATTGAAAATTAGCGACACGTCGTGATCACGCCGGCACCATGGAACAATACAGTAAGGGTGTCATATATTATTACAATGATACAGCTGTGTCATTGTAATAATATATGACGCAGTAACTGCTTATTTGAAATGTAATCAGTTACTGCTATTTGTCTTTGCACGGTATGCCAGTACTCGATGGTAGAAGACAATCCTGTAGATCAAATACAAACAGCAGTAACTGCTTACTTTTTAAGTCAGCAGTTACTGCTGTTTGTCTTTGCACGGCGGTCAGTATGCCAGAACTCGATGGCAGAAGAGAATCCTGCAGCTCAAAGACAAACAGCAGTAACTGCTTACTTTACAAGTCAGCAGTTACTGCTGTTTGCCTTTGCACGGCGGGCAGTATGCCAGAACTCGATGGCAGAAGAGAATCCTGCAGCTCAAAGACAAACAGCAGTAACTGCTTACTTTACAAGTAAGCAGTTACTGCTCTTTGTCAGAAATGGTTTATAAACCTGGACAGAACCCTTATTCACGCCTCGTGACGTCACCCTGGGAACAACGTGACCGTGACCCAATGTTGGCGTAACGTTGGCCCATCGTCTACCCTGCCCTCCACCCAGCAAACATGAGACGTCGCCCTAATGCTTGTTTAATGCTGAGCCAGCGTCGCAGACGATGGGCCAACGTTAAGCAAACATTGGATAAACGACTCTCACCTTCAGCATCTCTTATTTCAGACGACCATCCCAGATAACAACAGACGTTGACCCAATGTTAGTTTAGTATTGGACCTGCATCGCAGAATGTGGGCCATCATTAAACCACCATTGAGCTGATGTTTAGTACTTGCTGGGCATCAACTCACCCAGCTAACACGATCAATTGAGCCAATGTTAGTTCAAGGATGGTCCACCGTACACGACGCTGGCCAAACTGAGAAACAATATTGGGTTGATATTTATTTTTTGGCTTGGCTTCCCTCCACAAGCCCTGATACACATGTAACACGAGACATCCACAAATGCTGAGTTGAGGCTGGGTCAGCGTCCTAGACGTTGGCCCAGCCTCAACTCAGCGTCTCGTTTTGCGTATAGCAGGAGGGCATTACCCTTACCTGCACATAAGGAATTGGGCCAATCTTGGGCTAATACTGAGCCAACGCCATAGACAGTGCCCCAGCATTAGTCTAGCAACGGGTTAACACTGTGCCCCGATTGGTTTAGACGTCAGAATCTGACGTCCACAGACGTCAAATTCTGACGTCTAAATTCAATCCTCTCACTGTAAGGGTTAAAACGTCAGCAGCACCAGGGTTAAAATAGACATTGTGTGCGCCACAGTTCCCTGTACTCTAATATAAACCCTTGATCTGCAAGAACCCAGTAGTGGATCTCAAATTGAACTATTAAGATAAAATATTAAGATAAACCCTTTAGTAGCTATGATCTAGTCTTGTATAGATGGTTGTAGTCAGCAATATATTTATTCTTAATGTCCAGAGTACACACAAAAGCCTGTTATTATTTGTCATTATTCAGACAAGGTTAAGTATTCCAGACGCTCGGGTGTCTTAGATAAAGCGGTGTGAATGAAATAAAAGCGTTGTGAATGAAATAAAAACGTTGTAAATGAAATAAAAGCGTTGTGAACGAATTAAATTATTGTATTCTGCTGGGAATATATCTCAATTGTCGCTATCCATACTTTACAGTAATTTATCGGTGACCTGGCTGCCCGTAAGATACTGTAATACTGTAATATTTACAGTAGACGATTAAAAGTGTAATCCGTTCAAATTATGGTATTCTACCCCCCAATTTAAATAACAACTGAATGACGGCAGTGATTTGCTGATCTCAAGTCATCGTGTGACAGGCTGAACCACTCTTGCATTGGTCGGGGGTAGAATACCATGCTTGATCCGGAGTACTGTAGATCTGGTAATGTTCGCGTGTTTAAGTTTTCGCAAATTTTGAGACTTTTCATGAAGTTCAGAATTCGCGAATTTATAATTTTCTTTAGTAGTGCTATAATAATAATAATTTTCGCGAGATTCTTGAATTTGATTACATTGTATGAACAGTATTGTCGACCAGCACAGCAACGCTTCAGAGCACACTTTAATAAACACGTGACGATGATGCAGCGTTGAGTCTGCGATGGTCCAGAGCCGCAGACGGTGGATCAACATCTAATATGTTTTAAAAATGTCAGCACTGCATATGTACATCAATGTATTATATATATATATAATAAATGTACCACCAATAATGTATATACCCTGAATCCTGTACAGATATATAAAATTTGATTGATTTGATATTATGATTCACCTTTGTTATCGTTTCTCTTTCTAAAATGTTTATTTTCAAACCACTGTTAATATTGTCAATTAGCGACACGTCATTATTGCACCATCACCATAGGACAATACAGTAAGGGGTCATATTATATTATTAGAATGATGAAACTGTACAAATTAAAACAACAGTAACTGCTTACTTGACAAGTGAGCGGTTACTGCTGTTTGTCTTTGAGCTGCAGGATTTTCTTCTGCCATCGAGTACTGGCATACTGACCGCCGTGCAAAGACAAACAGCAGTAACTGATTACTTGAAACGTAAGCAGTTACTGCTGTTTAAATTAAAACAGCAGTAACTGCTTACTTGACAAGTGAGCAGTTACTGCTGTTTGTCTTTGAGCTGCAGGATTTTCTTCTGCCATCGAGTTCTGGCATACTGACCGCCGTGCAAAGACAAACAGCAGTAACTGATCACTTGAAACGTAAGCAGTTACTGCTGTTTAAATTAAAACAGCAGTAACTGCTTACTTGACAAGTGAGCAGTTACTGCTGTTTGTCTTTGAGCTGCAGGATTTTCTTCTGCCATCTAGTACTGGCATACTGACCGCCGTGCAAAAACAGACAGCAGTAACTGATTACTTGACAAGTCAGCAGTTACAGCTGTTTATTTCAGCAGGGAAGATCTGGTCTGAACTGGTTTCCAAAACTAAACAGAGGCCTTTTTCATACCTCGTGACCAGCCACATAAGACGACGACCCAATGCTGGCTTATTGTTGGCCCATCGTCTCAGATACTGGCCCAAGATTAAATCAGCACTGAGTGTATACGTGTCTTGTTTATCGTGTTGAAGATACCACTGAGAGTCACGTGAGCCAGTGAAAACAGTGATCCAATGCTGTGTAAGCGTTGGCCCATTGCTTACTCTTCCCAGTATTAAATCAGCACTGGTTTTATGCATCACTTGGTTTCTTGGTCCATACTCTCGTACAAGTTACGATATATTGTAGGCTTCTGATTGGTCGAGATGGCCATCTTGACGATATATTATAACTTGTACAAGAATACTATTGGAATTATGATTCGTTTGATTGCACCCTGTGGTTGTGTACAACTTCCACAACCCGCAGCCTTTTGCAAGTACACAGCCAAGCTATACACTTTTTGCCACTAAATCTGTCACTTACCTGTTTGCTTCCACTATCAGCACTCCTCTTACCAATTTTCAGAATTTTACCTATAACACATTACCTTTACCTATTAAACCCCTAACTTTCCCTTTGTTAACAAGTCATATTAACTTCGCCGAAGGAAATTTTGGCAACTGCAGATTTCAAAGATATCAAAATGTGTGTACTTTTTATTATTATATTATCTTCCTTTCCTCCAATTTACTTCTCCACTCGGGTTTTATCAAAATCCCAATATCTTGCCAAAATTCCGTTATTATTTTAAAATTTGTTCGGCTAGTGTTTCTATATTGCCTGAAAACTATTAATTTATATCGTAGTTCTGTTCTACTGCTCGTTCTTTAGAAATGTATTACTCACTCTAGTCGCTAAAATGTCTGCAGCTGTCAATCTTGCCGTCGCGTTTACCATACTGGTATCTTGTCTCTCTTTACTGTAAATCGGATAGTTTACCTTCTATTGTTTTTTTCCGAAATCTGTTACAGTGCAGTGGACGCGTTCCATTGTCGCACACACGAACGTTACTACTTGATAATATCGAGTCAACTGTTTTTGTCACATGCTTTGTTTTTACAAGCGTTCATCAATTACCACGCGAATTCGGAAAGTATACATATTGCTTGAATTCCACGTTTTTCCATGATTTACCTTGCACTTGCTGTACAATCGGATTGAACAGTGCACAATACCTTACCAGGATATTAACCCTTTCAGTTCACACCCTAACCACAGTTCACATCCTGCCATCACGAAACGTTGTTCATAGTTCACGGTTTTACTGTTTATAACGTTTGCAAATTTACTTGTTCATTTTTTCCACTCATTCAGCATTATTTGAAATTATGGCGTTTATAATGACATCGTAATTTTGCGATCGATTACCTAAAGAAATTCTATACAGATTTATATAAGCCTATATCCTATTTAGATATAAGTATATATTGTTGAATATATCCCATATCTAGCAATCAAAATGTCTTTCAAGGACATTACAGGTGCTCTTAGAAGGAGCAGATCCGCCCATAAGGGCAAAATTACAATGATTGTGAATGATTTGGATAAAAAATCAGAACAGAAAACTTTACAAAGTAATTTTTTGTTGAAGCAGGAAACCACCGTAAATACCCACCTGCATAAAATTGACAAAATTAATGATGATATTCATGAGTTATGTGAAAAAAAGGAAATCAAAGTGGATGACACAGATCGTGTTACTGATTTCAAAGATGAAATGAAATATGTCCAAGTTCAGTTATAAGCCACTTGTCAATCAGTAATGAAAATTACAAAGCCGCATTAGACTTGCTAAATGCAGAATTCTTAGATAAAGAATTTATCATTGAAGAATATTTCACTAAAATTATCAGCAACCCGCCCAAATATGATCCCCAATTTGAGGATGTCAAAAAATATTTGAATGAAACTAGAGCATGCATACATGATTTGAAAAACTATGGTGTTGATTTTTTACTACCCAATTCCTCTGGGTAAAACTTATTAGCAACATCGTTTTCAATAAACTACCCGCTATCCTCAAGCGAGAATTGGTTCATAAAATAGTATCAAACTATCCTTCCCTCAAAGAATTGTTTGATAATTATCATGATATGATAAAAACGATCATTCTAACAAGTTTGAAAAAGAAAAATTTTGATCAAAAAAGCAAAACTGTATCACAAGGTCAGGATGATCATAAAAAGTTTCTCTCAAAACCACAAAATTTTACCACGCAATCGTCAGCTTCTCACCCTAGAACACCTTGTAAATTTTGTAATGCAAGTAGTCATGGGATGTACCGATGTGAGAAATATAATTCTTATGAGGCCAGAAGGCAGCGTTGTCTTGAAATGGGTCTATGTGTTCTTTGTACTAGTCCATTTCACAAAAAGCAACAATGTCGTGGCAAAAAAAATGAGCTAAAATATCAATGTTTACATTGCAAGGTCAACTCTCATATAAGTACATTATGCAAAGATATTGACAAGCATAAAAATGCCCCTAGCCAGACTAATTCTAATGTGTGTTTAAATACAAGTGAAATAGTATCGGCAGAACATTCTATAACAATGCCCATCATGGACATTAAAGTGAAGACTGGTTCAAAAGTTTGCAGAGCTAGATGTTTATTAGACTACGGCAGTCAAAGATCTTACTTATCAGAAAAAGTTTGTGCTGTCTTAGCATGTAAAGATGAAAATGTTTCAATTATACAGCATGATATCAAAACATTCTTGGGCTCTCAAAAAAAAGAGTTGAAAAAAATTGCTGTTGCTGTTGACATTCCTAATTTAAAACCCTTTAATCAAGAGGTGTTAATAGACAAGGAGTTTCATATACAACTAAATATGAGTCAATATGTTGAAGTTATTAGCAATCTTGCATGTAAAGGTGTCCCCCTGGCTGTTCAATATGAAGACGGTTTGCATCCTGAAATTGTAGAATTAGACGGACTAATGGGTGCGGATGTTCTACAAAATTTGACTATGACCAGAACAGTTGAATGTATGAAGGGTATTGCATGGGAATTTCCTAATGGTCTTGTGCCTTATGGAGACGCAAACAACTTTCTATTCCCAAGACAAATCTCCGTCTTACCTAGTTTTTCCAGCTCTAGACCTGATATATTCAACAACTATAACCACATTATTTCTAGATATGCTAAATGTCCAGAGACTTATGTCAATTTTGTCATGAACCCCAAGTCATCATATCCTGACCCATTACAATGTTTATTTCCCGAAAGTTCTGTAGAAAGGAATCTTGATATGATGTTTCAAACCGAAGGCTTAGGCATTGATAGTATAGAAAATGCCATTACTGATTACGACTCTGTAAAAATGACAATCTTTGAAGATTCCATCAAGTTTGAAGATGGTCATTACAATGTCAAACTTCCATGGCACGAAGATGTTCTGGAAAAGATTCCATCCAACCATAATGTAGCTTTAACTGTGATGGACAGAATTTCTAAAAAGTTAGAGAAAGATAATCTTATGGATGATTATATAAAAGTTTTTAAACAACAAGAGAAGGAAGGAATTATTGAAAGAATAGACGTTGATCCTCAAAAATATGCTGATTACGTGGTTCCCATATCGTCCCATAATTAAAACTGAGCAGCAAGTAACTACAAAAATCAGACCAGTTTCAATTGCTCACTTGAAACCCATAATTCACCATCTCTAAATGAAGCTGCATTACCTAGAAGTAATTTGATGACTGATATGACAAAACTTCTTTTATATTTCAGATCTAATAAGTTCACTATGATTTCAGACATCAGAAAAGCCTTTCTGATGATTATACTAGGCCACGAAGAAGACAAAAACTGGTTTTGTTTTTTCTTAAAAGAAGGAAACAAATTGAGCTGTTTCAGATACAAAACCATACTCTTCGGTTACAATGCCAGTCCTTTCATTCTTAATTTTATCATCAAGCACCATGCTAAGCAGTTTCCTTCAGATTACTGCTCTGAGGTATTACTGAACAATTTTTATGTTGACAATTTGATGCTTACAGCAAATGATCAAGTTAAACTTCTCTCTTTGTACTTAGATCTTGACCAGAGAATGAAAAAGGGAGGATTTGATTTGAGGTCTTGGACTTCTAATAACCCTATGCTAAGAGAGGAAATGATCTCCGATAACAAATATATTGAGCATAAGTCCCTATGAAAAGCTACTAGGTTACAAATATTCAACTAAAACAGATGTATTCAAGTTGTCTGGAACCGTATTTGCTAAAGACGCGAAGACAAAAAGAGGTATATTATGTCAACCTTCCAAATTGTTTGATCCTCTCGGTCCTTATTTGCCTGTTACAGTGAGAAGTAAAATTCTCATGAGAGAGCTCTGGTCACAAAATCTTTCATGGGATGAAAATGTCATGGAAAAACATATGAATTTGTGGTCCCAGTTAGCTCATGATTTAACATCTCTGAATGTTACATTTCCAAGATATGTTGTGAATGAGGCATTTGACACCGATTTGTATCTTTTCTGTGATTCCTCAAAACAATCGTATGGGTTTGCATTGTACAATGTTCAAGATAACAAGTCCAACTTGATGTTTGCTAAAGCCAAAGTCACTCCTATAAAACCTCGAAGCTTACCAACTCTTGAATTGTTGTCCGTGTTTTGGGTGTAAAATGCCTGCATTTAATACTGGATTCCTACCCCAATGCTACATTCAAGAGGCTTGTGATTGCAGTAGATGCCCAAGTAGTTTTGTCTTGGCTGATGGTGTAGGTGAGTGCCGATGGTGTCTGTGGCCTAGAAACTAAGATGCATAGAACCAATAATGATTTCGGCTGCAGATTGTGATTTAAATTTCACAATTTCAACCCACTTGGAGTTGTGGCTCATGACAGATGGAAACAATTTTATGTGAAATATTATAATTCACTATTTTTCCCATTTTATTTCACTTGCGCAATAGATTATTTTTATTTATTCATCCTATCTCAGTTATTGAAAATTAGCGACACGTCGTGATCACGCCGGCACCATGGAACAATACAGTAAGGGTGTCATATATTATTACAATGATACAGCTGTGTCATTGTAATAATATATGACGCAGTAACTGCTTATTTGAAATGTAATCAGTTACTGCTATTTGTCTTTGCACGGTATGCCAGTACTCGATGGTAGAAGACAATCCTGTAGATCAAATACAAACAACAGTAACTGCTTACTTTTTAAGTCAGCAGTTACTGCTGTTTGTCTTTGCACGGCGGTCAGTATGCCAGAACTCGATGGCAGAAGAGAATCCTGCAGCTCAAAGACAAACAGCAGTAACTGCTTACTTCACGAGTCAGCAGTTACTGCTGTTTGCCTTTGCACGGCGGGCAGCATGCCAGAACTCGATGGCAGAAGAGAATCCTGCAGCTCAAAGACAAACAGCAGTAACTGCTTACTTTACAAGTAAGCAGTTACTGCTCTTTGTCAGAAATGGTTTATAAACCTGGACAGAACCCTTATTCACGCCTCGTGACGTCACCCTGGGAACAACGTGACCGTGACCCAATGTTGGCGTAACGTTGGCCCATCGTCTACCCTGCCCTCCACCCAGCAAACATGAGACGTCGCCCCAATGCTTGTTTAATGCTGAGCCAGCGTCGCAGACGATGGGCCAACGTTAAGCAAACATTGGATAAACGACACTCACCTTCAGCATCTCTTATTTCAGACGACCATCCCAGATAACAACAGACGTTGACCCAATGTTAGTTTAGTATTGGACCTGCATCGCAGAATGTGGGCCATCATTAAACCACCATTGAGCTGATGTTTAGTACTTGAAGGGCATCAACTCACCCAGCTAACACGATCAATTGAGCCAATGTTAGTTCAAGGATGGTCCACCATACACGACGCTGGCCAAACCGAGAAACAATATTGGGTTGATATTTATTTTTTGGCTTGGCTTCCCTCCACAAGCCCTGATACACATGTAACACGAGACATCCACAAATGCTGAGTTGAGGCTGGGTCAGCGTCCTAGACGTTGGCCCAGCCTCAACTCAGCGTCTCGTTTTGCGTATAGCAGGAGGGCATTACCCTTACCTGCACATAAGGAACTGGGCCAATCTTGGGCTAATACTGAGCCAACGCCATAGACAGTGCGCCAGCATTAGTCTAGCAACGGGTTAACACTGTGCCCCGATTGGTTTAGTCGTCAGAATCTGACGTCCACAGACGTCAAATTCTGACGTCTAAATTCAATCCTCTCACTGTAAGGGTTAAAACGTCAGCAGCACCAGGGTTAAAATAGACATTGTGTGCGCCACAGTTCCCTGTACTCTAATATAAACCCTTGATCTGCAAGAACCCAGTAGTGGATCTCAAATTGAACTATTAAGATAAAATTAACCCTTTAGTAGCTATGATCTAGTCTTGTATAGATGGTTGTAGTCAGCAATATATTTATTCTTAAAGTCCAGAGTACACACAAAAGCCTGTTATTATTTGTCATTATTCAGACAAGGTTAAGTATTCCAGACGCTCGGGTGTCGTAGATAAAGCGGTGTGAATGAAATAAAAGCGTTGTGAATGAAATAAAAACGTTGTAAATGAAATAAAAGCGTTGTGAACGAATTAAATTATTGTATTCTGCTCGGAATATATCTCAATTGTCGCTATCCATACTTTACAGTAATTTATCGGTGACCTGGCTGCCCGTAAGATACTGTAATACTGTAATATTTACAGTAGACGATTAAAAGTGTAATCTGTTCAAATTATGGTATTCTACCCCCCAATTTAAATAACAACTGAATGACGGCAGTGATTTGCTGATCTCAAGTCATCGTGTGACAGGCTGAACCACTCTTGCATTGGTCGGGGGTAGAATACCATGCTTGATCCGGAGTACTGTAGATCTGGTAATGTTCGCGTGTTTAAGTTTTCGCAAATTTTGAGACTTTTCATGAAGTTTAGAATTCGCGAATTTATCATTTTCTTTAGTAGTGCTATAATAATAATAATTTTCGCGAGATTCTTGAATTTGATTACATTGTATGAACAGTATTGTCGACCAGCACAGCAACGCTTCAGAGCACACTTTAATAAACACGTGACGATGACGCAGCGTTGAGTCGGTGTTGGTCCAGAGCCGCAGACAGTGGATCAACATCTAATATGTTTTAAAAATGTCAGCACTGCATATGTACATCAATGTATTATATATATATAATAAATGTACCACCAATAATGTATATACCCTGAATCCTGTACAGATATATAAAATTTGATTGATTTGATATTATGATTCACCTTTGTTATCGTTTCTCTTTCTAAAATGTTTATTTTCAAACCACTGTTAATATTGACAATTAGCGACACGTCATTATTGCACCATCACCATAGGACAATACAGTAAGGGGTCATATTATATTATTAGAATGATGAAACTGTACAAATTAAAACAATAGTAACTACTTACTTGACAAGTGAGCGGTTACTGCTGTTTGTCTTTGAGCTGCAGGATTTTCTTCTGCCATCGAGTACTGGCATACTGACCGCCATGCAAAGACAAACAGCAGTAACTGATCACTTGAAACGTAAGCAGTTACTGCTGTTTGTCTTTGAGCTGCAGGATTATATTCTGCCATCGAGTACTGGCATACTGACCGCCGTGCAAAGACAGACAGCAGTAACTGATTACTTGAAACGTAAGCAGTTACTGCTGTTTGTCTTTGAGCTGCATGATTCTCTTCTGCCATCGAGTACTGGCATACTGACCACCGTGCAAAAACAGACAGCAGTAACTGAATACTTGACAAGTCAGCAGTTACAGCTGTTTATTTCAGCACGGAAGATCTGGTCTAAACTGGTTTACAAAACAGAACAGAGGCCTTTTTCATACCTCGTGACCAGCCACATGAGACGACGACCCAATGCTGGCTTAATGTTGGCCCATCGTCTCAGATACTGGCCCAAGATTAAATCAGCACTGAGTGTATACGTGTCTTGTTTATCGTGTTGAAGATATCACCGAGAGTCACGTGAGCCAGTGGAAACAGTGATCCAATGCTGTGTAAGCGTTGGCCCATTGCTTACTCTTCCCAGTATTAAATCAGCACTGGTTTTATGCATCACTTGGTTTCTCGGTCCATACTCTCGTACAAGTTATGATATATTGTAGGCTTCTGATTGGTCGAGATGGCCATCTTGACGATATATTATAACTTGTACAAGAATACTATTGGAATTATGATTCGTTTGATTGCACCCTGTGGTTGTGTACAACTTCCACAACCCGCAGACTTTTTCACGTACACAGCCAAACCATACACTTTTTGCCACTAAATCTGACACTTACCCGTTTGCTTCCACTATCAGCACTCCTCTTACCAATTTTCAGAATTTTACCTATAACACATTACCTTTACCTATTAAACCCCTAACTTTCCCTTTGTTAACATGTCATATTAACTTCGCCGAAGGAATTTTGGCAACTGCAGATTTCAAAGACATCAAAATGTGAGTACTTTTCTTTATTATATTATCTTACTTTCCTCCAACTTACTTCTCCACTTGGGTTTTATCAAAATCCCAATATCTTGCCGAAATTCCGTTATTATTTTAAAATTTATTTGGCTAGTGTTTCTATATTGCCTGAAAACTATTAATTTATATCGTAGTTCTGTTCTACTGCTCGTTCTTTAGAAATGTATTACTCACTCTAGTCGCTAAAATGTCTGCAGCTGTCAATCTTGCCGTCGCGTTTACCATACTGGTATCTTGTCTCTCTTTACTGTAAATCGCATAGTTTACCTTCTATTGTTTTTCCGAAATCTGTTACAGTGCAGTGGACGCGTTCCATTGTCGCACACACGAACGTTACTACTTGATAATATCGAGTCAACTGTTTTTGTCACTTGCTTTGTTTTTACAAGCGTTCATTAATTACCACGCGAATTTGGAAAGTATACTTATTGCTTGAATTCCACGTTTTCCCATGATTTACCTTGCACTTGCTGTACAATCGGATTGAACAGTGCACAATACCTTACCAGGATATTAACCCTTTCAGTTCACACCCTAACCACAGTTCACATCCTGCCATCACGAAACGTTGTTCATAGTTCACGGTTTTACTGTTTATAACGTTTGCAAATTTACTTGTTCATTTTTTCCACTCATTCAGCATTATTTGAAATTATGGCGTTTATAATGACATCGTAATTTTGCGATCGATTACCTAAAAAAATTCTATACAGATTTATATAAGCCTATATCCTATTCAGATATAAGTATATATTGTTGAATATTCACATATCCCATATTTAGCAATCAAAATGTCTTTCAAGGACATTACAGGTGCTCTTAGAAGGAGCAGATCCGCCCATAAGAGCAAAATTACAATGATTGTGAATGATTTGGATAAAAAATCAGAACAGAAAACTTTACAAAGTAATTTTTTGTTGAAGCAGGAAACCATCGTAAATACCCACCTGCATAAAATTGACAAAATTAATGATGATATTCATGAGTTATGTGAAAAAAAGGAAATCAAAGTGGATGACACAGATCGTGTTACTGATTTCAAAGATGAAATAAAATATGTCCAAGTTTCAGTGGTCTAGAAAAAGAGAGGTTGCTGTTTCAAAACTTTCTCATGCAGTTTAATAATGTAATGACTGCTGGTGGTAAGCTGAATGATTCGGCCAAACTAACGTACCTTCGCGGCTACTTGACAGATTATGCCTTTTCAGTTATAAGCCATTTGTCAATCAGTAATGAAAATTACAAAGCTGCATTAGACTTGCTAAATGCAGAATTCTTAGATAAAGAATATATCATTGAAGAATATTTCACTAAAATTATCAGCAACTCGCCCAAATATGATCCCCAATTTGAGGATGTCAAAAAATATTTGAATGAAATTAGAGCATGCATACATGATTTGAAAAACTATGGTGTTGATATTTTACTACCCAATTCCTCTGGGTAAAACTTATTAGCAACATCGTTTTCAATAAACTACCCGCTATCCTCAAGCGAAAATTGGTTCATAAAATAGTATCAAACTATCCTTCCCTCAAAGAATTGTTTAATAATTATCATGATTTGATAAAAACGATCATTCTAACAAGTTTGAAAAAGAAAATTTTTGATCAAAAAAGCAAAACTGTATCACAAGGTCAGGATGATCATAAAAAGTTTCTCTCAAAACCTAGTAGTCATTTTGGTGAACCTACCATGTATCAACAGGATTCAAATCCCGAAGGGGCTTCTGCATTACAAAATTTTACCACGCAATCGTCAGCTTCTCACCCTAGAACACCTTGTAAATTTTGTAATGCAAGTAGTCATGGGATGTACCGATGTGAGAAATATAATTCTCATGAGGCCAGAAGGCAGCGTTGTTTTGAAATGGGTCTATGTGTTCTTTGTACTAGTCCATTTCACAAAAAGCAACAATGTCCTGGCAAAAAAATGAGCTAAAATATCAATGTTTACATTGCAAGGTCAACTCTCATATAAGTACATTATGCAAAGATATTGACAAGCATAACAATGCCCCTAGCCAGACTAATTCTAATGTGTGTTTAAATGCAAGTTAAATAGTATCGGCAGAACATTCTATAATAATGCCCATCATGGACATTAAAATGAAGACTGGTTCAAAAGTTTGCAGAGCTAGATGTTTCTTAGAATACGGCAGTCAAAGATCTTACTTATCAGAAAAAGTTTGTGCTGTCTTAGCATGTAAAAATGAAAATGTTTCAATTATACAGCATGATATCAAAACATTCTTGGGCTCTCAAAAAAAAGAGTTGAAAAAAAATTATGTTGCTGTTGACATTCCTAATTTAAAACCCTTTAATCAAAAGGTGTTAATAGACAAGGAGTTTCATATACAACTAAATATGAGTCAATATGTTGAAGTTATTAGCAATCTTGCATGTAAAGGTGTCCCCCTGGCTGTTCAATATGAAGGCGGTTTGCCTCCTGAAATTGTAGAAATAGACGGACTAATGGGTGCGGATGTTCTACAAAATTTGACTATGACCAGAACAGTATGTATGAAGTGTATTGCATGGGAATTTCCATGGTCTTGTGCCTTATGGAGACGCAAACAACTTTCTATTCCAAAGACAAATCTCCGTCTTACCTAGTTTTTCCAGCTCTAGACCTGATACATTCAACAACTATAACCACATTATTTCTAGATATGCTAAATGCTCAGAGACTCATGTCAATTTTGTCATGAACCCCAAGTCATCATATCCTGACCCCTTACAATGTTTATTTCCCGAAAGTTCTGTAGAAAGGAATCTCGAAATGAAGTTTCAAACCGAGGGCTTAGGCATTGATAGTATAGAAAATGTCATTACTGATTACGACTCTGTAAAAATAAAAGACTTTGAAGATTCCGTCAAGTTTGAAGATGGTCATTAAAATGTCAAACTTCCATGTCACGAAAATGTTCTGGAAAAGGTTCCATCCAACCATAATGTAGCTTTAACTGTGATGGACAGAGTTTCCAAAAAGTTAGAGAAAGATAATCTTATGGATGATTATATAAAAGTTTTTAAACAACAAGAGGAGGAAGGAATTAGTGAAAGAATAGACGTTGATCCTCAAAAATAAGCTGATTACACGTGGATCCCACATCGTCCCATAATTAAAACTGAGCAGCAAGTAACTACAAAAATCAGACCAGTTTCAATTGCTCACTTGAAACCCATAATTCACCATCTCTAAATGAAGCTGCATATCCTGGAAGTAATTTGATGACTGATATGACAAAACTTCTTTTATATTTCAGATCTAATAAGTTCACTATGATTTCAGACATCAGAAAAGCCTTTCTGATGATTAAACTAGGCCACGAAGAAGACAAAAACAGGTTTTGTTTTTTCTTAAAAGAAGGAAACAAATTGAGCTGTTTCAGATACATAAACCATAATCTTCGGTTACAATGCCAGTCCTTTCATTCTTAATTTTATCATCAAGCAGCATGCTAAGCAGTTTCCTTCAGATTACTGCTCTGAGGTATTATTGAACAATTTTTATCTTGACAATTTGATGCTTACAGCAAATGATAAAGTTAAACTTCTCTCTTTGTACTTAGAGCTTGACCAGAGAATGAAAAAGGGTGGATTTGATTTGAGGTCTTGGACTTCTAATAACCCTATGCTAAGAGAGGTAATGATCTCCGATAACAAATATATTGAGCATGAAAGTCCCTATGAAAAGCTACTAGGTTACAAATATTCAACTAAAACAGATGTATTCAAGTTGTCTGGAACCGTATTTGCTAAGGACGTGAAGACAAAAAGAGGTATATTATGTCAACCTTCCAAATTGTTTGATCCTCTCGGTCTTTATTTGCCTGTTACAGTGAGAAGTAAAATTCTCATGAGAGAGCTCTGGTCACAAAATCTTTCATGGGATGAAAATGGCATGGAAAAACATCCCAGTGGTCCCAGTTAGCTCATGATTTAACATCTCTGAATGTTACATTTCCAAGATATGTTGTGAATGAGGTATTTGACACTGATTTGTATCTTTTCTGTGATTCCTCAAAACAATCGTATGGGTTTGCATTGTACAATGTTCAAGATAACAAGTCCAACTTGATGTTTGCTAAAGCCAAAGTCACTCCTATAAAACCTCGAAGCTTACCAACTCTTGAATTGTTGTCCGTGTTTTTGGGTGTAAAATGCCTGCATTTAATACTGAATTCCTATCCCAATGTTACATTCAAGAGGCTTGTGATTGCAGTAGATGCCCAAGTAGTTTTGTCTTCGCTGATGTCCCAGCAAATAAAAAACAAAAAACAACTTGCTAAAAACAGACTGAAAGACATTAGTATGATGACACAAGAATTGAAAGTCAAGTATAACTTGGATATTGTTTTCAAGTATGTGCCAACAGATCAAAACCCTGCGGATCTTTTAAGTAGGGAATTGTCCTTAAACAAGTTTAAAGACTTACTTCAATTTTGGACATACGGTCCAGAATGGCTGAAAACAGCTGACAGTGATTGGCCTGTGAACGAATTAAACTGTCTGAGTGATGCTAATAAGAAGACAATTCAAACTAATGTAGCAATAAACAATGACCAATTTCGAGGTTCAAAGGTGGAGTGTATACCAACAAAATCATTCTCAAATTATGGAAAGTTACTTAGAGTGACTGAGTTGGCGTTCCGCTTCATTAAAATAAAAAGCAAGGTCAATATTGATACGGTTTAAAATGCCATAAGCTATCTAGTTAAGACTATGCAAGCAGAATGTTTTCCAAAGGAAATTTCCTTTTTAAACTCTCCTGGTAATAGAAACATTCCCGATTTGGTCAAAGACCTCAATTTATACATAGATGAGGAAGGGGTTATTAGATCAAAGGGAAGAATTAACAAGAATGTTACACACGAGGAGGGAGTACAAAATCCTATTCTGTTAGGTTAAAGTCACCACTTGACTTACCTGTTAATTATTCATTTTCATCATAGAGTAAAACACCTTGGTGTAGGTACTACCCTCAATGCATTGCGCTTGGGAGGGTTTTGGGTGCCTAAAGGCAGACAGGTAATCAAAAAAGTGTTTTCCCACTGTATGATATGTCGTAAAATGAATGGATTGCCATTCAAATATCCAAAAGTGACTAACCTACCCAATTTGATTGTACCTTACCGTCATACTGGAGTTGACTTTACTGGCCATTTATGGATTGAAAACTATGGACAATGACGCAAAATGTACATACTTATTTTTACTTGTTTGAACACTAGAGCTGTTCATTTGGATCTTATACCTGATATGAGCACTCATTCCTTTTTCTCAGCTTTATTGAGATTCAGCAACAAGTTTGGTATTCCATCTCACATATATAGCGATAATGCTAGATACTTTCTAAAAGGATGTGATGTAATATCTGAAGTTTTCTCTTGCAGCCAATTTCTGGAACATTTCCAGACCTACAATATATAACATGTTACAATACCTGTTTACTCTCCCTGGGTAGGCAGTACTTGGGAAAGGTTGATAAGAGTAGTCAAAAACTGTATTCGAAAAACTGTAGGTCGAGCTAAAATATAATATTTTGACATGCTCACTCTCTTATGTGATGTTGAAAATGCAGTTAACTCTAGACCCTTGACATATCGAACTTCTGAATCGGATCTAGAAGTGATTACCCCCAATAGTTTTATCTATCCCAACTCTAATTCCAATTTGTTTCCGAGAATTGAGGGAGAAAACCCCACACTTTCAGAACCTCCTTCTCAATCCCTATTATTACAGTCCCTATCAAACAGAAATCATCTACTCAAACACTTCCATGAATTGTGGAACAATGCTTACTTGTTGTCCCTTAGAGAAAGTACTAAAAATAGTTATGAGCATAGATTTGAAAATAAGATTGATGTTGATGACATCGTTCTCATACGTCACTCACCAAAGTCCAGACCATTTTGATTCCTGGGTAGAGCTATTGAATTATTCAAGGGTGATGATAATAAAATAAGAGCTGCCAATGTAAAAAGGGATGGTTCAATTCAAAATTATTCAATCAACCATTTGTACCCTTTAGAACTTTAACAGCTCACAAATGTCGATGAAACACCACCTATAGGCCATTTGCCGGTAGAAACATTTCGGCGCTCTGCGCATTTGATGGCACAAAGGGCCAGAAGCCAATAACATGTAATTATTATTATGTTAATGTATTTCTGAGTTAATTACCACTGTCATTTTATTGTTTATGTATATATGCTATTTTCTATTGATATTTGCGCTATATTTCCCTATATGATACAATGCAATTGCAAATTGCATTTTTCTTGTCCTCGGGAATATATTGAAATTGTGATTCGTTTGATTGCACCCTGTGGTTGTGTACAACTTCCACAACCTTCAGCCTATTGCACGTGCACAGACAAGCCATACACTTTTTGCCACTAAATCTGTCACTTACCCGTTTGCTTCCACTATCAGCACTCCTCTTACCAATTTTCAGAATTTTACCTATAACACATTACCTTTACCTATTAAACCCCTAACTTTCCCTTTGTTAACAAGTTATATTAACTTCGCCGAAGGAAATTTTGGCAACTGCAGATTTCAAAGACATCAAAATGTGAGTACTTTTTATTATTATATTATCTTCCTTTCCTCCAACTTACTTCTCCACTCGGGGTTTATCAAAATCCTAATAATACAGGCCCAGAGACTGAGCCAAACATGGTAAATCAATGTTGGGTTATAGTTGACCCATCGTCTACACTTCTGGCCCAGCATTAAATTAACACTGCAATGATTTTATGTATTTTCTGCAGGGCCCTGGGCATAATCGACACTGATCACCTTCGCGCAATTTCAGACGACCATACCATCAAGCACCAGACGTTGACACAATGTTGGTTTAAAGTTGGGCCAGTGTCGGTGACGGTGGTCCAATATTAAGTTGGCTCTACTGTTCACTGTACTTTGGTTTATTGTGTGCCGACAATAAACTAACATTGGAGCAATGTCTCCTGTTTGCGCTTGTCGGATATCCCTACACAAGCTAGGTCGGATGTTTGTCATTGGGGTTGTGCATACAAAGTGCTCCAAACTGTTCAAAGGCATGGAGTTTTCGATGTTGTCTATGGTACTGTGCACTATAAAGAACCCTTCAAGTCATTCTATAAGGGTAGGGCATTGTCCCGACTTCGGGCTTCCTTCTGTCACGATATTGTGATGATTGTGTCGAAAGCCACTTAATGCAATATTCACAATATTCACCCTCCACAGGCTAGCCAGGGTATAACACGAGGGTCAACGTTTAGTGTTTGCTGGGTTGGCACCTGAAATCAGAGATGGTGTAGGTGAGTGCCGATGGTGTCTGTGGCCTAGAAACTAAGATGCATAGAACCAATAATGATATAAGCTGCATATTATGATTTAAATTTCACAGTTTCTACCAACTTAGAGTTGTGGCTCATGGCAGATGGAAACAATTTTATGTGAAAAATTATAATTCACTATTTTTCCCATTTTATTTCACTTGCGGAATAGATATATTTAAGCTAAGAAAAGTGTAAAGCTTTATTATCGTTTCTCGTGCCAAAGTTTTTATTTCGAATCGTCATTGCTATCTTGTCCTATCTTAGTTATTGAAAATTAGTGACACGTCGTGATAGCGCCGTCACAATGGAACAATACACTAAGAGGGGTGATATATTATTAGAATGACAGCCGTGCAAAGACAAACAGCAGTAACTGCTTACTTGAAAAGTAAGCAGTTACTGCTGTTTATCTTTGCACGGTATGTCAGTACTCGCTTGCAGAAGAGAATCCTGCAGCTCAAAGACAAACAGCAGTGACTGTTCAGTGTCTGCGACAATGGTCCACAATTAGACTAACATCGGGTCAACGTCTTCTAGCTTCTGTGAACGTTTCATATTAAGTTTATTGTATGTGCACTATGATTCAGCAAACACGAGACCTTTACCAAATGCTAGTTTAATGTTGGGCCGACGTCGTAGTCGATGGCCCAACATTAAACCAACATTGAATCAACGTCGGGTGTTTGCTGGGATAACTACACATTGTGATGAGGGTTAGAATGGTCATTTTTTCCAATTTATATTTGTATACAATATCACGTTTATATTTTCAATACATACTCCTAAATATATTACTATTTTATCGCGGGGATCGACTTTATGCGTTTATAGACGTCTGACTCGAACTTTTCTAGACGGTCCCCGCACTGAAAGGGTTTCCCGGCAGCGTCTGTGACGGCGGCGGTTATGACGGTGGTGTGTGCGGCAGCTCCTGTGATGCCGGCGGTGAATGTGCCGGCGGTGATTGTGCCGGCGGTGAATGTGACGGCGGTGATTGTGCCGGCGATGATTGTGCCGACGGTGATTGTGCTCGCGATGATTGTGCCGGCGGTGATTGTGCCGACAGTGATTTAGCCAGCGGTGATTGTGCCGGCGGTCATTGTGCCGGCGGTGAATGTGCCGGCGGTGATTGTGCCGGCGGTGAATGTGCCGGCGGTAATTGTGCAGGCGGTGATTGTGCCGGCGGTGATTGTGTCGGCGGAGATTTTGCCGGCGGTGATTGTGTCGGCGGAGATTGTGCCGGCGGTGATTGTGCCGGCGGTGATTGTGCCGGCGGTGATGAATGTGCCGGAGGTGATTGTGCCGGCGATGATTGTGCCGGCGATGATTGTGCCGGCGGTGATTGTGCCGGCGGTGAATGTGCCGGCGGTGATTGTGCAGGCGGTGATTGTGCCGGCGGTGATTGTGTCGGCGGAGATTGTGCCGGCGGTGATTGTGCCGGCGGTGATTGTGCCTGTGGTGATTGTGCCGGCGGTGATTGTGTCGGCGGAGATTGTGCCGGCGGTGATTGTGTCGGCGGAGATTGTGCCGGCGGTGATTGTGCCGGCGGTGATTGTGCCGGCGGTGATGAATGTACCGGCGATGATTGTGCCAGCGGTGATTGTTCCTCCTTGTAGTAGAAATAGGTTGTTTTTGTTTTTTGCTCACCGTTCATAATAATTGTATATAACGCAATAAGTATAATGTATCTTCGCTTCATTATGCATTAAACTTATGTTTTTAATTGTGGGTCACTGTCTGCGACGGAGCCCAGCAATAAACAAACATTAGATTAATCCAACTAAGTTATCTCATATATATTTTTTGTATGTTGAGGAATTTTTAGCATAGTTTTAGTTATGTCAAGGAGAAAAAACGAAATTCGATAGATTTGTAGATCCGAATGTGCCCAGTATATTCGGATCTACGAATCTATTGTAGTTGAGTACTCTCTTCGACTTAAAATACACAGAATATGGGCAGGTGTTCCAAGATTTGATATAGAAAACCTGAATTGCATTGTCAGTATGGCTAAACCATGAAATATTAGGCCTGCGGTTTCATGATCAAAACCATATATTGTGCCTGACCTGACCAGTAAACAATAACAGTAGATTCGTAGTTTCGAATCTAATGCTTTAACGATAAACTGACGTCACGGGTGTATTTAAAGCAGTAAGAATATATTTCATAAGCAGTGGAATGTGCGGCAAAAACTACTCCACTGTCTGCCACCGTGCTGTAGGCCTACATACGAGATGTCAACATGATCACTGAACATTATTTTTTTTAGCAATGACAAACTAATGTTAGACTGCTTCTACAACAATAACGATATAATGAGTTTTGTAATTGAATAACTTTTTAAATTTTGAAAATAGAAACATGAAATCGATGGAACGATTGACCGACCAATTGAACTATCACATATAAGATCAGAAAAAAAACTCAATTAATATATTAACTAACGCAATTGCCAGTTAACAATCATGAAGAAAAATATATTAGTTTTTTGAAAAATAGATCGAAATTATGACACTAATTCAGCATTTACTACATACTATTTTATTTAATTCAAAGGCATTATATTTTCGTAGACGGTGGACAGACATTTGGCGAAGGCTGTAAAAGAAGCGATCGTACGGCACCGCGCGGCGCAATGACATACAATGACATATAATAGTACGGCACCGAGCTGCGCCATGACGTACATGTAGTACAGCATTAGGCCACATCTCTACAGATTTATAGCCATATAATTATATTGTCAGCGAGACAACCTGATAAAACTTCAGACATTAAATAATGGTGTAGACATCTAAGACTTAAATGTGAGAGGTTGAATGTTACTTCAATTCGGCCCATCATTGTTGAAGGCGGCCCGGCATTAAAATAACATTGGACCAATGTGGGCCTACGTGTTGTCTGAGAGGGGGAGGGTGTATCTAGCAGACAAGAGAGCGAGACGTTGACCAATGTTTTACTTAATGTTGGGCCACCGTCCACGACGTTGGCTCAACATAAATACATCATTGGGTCAACGTCTCGTGTCAGCTTCTGACATCAGTTTGTAGAGATATTTCTCCTGGCCAAGTTTAGCCTACATATACACAAAAGTGGCCTAGAACCCAATTTAAATGGATTTATTAAACTAAATTGACCCTTTAGTAGCTATGATCTAGTCTTGTATAGATGGTTTTATTCAGCAATATATTTATACCTAAAGTCTAGAGAACACACAAAAGCCCGTATTATTTGTCATTATTCAGACAAGGTTAAGTATTCCAGACGCTCGGATGTCGTAGATAAAGCGGTGTGAATGGAATAAAAGCGTTGTGAATGATATAAAATCGCTGTAAATGGAATAAAAGCGTTGTGAACGAATTAAATTATTGTATTCTGCTCAGAATATATCTCAATTGTCGCTATCCATACTTTACAGTAATTTATCGGTGACCTGGCTGCCCGTAAGATACTGTAATACTGTAATATTTACAGTAGACGATTAAAAGTGTATTCTGTTCAAATTATGGTATTCTACCCCCCAATTTAAATAACAACTGAATGACGGCAGTGATTTGCTGATCTCAAGTCATCGTGTGACAGGCTGAACCACTCTTTCATTGGTCGGGGGTAGAATACCATGCTTGATCCGGAGTACTGTTGATCTGGTAATTTTCGCGTGTTTAAGTTTTCGCTAATTTTGGGACTTATCACGAAGTTTAGAATTCGCGAATTTCTATTTTTCTTTAGTAGTGCTATAATAATAATAATTTTC
The DNA here is from genome assembly GCA_964017125.1 of Flabesymbios commensalis. NCBI lineage: Eukaryota > Metazoa > Annelida > Polychaeta > Terebellida > Flabelligeridae > Flabesymbios > Flabesymbios commensalis. Next base: position 4,262,139 of record OZ024915.1, read on the forward strand.
GCGAGATTCTTGAATTTGACTACATTGTATGAACAGTATTGTCGACCAGCACAGCAACGCTTCAGAGCACACTTTAATAAACACGTGACGATGACGCAGCGTTGTGTCGGTGTTGTCCAGAGCCGCAGACGGTGGGTCAACATCGACACAACGCTGGACCATCTTCTCTACTTCGCAGGGAGTGTTGATGTATAAGGCTGTATAAGGCTATTAATTATCAGGTAACTGCGCAATTCGCATCTCTGTATACAATGGTAAAAACAAATCCGAGTAGAAATATCTAAGAGGGCCGTCATTATCAAGTAGTGGAATAACATTTACCCATTTTTAATAAAATTATTAATTCGTTACCGGAGCTGCATTTCTTAACACAATTTATGGATTTAAAAATACAACCCATTGAAATGAGGACATTTTTAGCTCGTACTTAACCCTTTAACTGCTATAGTAATTAATTTAATTATGTAACCCCTTAACTTTCAAGGTATTTAATTTAATTATGTAACCTTTTATCTGTTGAGTTAGGAATTTAATTATTTAACGCTTTAGCTTCTAAGTTATTTAAATCCACTTACAATTGTGTCTGGCTACCGCAGTCCTCAAATTTAGTTAGGTTAAGATTATTCGTATTTGTTTAATTTGAAACCAAGCATTTGAAAATCCTGATGCCTAAGCACTCATTTCATCCCCAAAATTAAATGGCTTGCTTGGACTAGTGTCATGCCAATCCGATCGTTCTTTTGTAAGTAATCCCCTGGACAAACATACAGACTAACACGACCAAAAACATAACCTCCTTCGGTGGAGGTAATGACCTTCTAATAAAACGGATTGAAAATGACCAATGTCGTGCTTAGCGCTAAAAGGGTTAACATAATGTATGGAGTTAAAATATACAACCCATATAAATCAGCTTTCAGCTGATACTGTATTTAATAAAATATTTGTATTTTGTAAAATCGTGTCATTTTCATTCATTACAGGGCGAAAATTACGAGAACAATCACACCTTATTTTGCAATGCCGGCTTAATGTTGGGACAGCGTTGCAGACGGTCTCCGAACATTAAGCCAGCATTGGTATTGGTAATTAAAACATGGTTTTACATTCACGCGGAGGTGAGGCTCCCCAATGGAGGGAAAAATCATAAAGTTATATTTAACTTTGATAGCGCTTGAAATGGCGATTCACGACCTTTGATGAAGCCCGCGCTCAGAACAATTAAATCCCTATGTATTCTTTTAATGATACAGTTAAACATAATTTTAAAAATAAACAGCCAAAAATTTATATCGAACCTAAATATATTTACCATTGAATGGGGAAAACGGCGATTTGCAAAATCACAAAAGCATTTTTTTATAACAGCTCCTGGGAAAACGTAGAAATTCACAGACACCCCACAAATTCAGATTTTACGACTTTCTACAGAAGTTGATACCCAGCTAATATGAGACATCCATCTAATGTTGTTTTAATGTTATGCCAGCGTCGCAGACGGTGGCACAACATAAAGACAACATCGGGTGAATGTATCGTGTTTATTGGGTGATAGCAAATACTACACTGGTATAATGTTGGGTCGGCGTCAAAGACAGTGGGCCAACATAAAAACAACATTTCTTCTCATTCTCATCCAAACCCGTTCCCGCTAAATAATCTTATTTAAATTCTCACTCAATTAAGCTGTGTTTCGCCACCGCGATTCACAACACAACATGTTCGAAAATTACTCATACTTGTAAAATTTGAGACCGAACATTTACTTATAAACGTTAATCTGATATAAATTACGTATTGTGATCCGAACTTCATAAAATTAAAGTCATTTTCATTCAGTTTGATTTGTGTGTCGCGGCGGCGAGACATAACTTCAAGTGACCTTTTAACTGAGGGTGTAAATTCTATAATAGCTATGTATGTAAAACGTGTTTTATGTGTAATTATTTTGTAGGTTGCTACGCTTTCCAGAGTGTATTTTACCTATATACTATAACGCCCCTCGGGGTCTCTTAAACGACCCAGAGACGTCTTATTCAACGAAAAAAAGTAAACTGGTAGAAGCTTTAAATTACCAAAGAAAACAGTCAACTCCAAAGGTAGCTGTAATAAAACTAATAGTTTATTAGGTCTATATGTACAATATTTCATTCATAAATAAAAAGGATTTAAATAAATAGATTCGCTAGGATGTATTGCTGCTGTACCAATCCTGCCCACCTCCATCGTCAATTGGTGTTAGCGAACCAATTGTTCAACATCATCTGCTCACTCCTCTCCCACTAGCCACATCCCTGGTATCTTCCCGTCTGACGTCATTTAACCCAAGGGGAATTCCGTATGATATCTATTCTAGATTTAGTCCACTTCAAGCACGTGTCAGGAAGCACGTGGCTCTTTCATAATTAACTGAGCAGACCAGGGGCCGTATTCTCGTACATTGCTAAGATAAGAACAATTATTTTCTTATTTAAGATAAGAAGTGGCGGAACTAAGAAGTTGCGTAAGTTGCTATTCCCGAAAAAATTTAAAACATTCTTTGCTACTCAAATTTCTTTACTTTGTTGCAATAGCAACAGCTCAAACATCGTCATCTTACTATGACGTCACAAAGCTTGCCTAGTCTATCAGTCATGTTGTGCAGATTCTAGGCCTATGGCTATACCCAGTCTATGGCGACAGCTTCTCTCGCATGCAGACTTCAATGTGGTTTATATTAATAAAAACATCAATATGTACTGACGGTCTTTTGTATAGTGTTCAAATAAGTGTAAGTTTCACATGTGTGTAGTTTTTGGCTGTAAACACGGCTTTTCTGTGCTGTTTTGGCACAAAATACACTGTGTTGCGTAAAGTTACGGCACCTCTGAAGCTGCCGTAAAGTTACGCAATAATATACTCAATTTCTTATCTGTAGCCTACTATTTCGAGAATAGCACTTAAGAAAATTCTCAAAGTTACGCAACTTATTAGCCTATTTACGCAATTCTTATCTCTTTCGAGAATAAGGCCCCAGATCACCAAATAAATGGGAATTCTAACAGAAAACTCAACATATAAGCCCATCATTCATGTCATTGCTTATACGAATGGCATCACATCTCACAGTCATAATAACAGTGTCATTTGTACTCACAAGACATTCATAACACCTTGACACAATATCACCTAACACATAAGCCCGCCGCCTGTTAGGACTACAAACACAGAACGACAGCTCACACAGAAAAAAAAATCACAGAGTAATAGCCAACACAGAATCACTACCGCATGTCAACAAACCAGTTGACTACCGCACTAGATGACTACCGCACGAGATGACTACCACACCTAGGTGGCTACCGCACCTAGATGACTCCGCACTAGATGACTACCGCACGAGATGACTACCGCACCCAGATGACTACCGCACCGAGATGACTACCGCACCGAGATGACTACCGCACCAAGATGACTACCGCAGCAGAATGACTACCGCACCCAGATGACTACCGCACCTAGATGACTACCGCACCTAGATGACTACCGCAGCAGGATGACTACCGCACCCAGATGACCACCACACCCAGATGACTACCGCAGCAGGATGACTATCGCACCCAGATGACTACCGCACCCAGATGACCACCGCAGCAGGATGACTACCGCACCCAGATGACTACCGCACCGAGATGACTACCGCACCAAGATGACTACCGCACCGAGATGACTACCGCACCCAGATGACCACCGCAGCAGGATGACTACCGCACCCAGATGACTACCGCACCCAGATGACTACCGCAGCAGGATGACTACCGCACCCAGATGACTACCGCACCCAGATGACTACCGCAGCAGGATGACTACCGCACCCAGATGACTACCGCACCCAGATGACCACCGCAGCAGGATGACTACCGCACCCAGATGACCACCGCAGCAGGATGACTACCGCACCCAGATGACTACCGCACCCAGATGACTACCGCAGCAGGATGACTACCGCACCCAGATGACTACCGCACCCAGATGACCACCGCAGCAGGATGACTACCGCACCCAGATGACTACCGCACCCAGATGACCACCGCAGCAGGATGACTACCGCACCCAGATGACTACCGCACCCAGATGACTACCGCACCGAGATGACTACCGCACCCAGATGACTACCGCACGAGATGACTACCGCACCTAGGTGGCTACCGCACCCAGATGACTACCGCACCTAGATGACTACCGCAGCAGGATGACTACCGCACCCAGATGACTACCGCACCCAGATGACTACCGCACCCAGATGACTACCGCACCCAGATGACTACCGCACCCAGATGACCACCGCAGCAGGATGACTACCGCACCCAGATGACTACCGCACGAGATGACTACCGCACCTAGGTGGCTACCGCACCCAGATGACTACCGCACCAAGATGACTACCGCAGCAGGATGACTACCGCACCCAGATGACTACCGCACCCAGATGACTACCGCACCTAGATGACTACCGCACCCAGATGACTACCGCACCCAGATGACTACCGCACCCAGATGACTACCGCACCCAGATGACCACCGCAGCAGGATGACTACCGCATCCAGATGACTACCGCACCCAGATGACTACCGCAGCAGGATGACTACCGCACCCAGATGACTACCGCACCCAGATGACCACCGCAGCAGGATGACTACCGCACCCAGATGACTACCGCACCCAGATGACTACCGCACCGAGATGACTACCCCACCAAGATGACTACCGCAGCAGGATGACTACCGCACCCAGATGACTACCGCACCCAGATGACTACCGCACCCAGATGACTACCGCACCTAGATGACTACCGCACCAAGATGACTACCGCAGCAGGATGACTACCGCAGCAGGATGACTACCGCACCCAGATGACTACCGCACCTAGATGACTACCGCACCCAGATGACTACCGCACCCAGATGACTACCGCACCCAGATGACTACCGCACCTAGATGACTACCGCACCCAGATGACTACCGCACCCAGATGACTACCGCAGCAGGATGACTACCGCACCCAGATGACTACCGCACCTAGATGACTACCGCACCAAGATGACTACCGCAGCAGGCTGACTACCGCACCCAGATGACTACCGCACCGAGATGACTACCGCACCAAGATGACTACCGCAGCAGGCTGACTACCGCACCTAGATGACTACTGCACCTAGATGACTACCGCACCCAGATGACTACCGCACCTAGATGACTACCGCACCCAGATGACTACCGCACCTAGGTGACTATCGCATCTAGATGACTACCGCACCTAGATGTCTACCGCACCCAGATGACTACCGCACGAGATGACTACCGCACAGGTCTAGATGACTACCGCACCTAGATGACTAGCGCACCCTGAGGTAACTACCGCACCTAGATGACTACCGCTCCTAGATGACTACCGCACCGACCGGAAGTTTTTGAGCGGTAGTCATGAAAGGGTCACATCAACTGTCACTGTCAGACTGTCAGTGTCACTGAACAATGTACCGTCACTGGCGTCAGATCTCCCAAACTTGTCCAAACGTGCGGAATGCACTGTCTTAGGCTACAGTTACAATTTAAACAGGCCGAATGTCACACAACATGTCATAACAACATTTAAAACATGGAAATAACATTATAGTAGCGGAGCTTAACCTCAAAAAATGGTCGAATCGTTCACTTCATTGCAAAAGTCTGAAATTTTTGTCACAGGCTGACATGACCTAGACATTTCAGAATCTGCCGACAGACAAGTGAAATGTGCCCCCTAGCGGCCATATTGGACGATTCAAAATGGCCGCCACTAAAAACCTTGCGCAATATAACTTTTTAACTAAAAATCACAGAATAACTTGTAATACCTCTATTCTGATGTATTTGCGACCAAGGATCACAATTATGATGTCATTTTTAATATAAAATGACCAAATCGAGGTCATATGACGATATAAGTGTGAAAATTTAAAATAATTTATATTTTCCACAAATTTTCAAGCGCTCCAAAACTTCACGGTTTTAATTTTTTTTTCTGACATAGGTCTTTCATTTGTTTTAGTTCTGAATATCAATTATTAGTCTATTTCGCCATAAGAATAACTTTACAAATGGTCTTCAAGGGTGATAAACGTTAACGCAGTGAATGAAATTCCAAAACTTTAAGAAACATGAATATGTAATACTAAAACAGAAAGGATGGATGAATTTTAATTGAGTCCACAACCATTTATCGGAATACTTTTGGACATGTATTTTAAAATTAATTCTGTCAACATGAATTACAAACCAGTGCAACAAAAATATACACATGCCTTCAATGGCAACAATGACTAATATTACTGTCACTATTATTAGGCATTACCAGATAAAGTATCACAAAGTACAAAGCTTGACATAATAAAAAAGCTACTAAATTCACGTTTTTTTTCCATGGGCAATTGATAAAGGCAATGCAGTAACAAAAAGAATAGATAATATGTAGTATGTGGTGAAAATTGAACTGTATAAATCGTATGTCATGGGATTAATACGAAATAATAAAAACAAATGAAAAACTAATAATATGTTTTCAGTACAATCATGTGTTTAGTTACTGATCAGCAGTTTCGTTATTCACACAACCTCCTTCACACTTGCATAATTATGGAAGTGCACCGTAAACCCGACTTACTAGCATCAGCTAGTTTCGTCCTGAATGACAACCACCCGTTCCCATCACATTCCTATCCCCAATTGGAAAAGTCTGGTACCACATGATGGCATGATTGCCTGCTTCCACATATAGGAAGCATGTAGGAATGATCTCTTGATGTGCTCAAACAGAGCTGCATATGTAAGGTATGTTCTCAAGGGAGCGTGAGCTCTATGTAAAAAACTGTTGTCTTGCTTCTTTAACAGATGCAACAATACAAAACTTACTATACATATAACATGTATAAATACACAAAAACATTCCAGTCGCTTCATGTTGACAGACGCTGACTTGAGAGACCTAGGTTTGTCTAGAGTGCAATTAAATTTGGTCTTTTAATGTATCTGAAAATCTAACATGGCACATGTTCTGTTGGACAGCACAGAGTCATACGGGGTTATCAGGATGAGGACTCTACCCATAGCTTCAGACAACACCTGGCTACAGCAAGGTAAATGATCCCTCTTATTTTCGTTTTTTTTGACAGGCATTTTTGCTAATCTCTCTTTGGAATTTGGGAAGGGGGGCTGATGTAGTGGTTATAAAGCGGCCTGCTTGAAAAGTCGGGAGATCGCGGATTCGTCCCCGCTCTGGCAGACAGACAGACAGACAGATATTTTATTGACAGAAATAAAAGTCATTACAGATTTATTTGTCATAATAATAAGAGACATATATGTACATGTATATACAAGAATGTTAGTTTGTTAAAATCATATATGACAATATACATGTTATGACAAACAACTAAAATCATGTTAGGTTGCATTGCCATAATAAAAACTGGGTATTTCGGTAATATAAATGACTACTTCTTAAAACAAAATTAGAAGGCATAGCCAAGATAACATGGGGGTCTATCATTTTGTTTCCCGCAGGTTCAGGTTTCAAAGAAACAAATCTTTCTTTCTCGCTCACTCGTAAGTATTCTGTGGAACACTGAAGCCTCCATGACTGAGAAGTAGCGTGCTCGGCCTCAAACCGCCAGGGCTCGGATTTCGAAATCTGTGTCTGGAGGGCAGTGTGATCTTATTCATCTCATCATTCGCAGAGGGGGTGATTTGGCTTTTCAGATAGGGCACTAGATGCATGTGTATGCAATCATTAAATGCTGCTGCACGACCTGAACGTACGATGTGAATTAAAGCAGCCACATCGAGAACATGGACTGAGCATGAGCATACCACGCTCAGCAAAGAATGGTGAAAAAAATCTGACATATTTTCATAATTTCAGGACTGGAGACATAAACATAAGAAGTGTAGCATTTTGCATCATTATTTCTATATTCTTGGAATTGTGCTTGGTAGATTATTTCACATTATTAGATCACATCAAATCTCTCCCATTACATCACCAGTGCCACTTACTACATGGACAGCATCCAAGAATGGGCTTGCATGATCTAGGAGTACTCTCATGAAACTTGCGACGTAAATGACAAAGTGTCCTTCTAGAGCTTATAGAGATTCTTTGTCATGTACATCTGACGAGTTACGATGGTTTTGTACATTTTCAAATTCATTAATGAATGTCAAAAAATCAGGTGCAGCTAGCATGTACAATGCAATAGAATCGGTATCGTCATACAGATCTGATAAGAAACTACCACCAACTTGTAACTACAGATTGCTGTGTTCATGAGACTGATCCATCAACTAAAATTTATAAATAGACCGTTGAACGGGAATGTACAGAAAACCACATCACCAAATCATTTACATGATTAAGAAATGGATAAAATATCAATAAATTTGTCATCCTAAAACACATGTAGTTGGTCTATGTTACATGCTTGCACTCTCTGTAGACTTATATCATTGGAATATATTAATTGTTAATAACCCTCCTGGGTAGCAGGGAAGGGTGGTTTCAGTATAAATACTGCTCTGTTACTTTAATAATTTATTGCCCACACTGAAAACACCTATGTAGCACTCCTTGATGCCAAGAAAGCATTTTGATAGTGTCTTGATAAAGGGACTTGTGTATAAACTAATTAATCTATGAATGGATAAGCGGCTGTGGTCCGTTATTTACGATAGCTACAATGGGTTCAAATGTTCTCTTAAGATAGCTGGAGGCCTATCCAATTTGTTTTATCCCCAACAGGGAGTATATCAAGGTCATGTCATTTCTATATACCTTTTTTGCATATACAATAATGACTTGTTAAATGAACTGGTGAGCATAGCCTGTCCTATGTCTATTGCTAATACAATACTTACATATCCAGCCTTTGTTGATGATACAGCTGTTGCCGCCAAGTCGGAATCTACTTTACAATGAGTAGTTGATGAGGCTGTTAAGCACAGTATTGAATGGAGATATTGTTTGCATTTGGACAAAATTCGAATACATGTTTTCTGCAAAAAGTGCGTGTTGTTAATATCACAATAATAATAATAATATTCACTTTATTCGTACAAAGTACAATTTTTCATACATATATAAATTCTAAAAGAAAAAAGGTAGTGAGTTCATGTATTAATTTAACTCTGCTGATATGAATAATTTACGTGGCCGTCTGGTGTATGAGGAGCTCCAATTCGTTTAGTGTAGGTGGGCTATAGTCCATAATATGCTCTCTCATGTGTATAGCCTCTATGATGGCTATACCGGCACACACAGCCTCTTGAAGAGGAGTTTGAATGCCAGCCAAGACGACGTGTTTTAATGTTCCTGTACATACATCATGTACATCTCTCCTTATCAGTCCATATTTGCTACAAATGTACGTTAAACTTTTCCCGGTGTCTACCATGCTGCCATCCATGCATAAACGTGCACATAGTTCATTATCAGTGTTCATATTGGATTTAATAGACTTGAGAAAACGTATGTGCAATTGATATTCCACAGGCAGATCATCACAAATGATTGGTAATAGATTACAATGGGTTCTGTACGGAAGAGACTATAACAACCTGATACTTTTGCGCCAGGCTACATAGAAAAACTCCGTATATTTGGACGAAAAGTCTCACAACCCACAGCCGTACATAGGCATGCAAAATGTTTTAAAAAAATTATATTTGGTACTGCAAAACACAGAGCGAAATTGAGCATTAATGACATTCACTCTCTTGATAAAATCATTTGTAGCATTATTTATTACATTTTTTTGTGGCATTTTTACATGTGCCAATGACATTTCCAAGGTGTACTTCTTGGTTAGTACACATATATTTTTCACCGTTTATTGTCATCAAAGACGTTTCATAAGTGTCAAACAACATTAGTTTACTCTTTTTAGCATTAAATAACATGCTATATTCGCTAGCAAACTTACATGCAACTTTATACATTTTGCTCAATGCATATTTAGTAGGTGCTAATAATACTATATCATCAGCATATGCAAAGCAGCCCACGAACGACGTACCAATAAAACAACCATAGCCAGAATATGTGATTCCGTATAGTTATTCATCGAGGTAAATTGAAAATAGAACAGGTGAAAGAATTCCCCCTTGCTTGACACCATTTGTCTGAACATCTTGCTGGAGGATTGACCCCACTTCATCTGTGCCTGCTGTTTATTGTACATAGCTGCTAATAATCTAGCCACGAGTGGACATATTCCTTTCTTAATGAGCAAATTAAATAATTTAACATAATTGACCCTGTCGAAGGCTTTAGTCGCGTCAAGTAGTAATAACAAAAGAGAACTGCCACGAATTATGTAATACTGTAAAGTCTCCTTAACTACAAAGGTACATTGCACAGTAGAATGTTTAGCCTTAAAACCGAATTGACGGCCCGATGTTTGAAATACATTTTTATAGTTGGTTAATAATATATAATCAAGATTTTTTCCCAGAAGGCTATTTAGAACAATACCTTTATAATTACTCGAGTCATGTAGAGATTTCTTACGATCCTTTGGGATAGGCAGAATAGTAGAAGTTAATATATCAACAGGTATGTAGGCATGTAACAGCATTGATGACAACAAGTTAGATATATGGTTAAATAGAAGCTCCGATCCGTTTTTTAAATGTTCCGATTGTAATTGACATTTTGTTTTACCTGGCTTAAGCTTCAATATAGCGAGGGATACATCAGCTTTTCTTATATAATGTTTAGACTCACATTCATTATTTTGACAACATGAATTAATTGCCACAATGTACACTAAGTTTAAGGCAAATGTAGATCGACTGTGAGCGAGCTGACTCTTCGTGAAATGTCACGTCTCAGGCGGTGTACCAGCCTTGAGCTAGATTCGGCCTTTGTAATTTTATTATCACAATGAAAAATCCTTGGACTGCGAGTCCAGTTAATAGTCCACGGATTTAACAATCTAACGCATTCAGGATTCACCAGCATCGCCGGATTTGATAACGGGCTTGTATATAATGCCAAGGAACTTCTGTGCTGGGTCTCATGGTCAGGATCATCTTCTCACATCTTTATTAATACAATTACATCATGACCATAACATGCTCACAGACAATAGTCAGTCCTTATTCTATGGTGGTTCGCGCATCTCTCTCAGAGCTCTCTCGCTCTACGTCTCTGGCTGTCTCTATGTTATAAATTCTGCGCCTGCGCACTGGCAAACTTCTCGAGTATAACATAGAATAACTGTGCCATCGTCTAGCCTTGTTTACACAAGCAAACAAGGGCAATGAGCCAATGTTAGCCCAATGTTGGTCCGACATCTTAGCCAGTGGACCAACTCCAAAACACTATTATTTGGTCTAGCTGCTCCCAATCATCTCTGCCACCCTTTTACCTCTAAAGGTGGGGTCTCAGAGATACGTTTACATGACCGTTGTGATCCTTTCATTTAAATATTATTACTACTCACACCTAGATACTCAATGATATATTAATGACTACATAATATGTGTATTATTAGTGGGCAGATCTGTAGCTTCCAACGACACGTTGTAGACCTTATTTATGGCCTGCCAACCGTGGCCTGGATCCACAAATGTCTGTTTGGCAGAACATCCTCGCTATCACTGCTATAATGAGGTATGTTCGCACCTGTCCTAGTGGCAACGCTGGCACAACGCCGGCCCAATGCACCCAACGCTGGCATTGCTGACCCAACGTTGACCCAACCTAATACATAACTACAATGGTTTAATAATAACTGTTTTCCGTTATGCATTCAGCTAACATAACACATTGCTCAACTCAAATAATTCAACTGCATTCTGAAACTATTATTACTGTCACTACGGGTCAATAGTTTGCAATACAACTTTTGACACATTTATGTAATGTCATTAAAAAACAGTTATTACTACTTATAATTAAAATTAACTACTCAGTTAATAATTTATTCAACAGTTACACTATTTTGTAGAATTGTATTTGTATTGACTTTCCTGCTTGCCATGTAGGATACATGTGCTTTAATATGGAGGTGAATAAAGACATATATATTTCTTTCTAATAGCGTTACGAAAAATAGAGGGGATAACTGATTGGGTGACATTGCATTGATTTAGTTGTTTACAATATTTTGGTCTATCTATATGTGCTACATGACATGTTGATGGAAAAGGTGATAGATCTCATTCATTCATTCATTCATTCATTCATTCATTCATTCATTCATTCATTCATTCATTCATTCATTCATTCATTCATTCATTCATTCATTCATTTACTATTAGACACTACCACTATTTTTTAACAAACATATCACATATGCGGAATACATCATTGTATCACTTACAGGTATCCTTATAACCCAACTCTCTTCACATCTCCCCTACTTTATATTCCTAGAAACTAATATAAGCTATTGGAAATGCAACCATCAACATATACTAATACCAAATAAGTACCAATGCCCCAGAATATAATTCGAACAGAGTTTTTGTATCGTTAGCTGCAAATATTTTAGTACCCTTGATCAAAATCCTCTATATTATCCAAGAGAAAAATACAGAGTGATTCAAGTTGCGTGATTCAATAATTAAACTCAATGCTGAACAACTGACCTTTTTTCTTTCAGCAAAATATTAAAACGCGGCATTTTCGTGACCAAGAATATATATACATATTTATAAACGACGTGACTTATGTGTCATTAAAATAAACAATATATCACAGTGTATAATATGGTAAAATAGAAAATGTTGTAAATAAATTTACAAGTATTATCTGAAAGAATAATCATTAATATACATGTTAATGATACTATACATGATAGATATATTATGTCAACCAGATTTGGAATCAGTGAGGTCAGGAACCATAACAAAAATGTTTTTTTATCGTGATTTTGTGACTTTTGCTTGTCTAGTAATGGAAAATGTGACTTCTCCAATGAGATTTAATTTAAGAGTTTCAATCAATTAAATAATTAATTAATATTAATTAATTATTCAATCAGATGATTCATTCATTAACAGCCTCATAACTTAATTAATTAATTAGTTAATTAATTAAATAATTGATTAATTGATTAATTGATTAATAATTAATTAATTAAATAATTGAATAGTAAACCACGAGGTAAACTATGGAGTTTAGATGTGCATTTAGGGGTAACTGTACTTTGCCTCATTTTTCGTTTAGAACTATGATCCAATTAGATATTTTGTTATGCAATCTCTGAGCATATGTTTGGCATATTGCATTCAAATTTAGCATGAAACAACCAAATAGTTGGTTCAGTCATATGACCTAAATATTTTCAGGTACACTTCTGTCATATATCTCAGTAATTATTTGTCTGATTTGTATCATACTTTGCCCTCTAGGGGGTCTAGATGTGCATGATGGGCTAAATGTACCTCGTGGCGTAATATTGTGACATGCATTTCTCAACCATATGTCTGATTGTCTTCAAATTTTGCGCGCCACCCCTCTGAGGGGAGGTGGGGGGATGCGTATGAGGTCTGGATGTGCCTTTTGGTGTAACTGTCCTTTGACCTACTTTTGATTTAGTACTATGGCACAATTACTTGAAATTACAAAAAAACACTGCACTCTGAGTCTGCAGGCTACGCCCTGGCCTGGTGATAATAGAGGTTTCTGTCATTTAATTGATAAATATAAATCCCAATATTATTATAAAACAGCAGACTGGTTGATGATAGAAACATTTTATATAATTATATAAATCTTGATTTTTAAGTTCAATATTTTAAAGTTCAGTTCTTAGTATACAGTTGTTTGTTTGCTTGTTTGTTTGTTTGTTTGTTTGTTTGTTTGTTTGTTTGTTTGTTTGTTTGTTTGTTTGTTTGTTTGTTTGTTTATTTGTTTGTTTTGTTTTGTTTTGTTTTGTTTTGTTTTGTTTTGTTTTGTTTTGTTTTGTTTTGTTTTGTTTTGTTTTGTTTTGCTTTGTTTTGTTCGTTCGTTCGTTTGTTTGTTTGATTTTTTTTTTGGAGGGGGGTAATTTTTTTAGTAATCAGTTGTTTGTTTGTTTGTTTGTTTGTTTGTTTGTTTGTTTGTTTGTTTGCTTGTTTGCTTGTTTGCTTGTTTGCTTGTTTGCTTGTTTGCTTGTTTGTTTGTTTGTTTCTTTGTTTTTTTTGTTTCTCTGTTTCTTTGTTTTTTTGTTTGTATAATTTATCTAGCCCACATGCTGGCTACACGGGCCTCCCAGCAATATATTAATCGCTCATTAGTTGTTGTTGTTTTGTTTTTGTTTGGGAAAGCTCATGCCAATATAAGAAGGCATGAAAGGACAGTGTTGCAGGCCAACGCACCCCATCAGATTGCTGCAAGAAGCTTCCACACAATACAGGAGAAGAAAAGCAGAGCCACAAATACAAGGTCACGCCACCGATAGCTAGTCTAGATGTCTATTCTGAAACAAAATGTGAGGTTTCAGGGATGTTTCACAGCTAGAGAGGGGATTTTAGTACTTGCTGCATTGGAGGAGGCACGTCTTTTTTTGTTTATAAAAACGTTGACCATTGCAGTTTTGATTTGTTTATAATAGGTCGAGAAGGAAGGATGGTTGACAAAGCGTGCTGTGATTCTGACGTCATGGGCGCCTGTCAGTACAGCTCTGTTACTGATGGTACTGATAGGTGGCGCCATCTACCTGAATGACGTGAAAACTAGGTGTGGGGTGAGTTAGGGAGAAATAAACTGAATATTCTGAAAATAGACATTAACACAATGTGCTATAAATGATATATCAACTTAATATATAACACAAAAATAACTAAATAATAACACAATTTATGGCCCTGTCAAGATTGGTATATTAAAAATAAATTAAAATCGCCATTTAGATTTTATTAGTCTTTTCTTTTAGTAATCATTCCACAATTATCATTATGATAAATTTATTTCATAGATGAATAAAAATTAAACTAAATTGATCTTAAATATGTTAAACTATTAAGATATAATACATGTATTTTTTTAATTTAAGTGGAATGTTTCTGATACAAATATCGTATTATAACACATTAATGATTAAAAATAACTGTTTGCTTGTAAACGGATGAAGGAAACACAGGCGAAGTCAAGGTAGGAATCAATTATTCTTAGCTGATAAATTTACTGGCTAAATTTACTTGCTCATTTTTATTTCAATTTATTGCAACACCAGTAAAAGGAATAATAAATACAATAATAAAAATAGTTTCTTTGCAAAAACAGTCAGCCAGTGGAATGCGTTGCCAGACAATATAGTCTGTGCACCATCCCTCCTCACCTTCAAGACAGCAATCTCCCATGAGAACTGCAGTCTCTCATCTTGCTAATAATCAACAGTCCATCATCTATCCTTGTACTACCTTGTTGGGAGGAGAGACATTTTATCTCCTACCCCTTGCACTCACTTTTTAAATGTTTTTTAGTGTTGTTTTAACTGTAACTAAGCCAAAGTCAAATACTACAATCTGATTTGCGGATACTGAACCAAGAGCAGTGCATACTCATCTTCCTGAGCCGTCAACCGTCCGATCTAGGACGTTTGGCTCTGTACTCAAAGAAGATGATCAATAATTTCATGAAAAATATGAGGGAAACTCTATTCAAAGGATAAATTCACCTATAAATCCCAACGTTACGGCATTATTCCAATGAGATGTAAATCTGTCATTATAAAATAAAATAAAAATCATTGATCAAACAAAGACGCATAAATAATTCATTGCGCAATCGATCGTTCGAGCAGAAATGTTGTACAAATGTTATACAAATGTTTTGTGCTTACTGGGTAGGTAGACTATATGATTATCCAGCCCGTAATTCCATAGAAGCTGGTTTTAAACAATAAGGAAAAGTGGCGAATAATTTTAGCTTTCTGGTATTCAATACAAGTGCGTGCCCAGGCGACCACATGACTGTTCATCTTTAAACATAACTTTCTGCAACTAAGTTACTGTTGTTTACTTTCTTCGTAGCTTTCTTTGCTGCATCACTAAGTGATAGTAGGCGTTATTGAGTGGTGCCAACAGCATCACACAGTGTGGTAAAAAACGGTGATACAAGTTTACCATACCCAAGAATCGTCTTAATTGTTTCTGTTGTTGTGAAAAACTGAATTCTTGTATGGCTTTAACTGACTCTGACAATGGAGTTATACCAGCTGAGCTCTGGCAATCCAAAGACACATTTATTGGGGTGGACGATAATGCTGCACTTGCTAAGCGTTTAAAGAATATGTGTAAGTGTCAAATGTGTTCCAATTCATCTCTACTGGCGATCAGAATGTCCCATGTAAACAAAACAAAAGTCCAAACCCCTGGTTACTTGGTATATGCACCGTTGGAACCTTCGGGAGAGGGACGTGGCGCAATGGCTGGAGCACGGAGCTTTGCCAATGTCGCTACCTGCTGCGCGAGCTCGATGCTAGCTAGGTGCAGGATTTTCAGAGAAGTATCATGTTTCTCCCCTCTCAACATTGGGACATTGTGATATCAATGTTGTCCTTGTGCAAGGCACTTTACCCTCAAGTGCTTCACTCCACTTAGGTGTAAATGAGAAGCTGGTGGGACAGAGATGGCAATTGGTGTACGAGAAGTTACTAGCGCCACATGGCTGCAGTGCTGTATGCTCCCAGAGCAGTTGAAATGGTATATGAACGAACATGTCCAATGACCAGGGATAATATGATGTAAGGCGCCATCAGCAGCCCTAGACTGGATATCTGCGCCATATATATTCTTACATTATTATTTAATATTATTTACCGTTTGGTCGGCATTTCTTAGACTAAATGGCATCCACTTAAAATTGAGCACAGCAAGCGGTGTTATTACAGTAGTTTTGTGGATATTACTTGAATCGACAGGAATCTGATGCTGCGCTCTGACTAAGTCAATTTTGCTGAATATAGTGGCACCAGCGAGACCACAAGTGAAGTCATGTAAGTGTGGTATAGGATAGCGGTCAGGCACCGTTTGAGCATTTAAAGCAAGTTAAAACACACCACTGCATTATTTTCTTTGTCCGACCATCACATTCTAAGCCGGGAATGGAGTAAGTAAGTAAGTAAAATATTTGCTTTACTTCACTTTTCGGCCAGTATGGCCATTTAAGTGAAAATTCCAGGTATTACAATATCCCATATTGTATAGTTAAAGTAGTAAAGGAAAGACAAAGCTAATAAAAGCATGTTCGTACTAAAATATTCAGTTTAAAATGTTTGATATGATAAGATGACGATGCTCCTGGCACCTATATGTAACGAGTCTGATGACATGTTGTAGCGCCTGCACTACAACACAGTTTAATGGGTATAAAAATATCAGTATAGATAATGTAAAATATAAAGTGATTATAAAATGAACGACTTTTCAAGTCACTATATCTCCATGAAGTTGGAGTGATGTGTGAAAACTACAAGTCTAAGTCAAAACAGTGTCATTGTCAAAACAAATATATAATATATACTATAATACTATATACTATAATAAAAAAAAAGTAAACCCATTTAGACATAAATATGACATAAACAATGAACAGAGAAACCATGAAGTAAGTAAGTAAAATGTCTTTTTTTACTTCACTTTTCGGCCAGTATGGCCAGTGAAATCTTTAAACCACAAAAAATTCTCAAAAATTAAAGACTTACAGTGCCCCCACAGTTGGTAATAAAGTCTGTGATATTGAAGAACATCACAGAGCTATCACGAACCGTGAGAACACCGTAAGTCACCACAGGCTAATTGTACGGCAATGGCTTCTCTATGACATGCTGCATTATCCGCCAGGATGCCACAGAGGAACCTTTAAAACAGTGAAGTGAAAAAATAATTATATGGCAATGGTTTCTTTCGGACATCCCGTCCATCGCCAGGATGCCAAAGAGAAACCACTGCAAACACAAAAAAACAAATCATAGAGGAATTATGAGTAGACCTACAATGCCCCTACAGCTGGGGATCGGGTCTGTCATCGAGAGTTAGCACGACAGAGCGATCATATTCCGTGAGAGCACTGTAAGGCACCACAAGTACAATGAAAATATATATAAAATATATAAATATGAATATATAAAGAATATAAAAAGAATTTGAACTGAAAACTATTCGAAAATAAACATAACAACCTCAGTGAAAAACCCTGAACCACCGGAAAGCAAACACAAAAAACTTCACGGCAAAAAAATAGAAAAACCTGGTTCGATGAAAGGCAAATGGCAAAAAAACGTTTGGGTGTGCTTGGCCTTCTAAGAAGTTGCCCAGGGGGGACCACGCGGAGGTGACACCCTCCCCCCCCCCCCAAGCCGGGAATGGAGAGTTATTGTTGATCAAGTACAGACCAATTATCATGGTAGGCCTATGGTGCTATAATCAGTCAGGTGTGACCGAGCTGTTGATTATGACTTGATTATGAGGGATCCTCATTATGGTCGGATGTGTTTTAGGTCAGTTAAATCCTCGGAGCTCTACATTCTTAGCTGTGGAAAAAGCGTCGGCCGTCGGCCTCGGTCTTTTCCACAGCTAAGAATGTAGAGCTCCTCGGGCTTTATCCTATATGTAGCCGCCAGCCTTTTTTGGGCGCACCAGATGGACAACCGATGCACGAGCACTATCATTAGGCTCTATTATACCCAGCTCTAGCATGTGATCAAATTCCGGTTTGACGACTAGAAGTCGATCTGGGGCAAGGAGCCGAGCACGAGCATGAACCGTAGGACTTTTGGTTACTATATGATGCGTGATTGAATGTTTTAGTGTTGTGTCATGCTCATGCATTTACGTAGTAGTAGTAAATCATTGCTTTACAAGACTTTTCGGCACAAATGGTTTTTTAAGTGACATTGTAATATGATAAAAACGTTGTAGTCAATTGATGAGATGAATGATGTACAGATGATGATGTGAGGGTGGGGGTGATAGGCCATGGTGGGTTATTGGGAGCGCTTTCCTTCGCTCACTCCATAAGGGGTTCTGGGCATGTCTAGGGGATCTACCCCCAGACATGCCCAGACGGCCGGAGACTTGGGTTTCACTGTGCAATTTAATCATGCATTTATGATAGAAATCCATTATTGATATTATACTGCACGTATCATCAAGCTGACAACACTTTAGGCCTACTATTATACGTAGATCCATGAATCAATATTTATTTGTAAATTGCCCAATACAAATTTCCACACAAAGTGGCCGCCCAGCACTGTAAACTCCAAGAGTATACTAGTCGGGCAGATATGTGAAATAAAGCTAACAATTGTGGGTTTATACATAGAAGCATGAAATTTGGCACATGTCTAGACTATGGTCCTGGCAAACTTTTTAGCTATGGGGCCACCGGAAGTAAGACATGTGTAAACTTTGGCAGCCATTTTTCAAAATGGCGTCCAATACGCACTGGTGACATGGGAATCTTCAACTACTAAGGCAATACAAGGCAGTTATTAGCCTTGCATTGCCTTATTAAGTAACCTTAAACTACCAGCATGTTACAAACAGTATATGTGGGTGTTTGTGCTCCTGCAGACATTCAAAATTATGCTGACTCAGCAAAATAGCTCCACAAAAAGTCACAATATACCGTTATCATCATAACCAACTTTGCGCTGATGTTTTTGAAAGCATTACTCTATTTAGAATTATATTGCTGGTGATAAGAAATCTCACTCTGCCATATTATATTATGATGTTTCAAAATGCAGATTGTTTTTAGTAAAAATTGTTTGTATTTCAGGCGTGATGTAGGCGGAACGGAGGAAACATTTGATGATTTAGCATAATATTGTTGGTAAGGACATCTTGTGGTTCCATGTGGTCACTTACACTTAGGCAATACATTAACAATGATCTTTCCAAGATTCATCTATTCTTTTAATATGTGGTGATGGTGGCTAAATGGTGGTGGTAGACGTAGATATATAATAGTCATGTACAAAAAGTATAAGATTGCTGTTTTACAGCAGGCTGGTCCGTCTCATTCTCGGGAAATACAGCCCATAACTGACTGGACAGTATGCTGTCTTTGTCGGATAGTAACTCCCGAATCAATGCAGTGCTCATCTGAAAGCAAGCCGACTAATGTCAATGTTAGTCAAGGGTACTCAACTGTTGCAACAAAACTCATACGCTTCAATGAGTTGCAGGCTTTGACCTTACCAATTGATATTAGGCGCCTCGATGAAGGCAAAGGCATTGAAGCCACTATGTTAAAACACTTGGCCAAGTGGCACAAATCCTGCAAAGGGAAATTTAACAAGTCAAAGCTAAAAAGAGCAGAAAAAGACATTCTGTGAAAGACTGTGACCCCAGTTTAGGTGCTTCTAAGAAATAGGCTATACTAGACAACGTGCTACACACAAAGCATCGACAAAATATGTCTGCTTTTTCTGTGGATATGATGACAAACTAGACACACTCCACGAAGCAGCCACTTTTGAGCTCAACCAGAAAGTTACAAAATGTGCCACAGATCTTCAAGATCAACAGCTACTGGCTAAACTCAGTGCTGGGGACTTATGACAGATTTACAGCCGAGCAGCCCGAAAAGGCAAACAAAACACAGCTGACAATCTCAGCAGAGATGTTGCTCTCGCAGAATTGCTAACATACATCGATGAATCGAGGATGGATGAAGATTTAGCTCCAGTCTTCAAGCTTGCAGACCTTGTCAAACTGTACACTCGTCCACAAAGCACTGACCTGAAAGCTTACAAAGAAGGGCGGGATGTACTCCTTGCCTTTGACAGAGGCATGGGAGCTGCGCTGCGTAAGTTCTACAAGGATGATTTTGATGATTAAGCTATCTGTCTCGCATGAGCAGCCAACATTGTGCGAATAGACATTTTCCAACTGCAGGCTACATTCACAGGCTCCTTCGATAAGGCATGTCAGGTCAACTCTGTACCCCAGTCACTTCTGACAATCGTAGCCATGATCCTTGATGATCTCAACGTTCAGCCTCAATCACAGTCAAGCAGTGGTACACATGAAGCATCGCTCAGTGTTGCTCAGCTTCTGCAGTACAACAGACTGGCTAGAGGACACTGGTTGGGTGAAGGCTCTTGTCCAGGCCCAGGTGGCATCTCCAGGCACAGCAGACTCCTTTGTGAATGTCTCTCGTATCACAAGAACTAGGCATGCACATCAAGTTACAGCAAGCAGCCTGTACATACTACGCAAACGGTCTTATGTCCACTACCAGGAGTCCCTAGAGACAGAATGCCACGCAGAAACGTTTGATGACTGCTGTGCTCGATAAAATCATGAGATTCCACAGCTATATTTCGGGCACACAGCTCTCCAACTTGAGCTCCTCGTCTTTAGCATCGTCAGATTTCTACGTGAGGTAAACTTTGCTCTGTATGTGAACTGCCTGACCAAGCTAACCCCATGGTTCTTTACCACACCAACTACGCAAGATGGATGCCAGTTCATATGGAGACATGGTCAGTCTAAGCACAATCAACCAAGAAGCTGCCATGGAGTTCATGAGTGGCAACTTCACTGTTCGCAAAACCAGCCGAGTGTTGTCCTTCATGGCTCTGGACCAGGCACATGAGCAAAACAATGCCGCTGTAAAGAGTGACGGTGGTACTGTTGGACTTACACAATCCCCCGAGGCCCTCAGACGCTGGATGGTCGCTGGTCCTGAACTAATGAGGATGACTAGTGAGTTTGAGGCATCCCTGGAGAGAAAAAACAACAAGTCTCAGGATGCAGATCAAGAGTTTCTAGATGACTTTTGGAAAACAGGTCAAATAACTGGTTGATGTCATGGAAGAGATGGGCAACCTATTCCTGGAGGAGACTACTGATTTCCTGAGACTTGACACCAGGGACATCGTTGACTGTGGCATCTTCTGTACGTCAGGCTGCGACGATGGGCCCGGAACAGTATCAGACTTTCATGACTGATCCATTGGTGGAGCAAACAACTCACATCAAGGAACCCATAAAGAAAATCAAGTTGTCACTTTTCAGTCGAAAATCAGGCATGTCCTTCATCTTTATCTCAGTTTGGCAAGCTCATATCGGGAACCAAGGCAGATCTCCTGGGATGCCTAGAGAGCAACTGTGCTGCAGCCAGAGGTGAAGCCCCCATGATCTGACGTCACAATCCTCAATGGAGCAGTGGTTGTCAACTTTCTCAAACCAAATGCCGCCAAGACTTTTGATGAATAAGCAATGAAGATATCCTTACCCCACGTCCAGGGTCAACAGCAACATGCCAAACTGGTCGACGTGGTCTGGGACCAGTAAAGAGAAGGCAGCCTGAAATTCTGCGGATCGATGCCAACCAAGCAGAGTTTACCTGCTTGGCAGTACACCTCATCCACCTTGAAACAGAGAAGCAAGTAGTCACCACAAATGGTGAGGATGCCCTGTGCAATCACCCCCGATACGTTAGCTCCCTCGCCCAGTGCAACCAATAAGAGGCTGACAGCTGAATGATTCTGCACTTGCAAAATGCTGTCAATGTGGGCTACAAGAAGGTGATTCTGCGGACAGTAGACACAGATGTGGTTGTCTTGGCCCCGTGGCAGCAACAGTGGAGATAGACATCCAGGAGCTCTGGGTGGCTTTTGGGACACTTTAGGTACATCCCCGCGCAGGGGATTGCTACATCCCTTGGTCCTGACAAGTCTCAATCTCTTCCCTTATTCCATGCATATACAGGGTGTGATACGGTATCATCATTTGGCACAAAGAGGTAGAAGTCAGCATGGGAAACTTGGAAAGTATTTGAATTCGCTACTCCAACTTTCCTGGCTCTGTCTTCAGGCCCAGCAGAAATAACTGATGACAATGTTGCCGTGCTGGAGCACTTCACCATTTTGCTGTATGACAGAACCAGCGACCTTAACAGCATAGATGAAGCTCAAAAGGAGCTGTTCACCAAGAAGAGGAGAGCGATGGATGGATGCGAGGTGCCTTGGTGCCGCACATCAAGAGGGCAGTCTATTAGGGGAAAAACTGCAGTTGCTCAAAAGCTGCCTTCCCTAATGACTAGGGGTGGGCTGAACCACCTAACTGGAAACCACTGTGGACCACAAAAGGCTGCAGATTACGATCCGCGTGCAATAAAGCAGCATTGAAGTGCACTGCCTTGTGTCAATGCAGTGGACAAGACTGTGATGCGTAAAGCCCCCGCAGATAGCCCGAAGAACATTGACTGTTCACAACACATTTAAGTACAGTATGAATATCCTGTAGCCTCACTTGAGGCTCAGCTTCTTTAAGTTTATGTTATATCATTAAAGGGTGCTATTTGGATGAGTTGAATCATTCAATCATCAGTGATTGTGTTCATTATGCAAAATGCTATGCGACCGCAGTGTTTTTTTGGCGGCCATTTTGAAAAATGGCTGCCAAGTCTCACATAGACAGTATTTCGATTGGCCCCATAGCTATACATTTGCCTATACATATTGTCTACTATTTAAATGAGTTGAATCATTCAATAAGCATTGATTGTGCTTCATTATGCAAAATAATATGCGACTGCAGTGTTGTTTTGGCGGCCATTTTGAAAAATTGCTGCCAAGACTCACAAAGACAGTATTTCAATTGGCCCCATAGCTATATATTTGCCTAGGCACATTGCCTACATATGCTGAAAATTTCATGCTTCTATGTATAAACCCACAATTGTTACACCAATCTGCCTGAATATACACAGTGATATTGAGAGAGTGACTGAATCCATCTTGATGCTGTTTAACCCCTTACCCGCTCAGTTATCTTACTTAAATTTTCACCGGTCACATTTTTTGTGAACACGACCGACAACTTCAATTGGGTGAAAATGATTATATCCATTTAACTTAAGAACAAGTATTTGAGAATCTTGATATTTAAACACACACTTAATTAGCCAATAACTGTGATTTAACATTTAAAAAAAAAAAAATAACAGATTTTAAACGATTATTGTCGTCCTTAGCACTGAAATGGTTCAATCACTTTACATAATATAAGTATGTATAATATTTTCTGAATTCGTCAATATTCGCAGGAAAAAACAGAAGACCACGGTAACGGCAAACAAGAAGCAGTGAAGGACAATGATCAGTAAAGCGAGCTCCACATTAAGAAAAACAAAGAGGGTGCAATTGTCATGATAATGGCATTTGATTACAAAAAGGTGACAAAGTGCAATATCTATTGGACGTTTTATCACTATTTTCATTTAAAAAATATTAAATAATAAATGTGTCGTCTTGATTTGCTAATTCTATCTCAATATGACCCTCAGTAAAACTCCAACCTATCTGTGCGAACGAAAGACTAAGTTTGTTCACTTTCGTTATTTCAGAAAATATCAACCACATATCTGACAGAATTTGACATGTGTGTCATGGAGGCTGGATCAGATATAGATTGGGCAGAGGAGTGGGCTTTAGATGAGGTAGGCAGCAGTTTAAAAACAATTATTTATATGGATCCATATAAGTAGTAAAATTGTTCAGATGAGGTAGGCAGTAGTTTAAAAACAATTATTTAGATACATCCATATAAGTAGTCAAGTTTCGTTTGCGCCTCTGTATATTTAGATTTAAACATTCGGGCTCTGTGCATTCAGGAGCTTTGCAAAAATATTTTGAGTTTTGAAGGGTGCACGGTACCCATTACTAGTCATAACCTTTATCCCACCGAAATCTACTACACCATGCAATATTAGACATATTCTATATTCTAGCATAAAAATAAAACTCATAATTGTATAATGTTCCATAAAATTCACTAAAATTGTACAGCGTTGTCAAATATACAGTAATGTTCAATAAAGTGTTTTTTTCAATTAAACATGAGAACATATATATAAAAGAATAATTGTAGATCTATAAAATTCACTAAAACTGTACAGACTTGTCAAATATACATTAATGTTCACTAAAGTGGGGTTTTTTTAATTAAACATAACAACATATATATAAAAAAAATCATTGTACATTATTCATTGTATCTCATCCGCTGCAGAAAGGATATGTTTGATCTATATGTGATGTGGTCGCAAATAGATATAAATAACATGTAGGGCTTATATTAGAATATGTAACTTTCGATTTTACCCGTTCAGGAAATTGCTATATCGAATTATATGACGCCCAAAGTCATGTTCTAATTTTATCATCAACAAAAGTGTGAATAATTATTTTTATAATTGTTATTCATAAAAACATAACATAGTTTGATGTCCCTTACAGTACTTAAACTGCTTGATGCTTAACTTGTTTCAGCGCTTTAACCCTTTAAGGCCCCACGATGCATTAAAGCATCATTTCACGTCCCTTAAAACATACTTAATTTTCCTACAACTAAGGGTTTTAGAACGAAAATTTACATGAAACTGGTTTACCAATATGGGGTAATTTTCTTTAATTTTTAAACCACATAAAGTTATCATCATCCACTTCAAGTCGAGAATTGCGGCAGCAATTCGCGGCTTCTAGTGAATGATGATGACTATGGTGAATTCAGGATTGAAAGGGTTAAACGTGAACATCTTACGTCTATAGACACGTCAGATTCTGACGTCTAAAATCGATCCCACACTGAAAGATTAAAAGATTTATAATGGCCGTAGACTCATGACATAGGTATTCAAAATATCAAATAAAGTAAAAAAGGCTAACTAAGACATTTATAAGGATTTTAAATTGAAAATAATCTTTATGGCTTATACAAAACTATGTCATTGTTATAAGGTTTAATATAAAGTTCTCACCTAAAGGCCATTTCACATTTCCCGCGCTGCCTGTAAATTGCGCAATGAAAAATACCACGTGAGAATCGATATCACTTTTAAAATATTTTAGTCATATGCTACATATATATATATAACCGCTTAATCGTGTGATAATTTGAGATTGAAACGAAACGATTTCTACTAAAATATTGCGATATAAAATGTACCTTGTTCAAACAAAACATGTTGTCGCTGTCCCAACATTAAACGAGAACGACTTATCGCGGACTGTGTAAATGGCTAAACATCCTGCAATATTTCTTTATGTCTAAACTGCATGTCTTTGTAATAATTCGCGTATTTCAGTCTATGTTTTCACTTCGAAATGCGACTATACCGGTAACATGCTTTAATCATGTTGTTAATGCGGATATGGGCACACTTCGTGTTTGATATTTCTATATATTTTACAAGGACACAGGTCCAGTACAAACACTTTCAGCGCGGGGATCTACCTCTCTTGGTTTATATAAAAATATTTGAGCCCTTTAAAGGATAACTAATGTTTAATCACTATGTTATATTTGTGAATACACAGGCATGTGGCCTGTCGCTCTGATTAATTCGATCTGATATATATTGTGTTTTATTTCTAGCCCCAACAACCAAAAAATATTACAGGAGAAGAGCTGCACGAGGAAACTCGCTATAAGATGGTCAAGTGACGGACATGTCAATTGTGCCCAAAGTGATCCGTCCGTTCTGTGAGGGGAAAGACGTCTATTGGCCGGATCCACAGACCAAAGGTGAGGGTCAAAGGTGAACACTTCCAGGACTGGGAGGGGATATGTCAGATCGAGGTAATAAGCCTTCAAATGATTGAAGAAACTGAAACGTACGTCATCATGTGGGGGACTAGGAATAATAACATGCGTATCTGGTTACAGAAAGCTTCTTGGTCACCTTTAGCTATTAATAAATGGAAGCAGGATGGATCAGGGCATGTCATTTTCACAAATCAATCAACCAATCAATCACCCTCATTCAATCAATCAAACAATCATTCATCTGCTCCTGCAGCCAAAGTGGGATTTTTGGACGAACCTTGTTTTGGCTTACATAGTTTTTTTACTGTTGATTATTGCTCATTGGTATGTATGAAATAATATTTATGGTGGTGTAGAGTGCTCACCATTGGCATTTGAGAAAAATGAGGAAATCCAAGATAGCGGCATTTCGCAAGATCAAACAATAAACTAATGCCATTTTTTACATAATTGAATCAGATTCATGATTTTTCAGGTATGCCGGACATAATAGTGTGACCAAAAAGTATTTTAGACATTGCATTGTAAAATCCAAGATGGCCGGCATTTTTTCAAGGTCAAACAATGAATCAGTGCCATTTTTTAAGTAATTGAAGCAGATTAATGCAGTGTATGCAATTTGTTATTTATATATAACTCATCGTTTCATAGTTATATCAACTTAATAAAGGTTTTCTTTCAAACAGGTGAAACTAACGGTGTGGAGAAGCGAAAGCCTGCTGAGTAGTATTGTCCCATATTTGGGTATAATGTATCCTACTGGAACGGGTGTACATGTATTGGCGGTGTGGGTATACGATGGGCACGCGTTTCTTATTGCTATGCGGGTCCTTATTTTATTCGCCATTGCCACTATAAAAGTGGTGAGTGTTGGCCTTAGTATTTTAATTGTGATTGTATTATTACAAGCGTTACTTAAGGACGCATCGATGATATCATGTAGGTCTACACAGTCTTCTAACACGAGTCATTGATCATAATTCTGTTAACGTAATGTAGGACCTGCGTCTGCGACATTGGCCCAAGTCAGCTAGAGATTTACTGGTTACAAATTCCAAATTGATGTGAGACAGCAAAACCTTAGATTGTTAAATAGCCTGTACTGAATACAAAAATAATATTGAATAATTAACTATTATACGAGTCAACTCTGTTAACATACTTTATTGTTAAATATTTTACTATTTAGTATTATTTGTCGGTCATAGATAGTTGCAATATTTTATTTTTAAATATTGTCTTTTTAAGTGGTTGACATGAGAGATATGTTAAACAATCGAAATACATGTAGGCTAGTAGACATATTTGATTGTTTAATTTTTTTTTTTACATATTTCGTGGAAAGTGGGGTTTCTAATATAAAATTTTGGTACATGTATTTTTGCCTGTGTATCAGATACTGCTATTGATCTACATATATTCGACCCTGGACAACGAGATAGACCACGTTAAGAATTTACACACCTCGGAGCTCGGTCATTGACTGAATTTATTGTTGCAATATATATAAGGCTGCTTGATATCATCAACAGTATCTTTATTTCCATCTGACATCAGACAGACATAATATACACCTCCATCTGACATCAGCTAGCTAATGACAAATCCATGGTGACATAACACACGCCTCAATCTGACATCAGACAGCTAGTGACAAAGCCATGGTGACATAGCACACGCCTCTATCTGACATCAGACAGCTAATGACAAAGCCATGGTAACATAACACACACCTCCATCTGACAGCTAGTGACATAACCATGGTGGCATAACACACACCTCTATCTGACAGCTAGTGACATAACCATGGTGGCGTAACACACGCCTCAATCTGACAGCTAGTGACATGACCATGGTGACATAACACACGCCTCAATCTGACAGCTAGTGACATAACCATGGTGACATAGCACACGCCTTAATCTGACAGCTAGTGACATAACCATGGTGACATAAGTCACGCCTTAATCTGACAGCTAGTGACATAACCATGGTGACATAACACACGCCTCAATCTGACAGCTAGTGACATAACCATGGTGACATAACACACATCTTCATCTGACATCAGACAGCTAGTGACAAAGCCACACTATTGTAAAGTAACTACATACACAGGTAGGCCTACTATGTCCTGACATCACACACTACAATTACTACATACACAGATAATGTATGTTGATATCACGCGCCATTAGAATGACTAGTTAGGCCACTTGATTACTAAGTCGTTTTTAAATCCGATAAAAAATCTAATGAGGACAGAGAGAGGTAAACGAACATTAGAAAAATCTTTGGAACTATTTCCGGAAACGGTGATGAGGTTGACGAAAAAACACAGCTCAATCAATCTCCTTTCCTCTTCTGAAATGACTTTTTTGAAAATTTCCAATCACCCAATGTACACTGGTAAGAAAGCATGTGTTTTATTCTTTGGTAACGCACTGTCTAAATCTAATGTGCGCGCTGATGAAACAGATATGATAAGCAGAAACAGTGTGGCCTAACAAACAAATACTAATTCATAATAACCAAGATAAATGCGAAATTGTATAATTTATATTTTAAATTTTGAATAATTTATATTTTGAATCATTTTCTTTCTATGACAACGCTTCTATGACAACGTTTTCTTGATGCAAAAAAATGATATAAGTCTAACATTGCACATATAAAGCTTTGTATTGACTGCTTTGAAAATCCTGCATATGAAATGGACTTCTAATAATAGAATTGAACGATAACACATCTCATATGAAAGAAGTTGTCATTTGAAGGAGAAATCTAAAAGCCTTTTCGTTTCTAATTACATTTTTTAGAAATGTTAATCTTTACTCATAAGGGTCATGGTGTATTAATGTGCTAAGGTCACGCACTTATAGGGTGGATCCAGTTTGGGGAACTTGGGAGCGGGCTGTTGAATATATATACTTTTAATTATATCATTTATAACGCCTTATTTTCTAACAGATTGTACTTTACAAATTGGCGCCAAATCACATCATAAAATGTTTACATTTCTGAATCTTATTTTGTTTTATGTCGGGCCAATGTTGCGTAAAATCTGCCCCCCCCCCTCCTGAAAAAAATTGACTCCCCGGGCATGCATCTCTGGATCCGGCCCCAACCATCAAGTTATCTCAAGATTATCCCTTCAAACGCACAAAAAAATTGTTATTGTTAAGTATTGTTACATGAACAACTTTGTTATTGTTTTATATTGTTACATGAAATAGTGTATATAACACAAATTGTTGACTTTTTACATACATTTAGCCCTTTCAAGCCTGAATTTACCACAAGTCGCGAATTACTGCCGCAATTCCCGACTTGTAGTGAATGAAGATGATTAGATGTGGGTGGAAAATTGAAGAGAATTACCATGTATTAGTAAACCAGTTTCATGGAAATTTTCATTCTAAAACCCCTAATTGTAGGTAAATTAAGTGTGTTTTCAGGGATGTAAAATGATGTTTTAATGCATCGTGAGGGCTTAAAGGGTTAAGTGAAGTATACTTGTAGGATCCTTACTTCGTTAAGTTTATGTGGCAGTTATCCCCGGCTTCCCGGACGCGAGAAGCTGTGGACGACTGCCTCGTTTCTGTACTTTGGTGCCGGGCGCACAGGGGCGGGAGCCCATGCGGCCTTAGTAATTTTCCCGCACTTCAGACGTTACGCTCGGCGACTACGGACGTGCCGTAGGTCGCTCTCTCTGAGTCAAGTAGGACGTGCTGTGCGCGGGGTTGTACGTTGTAGTTTCCAGATGTCTAACGAATAAACATGACAAGCGGAGGAAGAGTTTTATGATTTACTTGGAGCCGTCAATTCGACGGGGAAAGGAAGTTTGTGTTATAATGGTGAATGTTGGGCAGTTTCCCTCGTCCGCCATTGCGAGCCCATACTAGAGACCCCAACGGTCACTCACAGGTATCTTCAGCGCGAGGGGCACCCCATCTTCCCATACTGGTGACCCCTGACGACTGATAGTCAACGCAACAGTGTTTTCACCAAGACGCCAATTGAAAACCGCTGTTTCAAGGATAGTTTTGATTAAATTTTAAGGGATTTTTTGAAAAAAATCAATAGCATTTTTTTCATCAGGTACGTGAAAACTGTAGGTCATTCTTAATATGCCAGTTTAAATTAGTCAGAAAGAGTTATAAGAGGAGTAGCACGTTTTTTTACGTCGAAAACGGCGTAATTTTCTAATTTTTGGACGAAATCCCATGTGTTTGGCGCTTTTTCAAGATGGCGACCATGTCTGTTTTTCTAGAAGAATCCTGAAAAATTTTCTCATAGACTTAGTCTATTATTTTTTCAATGTAAGAGTTTGTTAAATGCTTTCATCCTATTAATGCCACTGTAGGCGAATAGGAAGTTGGTATTTTCAGCAACTCATTTTTTATCGTTGATTGCCATAATTGGGTGACTCGATTTTAAAGTCCATAGACGAAGCCTCGTCATTTTTTCGATTTTTCAGTAAAATCGACAAGAAATACTAAATATCGCTTCGACTCGGGTAACCTTTATTAGGTTTAGGGCCAAAATAAAATTGTTTCCCTAAATGAATGTCAATAAACGGTCCTATTTGGTCTGTTAAAAATATTCCCAGGACCGTAGGTAAATATTTTATTACTATTATAATATGTTATTTCAGAGAATGCTGAATATTGTAAATGTATTTGGTAGGTGAGCGCCATTTTGGACGCTGATTCCCCTTGATTAGCTGATCGCCCGCCGGGGGCAAACACGTGTCCCGCCATAACCGGCATGCATTTGGATAGTGGACCTGTGTCGCCACATCACATTAGCATAAATTAGGCCGCCATTTTGATTTGGTGGCGCTGATTCCTCATGTGTTCAAAACTATACATGGACTAGTTTTAAATAAATTTTTTAGATTATTTATAAGTTTTCTTTTTCAAAACGATTGAAAGAGAGGAAATATAAATAAGTTGTTTCGAAAACGAAAATATAGCACTAATTGTGTGAGATTTTTTTCACGTTGAAACGCCCTCCGGTGTTTGTAATTGCTCTAGCCTACTTTTAGCGCCTTATTTGGGCACGGAGTAGGTAATGAATATGCTAATGTGAGGCAAGACGCGGCCGCTGCTCATTTTTCTATGTACACACCGTTCCACACATGCTGACACAGACAAGCAGCCACATGCTGTCTGCCGCACATGTTAGCAGTACCGATAATACACCATACACACACCCACCACAGACGAAATAAACACAACCGCTACGACGACAGTCGATTTATACGTGAATCAATGAATCGAAGCGAGTGATTGATTCAGACGTTAATAAGAATGACTCGGTGATGAATGTGCCATTAAAAAAAAAAACGTGGAATGTTCATCACAGAAATCATTTTTCAGCGAAATGATATACTATATCATCAATCAGCATAGACTACTGTCAGTCATGTTTTAAATAATTTTCTAAAATAATAAATGTAACTGTTTTTATTCGCAGTCACATTTAGTCTATCAGTTTGAGAACGAAATTTTCTCACGATAGTTTATTTCTGAAGTTTAATTTTTTTATAAATACAGAAATATTCGATTTGACAGTTGCGCTACCGCGAAACATTGCCTATATTTGCATGTGTTTTTCGACTTGTGTGAATTTTTTATTTTTTTTTCACTCAGGTTGATTTACATTATACTATTATCTTAGCTTAGCATAGCATGTCAA
Source organism: Flabesymbios commensalis (assembly GCA_964017125.1). Classification (NCBI taxonomy): domain Eukaryota; kingdom Metazoa; phylum Annelida; class Polychaeta; order Terebellida; family Flabelligeridae; genus Flabesymbios; species Flabesymbios commensalis. The sequence continues at coordinate 4,294,417 of OZ024915.1, forward strand.
AATTGTATCTGGCATTTTTTATGTACAATTTCGACCTACAGTTTTCACTATATCATTATGTATGTGTGTGAATAAGTGAAAACATTTTATGTCAAATATAGACCTACAGTTTTCACTAAAATAAATATATACGTTTGTGAACTAGTGCACAGCACTTAGGCGCAATCTCAGCGACGCATTTTCAACTATATCTGCAACCCCTGTTTCTCGCAACATGCGACATAGCATGAACATTTTCTACAGTCTACAATTCTAAGATTCAACATATTACAGACATTTTTTCATCTGGTTTAGACGGCAACGTACAACCCTGACGGCAACATACAACCAATCCGCGCACGGCACGTCAAAATAGTTGGTATGTGTTAATATAACATACCATTTTAAACAAGTTTGAGATAGACACAGAGCCAATAGGCCAGCTATCTCAAACGCTTCAATAGTTAGATAATTTTAAAACAACATTTCATAATGTCGAAGCAACACGACAGTGAAGGCTTCATATCTACGCCCCTGGAAGGTGCGGGTGCTCGACCTTAAGATAATTATCATCAAGACAGTGAGGACAATGAGGTTCGATTCCGTGAGGCAGACGAAGAGTATCAACGCCTCAAAGCAGATTTCGCTCGAATTGCCCGAGCTAAAAGAATGAGTTCTCATTCTAGGAGCGATTCCTCAAGGAGCCCTTCATCACTCGGTAGGCAGTCTCAGAGACGTGCAACGAACTTACCCAAGTTCAAAATCGCTACGTTCTATGCTACGGATGTTGAACTCTGATTCAACCAAATAGAGACTCAGTTTGCTCTTCACCAGATCAACGATGATGACGAGAGGTACAGCTTAACTTGCGCTGCACTTTCGGGCGAGGTCGCATCAGATGTGAGGGACGTGCTACTTCAGCCTTTCAGATCTCATAAATACGAAAGCCTGAAAGCGATTTTGATAGAGCGACGAGGTTTCACCACACCCGAAAGGGTTAACAAAGTGATCTCAGGTGAAAGAATTGGTACTGACATTCCCTCGCGTTTCCTGCGGCGTCTACAAACAACAACAGGTTTTAGCACAAAAGCCGTGGTGGGGAAAGCAGTTATACGTCAAGCGTTCATCCGGCAGATGCCCGCTTCAATCAGAGCTCATTTGACGACTCAACCAGACAGTGCCACCCTTGAAAGTTTGGCCGACCGGGCACTGGCCGCTGAAGAGGACGTCGAAGAGAGTAAGCTGGGGGTTGCGGAAATAAAGGTAGAGGAAACCACCAAGCTAGTTGGTTTGCTGGAGGATTTGTCCAGGCGAATTAAAAAACTAGAAACCGTGACTACATCAGAGAGGAAAAGAAATAAAGGACGTGGACGAGTAAACAATAACTATACTCCTGCGCCTACATTTGCTCCTAATGTTCAGGCCTCAGGTTTTGTTAATAACCAACCTAGTCATTATACAAATGAACAGAATAATGCTTGACCTTTCGTTCCGCCGCCGAATGTACAGCAAAATATTCGTCTGCATGCACCGCCGCCGCAAACGCCACAAAATAATGTCGCGCAACCGACCGACACAGCCACTGCACAGGTTTGCTACTACCACCAAACTTATGGTGAAAAGGCGCGCTTGTGCAGTGAACCCTGTTCATACTATGTCACATTAGGTCAGCGCGAATAAGTTATTTCACTCTAAGTTATTATATGTCGCAGATAAAGGACATAAATGCAGATACTTGATTGACACGGGCGCAGCTGTCAGTGTTTTGCTGAAATCTTGTGCTAACGGGATTTCGGACGCTGACAGTCTCCCCCTGGTGGCAGCTAATAACAGTACTATACATACTTACGGCAACTGTAAACGCGTCGTCGATGTCGGCTTAAAGCGCGAATATCCGTGGACGTTCATAGTGGCAGATGTGCAGCAACCCATAATCGGGGCTGATTTTTTAATCCACTATAATTTGCTCGTAGACTTGAGAAGCCGATGTCTCCGGGACATGCGAACAGGTCTAGCTATTGCCGCTTCACTGTCATCGATTAAACCACTGTCATTGAACAGAGTAGACACTGTTCAGAACGAGTACACCAAACTCCTCGGCCAGTTCCCGGAACTGACTCGCCCTACAACAAAGGGTGAGACCGTTAAACACGGTATAACACATAAAATAGTGACTAAAGGACACCCAGTGTTTGCACGACCACGACGATTAGCACCCGATAAGCTGGTTACCGCAAAACGCGAGTTTGATGAGATGATAAAACTAGGGGTCATTGAACCTAGCGACAGTGAGTGGTCCTCAGCGTTTCACATGGTGCCAAAGAAAAACGGCGATTGGAGACCATGCGGGGACTACCGTAGTTCAAACGCACAGACTGTACCCGACCGTTATCCGATTCCTCATATACAAGATTTCACGCAGCGTTTGGCCGGATCGAATATTTTTTCGAAGATCGACTTGGTCACAGCTTATTACCAAATTCCGGTGGAACCGTCCGATGTACATAAGACTGCCGTTACTACACCTTTTGGCTTATTTAATTTCACTAGAACACCGTTTGGTCTACGAAATCCCGGTCAAACGTTTCAGCGCTTTATAGACCACGTTACACGCGGACTTGATTTTGTTTTTGTCTATTTGAATGACCTACTGGTAACCAGCCCAGATCATAAAACGCATAAGAAACATCTACAGATTCTTTTTGCCCGACTATCCGAATATGGAATTATAATTGGTCCTGAAAAGTGTCAGTTCGGTACAACTGAATTAAGTTTTCTAGGCCATCAAGTTTGTGCCGGAGGAATTTCGCCGTTACCCAGCGCCGTTGACACGATTGTTAATTTCATTAAGCCTGAAAAGCAACGAGCACTGCGTAGATATCTGGGAATGGTGAATTACTACCACCGTTTCATACCGCATTGCGCTGCGAAGTTGACACCACTCAATAATTTACTGACAGCTGCCAACGAAGGACATACAAGACTGTCACCGAAGTCAAATTTCGATTTGAAGTGGAATAAAAATGCAGAGTCAGCATTTTCTGAGTCAAAACAAATATTGGCAAACGCTACGCTTCTGGTACACCCAGATTCTACGGCTCAGATAAACATCACGTGCGACGCTAGTGATGTCGCCGTCAGTGGCGTGTTGCAGCAATTTTTAAATGGTATGTGGCAGCCACTTTCATTTTTCAGCAAGAAGCTGAACCCAGCAGAGACACGTTACAGCGCGTTCGATCATGAGCTTTTGGCGGTATACGCCACAATTGAACACTTTAGACACAATTTAGAAGGACGAAATTTCTTCGTTAATACTGATCATAAACCGTTGACATTCGTAATGTCATCCGTGACTGAACGCGCGTCCCTACGACAAACACGTCATTTAACTTTCATCGCTGAATTCACCACCGATATTAGATATGTAAGCGCGAGACAAATTTCGTCGCTGATGCGCTGTCACGACCATCAGTGTCTGCGATACATGATGGACCAGTGATAGACTATAAGGAGTTAAGTCTCGACCAAGCTAAAGACGCGGAATTCCTGCGATTGAGACACTCGACTACATCCACTATGAATTTCAAACTACTCAAATCGTTCGATAATCAATTGATCTGGTGTGATGTGTCCACGGGACACAACCGGCCGTACCTTACCGCGAAATTTCGCCGAAAAGTTTTTTCAAATTTACACGGTTTAGGCCACCCATCGCATAGAGCTACCAAACCTTTGATTAATACTCGATTTGTCTGGCATGGCATGAATATCGACATTGCTAGATGGTGTCGTACCTGTAAGGGTTGCCAGACAGCCAAAGTTTCACGTCACAACACCCCAGTTTACGGGAATTTCACTGAACCTACCGAGCGATTTGATCATGTCCACATAGATATAGTCGGACCTTTACCCTATGCTGATGGCTTTAGATATCTACTGACTTGCGTCGACCGTTTTACACGTTGGCCCGAAGCCATACCTATTGTAGATATTAGAGCCGAAACGGTCGCCGAAACGGTCGCCTTTCTTCAGCGGGTGGATAGCACGTTATGGTACTCCAGCCACTATCACCACTGATAGGGGCGCTCAATTCGAGTCCAAATTGCTGGATAGTTTATGTAATCAATCACACATGTATTCTTGTGCTGAATCGCAATTGCGCCGCCTATAACCTCCCCTTACGACGGACCATATAAAGTCGTCGCGAGGAGTGGCAGAGTCATGAAAATCCTAGTGAAAGGCAAGGTTGAGACGGTCTCTTTAGATCGCGTTAAACCCGCACATCTAGAGTGCGAGCCTACGACAGGTATGACAATACAGCATAAAACGCCAAACAAACCACAGAGCTCGAAGGCTACCAGGACCTCTAGTAGGAATCCACAGGGTCCACCTAGACCTGGTAGTGCGGACACTCCGACGTCCAACGGGACGAGTGTTAAAACGAAAAAGTCGACGGCAGTCAGAAGCAGTAAAAAATTGGCCACAGTCCCAAAGCAAATAAATGTTAAAGTCAAATTGTCTAACAGAGACAATACTTATATAGCGCCGCATTCGCGAGCCCCCACCGTATCTCGCGCTAACGGGAACGGCGGTGGTTTACGAACGTATTCCCGCATACCTTAACATCTACGGGGTAAAATCCCGGGTGCTGTTGACGCCGTAATCGACTCGACCAAAAACAACCGTTCAAATATCGCTAATCGCGACAAAATTTCGACCGACAAAACAGTGCGAAAAACGAGTCGGACGAATAATCCAGACTCCTGCCCGGTTCGTGCGGATGGTTCACGCCATAGTGGCGCCTAACGACATCTATGGTGGGCCCAACCGCATGCATCGTATTAATAATGTTTTTAAATTGTAAATGAATATGCCAGGCCTGGCAGCATTGTGTAAAGATTTATAAAATATAAAGACATTTTTCAGCAAGTTCATTGCTAAAATACGAATAGAAATTTATGTTAAATAAATGAATATGTTGGTCGCAGTTTGCAGCATATGAATACATACATAAAGGACAGTTGGTGTTAAGAGGATGGGACAATTTCATTTATAATGCTGCGACGTCGACCACCCACGCTGTAACCACACACGCTATAGTTTTTTAAACTATGCTTAGTTATAAGAGGTTACATATTATTACAACCCCCGCTACTTGCACGAAGCAGTCTCCTACACGTCAGTCGGATCCTACGTTATCACTAACCCGGGGGTAATGTAGGATCCTTACTTCGTTAAGTTTATGTGGCAGTTATCCCTGGCTTCCCGGACGCGAGAAGCTGTGGACGACTGCCTCGTTTCAGTACTTTGGTGCCGGGCGCACAGGGGCCGGAGCCCATGCTGTCTTGGTACTTTTCCCGCACTTCAGACGTTACGCTCGGCGACTACGGACGTGCCGTAGGTCGCACTCTCTGAGTCAAGTAGGACGTGCTGTGCGCGGGGTTGTACGTTGTAGTTGCCAGATGTCTAACGAATAAACATGACAAGTAGAGGAAGAGTTTTATGATTTACTTGGAACCGTCGATTCGACGGGGAAAGGAAGTTTGTGTTATAATAGTGAATGTTGGGCAGTTTCCCTCGTCCGCCATTGCGAGCCCATACTAGAGACCCCAACTCACTCACAGGTATCTTTGGCGCGAGGGGCACCCCATCTTCCCATATATTTATCGCACAATGATTGTTGCACAATGTGATCATTTGTTGAAATAAAAACTTATCCATTTTCCTTCGTGTTAACGTGTTGTCATTTATGATTGTGTTGTTATATCAGTAGGCAATAAAGCCTTGAAACCCCACATTATGACTCTTCATATATTATATTTTAATGGTATAATTATAGTCGCGTCAGATTGCCTTATTTTTCGCCGATTTCTCAGTCAATTCTCAGCAGATTTTCATAAAATTTAGCAAGGATTATTTTCTAAAGTTAAATTGTCAATTTTAAGTACTGTATCGTTAGTCTCTATTAAACTGCCCCTCTATAAACACTTTCAGGTTACGCTGATAATTTTACCCTGGCTTCCGTGAAAATAAACCAGGATTTCATAGCGAGGGAGGATAAGGCAGATCACCTGCATGTTGGCAGGAAGCAGTACACGGCGTGTCATTGTGTAGGGCAGACACACATTCATAATGTGAGTGAGGGCTAAGATGGCGGAACACTGCTGACACGTAGCAGATTTGGACAGGACAGTTTTGACTGATTTTTTTGATAATTTGAGTAAATTAATTATTATTTTTTTTTAACAATGGATTCGCAAAGTACATCTTCTACTCCTGATACTGGCGAATGTTCAAATGTTTCATCGGATTGTCAGAATAAGCGATTGAATTCACAAATGGAAATGAGTCCAGATATTGGTGGTCAATACACACACTCAAAAGCCGCGCGTGTACTGTCACCGTCACCGACCACACCTGTACACTTGCCTGATGAAACTCCAGCCTGGGCAAAAGCGCTTCACACAAGTCTTTGTGAGAGAATGACAACATTTGAAAGGATTATTAACGCTGCTGTAGATTTCGCCGCGGATACTGCGACAGAGGCTTTTGCAGCAACGGGAATCAATAAGGTTGAAATCAACAAAATCAATGAACGATGTGAGTACTTAGAAGAAAAACTACACCGAGCTGAACAATATAACAAAAAACTTGAACAAAAGGTGATTGACCTAGAGTCATACTCAAGACGGGACAATTTATTATTTTATGGCCTAGATGAAGAGAAGGGAGAAAATGCACATGCGTGTGAAAATAAAATACGAAAAATTATATCGGACCTTGGCATTGAAGACGTCGGAGATATGAAATTAGTTCGCTGCCATAGAAAAGGTTTATTTCTGAAAAATAGAACACAACCAATAATTGTGAAATTCCATTGGGCAGGCGATATCAAAAAAATCATGCAGGCTAAAAAAAGTAAACTACCACGAGAAAGCAAAATCTTCATATCTGAGGACTGGCCAGCGGAGGTGGATGACAGACGAAAAGTATTGAAACCAATTTTTCGCCGTGCATTGAACACAGATCACTCTGCTCGTTTGATTGCTGACAAACTGTACGTAGACCACAAACTGTATACGATTGATACGATTGAATCACTCCCGGAAGATCTTAATCCCACGTTCACTTCTACTCATTCAAAGACATCCCAGCTGCAGCGCATATTCTGTCGGAGTCGGACCCTGTAAAATGTAAATATTTGGGCAGAAACATTACTGAATTCGATAGTGAGAAATGGAACGACAAATCTACAAATATCATGAAACAAATTATTTTTGCTAAATTTTCCGGAAATTCAACACTGAAACAGAGACTGCTTGAAACCGGAGATAAAACATTATGTCAGGCCAGTGTGAAAGACACTTACTGGGGCATTGGCCTGGATATGAAACAGGAGACCATCTGTGATCAATCTGCCTGGAAAGGACAAAATCAGTTAGACCAGGCTCTGATGAAAGTGCGCGACGAACTGAAAGCTGTATAGTTCACATTTAAACCTACACTCGATCATATATTTTTCCCTACGATCAGAAGTGTGAGGTCAGTACCACTATTTTAAATAAATATTCTAATACTAGCTATATTCATTATGATCCAAATTTATACGCCTAAGTCACTTCACTACAACTAGACTTTTGAGGTAGTTAAGTGACTAAGAATTATCCATCCATAATTTATGCAATTATTGAACAACTAAATTTGTTACACATAAAATATTTTAATGATCAAGATCTGATCTAAATACAATGACTAAGATTCATAAAATTTAATGTTCAAGATGCACATTTTATAAAGAAATAACTATGTGTATTTTACTTCGTAACTATATATTTTTTCTTCGTTTTTTTTTGAGACTGCATATTAAAGTGAGAATATTTTAATTTGTTTTGTTATTTTAGACAGGCTTCTTCCGTACATATTACGGTTTAATTTGAGGATATCAGTCTTATTTAATGTACTATATGAAATATTGTATATGCTGCTGTCTAATTCCTGGATCTGTTGAGGGTATGCCCACATTCAGTTGGTATGCCCTCATTCAGTTTGGTTGTCAGAGACTGTAGGTCTATCGTGATTATTGTTTCTCTTCAAAACATATAATTCACGTTGTTTTTTGATGTATATAAGGTGTATACGTTTATCATGTTTATTGTGATATCAGATGTCTAAATGTCTAAATATAAAATATGATCAAAATATACTTGAGATATACTTAGTCATTAAACAAGCTTTTTTTTTTTTTTTTTTATATATATTTCTCTCTAAATGCACACTTTCATTCGTTTGAGGCTGAAAATTTCGTTAGGATGGAATTTTAATTAAAATATGAATATGTTTTCCCTTGAAAATACTGCCAGCCGGCAATGCTATATATCCTAGTGAAGATATAAAAATGCATAAATTTGTTTATTTTTAGATCATATATTTTCAATCATATAAGGCTGGAAATTGTGTTATGATGAGAATTAATTTATTTAAATTGGAATATGTTTCCGCCCCCTTAAAATTACTTATAACCGGGCAAAACCGGGCCCGTTGTTTTTTTTATGTATATAAGGTTTATTCGTTTAGCATGTTTATTGTGATGTCTGATTTTTAAATGTTTTCTTAAATACACATATTCTCATTCGTTTGAGGCTGAAATTTGATTTAAACTTGAATATGTTTCCCCTTAAAAATACTGCCAACCGGCAATGCTATATATCCTAAGATATAAAAATGCGTAAATTTGTTTATTTTTATTTTTTTTACTAGGTCATATTTTCAATTGTTTAAGGCTGGAAATTGTGTTATGATGAGATTTATTTTATTTAAATTTGCATATATTTTTTTCCCCCTAAAATTACTGTTAACCGGCATACGTTACGGCATACAATTTATCTTATTGGAGACATAAGAATGCATATTTTTTGTTTATTTTAATTCCATATTATTTATGTTTTTCATACTCTAGGGTCAAGACAGTCCTGACCTATAAACAGGCTATTTATTGCACTTGTCACTATGTCATGTACCGTTTATACGTTGTTGTATTGGCATCTGCTTGCTTGCACGCATGGTTGGAAATCAAACGATTTGGAATCATGTGGGTGGTCAGCAGTTGTCGGTACGAGTGCATTTCCTGGTCAACTCATTGTGGGCCATGATATGTACACTAGTCTGCTGTTTGTGACACAATGTGTCCTAAATAGCAGACGCATTTGTGTGCAGAAACTGTTCACCCCTCTCGTGACTCTTATATATTGTATCAGACTACCAATGCTTGTTCAATCTGTGTACACATCAACAATACTTGAATGCAATATGCATAGCTTTTTAAACCCTATATGGAATGCATTTCTCGAAATGGTTGTCTTACAACCTCATTATACACTAAATATAAATGGCTGCTTCGTTAAATGATAATTTAATGACTGATATTTTTTATGGTAACCAAGATAATTCTTTATTGACTATACTTGATTCAATTGAAGACCCTGAAAACGAAATAAAAGTAAATTATAAATCACCGTATATGGATACTGCCAATTTAAAAACTTTTTTGGAAAAAAATAAAACAAATTTTACAGTTTTAAGTACAAATATAGCTAGTATTAATGCAAAATTTGACGAGTTATTTTTATTTGTTGAAAATTTAAAACAAAGTAACTTACAATTTAGTGCTATAATAATACAAGAAAGTTGGCTGTCACAAAATGATGATGTAGCGTTGTTTAAACTGGATGATTATACATGTATATCACAAGAAAGAATGTCTAGTACCCGAGGTGGACTGATGATATATTTTCATAATAGCTATAGTTATTCAAATCTACCGATTTATGAAAAGTCAGATATCTGGGAAGGTCAGTTTATTAATGTTTCGGGCGGAAATACATGTAGTAATATAATACTAGGAAATATATATAGACCCCCTAGAGATACAATAGATAATTATAGTACATTTATTAATCAATTTAGTCAGGTATTAGATAAATTAAATACATTCAATGCTGAAGTAATAATAGGAGGCGACTTTAATATTAATTTACTTGACATATTAAAACGTAATATAGTTAGTGATTATTTTAATGTTATAATTTCTCATAGTTTTCATCCACATATAATATTGCCCACTAGGATATCGAGACGTAGTGCCACACTTATCGATAATTTCTTAGGGAGAAATTCAGAAAAGCTTACTCGTGCGGCATCAGTTATATTAATAGATAATTTTTCAGATCATCAACCATATTTCATAAGCATAGAGGGTAACCATTCTTATAACAAACAACCTAAATACATTAAAGTTTCAAACCAGAGTCCCGAAAATATTGAAAAATTAAAAAATGAGCTAATATCTGCAGACATTTTAGGTAATATAGATCAAAATCCCGAAGCTGGTCCTCAGATAAATTATGATACTATGTCTTCTATTATTGAAAAGAATAAAGACAAATTTTTACCTTGCAAAAATATAAAGTTTAATTCTCGAAAACATAAGAAAAATAGTTGGATTAGTTATGGTATATTAAAGTCTATCAAATTTCGCAATGAATTATACAAAAAGATTTAAAAAAGTGATCCAAATACAATCGAATATGATATCCTCTCCACCAATTTAAACACATACAATAAAATATTAAAACGTAGCATTAGAATGGCAAAACAAAGACAATATCAAAACATATTCAATATTTACAGTGGTAATGTGAAGAAAACATGGTCAATGATTAATGATATATTACACAAAAACAAGCAAAACACAAAATTACCTATTTATTTTAAACACGGAGAAAAGAAAATTTCAGATAAAAAAGATATAGCAAATAAATTTAATGCGTTCTTCACAAATATAGGCAAAAATCTTGCAGACAAAATTGAAGAAGTTCCACATAGACACTTTAGCGATTACTTAGTATGAAAACCTAATACTAAATTTGAATTTCAACCAGTTGAAATAAAAGAAGTAAATACAATAATCTCCCAATTAGATTCTAAAAGCAGTTCAGGTTATGATAGCATTTCCAACATATTAATTAAATCAATAGCGGAGATCATTTCAAAACCCATAACTGTTATAATAAACCAATGTTTAAAAATTAGCATATTTCCAAATCAGCTAAAAAAAGCCAAAGTAGTTCCCATTTTCAAATCAGGAGATGACACTTTATTTACAAACTATCGACCCATATCACTTCTACATCAACATCTAAGGTTGTAGAACGAGTTATTTTTAATCAATTGTATGCTTATTTTGAAACAAATAGACTTTTCTATGGAAGTCAATATGGGTTTCGTAAACGTCACTCAACCGAATTTGCCGCATTGGTATTAGTTGATAAGTTACTAAACATGATGGACAAGGGACAGGTGCCTCTGGGAATTTTTCTGGACCTCTCAAAAGCGTTCGACACGTTAGATCACAACATCTTGATAAAAAAGTTGGAATTTTATGGCGTTTCTGATGGTCCAGGAAAATTGCTTGAGAGTTACCTGTCAAATAGAAAACAATTTGTAGTTTTTGATGACATCAATTCACAGGTTTTGGATATAAAAACAGGTGTTCCCCAGGGATCTATTTTAGGACCGCTGTTGTTTTTAATTTATATAAATGATATTGTTAAATCAAGTAACTTTTTTAAATTTATACCATTTGCCGATGATACAACACTTTTTGCACCCATTAACACAAATAACAAGGAAACTGCTAACATAATTAATATGGAGCTAGAAAAAATTATTGCATGGTTAAAACTCAATAAATTGTCTTTAAATATTTCTAAGACAAAATTTTGTATATTCCATAAAGTACAACGTAAAGTATCAATTCCGGAAATACAAATCGAAAATACTGTTATTGGTAACACAAAAGTGGTAGATTTTTTAGGATTCAGATTAGATGAGAATTTAAATTGGAACGATCATATAGAGAAACTATCCTGTAAACTTTCAAGAACCCTCGGAATTATCAATAAAATGAAATTTGTACTTCCCAGGAATGTTTTACTCCAGTTGTATAACTCGCTATTCTTGCCACATGTAAATTATGGAATTTAATGTGGGGACATAACAATGAAAGAATTGTGAAATTACAAAAGAGAGCAGTAAGATTTATAACACAAAGTAAATATTTAGCACATACGGATCCAATTTTTATCAAACTTATTCTTTAAAAAATACAGGATATATTTAAACTTAATCAGTTAAAATTTTATTACAAATATTTGATAAAGAGTTTACCGGATTATTTTCAAAACTTGAATTTTAACAGGCAATCCAGATATAACACTAGACGCTGTGATGATTTGACTCCAATGAAAGTGAATCATGTATTTGCTACCAAATGTATTTCTCATAATATTCCCAATTTAATAAATCGGTTACCAAACGAAATTCGAGACAAATTTCTTACTCATAGTTTTTCAGGTTTTGTATTGTATACCCGTAATTATTTTATTAAAATGTACCAGCCACAATGTTTAATTGAAAATTGTTATGTATGCAATCGATAACATTCTAGAATAAAATAATTATACTTTGTCATGTAAGGTTACCCGGTCACGAGTCGGGTGAACTAGTTTCAGAATCATTGAATGTGCTCTGTCTCGACCTCTCATTTGCGGACTTAAATGTCCACATATGAGATGTCGTGGAGTCTCACATAGTTTTTTGCACATATGATATATATAAATATAAATGTTCCGATATCATATCAGCAGTCTAGAGGTCAAGTGCGCCACCTCGGCGCTGGGTCGTGCATTAGTGTTGCCGGCTTCGTGCGTGTTTTCGCCGGCTAACCTACAAATATTTTTTCTCTGTGGGTTGGCCGGGGGATGGCGTACGGGCTGTTGTGATTTATCCGGTGCATGTCTGCCGTCGACGTGGCGCGCTTGATCCATGCAACTCTGGTATGTTCATGTTTTGTTTAATTTTGCTTATTAAATATGGTGGCTTGCATGATAGCGATCAAATTCTTGATCTTAATGCAAGTCTCCATGCCCATCACATCATTAATTATCTGTATAAAATGATGAGACTATATATATATTTGTTAAAGAGGCGAATAAATGATTCTGAGTTCTGAGTTTTGAGTAATGAGTTGTAGACTCCATAAATCGGATTTGTGACACTTAACTTTCATATCATATCTATATGACTTTATTTATTGATATTAACATAATTTTATTTCATTAAACTTAGCAAGGAAGGTTTTATAGTCCCCAACGAACTATCATAATAAGAGGTCAGGTCCTATACCTATCTGAAATCCCACAATTTGTTTTATAGTATTGGTCCAGATATCTGTCACGGTTTGTCAAATGTCAGGCATATTAAAGTTAATTATGGTGGATTGTCAACCATTTTGAATTTGATCGAGTTGAAACTTTTCAGGGCATATCTCTACCTGAAACCGCACATTTTGTTTGATAATAATTATCCAGCTATCTGGCAGCGTTTGTCAGATATCAGGCACGTCAAAGTTAAGTTAATTATGGCCGCTCGTCGGCTATTTTGAAGTGGATAAAATTTCATAAACACCAAGAGGCACACCTATACCACCTAAGGCACGTGTGTGCTATTTGAAAAAATACCCCATGGGTTTCCGAGATTAAAATTTCGTATACCCTAGAAGGCACATCTACACCTGCTGAGAGATGTGTGTGTGCGAAATGCCCCCGCCCCCTCCCGATACATTTCCGAGATCTGCTCAGCAAACAAATTGCGAACAGACGGGCGGACATCCGAGGCGACGCCATAGCCCTCCGCCCCAACTTCGTCGGGGGCGGGGAAGAAAAAATCGATTAAAAATACCGTCTAATATCAGGTGAGTCTATTGGCATTTTATGTAGTTAATTTCTTATTGCGATGTCGTAAACACATTAGTTTGATTAAAGTTAACAATAAAATTAAAGTTTGACGTTTGCAGAATAGCTGGCGGAAAACTAGAGAATATTGTTTAAAAATTGCATGAGAATCCGTGAAAAGTTTGCGGTGCAAGTTAATGTGACGGTGGCTATGAACATAATATCATAAATAAATACATACATATTTATTGGCAATAATAAATATATCTGTCACAAAAGAAAAAAATATATAGCTTGCGAACTTGTAAAAATGTTTTTTAAATATTTTTTATATGAAAACAAATTGCAAATTGCAAATTTTCAAAGTCCGCAGAATTGGCAAGAATTTAAATAATCTGTCCTTTACGTAAAAATCAGATAGAAATCAGATTGAAATCAGATAACGCTAAGATAACCATTTTTATCAATCTTTGCCAGAAAACAGATGAGTGGCGGCAATTTTGATTCAGAGTGGCGCCATGTGTCTGAATAAAAATTACCGCTCTGACCTTATTTTTGCCAGAAATGTGGCCTACCCATGTTTCAATTTAACATGGTTACATGCTAACATGCTTACATTGTTAATTTACAAGATCCCAAGGTATGTTGTCAAAGCACACAATCAAAGTAGCTGTTAAGCAGCCGTTTCAAAAATCGTTTTATTGAAAAATTTAAACAAATGATTGCCTTTAAATTGCTAAAGTAGATAAATATATAATAAAAATAGTACAAAGGGGCCTACTGTAAATAATAGAAGAGCAGCATGGCGCTCATGAAGGGCAGCGGGTCGCGGCGCTATGTTAGAAATAACTCGATAATACTTTAAAAAATATTTTGAATTTTTGAATTTTAAAAGTATCTTTCAACAATTTCACAAACCGCCATTCTCTCCTTTCGTTGATAATAAATATGCATGTATTTGTTTATCTAAAAAATAAATAAAAACATCGACTGACAATTTCTGAGTGCATGCTTCATTGTGGTGTCACGAGTTCTGATTTCGCAAAACTGACGCGAACTGGAAACCATAAGGAAACCCTGGATTTTGCATTAAAATAATTATTTTCTTTTTATAAATGTATTTAAAATGAGAATAATTGCGCGAAATTAATGTGGAGCTGGAGTGAAATTCGCCATTGAAAAATATCTGAAAAATGCACCTTCACCTTAATCAGAAGAACAAATCTGAATAAATATTTTTGTTAACCCTTCCCTAATAATCACCACAGACAAACAGACAGACAGATATTTTATTGACAGAAAGAAAGTCAATCCAGACTTATTTGTCATAGAAATAGATATATGTACATGTATATACAACATTGTTAATTTGTTCAAATCATATGACAATATACATAGTATGACATACATAACTAAAATCATGTTAACTGGCATTGCCATAAGAAACACTGGGTATATACTTAAAATAAAATTGAAAGGCATTGCCAGGGTAACATAAGGTCTATCATTTTGTTTCTCGCACCAAAACCAGAGATAAAATAGCTACTATGTATGACATGCTAATAATATATATAGTAGCAAAAAAGACAAGTGCATAATTATGCTACAGTAATTTGAGAATGTATTAAAAAAATGTTAAAAATTACACGATATTTTTAAAAAATCAAATATTATATCATGCAAGTACAATCAATGTGACAATCCGCGACACAGGTAGCTCCGAGCCATGTGACAATGCAAACACAGTCGCTATGAACTCGGCGAGTCCCTAATATAGACTAGTGATGCAAATTTAACAACGTAATAGCAGTAATACCACCGAAACACAATATATACATACTAATAAAAGTCGGACATGGTGGTTCGTCGACTGCCAACAAAGTATAGCATCAGAACCATCCATATTATCGAGTGTTGGAGACTTGGTGATGTAATAACAATAAAAAAAACCGATAATAATTATGCGTGCCATTCACGCAGGACACTCACACAATAGCAATAAAGTTTGTTTAATTAACTAGTGATTTATTATCTATATGGCCCTCGCACAAAAACATTACAGCTTATTTTAATTCACTATATTGTTTAGTTCATACCATTTCACTCACGACCTAGTTAGTACCACATACTTGGAGTTACAATCGAAGAAAAACATTCCCGACCTCATAGAGAAAATCAGTTGACTTAGCAACTCTGAAATCCTCCATAAGGTCTGATAACAAAGGCGACGGAAACGTCCCTAACCGGCCCTAAAAAGCCAAATAATAAGATCCGAGAGCAACAGCCGTTCTGATATGTGGTAATACCCAAGTCAGATCATGAAGGCATGATAATATGGATATTAAAGCGACAGGTGACTTGTGATTGTTCTACATAAAAATGTAACGTTAAAACGATAATAATGACGCATAATCATGATCATGATGATAATAATTATTCATGCTAGTCACGCACGGCACGACACACATACAAAATATTTCAGCTTGAATATTAATTTACATTTAACATACTCAATATTTTTTACCCTTAATTTGTTTAAAACAACCATAGATAAATTTTGCTAGTGACTTCACCACTGTTATGTCTCTAGATGTCATAATTCGTATAAAAATATCATTTGTTTGTTGCATATTGATAATTCCGGCTATAGAATGAAGCAAGATTTCGCGTTCATTGTTCATGGCATTACAGTGGAGAAGAAGGTGTATTTCGTCGTCAATTTCGTTTGATTCACACCTTATGCATATTCGTTAATTTATTGGAGTTATTGGATTATTGAATCGTCCTCTCTCTATTTTTAAATCATGTGAGCTCATTCTATATCTCGCCAATGCTGTTATGAGGTGGTTCCCCTTTTTGTTTAAGATGTATGGTTCCACACACAAAGAATTTTTCACTAATGAATATGTGCGCAGCTTACTTGAACTCTCAATATCTTGTCTCCACCGCTGTGTTAATATTCTAACAATTGAATCTTTAAAGGAAAGCATGAATTTATTTGTATTGCCAATGTGCTGCGTCTCCCAAGCTTGGTCTAGCCCGTTTAGTTCAAGGACAGACCGAATACGCGAGCACCAGTTTGTGAATCCAGTGCCATCTAGCTCTAGTAGCATATTGTAGGCATTTCTGACAGGGTGGTTCTGAGATAGGTCTAGAATTCTACACCAATATTTTACAGCTTTAATATGTTGCCTGATAATCAATGGAAACCATCCTGTGTCACCATAAATTGCAGGAGTGGGTGTTTGCTTTCTAACACCCAGCGTTGATTTAATAAATTTTAGATGTATTTTTTTCCAAATCATTTACACTATCACCGGTATACCATATATCACCTGCATACTCTAGTATGGGCAGTATTTGACAATCAAAAACCTTGAATGCAATAACAGGTGACAATTTACCGACTACGGGACGAGATTGCTTGTGTAGAGAAAAAACTGCTTTACCAGCTTGTGAAGCGAGATGATGGAACGTTTCTTTCAATACATTCTTAGGATATTTAGTGCTATATACAACCCCAAGGTATTTATATTTTTCATTTTTTTCTATTATGTCATCACCATAGTAGAAGCTGTCACATTCTGACGTATGACGTTTGTTAAATATGAGAACTTTTGTTTTAGGAATGCTGACTATTATATGCCACAGAGAAGCATACTTATACAGGGCAGTTAATTGCTTTTGCAATCCATTTGCAGAATCTAAAAAAAGGACAAGGTCGTCTGCAAATAACAAGTATACATTAAATAAAGTGTCTACGGGGATGCCCTCACCTTGATCAAATGATAAGGATATATCCTGCAGAAATTCTGTAAATAATTTGGGGCTGAGCATACCACCTTGCAGGACACCAAATTCGCTTTTTAATATCTCGCTGATGCATGAATCCCATTTTACACGGCACTCAGCTTTAGAGAACATACTCTTTGTTACATTTAAAAAATTGCCGTCTATTCCTCTGCTCAGTCATTTATAGCACAGTGCTGATCTGTCAATATAGTCAAATGCTTTTGTAAATTCAACAAAACATGTATACAGGGGCTTTGAAAGACACCTTTGCTTATCTATAATGGCACATAGTATAAATATATTATCAGTCGTCCAGAAGTTACTTCTAAAGCTGGCTTGAAAGGGATCATTATCATAGCATACATCATTTTTAAAAGACAGTCTGTTACTAAGTATAGATTCAAATAATTTCCCAATGCATGGCATTACTGTAACTTTCCTGTAGTTATCGGGCACGTTATGGGCAGCATTTTTGTGCGCAGGATGAAATATACCAGTGGCCCAACTTGATGTCTCTCTTCAACGGCTGAACGAACTCCTAAAAGCACAGCGGGTAATGTGATAGTCCACGGGTTCGGTGACTCGTGCGCCATAATGGCGGCTTTCAATTGACGGTGGAAACGTTCGACCATGCCATTCGACTGAGGGTGATAACTCGTGGTACGATTCCGAATAATCCCGAATTGATTACACAAACTATCCCACAATTTGGACTCGAATTGAGCGCCCCTATCAGTGGTGATAGTGGCTGGGGTACCATAACGTGCTATCCACCCGCTGAAGAAGGCATCGGCGACCGTTTCGGCTCTAATATCTACCATAGGTATAGCTTCGGGCCAACGTGTAAAACGGTCGACGCAAGTCAGTAGATATCTAAAACCATCAGCATAAGGTAAGGGTCCGACTATGTCTACGTGGACATGATCGAATCGCTCGGTAGGTTCAGTGAACTTTCCGAAAACTGGAGTGTTGTGACGTGAAACTTTCGCAGTCTGGCAACCCTTACAGGTACGACACCATCTAGCAATATCTATATTCATGCCGTGCCATACAAATCAGGTATTAATCAAAGGTTTGGTAGCTTTATGCGATGGATGGCCTAAACCGTGCAAGTTTGAAAAAACTTTTCGGCGAAATTTCGCGGTAAGGTACGGCCGGTTGTGTCCCGTGGACACATCACACCAGATCAATTGATTATCGAACGATTTTAATAGTTTGAACTTCATAGTGGATGTAGTCGAGTGTCTCAAACGCGTGAATTCCGCGTCATTAGCTTGGTCGAGACTTAACTCTTTAAAGTCTATCGCTCGTCCATCATGTATCGCTGACACTGATGGTCGTGACAGCGCATCAGCGACGAAATTTGTCTCTCCTTTTACATATCTAATATCGGTGGTGAATTCAGCGATGAAAGCTAAATGACGTGTTTGTCCTAGGGACGCGCGCTCAGTCACGGTTGACATTACGAATGTCAACGGTTTGTGATCTGTATTAACGAAAAAATTTCGTCCTTCTAAATTGTGTCTGAAATGTTTAATTGTAGCGTATACTGCCAAAAGCTCACGATCGAACGCGCTGTAGCGTGTCTCTGCTGGGTTCAGCTTCTTGCTGAAAAATGAAAGCGGCTGCCACATACCGTTTAAAAATTGCTGCAAAACGCCACCGACGGTGACATCACTAGCGTCGCACGTGATGTTAATCTGGGCCGTAGAATCTGGGTGCACCAGAAGCGTAGCAATTGCCAATATCTGTTTTGACTCAGAAAATGCTGACTCTGCATTTTTATTCCACTTCAAATCGAAATTTGACTTCAGTGACAGTCTGGTATATCCTTCGTTGGCAGCTGTTAGTAGATTATTGAGTGGTGTCAACTTCGCGGCGCAACGCGGTATGAAACGGTGGTAGTAATTCACCATTCCCAGATATCTACGCAATGCTCGTTGCTTTTCGGGTTTAACGAAATTAACAATCGCGTTAACGGCGCTGGGTAAAATTCCTTCGGCGCAAACTTGGTGACCTAGGAAACTTAATTCAGTTGTACCGAACTGACACTTTTCAGTACCAATGATAATTCCGTATTCAGATAGTCGAGCAAAAAGAATTTGTAGATGTTTCTTATGCGTTTTATGATCTGGGCTGGTTACCAGTAGGTCATCCAAATAAACAAAAACGAAATCAAGTCCGCGTGTAACGTGGTCTATAAAGCGCTGAAACGTTTGACCGGAATTTCTTAGACCAAACGGTGTTCTAGTGAAATTAAACAAGCCAAAAGGTGTAGTAACGGCAGTCTTGTGTACGTCGGACGGTTCCACCGGAATTTGGTAATAAGCCCTGACCAAGTCGATCTTTGAAAAAGATTTCGATCCGGCTAAACGCTGCGTGAAATCTTGTATATGAGGAATCGGATAACGGTCCGGTACGGTCTGTGCATTCAAACTACGGTAGTCCCCGCATGGTCTCCAATCGCCGTTTTTCTTTGGCACCATGTGAAGCGCTGAGGACCACTCACTGTCGCTGGGTTCAATGACCCCTAGTTTTATCATCTCATCAAACTCGCGTTTGCGGTAACCAGCTTATCGGGTGCTAAACGTCATGGTCGTGCAAACACCGGGTGTCCTTTAGTCACTATCTTGTGTGTTATACCGTGTTTAACGGTCTCACCCTTTGTCATAGGGCGTGTCAGTTCCGGGAACTGGCCGAGGAGTTTTGTGTACTCATTCTGAACGGTGTCAACTCTGTTCAATGACAGAGGTTTAATCGATGACAGTGAAGCGGCAATAGCTAGACCTGTACGCATGTCCCGGAGACATCTGCTTCTCAAGTCTACGAGCAAATTATAGTGGATTAAAAAATCAGCCCCGATTATGGGTTGCTGCACATCTGCCACTATGAACGTCCACGGATATTCGCGTTTTAAGCAGACATCGACGACGCGTTTACAGGTGCCGTAAGTATGTATAGTACTGTTATTAGCTGCCACCAGGGGGAGACTGTCAGCGTCTGAAATCCCGTTAGCGCAAGATTTCGGCAGAACACTGACAGCTGCGCCCGTGTCGATTAAATATCTGCATTTATTTCCTTTATCTGCGACATATAATAACTTAGAGTGAGATAACTTTGGAGAACTAGCGTCCGCGGAGTCATGTCGCGTCTCAGTTATACCGCCAGATGCAAGAGTCGCTACCTTGCTCTGGCTTAGCAGTTTAAAGGAAGAACGCCAGGGCTCCTGCAGGTGCGTGCCTTATCACCGAAAGTCTGGTGAAAATAGCAGACAGGTGCATTAGCCGGATCTAATGTCTTAGCGGCGTCATTTCTCTGTGGGTTCGGCAGCGGAACGAAAGGTCGAGCAAGTGGTTGCAAATTCGTCGGCGGGGCGAAAGGTCGAGCATTATCCTTTTCGTTTCTATACTGACTAGGTTGGTTGCTAACAAAACCTGAGGCCTGAACATTAGGAGCAAATGCAGGCGCATGAGCATAGTTATTTGCTCGTCCACGTCCTTTATTTCTTTTCCTCTCTGATGTAGTCACGGTTTCTAGTTTCTTGATTCGCCTAGACAAATCCTCCAACAAACCAACTAGTTTGGTGGTTTCTTCTACCTTAATCTCTGCGACCCCCGGCTTACTCTCTTCGCCGTCCTCTTCGGCTGCCAGTGCCCGGTCGGCCAAAACGGCCAAACTTTTGAGGGTGGCACTGTCGGGTTGAGTCGCCAAATGGGCTCTGATGGAAGCGGGCATCTGGCGTATGAATGCTTGACGAATTACTGCTTTCCCCACCACAGCTTTGGTGCCGAAACCTGCAGTCTTCTGCAGACGCCGCAGGAAACGCGAGGGAATGTCATTACCAATCTTCTCGCCAGAGATAATTTTGTTGACCCTTTCGGGTGTGGTCAAACCTCGTCTCTCGATCAAGATCGCTTTCAGGCTTTCGTATTTATTGGACCTGAAAGGCTGAAGTAGCACGTCCCTCACATCCGATGCGACCTCGCCCGAAAGCGCAGGTTAAGCTGTACCTCTCATCATCATCGTTGATCTGGTGAAGAGCAAACTGAGTCTCAATTTGGTTGAACCAGAGTTCAACATCCGAAGCGTAGAAAGTGGCGATTCTGAACTTTGGTAAGTTCGTAGCACGTCTCTGCGACTGTCTACCGAGCGGTGAAGAACTCCTTGAGGAGTCGCTCCTAGAGTGAGAAGTCATACGTTTAGCTCGGGCAATTCGAGCGAAATCAGCTTTGAGGCGCTGATATTCTTCATCTGCCTCTCGGAATCGAACCTCATTGTCCTCACTGTCTTGACGATAATCATCTTTAGGTCTAGCACCCGAACCTTCTAGGGGCGTTGACATGAAGCCTTCACTGTCGTACTGCTTCGACATTATGAAGTAGTGTTTTTAAATTATCTAACTAGTGAAGCATCTGAGATAGCTGGCCTATTGGCTCTATGTCTATCTCAAATGTGTTTAAAATGGCATGTCGTATTAACACATGCCAACTATTTTGACACGCCGTGCGCGGGTAGGTTGTGCGTTGCCGTGTAAATCAGATGAAAAATGTCTTTAATATGCTGAATCTTAGAATTGTAGACTGTAGAAAATGTTCATGCTATGTCGCATGTTGCGAGAAACGGGGGTTGCAGATTAGTTGAAAATGCGTCGCTGAAGTTTCACCTAAATGCTGTGCACTAATTCACAAAGGTATATATTGATTAAAGTGAAAACTGAAGGTCTATATTTGACATAAAACGTTTTCACTTATTCACACACATGCAAAATAGTACAGTGAAAACCGTAGGTCGAAGTGGTACATAAAAAAATAATATGCCAGATACAATTATGACATGCTATGCTAAGCTAGGATAATAGTATTTTGTAAATCGACCTGGGTGAAAAAAAAAAAAAAATTCACGCAAGTCGAAAAACACATTCAAATATTTGCAATGTTTCGCAATAGCTCAACTGTCAAATCGAATATTTCTGTATTTATGAAAAATTTAAACTTCAGAAATAAACTATCGTGAGAAACTGATAGACTAAATGTGACTGCGAAGAAAAACAGTTACATTTATGATTTTAGAATAATATTTAAAACGTGACTGACAGTAGTGTATGCTGATTAATGATATAGTATATCATTTCGCTGAAAAATGATGTCTGTGATGAACATTCCACATTTTTTTTTTTATAATGGTACGTTCATCACCGAGTCATTCTCATAAACGTCCGAATCAATCGCTCGCATCGATTCATTAATTGACGTATAAACCGACTGTCTTCGTTGCGGTTGTGTTTATGTCGTCTGTGGTGGGTGTGTGCGTGATGCATTGTCGGTGCTTCCAGCCTGTGCGGCAGGCAGCATGTGGCTTACAGTCTGTGACGGCATGCTTGGAACGGTATGTACATAGTATATGGTCAGCATCCCCGTCTCGCCTCACATTAGCATATTCATTACCTACTGCGTTCCCAAATAAGGCGCTAAATAGGCTAGAAAGATTACAAACACCGAAGAGCGTTTCAAAGTGAACAAAAATCTCACACAATTAGTGGTACAATTTGTTTTCGAAACAACTTATTTACATTCCTTCTCCTTCAACCGTTTTGAAATAGAGAATTTATAAACAATTTAAAAAAATTATTACAACCAGTCCGTATAAAATTTTGAACACGTGAATAATGATCTCCACCAAATCAAAATGGCGGCCTAATTTATGCTAATGTGATGTGGCGACACAGGTTCACTGTCCAGATGCATGCCGGTTAGGGCGGAACACGTGGGTGCCCACGGCGGGCGATCAGCTAAGTTAGGGACACCAGCGTCCAAAATGGCGCACACCTACCAAATACATGTACAATATTCAGCATTCTCTGAAATAACATATGATAATAGTACAAAATATTGACCTACGGTCCTGGGAATATTTTAAACAGACCAAATAAGACCGTTTATTGACATTCAGTTAGGGAAACAATTTATTTTGGCCCTAAATCTATTAAAGGTTACCCGAGTCGAAGCGATATTTATGATTTCTGTCGATTTTGCTGAAAAAAATCGGAAAAAATGACGAGATTTCGTCTATGGACTTTAAAATCGAGTCACCCAATTATGGTAATCAACGATAAAAATTGAGTTACCGAAAATACCCACTTCCTACTCGCCTACAGTGGCATTAATAGGATGAAGGCATTAAACAAACTATTACATTTAACAAAGGATAGACTAAGTCTATGAGAATAATTTTCTGGATTCTTCTAGAGAAACCGGCAAGGTCGCCATCTTGAAAAGGCGCCAAACACGTGGGATTTCGTCCAAAATTTTAGAAATTTACGCCGTTTTCGACGTAAAGAAACGTGCTTCTCCTCTGATAACTCTTTCTGACTAATTTAAACTGGCATATATATAATGACCTACAGTTTTCACGTACCTGATGAAAAAAATGCTATTGATTTTTTTCAAAAAATCCCTTTAAATTAATCAAAACTATCCTTGAAAACAGTGTTTTTCAACTGGCGTCTAGGTGAAAACACTGTTGCGTAGACGATCAGTCGTCAGGGGTCACCAGTATGGGGTAAAGGGGAGCCCCTCGTGCCGAGAGTACCTGTAAGTGACCGTCGGAGCCTCTAGTGTGGGGTCACAATGGCCGACGAGGGAATCTGCCCGATCTCACCATTTAAACTCAAACTTCCTCCTCCGTCGAGTCGACGGTTCCAAACAAATCATAAAACTCTTTCTCCACTTGTCATGTTTATTCGTTTGACATTTGGCAACAACAAAGCACAACCTCCGCGCACAGCACGTCCTATCTGACTTAGCGAGAGCGAACTACGGCACGTCCGTAGTCGCCGAGTGTAACGCCTGAAGTGCGGGAAAAATACCAAAGCCGTACAGTTTGCAATTGTGTGCACCCGTCACCAAGGTACAGAAACGAGGCGGTCGTCAACAACCTCCCGCGTCCGAGAAGCCAGGGATAACTGCCACATTAACTGAACGAAGTCAGGATCCTACAGACTTGTTCTTCAAAATATTTCACAAATTGTGACAGGGTAGGACCTTTGGTTGAATTTCTAGGTTTTAAAGATTTCCAAAATTTCCAGTAGGAATTTGGATCTTCTGTTCTCATATTTTCAAGCTGACTAAGTTTGACTTGTTGGTAGTGTCTTTTCTTTTTCTGG
Source organism: Flabesymbios commensalis (assembly GCA_964017125.1). Classification (NCBI taxonomy): domain Eukaryota; kingdom Metazoa; phylum Annelida; class Polychaeta; order Terebellida; family Flabelligeridae; genus Flabesymbios; species Flabesymbios commensalis. The sequence goes on from OZ024915.1 coordinate 4,319,140, forward strand.
ATTAATTGTTTATATTGGCGTAACATTATATTATATTCACCTTGACGTGTGTTAAACTTCTTATCTTTAGCAATATTATTTAAAACATGTTTTAGAGGTTTACATTCTTTATCATACCAAGGGTTGGAAGGAAAGTTATTTTTTATGTTTTTCTTACACTTTGATTGATGCTGCTTCTTTAGAAATAACGGGGATAATACATTTTCTAGCATACCATTGAAAATATCACATAGATTATCGCTACTACAACCTTCAGCTGCGGCACACAGCAATTCTTAAAACGCAATACATGTCTGTTCATTTCGAAGAGATGCTTGGTACTCTATCTTTTTTTCATCTTGCCTTATATAAACATCAGAACATGGTGATGAGTCATTAACATGTATGTTCATTTCTGCAGAGCTTAACTCTTTCAATTTTGAATTGAGAATTTGGAATTTTATAGGACAATGATCCGATTCTACTAATTTCGGTAGAACTAAATTTACTGATCATATAATCTTCTCTTAGTATCAGATAATCAATAGTACTTGCTCCCATGGGCGAGTAGTATGTATAGCGGCCGATACCTTTATCATCAAACATTCGACCATTGGCTATTTTAAGCTCTGTGTTTATACAAAAATTTAGCAGAGATCGTTCATATTTTTTAATGACTCCGTCATCATTACAGCGTTCATTTAAAGCATTGATATTATTATCGTTATCTGAAGAGCGGCCAGTTTTACTATTAAAGTCACCACATAATATTATATGGTGACGTTCTGTATTATCTAGCCACTTCCTCCTCTAACATAGTAAAATAATCATTTCTTAGACCAACATATGTAGAGGTTTCTGGTGGTATATAGGCACAGCCGATTTTAATGTTTTTCTGATAGTATTCTGTAGTTATAGTTAACCATACCAGATGAAAATAGGTCGAGTCTATTCTAGTATGTTTTTCTAGTATGTTCTACTCACATGATGAAACTGATACCCGGGTAATACCAATATGTAATCATTACTTTTCATTGTTTCTGTTAAAAATATCATATCGTATTCACGAATAAATGCTAAAAGATCAGGATCTGCCATTTTGTTACCTAAGCCATTTATGTTCCATGACAGAACGCATATTTCACCGACCTGATCATTTATATCCTCAGTGTTCATGTTTGCTATGTCCTTGCTATCATGGTTGGTATATGGAAAGACTGACCGGTTACTACATGGTTGTTGAAAACTTCAGCCATAGCCGCAGTCATTTTTTGTTGTCCCTTATCGTTTAAGTGTATTCCACCACGGCTCAGATGTTGTTTTGTTATGGTTGTGGGCATATAGTCAAATATATTTATTTTGGCTTCTGGGGGGGATTTCCGAGAAATAGAAGTGTGTATTGTGTAGAGCAGTCATTTGTTTAGTAAGTTCGTTAATATCCTGTATTGCCTTGTTCGCTTGATCATCAATATCATTTGTCCCGAGATAGATTATTACAGCCTCTGTATCCTCATTTACATATCCTGGTAATCGGGTAGTTAAGTGTGCTATTTTCATACCCGAAGTTTTGTATACACATACCGACTCCGGATTTGTCAGTTTTGATTTTAAATGTGTGGCTAATCCACGCATGTTAGAGTCACCTATTACACATTTGTTTTTCATAGTTTTGTCTTGCATGGTTGTGGCGTCGGGAAGCTGAGTTTCTTTCTTGTTATCACTATTATCGCAGCGTTTTTTTGTGCATTTGCCATGCCTATTATTTGCGGTGGTGGTACTATCATGACTATTGTCAGGTTGATTTTCGGTGATCATACTTCTTCTTTGTGGACGTTCATTTTTCTGATGGCTGCTAGTTTTAGGTCTACTACCTCTGCTACTATCGCTGCTACTATGGCTTCTACTAACGGTGCTACTATCAGTGCTATTGTTGCTACCACTACTACTACTGCTACTATTGCTGCTACTGGTACTGCTGGCATCACTACTAGTACTACTGTACATCACAGGTCTACATCTTCATTTGTTTTTACGGTTTCGATGGCCATACTCCCATACACCCACCTCATCACTACTTACACTCTATTCATTAAAGGTTGTAGCTTGGCAGGTTTGTTTGTTTTGCTCATCCGGAATTGTCTTATTTCACTTAGTTCTGTTCGCAGGTTATTTTTTTCTTTTAATAATGTATCTTTTGCATTTAACAGCTTCACTGATTCTTTTTTGCGCTTTAAGATTTTGCCTTGCAGTGTTTTTAATTCAGATATTAATTTCTCGTTTTTTATTGTTTGTGATTGCAGCTTGTTGTTGCTCTCTCCCAGATTTTAGCGCAGTGACACAATTGTTTTTTTTAATTTCAGAATCTCCGCATTTCTTTGATTGTTGTTAATGCTGGAGTAGTTGACATCCATATTTGGAGTTAGCGCCTCGGGTGGTGGGGTAGATACGGAGTCCATATTAAAAAAAAAATGTGGTAGGTCATTCAGTAAGTCTTGCTTGTATTTAGAGTTATTTTGATCGACTCGTTTACGGCAAGGCGTAAATGGGGGTCCAAGTTCAAGAGTATTACCACAGTAGACTCCTGGATTGAAGAAATATCACTCACGGGTCGAGTCAGGTTGCTAAGGAGGGGGGTGGACGTGCCATGTTGATTTGACATTCTGACCCCTGTTGTATTGCCTAATATTGTTTCGTTGATCACGCATATTGACGGGGATTTAGGGACACCCACAGCTGACCCTCTATGTTCTGGATACGTTTCGTTTTTCAGTAAATGGACACTGTCGTGTTGGTGAATTGTACTAGACATATCAAGACAAAACCCCATGCCAGCCAGAGTTTCGTGTGGGAATTCACATGTTTGTCTCGTTCCATACATGTATAATTTTACAATATCGCCGGCAACGATTGCATCGGCTTCGTTGCGGTTTCGTCTCCTTGGTATAAGGGTCTCCTGGTTTTGTAACCCTTTGGCAAAGAGATCTTCATAATATCTCTCTTTGGCATCAGCAAATATAAATTGTCTATTTTCATCTAATGTTTCTCTATCTAAGCATGCGACCATTTCTTCTATAACATCTGGTGCATTTTCACGATCCAAATTGCACAGCAAGTGAAATAGCTGGTTGTCAATAATGCTGATGCTATTCATATTGATGTGTCGGATCACAATGTGGGCCTACTGCTTTCTAGTGTTACCCTGTTAAACAGGAAAAAGAAACTTACGGCAGACAAAGGGTCGATAGAGAAATGTGGGCTAATACAAAGAACGTGAACGTGCACAGTAGGTCGAGGTATTGTCGCTCACCTGTGTACACAATCCACCTAACTATTGTTAAATAATTATATTTTTGATTTATTTTATGCCTAATTTTATACTTCTTTACACATGTTAACTTAGAAATGTACTTAACTTTGTGTATTGCTGAAAACAGAGATGAAGGTGTAGAAAATCACAGCGAAGGCACTCAGCAAAAAACACGTCTTCACTCCACGGAGGTCAGTCACATATCAAGTAATACTATGATCATTTTCAATTTGTTTTATTAACCGATTAAATCTCTGATATTGAAAAATAAATGTGTGTCTGAACATTAATATTTACAAATGTTTGGTCTCAAATTAAACAAATGTGAGTAATTTTCACCCACTTAATAAATATATCTGTCGTAATATATCTGAGAAAAATGCTATAACTCAAATAGTCGTATTTAAAAAAAAAAATTTTAAAAATGCAGGCTATTTATCGCATTAAACAAGCAACACAATAAATTTAGTAGCACACATGCTTCCTCTTACTGGATAGAAATATATAGCAAAATATACATAAAATGATTACTCAGTATATTAAAAAAGGCTGTGTCTAATCAATCATACGTGATTGTCTATAATGTAAGTCTTTGGACGGCCTCGTTTATCGAGTGGCGGAATTCAATGACTGCAATTATAACACTGCCCTATGAAAATAACATATCAGATAGCTGTAGACGCCGCCACACAAATCTGTAGACAATGGGCCAAAGTTAAACCAGTGTTGGGCCAGCGTCTCATGTTTGCTGGGAATAACCACTGTAGCCTATGTAGGCATAGCTGTAGTCCCATCCGTGACCCATTGCATTCTGGGCAAGCCAGATCAATTTAGATTTGCGCGCTGCTCTTCATGGGGAAGTATGTGTATAATGCGAAGCAATGTTGACTTTTGTTCTGGATGGATTCTAGGCCCTCGCTCGGCGGGCCAGGAACTAGGCAAGCATAGCTGTAGCTTAGGCCTATGTACGCATAGATCCCTATCTGATTATAAACATCAAGACAAAAAATGTGTTCTCCAGATAAATTTCTTATTGCTTCTTATAACAATGTCACAATAAAGTATGGCTATAAATGATACAATATCATAGCATAGGATCTAGCCTGCTGGTAGCCCTTCAACATGACACAAATGCTGGTACGAAGTAGGTATATGGGTACGAGGTGATGTTTTTTGGTACGAAGTGTTCTGCGCAGCTGCGTGTCCTGTAGACTGTTTCCCTGCTCTACGACATACAGTCGGCTCGCCAGATGGAGTAGGACAGCGAACTAGTCTACGTGTCCTGCATTCTCCACACATAGATGTCACTCAGGTCAACCCCGCTCTCTCTCTGTAACCACACGCCATGTTTCGACAAAAACTGCTCATTTTGAGCAGTATTGTTGATATAACAACTGTAGGCTTATAAACACGCTTGAGTGTCCTGAATATATATGGCAAATATAAAACACCACTACTCCGCCACATATGAGTTTATATTCACATAGAAATAGAAAACATTCAATGGATTACTTTTTCTGCCTACGCGCTGCTGTGAGAAGGTCCATGTTTACGTTTTTCTGACAGATTTTACAATCGGCTTCAAAACACTGGCAAATATAAATTACTGAATGACATGCGAATTGTGCTGGTTCAATTTATCCACTACTAAACAGAATAAATAGCCCTTACCTGTAACAAACTCTAAAATCAAATTAAATATTGAAAAAAGGATAAGTAATGAGTTGAAGTGAACACCAAAATAGTTCCGTGGTTATAGGAATGGTTATAAAATCACGTGGTAACGCTCACTAACGGCTGATAAATCTGGGCAATCGCCATGCGTGCATACGGCGAAATGAGCGTGTGGTATCAGAGATATAATCTCTGAGGTCAGAATGCATGTCCTGCTGCTGTATTGTCTAGCTGATTCATTGAATGATTGCTTAAGAAATAAATATCCAGCATGTCCAGTGAAAAATTAAAGTGTAAAAATCAAGTATTTGTAAATAATAAATATGGCAGCTACGTCTTTTGGAAAATTCAAGGTTCGAATGTTATCTAGAAATCCAGACGACTACATCAGAGAAACAAAGCGCGACATACAGAAAGGTTAGTTCTGGCATAAATAATGGTTATTTATTTTTTTATCGCCCAGTCTCACATGTGTCACTTTATTAACACAAAGCAAAATGGGATAATATGGGGAAAAATATTGAGAAGTATGAAGTATTTGAAAAATTAGGAAAAAGAAAAATGGAGGATGACAAGAATTTATAAATGGGAACTATAATTGAACAGTTGAAGGGTGTGCTCCTCTTTTAAGTGAGAGAGTTGAGCTCCTGTAATCAGGCCGGGGCGCATACCTTTATTTAGCAACGTTAATGAATTCAATATCGTGTTTAAATTTAACCTCGGGGGGCGTTGTTAAATATAACAACGTTCATGAATTCATGACCATAAGAAAAACTTGTTTTTTGATCAGCCAATTTAAAATCGTTGTAAATTACATCAATTAAACAATATAAATATGTGGAATGGGCCATGCGAGACAACATAAATATTAGTTTGCTGCCCAAATCAGACCAAAACATTGACAAAATCAAAGAAAACTAGATTCCATGATTTGACCCCCAGGCTACGCTGAGCGTCTTGCTGAAAAATTGATTGATTTGCTGAAGTTACGAGGTGAACCAATAGGAGGGAGGATAACAGATGGAGATTTTGGTCGTTGGATTTTGAGATCTATCGTCTGATTGGCCAGGAATTACCCAGATATTTGGCTAAACCTTGTTGTAGGTAGATGCCACACTTGATTTCCGCACTTTGACCGCAAAATATAGGCTATTATAGTGTTATTTCTCATATATCTTTAACAATGTAAGGTTAGATTTGTCACCAAAACTATTTATTGGACCACATGTTTTTCTCCAGAATGATGTCACACCGAGGTTAAATTTAACTACGTTGTTAATTTTAACAACGCCTGCGATGTTAAATTTAACAACGTTCTTAAATTCATTAACGTTGCTAAATAAAGGTATGCGCCCCGGCCTGGTAATAACCAGGTCGAGTCGAGAGGAGTACTTGGATTCAGGTGCACAATGGAGCGTACTTGGAACATGTGGAACCTGGGCCCCGTTTTATCAAGCTGAAAAGATACGAGCTCGTAAGAATAGCTCATTTGCATATGAGGATCGTTAAGATTCAACGAGTGGGTCAGAGTGCTGTAAACTGTCAATACATGTTAAAGAGGGTGACATACGAGGACATTCAACGAGGTTCTATTTTCTCGTAAGTGGCAGGCCAAGGTCACAAGAATTAACGAGATCTCGTATCTTTTCAGCTTGATAAAACGGGGCCCAGGTGCGTACCCAAATCCAAGTAGAAAATATTCAGAGGGTCACATGATAGCCAATCATCCCATATAAGGAAACACTTGTGCCCCATCTTGTGGCAACTTTGATTTATTTCTCACAAATTTACCCATACTATATAATTAACTAATTACTAAATAACTATTTACCCAATCCAAGCTCTGTGATCAGTCTGTAGCATAGACCTCTAAAGCCATGGACTACTAACTTGAAATCGCACGACACTGATTCATGTGTGGGAGCTTCCGTCTGCGATAGTTGATGAGAGAAGGGATAGTTCACTCCCGCTGTGAACAGTCAACCATGTGCTTTTTGATCATTATCCTTGGCTATGTTAACATTTTACCATTATGTTGATCCCAATTTCACTCACAGGCAAATAATGATTAACATCAATATATTTCAAATCGTAACAAATGTATTTGATAAATGAATAAATTATAATACAGTAGATCCTGTCACCAACGACCTTGCTTCTGCCAGACAAAAAAAGTCGTTGGTGGCAGAAAGTCGCTGGTCACAGGAATGGGTTTTTGCTGTAAAATTTGCGTGTATGGCGGCTCTTTCAATGTTGGGCTAATGACTGCGACATTCACCCACCATTGACTGGTAGTCATTGTGGATCAAAGCACGCTGTTGCGGCAACATTCTAATGCCTGTTCTAATATCACTGATTATGACGGTCTTTTCAGAATGGCCACTAGGTACGCTAATCAAGCTAACAGAGCACACACTATATAAGCCTAGGTAGCTTCTGACCCTTCACAGACATGAGGCGTTGTATCTATTCACATTGAATATGTCACTATAGGACAGGTAATGTAGCCAACGATCGTTGGGGTCAAATAAGTCAAATCGTGATATAATTGAATCGTATTAAATATAACAGAATTGATCATATAACGATAAAAAAATTATCCTAGTGGTCATTGCATGTCGCTGGACCAACGTTAAACCACCACCATTTGTACAATGATGAACCAACGTCAAAGAAGTTGTGACGACGTTGTACCAATGTTATACAAATGTTTTGTGTTTGCTGGATATGCCATGTTATGTCCCGATGCGATGTTGTTCTAATGTTGGCCAACCCTGCATCAACGTCTCGTGCCAGCTGTATAGTCACCCAGTAAACATGAGGCATTGATCCAACATTGTTTTAATGCGGGCCAAAGTCGAAGATAGTGGGCCAATATTAAAACAACATTGATTCAACGTCTTGTGTTCGCTGGTCAGTGACAGCGCGTCTCATGTCATGAGAGGGGTGTACTGTTGACTCACAGGCTGTGTATAGCGTAATTATGATGGCGCCGCTCTTGTCTACCAGCCAACACACAACTGAATAACAGTTGACATTTAGTGTGCTATAGACAATATTATTTGTATAATTAATCATGGCGTATCTTCTTATTACATTCCCTGAACAATTTAATACGATTGTATTTTAAAACATGTTTAATTAGCACTATGCAAAATAAGAGAGCATTAAATTGATCCATATGCATTATCTTTAGTTGATCATTGGACATGAAGGGTTGGATGATTTCCTACTGGCGCGAGGTGAGGGCCCGAGGTGATATTGCTGTGCAGTAACACCAACGGTCTGAGGTAGATAGGCCTCTTGCTACAACAGCCTGATATTCCAGCGTTATACCTCTTTGTTAACCATGATATCCACACAGTCAGATCTGACATGCAGTGGTTTGCTCATCAATGTTTTGAAAAAAGTTGAGGTCGTTCGACACAAGTAATATAATGACCTTCTGCCAGATATTTGAGGTCGCAAGTCGCGTTAGACAGAAAGTCGTTGATCACAGGTCGTTAACTATAGAGAAATGTTCCGTGCAAGAAAAAAAGTTGTTGGAGACAAAAGGTCGTTGATGGCAGGGTCGTTGATGACAGGATCTACTGTAGTCCCTTCTGCTTCATTATCAGAAGTATTTAAATATTACAACATTGACAAGAATAAAACATCCAAGCATATAAAATATCCTTCTCTCGTGAAAATGTGCTATCGTTCAGTGCACATGTGGGGTCTATACATGTATTCAATTCAATATGACAATTGTCCGAATTAGGTCCTACTGACATGCTGGCTTAGTGTACACTACAGTCAAGTTTGAAACAACTTAAATTTTAAACCTCAATTGTCATTGTTTTTAATGTATATATTTAGCATTTAAAACATAAAAAAAAATTATTTTGAACAATTAGTTGGTTCAGTAATTTAAATTGTAGTGACAAAATAGCCCAAATTACTCGCCTATCGAGCCGATAAAAAACTTAAATAGACAGCATGAAAAGTAAACCGGAAATCAGTTATCCCTTTTCCTAGCCGCGCATGCGCCCCGTAAGTTCACGAAGATCTTGCGTCTGTTGGTTGTCCATATCTAGACGTCTGTGGTCTGTAGGCAGTAGCCTACAGGCTATATAATGTCACCATTGTTACACATGGGCCTACAATTGGCCGTCCCAAAATTTGAACAAACATGATTGTGATGCAGACACTGATAAGACTGGAAATGCATGAATCTGACAGCCTTGGTTTCAAACCCCCTCCCTGCACCCACCCACCCCCCTTCCCCCGAAGCGCTGCGGCAGCACTGCATTGTAACGACTATGCCGTTTTGCATGTGTATCCCTCAAATATCTTCCATCCCCTACTTTTACATTTCCACCTGCAACTCTGATTCTTATTGACACCCCTGGTTCTGTCCAAACTGTCTTGATGATGTCCTCCAGAACTTCCCCATAGGGCAGTGGACATACCGTAAAATTTCTAATTGTAGCCGCATCTCTAATAGAAGCCTCTCCCCAAACTTTCAAAAAATTACAATTGTTTTGACAGAAGATTACAAATTGGAAAACCTCCAATTAAAGCCGCAGGGCGACTTTTGAGATTTGCCAAAGACCGAATTTTTTCTTAGCCGAAAATCCATTGAAGATTATCGGTATTTTGAAAAGACAACGACCAGTTGTTGATCAAAACGTGCCACTAGCTACGCTAACCACACCAGCAGAGCACACGCTGTATAAGCCCAGATAGCTTCCAACCCTTTACAGACATGAGACGTTATATTCATTATAAATGTGTGACGATAGGGCAGGTAATGTAGCCCTATAAGCGCCACAATTGTTGCCACGTTAAGCCTACTTACTGGTCTAGCAGATTGAAATCGTTTTGGGTAGATTTTATACTATTTCTTTACATATATGTAGATCTAGGCCTATATAAATATCCATTGTAAAATACAAATGACAAATTTATTATATACACTCTAATAGTTATTTGTCGTCATCAACCAACGGGACCCATACACATGATACAGGTAAACAGAAAGAGCCGACTAAATATTGTTTCACGGTCAAGCCAGCATTGCAGTCTGTGGGCCGGACATTGGCCGACATACACAGAGTCAAAGTAGTTTTTTCCCACGCCAGACAGCTGATCAATATTAGGGGAGGGAGGTGGGTCTGGCATCGCCTGCCAACTGAGCTGCTGATTCAATGGTGCCTACATTATACCAACATTGGCTGAACGTTTTGTGTTTGCTGGGATAACATGACTGACAGGTTCACGCATTCAAGACTGGAGAGGGGTGTGCTTGTCGGCTGACAGGGCTGTGTATAGCATAATTATGACGGCGTTCACAATACAAGGCGCCGAGATGTCTTGTCTACCACCCAACACACACAACTGAATTACTGAAGACATTCACTTGTGTTAGCCTATAGACATTACTATTTATATAATTATTCATGGCGTATCTTCTTATTACATCTCTGAACAATTAAATACTATTGCATCGGAAAAATTTTTAATTAGCAATATGAAAAAAAAACAATTCTATAAACTTTTGGACTAATGTCAGCATTAAATTGATTCATAGGGCATATCTTTATTTGACCATTGGACATGAAGGGTTGGGCTCTACCGGCAGCGCACCTCAGAGTGATAGACGCACAGTGATTAATTTTTCACACAAAACCTCCAATAGAAGCCGCAAGTGGACTTTTGGCATTGGGTACTGGAGAATGAGAATTTACATTCTAATTAAAGCCGCGGCTACAATTAGAAATTTTACGGTAGTCTATTTTCATTTTTTTGCTTTTTCTTACAAAAATTGAATAAATGGCGCATGTGTAAAAAAATTATCAGAAGGGGCAAAAGCATGCCTGTTCCAATTACCTCTTCAAGCATTTGTTGCAGCTATCATGAAATTAAAGGCAAGAGCTGGCCTCATTTCTCCTAATTGCGAGAAATATAATGATGGTAACCCCCAGAACAGGTGATAAAAGTGCCATTCAAAACAAATAACTCTTTTAATTCTACAATGATGGCTTCATTTCTACCAGTAATAGTGAGCAAAAAGATTATCTAAAACCTTTAACTGGGCCCATGTCGGCTACTCAAACCGCCCGATATAGCATCACCAAATTCGGTCAATCCAGCCAGATCCAACCCTAATGCTTACATTTATGGCTATATAATGCTGTTGGACTATACCAGTATACAGCATGCATTGGGGATACATGGCGTTCCCGCCCTGACACAGATTTTAGATGCGCATCAACGCACATGTGCTTTGTTACTTCCTAGTTGTGTCTCCTTATAAATGCTTGGACTGACTGTCAATATGGCGTGTCTATCGCTATATCGAGTATTGTAGACCTTTGTGACGTCCTATCTAAGGACATGCACCGAATGTCATGGGATACCCAAGATTTCACAAGCCACATTTTTTCAAAACTACTCTAATAAACGCCCACCACCTGTAGCCGCAGGGCAGGGTTCACCACAGTGCCGGAAATGCCGGCTGCCCGACCCGATGAATTGTGGTGTCCTTCTATTTGCGTTTTAAGGATGGCTAACTGACAGTGACTAATCTTGTAATTTATTAGCTTTTAGTATCAGTTGTTCATCAGATGAACTTTTTTAAAGAAAAAACGTGCTAGATATTACTTAGTGGGCAACCACACATGCTGCAAATTTTATGCAGCAGTGTAAGGGTTAAGCTGCTCGCGTGTGCTAAGTTAATATTTTTGAGAGAACAACCAGATGATTTTTTTTCTGTGGGGAACCCTGGCCTCAGGGTATTCTAATTACCACTCTGGACGATTATTAGAATGAATACGGTAGTTTAAGAATTAGTCTCCGCACAGGTCTATTCAAATTAGTAATAGGCCTAATGTTCACGAAGGCCTCTCATGCGGCAATGTGAAGAATGAATTAACCATATATAATTATATCATTTATAGTTATATAAGAAACCTAAGAATCTTAACAGCTTTTATAAAAAGGAAGATTGGTAAGAATGTCCACATCTCTGTCTGTCTGTCTGCAGGTCTGTGATAATGTGTGAGCACGTCAACATGTATTCAGAGTATGTTATAACTCTACAGTGTAATACTAGGGTCAGGGGGTTCAAAAAGGATTGGTCGGGTAATAAGAAACACAAGTATTTTTACGGGCCTGGGCCGAGTGTGGGAAAATCAATAATAATATGTAGTAGTTCTAAAAGATCACAAGTTTACAACTGCTGAAAATGGCCTAGGTCTCATAGGCATTTTAAATATTCGTTTCAATTTCGTGGAATCCGATTTTTTTGGTTGCCGGCACAAGTGACGTATATCCACAGCTGGCTATGGATATAAAATGGCGGTCAGCTTGACCGGGCCCACGGCGAAGTTAGGTCATGCCGGATGATGAGTCGCTAACTCTGATGTCTCACATGTCTTATGTCATTGTTTCTAATTAGCAATGATTGCTTCAAGTAATATTGGTGTGAATAAAAACTAACCAAACAAAAAAAAAAGATGTGCAAAAACAACTGGCTACAATCAAAATATATGTTTAGACATTATAATATTTCAAATGCCTGCATTAATTGCCTAGTCTATGCATACTTATTATAGACACCATGTTTATTGCTATGAGCAGCCACCCTTGAGACACAGGAAACTGGCTGCACATAGGAGGTTCATTTGTATACAAAATGTCATTTAGGGGAATGACCAAGTGGCCTCCTATAGGAGGTTAGCTGTTCATAAGAGTGGCTGCTCATAGCAGGTTCCACTGTCTAAGAAAAATTTCTCATGTACATCAAAATGAGTTTTTCATATACCGGTGTATAATTGCACATAATCCATATTATGATGTACTGTATTTTCCAATGTATAACACACACCGGAGTATAGCCCGCAGAGGGGTAAATTAACCAACAACTGCTGTCTTGGCCATTGATAACCCGCGCTGCTGTACAGCCCTCGTCTACTCACTCCCACCAATCTACGCCGGTCCACTCGCAACTGGTTACTTTAGTTTTGACATAACATAGATATTGCATCATATGGCTAATTTTGGCCGTAAACTCTGATATGTTTTAATTACGACTTAATAATTATCTGTCTTTTGTAGACATTGTATTATACAATAAATAAAAACATTTTGGGGACTATTAACACTTTCAAGCCTGAATTTACCATTGTCATCTTCATCCACTACAAGCCGTGAATTGCTGTCGCAATTCTCGACTTGCAGTGGTTGAAGATGATTTGATGTGCGTGAAATATTAATGAAAATTACCATGTATTCGTCAACCAGTTTCTTGAAAATTCCCATTCTAAAACCCTTGGTTGTACGAAGATTAAGTCTGTTTTCAGGGATGTAAAATGATGCTTTAATGCATCATGAGGGCTTAAACGGTTAATAGCTGATCATAGGCCATGATGACTATCATTCATGAGAGATGATGGAAGGCCTACGCCGAACGCCGCACCTCAATCTATGTTAACTACACATCAATTGATTTCATAGCACACACAACATGTCACCCTATCTCGCGAGTAGCCAAAAGGTTATATAATATACATACATATATAATATAGTCTAAATAAGACTGAATAATTTGCCTACACGAGTGTTATATGAAGGTTGAATTTTCAATCGAACTGGCATATTTATTTTGACCACAAAACAGACAACCTAACTTCTAGAAATATTCTACACAATTCATTTATTTTATTGTTCAGCTCTATTCATTTGGTAATGCAGTGTTATATAACACATAGTGAATACTTACCAAAATCTCATATGGCATGTCTATGTAGGCCCAATGTATTGACAATTTGCGGTAGAGTGGTTTTTCCACTATAGCACGATCCAGTCCTGTTTCTTGGACCCTGTGACCCACCACATTATAGCGAGATCCTACTGTATTACACTTATATAAGACTTGGTCATTTTTATTTACCATTTCAAATTTAAATAGAATTTAACCGTATAATGTATTTAAATTTTCACCCACTTGTAGTTGTGTCTCGCTACCAAGACCCACAACTCAGAGTGGCTAAAAATTACTCATAATTTTTTTGTTTAATTTCAGCACAATTTTTTGCAAATCTTCATGTTTAGACACACATTTAATTCCAAATAACAGTGATTTGGTCGACCAAAAAAACAGATTAACCCTTTAACTGCCTTATTTAATTTAAATTTTCACCCACTTGAAGTTGTGTCCCGCTGACGCGATCCACAACTGCAAGTGAGTGAAAATTATTCAGATTTGACAAGATGGAGGTCAACTCTTTTCAAATCTTGCTGGTTGATGTCACCTTTTATCATTAAAATCTTTAAAATGTATTACTTAATGTGATAATAAAAAAAGAAAAACTGAATATAGGCGGTTAAAAGATTAAAACGACAGTAGTCATGATCAGCAGGATAAGGGTTAGCAGCTGACAGTGATTAATTGTCCTGTTTCGAATTGAAATAGAAATTTAAAGCTGACAATCATTGTAATAATGATGTAATATATAGGCAGATAAAGGACTACCTTATATTTTTGTGTTTCTATCTAGTTCCTAGAAACTATGACCCCGCCCTGCATCCGTTTGAAGAGGCTCGGGAGTACACACGAGCGCTGAATGCCACCAAACTGGAGAGGGTGTTTGCCAAGCCTTTCCTCGGCTCTCTTGACGGGCACACCGACGGCGTGAACTGTTTGTCAACGCACTCTTCACGGCTGTCTATGCTCTTCTCAGGATCCTGTGATGGCGATGTAAGTATAACTATATAATACATACTGATGATCGATTGATCATTGTTGGAGATGATTGGTGTTGTTTATATTCTGTATATCCATAATAGAAAATCAAGGAAAAGAATAAATCATGACGAGGTATTTTACTCATGCTGAATATTTACGGATTGTTGTGAACGTCCATTACCATTGGTTAAGCTGTTAATGATCAAATAAGAATGTAAATATTCACCTTATTTGTTGATTTATCTTTGTATTCTACCGGTGGAAATCAAATAACAGTTTTAGAAATTTTCTACGAGATGTTAATTACAGCTATTAAAGCCATTTATACCTTCAACTCCACGGGTGAGAAAATATTTCAATTCAGAGTTACATATCTCTGATTCTCAACCTTGTAGTTAAAAATATAAATTGCTTTGAGCTGTGATTACCAGGAGATCAGATAAGATGACCGCCAAAAGGATGCATGATGCTTATCTCATATTTTTTTTGTCTTTTATTGTTTACCACCATCTCAATTAATTCAAACCAGGATCTGTTTTATTACAGGTGAGGTTGTGGAATCTAGCGAGCAGAAAGTGTGTGCAGTCGGTGAATGCACATGAGGGATTTATCCGTGGAATATGTTGTAACCCGTCTGGAACTCGCTTTCTCTCTGTAAGTGTGTGTACAGACTATATGTACAGACTGTGTGTACAGTCAGTATGTACAGTCAGTATGTACAGTCAGTCAGTGTGTAATGTCAGTGTGTAAAGTCAGCGTATAAAGTAATCATGTACAGTGTTTGTGTACAATCAGTGTGTTGTACATTTTAATAAGTGTGTACATTTATTAATATTAGTTTAAGTAAGTGTTTACTGAATTGATTACACTGATTCAAGGATACATACAGCAAATTAATAACGGGATATCTGGGAGAATATACATCACAAACTGACACAAGTAGGCAAGCTCTGCTATTATTATGTATTGACAGCACGAGTATTATTTTATTGATTTTATATAAAAATAAAATGTATATTATAAAAAACATGCAATATATATATATTATTGTAATACTATTAATCCGTAATGAGTTAAAACTCAAGTCAATGTCCTTACATTAAATTAGTTGTTATCTTCATTACACTTTTTGCCTTTAGAAATTTTTTTTTTCATAAATTCAAAGGTTTTCATATATTTATTAAATATTTTTTTATACAGTGTGGAGATGATAAAACAATCAAGCACTGGTCAATGGAGGATATGGAAGAAAAAACTGATATAGAACCTGTAAATACCATTCTAGGAAAGGTAACTCATTCATACTGTCATACATATTTCTTTAATGTTGGTTTAGTTTCGCAGACAGGGTGCCAACATCAATCCAGCATTGGTTCAATGTGTAATGATTGCTGAGCACAGTAGACAGGCCGGCCAGTATACAGCCAAATAGAAAAATCAGGCATTTTTAAATCACATTTTTGATATCTTGTATGGTAATTACCCTTTCCAAACCTGAATTTACTATAGTCATCTTCATCCACAACAAGCCGCGAATTGCTGTCGCAATTCTCGACTTGTAGTGGATGAAGATGATTTGATGTGGTTTAAAAATGAAAGAAAATTGCGCTGTATTGGTAAACCAGTTTCATGGAAATTTTCATTCTAAAATTCCTAGTTGTAGGAAAATAAAGCTTTCA
Source organism: Flabesymbios commensalis (assembly GCA_964017125.1). Classification (NCBI taxonomy): domain Eukaryota; kingdom Metazoa; phylum Annelida; class Polychaeta; order Terebellida; family Flabelligeridae; genus Flabesymbios; species Flabesymbios commensalis. The sequence goes on from OZ024915.1 coordinate 4,335,509, forward strand.
GGGATGTAAAATGATGCTTTTATGCTTTGTGAAGGCTTAAAGGGTTAACCCTTTAAGCACTAAGCTCGACTATAGATAATCATTTTTAATCTGTTTCATTAGCAGGTTTAAGAACAGTCAGTGGGAATTAAATGAGTGTTTTTAAAAGCAAATGTTTGGTCTCAAATTAAACAAATATAATTTGTATATTGCTGGTTGTATTGCTGAAGCACGTCTGGCTTTGAAATATATGACAGGATTATTACCCGCCGATCTATAGCGGTCCAGTGATATTTTCTAAACTAGGGGTGCTGTTTAAAACCAAGTTTTTCAAGATTTTAAAATTATTCAAGTTAGTTGTATTTTTGAAGTTTGGGGTGCGGTTTATAACCGGGATGTGGTTACTAACCGGCAATATGTGGCAATTTTCACCCACTAGCGGTTGTGGGTCGTGATAGCAGGTGAGTGGGTGAGATTTTGAATGAGATAGCTTGGCAGGTGAAGGGATAACACAAATAATGTTAGTCTTGCAAAATAGGTTTATTTTGTGCCATTACTTTCTTTCCCAAACCCTTCAATTGTCATTTATTACTTTTTGAAAATGAATAATTTTCTGTCGTTCAAGTTGAAAGAGTCTGTACTAGAAAATAATGTCAACGTGACATATATCAGATCAGCTGATCCAATGGTGGCTTAACCGCTATGCTGCCGAATTGTTTTGGACTATTTTTTATTCATTTGAAGCTGGAATTGCTAACGCAATTTCCTGCTTCAAATGACGAAAAATAATTATATTTATGCAGAAATAAACATATTTAAAATTTTATTTTAAGATTTACTAAGCATCTACAACAAATTATTTTAGCAATTTATTTGGTCCGACATTTGCTTGAAAACGAATATATACGGTCCCGACAGCGTAAGGGTTAATGTTGGGCCAGCTTCAAAAACATTTGTTTACTATTAACCCTCACAGTGCGGGGATCGTCTTTATACGGAGAATCTGACGTCTAAAATCTATATCAGATTCTGACGTATAAAGACGATTCCTGCACTGTAAGAGTAAAAAAAATTCTATTGGCCGTAGACCCATAACATAGGTATTCAAATGATGTGGAAAGAGCTAAATAAGACATATGATGATTTCAAATTGAAAAAACACTTTGGCCTCCATCATTTGTACAAAAATTAATTAGCGTTGTAGGGTTCAGTCCACCCTTGTCATATTAATACACAATATTTATTATACAATTTATTGAATGAGAAATTATAACCCTTTAGCCACCAAATTTTTTAATTCTAATTTTCACCCACTTGAAGTTGTGTCTCGCTGACGCGATTTACAACTTCAAGTGAATGAAAATTATTCAGATTTGACAAAATGGAGATCCACAAATTTCAAATTTTGCTGATCATTGTCACTTTTTATCTTTAATATGTTTAAAAGCTGATATGTAATGTGCTAATAAAAGATGTAAAAAACGAATATGGACGGCACCGGCGGTGGAAGGGTTAAACATGTTAAAGCGGTACATTAAAAAAATACATTTTTACACTCGGCGACCCACAACTTCAAGTGGGTAAAAATTACTTATAATATTTGTGCAATCATCAAGTTTCAAACATTAGTTCAAATTTACTACATACATTTACTACCATTAATAGCACCTCATGATAGATGTGGTTTTTAGTTGCTACATCAAGCAGACATGTGTTATAGAGTAGCAAGATATAAGCTTCCATGCATTTTCATGACTGAAATCACAATTATATGAAAAAAATTGTGTTATCGAATACAGTGAATTGAGTTGCTACATTAGTCCTCGACATTTCACATTCATGTGAAACTGAAATTGCTGTTAAAAATATCTGCTTCAAAAAATAACCATTAAATAGTCATTATAATTTTTTTTTTAGATTTTCACCGCTAAATTTGATGAACATTAGTTGATATCTTAATTGTTAGAGAATTTGTCTATCCAAATTTTAAATATTCACATTTGATGTTTATTTCAGGGTATTTTCTCGGGTATAGACCACCATTGGCAGAAGGAGTGGTACGCCACGTGTGGGAATCAGGTGGACATATGGGACAGCGAGAGAGCGGAGCCGATGAGAAGCTTCACGTGGGGGGTAGACAGCGTGTCCACTCTCACGTTCAATCCTGTTGAGGTAAATATGACTAGGCCAAAAAAAAATATATGTTTGTTTCCAATTTGTTGTCATTTTAACCAGTGGGTAGGTAGGAAATTAATTTAATTTTTTTTTTCATTTTATTTTTTGTCACTTTAACCAAATCGGTAGGTAAGAATTATTTTTTAGTTTATTTAGGGCCAGATTCACTTCCATGCATGTCTTATCTGTACATTACGTAACTATTTTTTGTTTTTTTTGACCCTCTCCTCTCCTTTTTGTAACGTTTTTTCAGTAACTTTGACTACATCCAGTAACTCATCATTCCTAATTTTATGTATTTTCTAAAAAAAAAAAATTTTTTTTTTTTTTTTTTAGAAAATCCATGAAATAAATTTGGGTTGCAGATGTTTTAATAGGGTCGGTCGGAAATCGGAAACAAACAATATTTTTTTTTAGGCCCTAGGACTTGGAAACCTGGAATTAGAAAAAAGTGGAAAAATACATAAATTAAATGTACAAATTCTGTTTAAATTTCCACACAAGATTTACATTTTATCCAACACTCGGCTAAGTTGGGGAGAGGGATTATGGCATTGCCTCAGATTCCCGTCCGTCCTTTTGTTCAAGTTTCTTTTCCAGAGCAAATCTCAGAAACCCATGGGGAGATTTATTTTATATTGCACACACACATCCATTAGGAGGTGTAGATGTACCTTTTGAGGTTTTTGAAATTTGACCTACTTAATGGCCCACCATCGGCCATTATTAACTTTATTTACCTGATATCTGGCAAACCGTGCCAGATAGCTAGACCATGACTATAAAACAAAATGTGTGGTTTCGGGGAGGGATATGTCCTGGAAAATGTCAACTTGATGTAATTAAAGAAATGGCCTAATTGTGACCATCATTCACTTTGTTATCTGTAATATACATGGCAAACTGTGCTAGATAGGTAGACCATTACTGTAAAACAGAATGTGAGAGATCAGGGAAGGATGCACCCTTTTTATCAAATTTTTAAAAAAAATTTTATCACACAGGCAGTGTCTCACTGCCAAGACCAGCAACTTCAAGTAGGTAAAAAATAAAAATATGTGCTAAAGAATTAGTTAATGATCATTTTTCTCTTTCAAATTTTCTTCTTAAAATAAAAAGGCTGAATGCAGTGAGTATCACTTAACATGCTTTATGGTTGATTTGTATCACCATAATATATTTTGGTGTAAACTGGACAGCCTTTCAATAAAATTATGCCAATTTAGGCCTACAAGATTCTCTAGTTAAAAAAAAAATTTCACTGGAAATTTTTGAGTTGTGAGAATTTTTTTTTTTTTTTGTGGGAAACTGGAAATTGTGTTGGCAATTCCAGCTTTAACCCTTACAGCGCGGGGATCAACTTTAGTCATCAGAATCTGACGTCCGATCCCCACACTGTAAGAGTAAAAATATTTCCAATGACTGTGGACCCATAACATAGGTATTCAAATAAATCAGAAAGAGCTAACGAATACATTTATGATGATAAAATGATAATGAATTGAATAAAACCCTTTGGTCTCTATGGATATTACAAAAAGAATTCAGCCTTTTAAGGGTTAAATGAATGAAAAATAGAAACTAAATATTTAGCAGCAAAAAGGTTAAAGCTTTACGTTACAGAATTTGACTTCTTTTACCTATTTAAAGTTGTGCTACCACAACCCTCGGCAAATTACTTACTTATGTAGAATTTGTATCAAAATGTTTGCAGATCTGGTAAATTTAATGCTAATTCCTTTCTAAATATTATTAGTTTGTAATAAAATAAAAGGGCTAATTAGCTTTTTAACCCTTACAGCATCAAAATCTGACGACTAAAGTCGATCCCCGCACTGTAAGAGTAAAAATATTTCTAATGGCCGTAGGCCCATAACATATAGGTATTCAAATAAATCGAAAAAAGCTACCTAAGACATTTATGATGATTTCAAATTGAAAAAAATGCTTTGGTTGTGATGTTTTTTACAAATTAATTCAGCGTTTCAACCCTTACAGCGCAGGGATCGACTTTAGTCGACGACTAATATCGATCCCAGCACAGTAATAGTAAAAATAATTCTAATGGCCGTAGACCCATAACATAGGTATTCAAATGAATCAGAAAGAGCTAACGAAGACATCTATGATGATTTCAAATTGAAAAAAAACTCATTTGGTTTGGATGTTTTTTTACAAATTAATTCAGCGCTTTAAGGGTTAAAGAGTAATGCATACTGATACTGATTGTTCATGGCTATATACATGCTGATTGTTTCAGACACATCTTTTGGCTGGAGCAGCTAACGACAGGAGTATACTACTGTATGATATGAGAGGCTCCACCCCCCTCAGGAAGGTCAGTTAATGTACTTCAACTATTATGATCTGTAATTTGAGAGACATCTGTTTTTCATAAATAGAATTTTCATCATTTGAAGCCGGAAATTGCTTTAGTAATTTTATACACCAATTATTATGATCAATATAAATAACATTAACTCATTCAAGTTTTCTCAGTACATACATGTTGCCGTGGACGGGACATTTTTAAAAATGTACTTTTTATGACTTGACATAACACCAGTTATCTCGGGCTCCGTCTGGAATAAGGTAATCAATGTATTGCCAACATGGCTTCACTGTTTAAGGCGTCATAATTGTGAACTGATATTTGAAGCTGAAAAATGTGTAAAAAATGTGTAAAAATGTGACTGAATAATCTGTCTGACATGTCTAATCGCTCAGACGAGAGCACTTGGCTGTGAAAGGTCAGTAGTTTTGTCATCGCGTTGGCGCCGTTATGTAGCCTCGTTGACACATGAATGAACACGGCTTAGTAGGCAGGGTATAGTACGAACCCAGCAAACACGAGACATTGAACCAGCATTGGGTTAATGTTGGGCCGTCGTCTGCGATGCTGGCCCAACATTAGCCCAATACTGGGTTAATGTTTCGTGTTTCCTGGGAAAGGATTAGTTATGTCATGTCACTGTTACTCTCTGTCAAAAAGATTAACTGCTCAATAAACTGACACGCTGCCATTGTACAATACATCATTATAAACATGTTGGTGATTTTCTAGTGGCCAATACTATGTCATGATGATTGATAAATATCTAGGCCTAAGTGTTAGCATGTAATATAACTGCACATCCATGCACGCCTATGTACATACCCAGCAAACACGAGGAATTGACCCAATGTTGTTTTAATGTAGGGCCACCGGCTTCGACATCGGCCCAACAATAAAACAACATGGGGCCTATCCAGGACCCAAGCCGTCACAGATGAATCTTACTAAAACACCATTAGCATTGGCGACTGCCGAGTCACGGCGATATTTTGAATTGCGCGGTAAATGACGAGTGCGCGGTATGTAAGGCTTTTGCGCGGTATAGACCAGTGCGTGGTATCGTCCAGCAAGTACGGTATGTACAAAAATAATAGTAAAGTATAATAAAGGATATGATACAATCTGTTATGCAAGATTTAAAATTTTATACATCAATTTACACTGCAAAAACACCATGGCTATTTAAGAATATGTACATGGTAATTGTATTATTTTTCATTTGAATTTATTAGTCAGTTATTGATATACATAGTACAAAATAATTAATGATAATTGTAAAGATAGAGGGAGAAAAATTAACTATTGCCATGTTGTGTAAATACTTTTCCTGCACCAAAACCAGAGGAAAAATAACTACATAACTTATTATACAATGTTTCATTGTAGTAAAAAAAGACTCTGGAAAGCATAGAATTTTTTAATTAGAATGTGTATTTGAGTATATATCTAAAATATTGTTAAAACCCATTTGATTTGTTCTTAAAAGTACCACAAATAGTACATTAAAATATAAAATGTATTTATAACCCTCTTCTCTGTCTAGGACTTTTATGTTGTCCACCCACGGAAACACTTGTGAACTTTGGCATTGCAGTGGTCTCCTACCCCAGACGGTTTATCCAGTTTACAGTGTTTCTTGAACCGAATGCTGAGTGGACTCTTTGTCTCCCAGTGTAGGTGTTGTGTGTGTCGTCGCCACAGGCAATGTGTAAACGGTGCCGCACAATTGGGGGTTTTGCTTTGGGGTGTACGAGCATTGAGCGGATGGTGTTGCTGGGCTTATGAAAACAGTAGACTCTGTGTAGGGGTGACAAATTTCCGTCTACATACGGATTTCCGTCTTTTGAAAAAAATCTATGTATTTCCCGCGGGTTCCATCTCCTCTGATTACTTTCAGTCTTTCATTTTATTTTCCCACTCCCACCCCTGTCCGTGTGACTGGTAGGTCCGTGACAGCTACTCAAATAAGCTCTGTATATATGGAGAATCCTAGCATGGGACGAGTGGATTCCGTATTTGTCTTGTCTGTGGTTGTATCCTGTTTCTTTTTTTATTCCGTGATCTTTTTGTCTTGTCTGTGGTTGTATCCTGTTTCTTTTTTTATTCCGCGATCTGAGCTGAATCTGCCCTCATGATCATTGCGTGACGCTATCTGCTGATAACAGGTCGAAATTTTACAGTCATTTCACACTTACGAAAATGAGCAAAATTGAACCACTTTCTACTTGAATCTTAGAATATATTATCTACTGAAAAATATGTGTTTTATGCCTAGCTGTCACAGTGGTCAATCAAATGACACACAATTTACAGGCAAAACACATGCGTCCTGGTAGTTCGTAGCAACTGTAATATACATGTATATGTTTGACAGGTTATGCTGAAGTTGAGGACTAACTCTATTGCGTGGAACCCGATGGAAGCGTTTGTTTTCACGGCCGCCAACGAGGATTATAAGTAAGCAAAATTACCTGACACAGTTGTCAAATATTAGCTGACAGATAGCATAGTAGATATACATGGCAAATATATTTTTATTTTTTCTCTTAGAGCAGAAAGAGTGTATCATCCACTTTGTAATGAAGCAAATACACCCTTCCTTTTGCAAGCTGAAGAATTATCTTTATTTAACCCTTGAAACACTGAAATATTTTTATATAGACACTACAGTACCAGTATACCAAAGTTTTTTTGTTTTATTTGAAATTATTGTAAATGTCTTAGTTATCTCTTTCTGTTAGCTCTTTCGTAATTTTCACCCACTTGAAATTGTGTCTCACTGACGCGATTTCACCCAGTTGTGGGTCATAACTTCAAATGGGTGAAAATGTAAATAAGATAACTCTGCGGCAAATAGGTAAATATAGATGATTGTATTACTGTAATTATGATGATGGGTAACATTTTCTAAGTGTTGTATTTTGTATTTATTCCAGTTTATACACATTTGACATGAGGAGGCTGGACATGCCACTAAACATTCACATGGACCATGTAATGGCAGGTGAGATTACACCATGCCAAAACACACCAATGCCAGTGCGAAATTCCAATATGTAAATGGCAAGTCTGTCAGACTTTAAGTGTACATACCATGTTGATATATGTGATTCACAGAACTAACTATGCTAATCCTGATATATATAGGCCATATATATATATATTACTATTACAAATAAGTCAGCAATGACTTCAAATTATGTCAATAAAACATCTATCTATGTATGCAATTTTTGCCTTCCCGATTGTGAAATGATGATGAAATAGCATATATTGTCACCTTGGTATCAGAGGGTCGTATCTGCCATTTCACAAAGTGGCAGATACGACCCTCTGATACCAAGGTGACAAATAATTCATTTACTCACTCGCGTTTGCGTTCCTGTGTTTTACGCTTAATGTGCTTCACTGAGGTTTGAATGAGTGGGTCATAGATGGGAATTTGTAAGATAAGTTCTCAAATGTCAAATTGCGCAGGGTCGGTATGCCCCAGGGGAGTTGAAATGGCACATGACTTATATAGTACCATGGCCATGTGGTGTTTGATGTCAGGCAGCTGAGAGCTCGACATACTTAGTAGACTATAAAACATTTCCCTCGTCAAGATTCGGTAGTGCTTGAAAATGCTTAAATTCTACAAAAATTATTCAAGCTCTTGAAAAGAGTGCTTTGCTGTGATACCATAAAATCATTCACTACCCAAAATAATTTTGCTTCCCTGTTCGAATTAGTCGATCAAAAATGGTTTTGTGATCGTTTAATTGTCTGGAATTTTGTCATTGGCAAAATCTACATACCCTGCTCATGTATTTTATTTTCAGTTTGGATGTTTTCTATTTTCAGTTCTGGATGTAGACTACTCACCGACAGGCAAAGAGTTTGTCAGCGCAAGTTATGATAAAACACTCAGAATATTTGAAGTTGATAAAGGAAGAAGTCGGTAAGATGTACAGAAGTCACTGGATTCACATTGACCCTTATCCTGCTTAGTTAATTTATTTAAATTTTCATCCACATGAGGTTGTGTCTCGCCCACAATCTCTAAGTGGTTGTAAATTACTTATATTTATTTAATTTGAGACCAAACATTAACAAACCTTGATCTTTAACCCTTTCAGGCCTGAATTTATCATTGTCATCTTCATCCACTACAAGCCGCGAATTGTGTAGTGGATGAAGATAATTTGATGTGGTTTACAAATTAAAGATAATTTCCATGTATTGGTAAACCAGTTTCATTGAAATTTTCGTTCCAAAACCCTTGGTTTTAGGAAAATTAAGTCTGTTTATGGGGGTGTAAAATGATGCTTTAATGCATCGTGAGGGCTGAAAGGGTTAAACAGCTATTCCAATCCTAATAGCAGTGATTTGATTGGCTAATAAAAAGGGTTTAAAACGACTATTGGCATGATCAGCAGGCAAAGGGTTCATGCTTTAACCTCATTTCTTGTCAAATCTCAACCAATTTTCATGAAATTTTTCATACATTATTTTCTAGTCATGATCCGACTACTCGGAAAATTTCACGAAGTTTGACTGGGTATTTCAAAAGTTTCGGAGACGAAGCTAATGGGTTTATAAAGCAGACTGTAGAGAGCAACATTTACTGGATTTTAAATAGACTAACTTTTAAACTATACATTGAATGATATATTATTGAATGATATTTTCAGGGTAGTCACCGCATCAATAGAAAATAGTGCTTGCAAAATTTTATGAACATAAATTTGTTGAGAATTGGCTGACAAGAGGGTCATCAAAAGTCATTAAATTGAAAAATATGATTTGATATATTATATAAAAAGTCATTAAATTTGATGGCTAGTCATCATACACTAAGTCTTATTAATCAGCGATTATAATGAACTTTATGTACAATCGTTGGAAGCTGGAAATTGTGTCGGCAATTCCAGCTTCAAATGGATGAAAGATACTCACAAACAATTCAGCAGCATCATATTTTGGTGTATTCTAGGGAGGTGTATCATCACACTAAGCGCATGCAGAGAATTCAGTGTGTGCGCTGGTCTAGATGCGATCTCTATATTACTTACATATTTAAATCATTATATTTTCGTGTATTCTAGGGAGGTGTACCACACCAAGCGCATGCAGAGAGTTCAGTGTGTGCGCTGGTCTAGAGACGATCGCTATATTCTTTCCGGCTCTGATGAGATGAACATACGCATGTGGAAAGCTCGAGCATCAGAGAAACTCGGGGTGGTAAGTTCAATTTAGTTATCTCTGACCATTTTTGTCAATCACAACCAAAAATTTTAATTAACCCTTTCACGCCTGAACTTACCATAGTCATCTTCATCCACTACAAGCTGTGAATTGCTGCCGTGCTTGTAGTGGATGAAGATGAATTGGAGTGGTTTAAAAATTAAAGAAAATTAACACATATTGGTAAACCAGTTTCATGTAAATTTTCGTTCTAAAACCCTCAGTTGTAGAAAAATTAAGTATGTTTTCAGGGATGTAAAATGATGCTTTAATGCATCGTGAGGGCTTACTCATTCTATTACTTAGGGCTGATGCAATTAATTTAATGCAAACGTCATGTTATAGACCCTAATATAAATATTGGTAACCTATATTTCAATTGCGGACAAATGAAACCGGGAACAAGAATAAGTTTTGAACCGTTGATATGAGTTATAATTATATACTATACCGGTTATTATTAATCCTGTATTTGTTATCAATTTCAGCTGAAGCCAAGAGAAAAGGAGGCGTTAAACTACGGCACAAAACTGAAAGACAAGTTTCAACATCATCCTAAAGTTCAGCGGATTTCCAAACATCGTCACGTTCCTAAAGCTCTGTATAGTCAATCTAAGGAGCTACGAATAATAAAGACGTCACAGAAGAGAAAGTAAGTGTAAACAAAGCTCTATATTGAGCACAGGAGGCCTCAGTTTTTTTATTAATTGGTTCTCAATAATTTTTCTTCAATTTTGCAGAGTGGACAAGCAGAAAAAAACTAAAAATAAAAACTTTTTTATTTGATTTTATAATGGTGAACTTACACAAAAAACACTTTTTTTTAAATGTTGACCTATTTTATCTAAAAAATGCATAATTTACATTATTATTTCAATTTATATCGATAAATAGTGGGTCAGCGGTATGATCAAATTTAAAAAGACAAAATTTCAATTTTTTTTTTTATTGATTTTCCATTAGCGTGACTCGGCAGTCTTTAGAACCAATTAATTAACTCTCACCTTATTATACAGAATAGTTCACCTTATCAGTATTTTAGGGCTGTTCTTTGAAAGAATTTGAGTTATGATCTAAGCTATTATTTCACTACATGAATGTAATGGAAAAGATGGGCTTAACTATTAGCTCGAAATTAACGATCGTCTAGGAATATTCCCCATTTCTGAAAATAAAAAAAGAATCTATCAGAAATTTTAATCCCCGTAGCAATACGTTTGTTGGGAACTGTATGGAGCTGTCATGAACTAGAAGATTAGGCCCTTCAAGTGCTCTACCCTATCCAGTAAACATGAAGCGTTAAACCAATGGTGATTTAATGTTGGCCCAGCGTCGCAGACGGTTGGCATAGTTTAAATCAACATTGGGTAAACGCATCATGTTTGCTGGATAAAGTCGTTTTTAATCTTTTTTATTTAGAGTTAAATCACTGTCATTTGGAATAAAATGTGTGTTTAAAAATCAAGAAATGCAAATGTTCGGTCTCAAATTAAACAAATCGATATGAGTAATTTTCAGCCACTTGAAGCTGTATGTCGCAGTAACGAGATACAACTTCAAGAGGATGAAAATTTAAATCTAAAAACATGAGTTGTAAGTGTTAACAAAAATAGATGGAAATCACATTTTACCGCAATTATTCTGCAATTAAATAGTACTAATATGAGACGAAAATAATAGTATTGTTCAGTCATTGTAATTATAACAATTATTATTGTTTGCAGACAAGAAAACAAGCGAGCACATCGAAAAAGTGGATCTGTGCCGCGGATCCCAGAGCGGAAGAAACCTGTGATAGCGGAAGTTGAGTAGTCTGACAGTACTCACCATCATCGCAGGAGACAATAGATCAACATTCAGCCAGCATTGGGAAATATCATTATGAAATATCACTCCTTACCTTACGTTATGATTAGGTGAATGCATGTTGTCAGTTAAAGGTGATTTATCACCCCTTATATGGTATGAATAATTATGTCCTTATATGGGGTGATTGGCTCTCATGTGACCCTCTCAGAGGGTCACATGATAGCCAATCACCCCATATAAGGAAACACTTGTGCCCCATCTTGTGGCAACTTTGATTTATTTGTCACAAATTTATTCATACTATATAAGTGGTGATATGTCACCTTTAAGAGAGCTGGGTCGTTATGCTTCACTGAGCCATAATATTCACATTGCGGCGGTCCCACTCCTGTGGATCTTAGCCATGCTGTGCATACGGGCTATTGCTTTGTGCACTCACAATGTTTACCCCGCGAATCATGACAACCCACCTAATTCCAAATCTTACTTTAATTCATTACCATTTTTTTGTTCATTTGAAGCTTGCATTTCTGACTTTAAATGAATGAGAAATACCCTTATAGGTAAAACTAAAATTTACAATGGTAAATTAGTATTTGTGATCTGCCCTCCAGAGGTGAATAAGTAATTCTGAAACTTTTAAATTGTAGCAGGGATTGAAACAGTTGCCATACAATATAAATATTAGGACATTTACAAGTATGATAATCTATAAATTGGGTTTTGATGTGAAATATTTGGTTACTATATAAAAGTTCATCTATACATTCAAGTTTAGATATACAATTTCACATATGACAAATTTTTACCAACTTGAGGTTGAGTGTTGCTGTAGAGAAAAACAAATTAATATCATATTTGCCGCCACATTAGTATATCAAGGATAAAGCCGTCTTGTTATGAGCATGTCCTAATCGTTAAGCTCATGGTTTAATCCATCGACTTGAGTATTGTATTTTATTCTAATTTAGATAACAAGTGATATGAGGAGATTACTAATCCTGTTGTATGATGCAAGATTTTTAATAGTTTTTCCTACTATTCAGTAAAAGTGATTGTTGTTTTGTAAAAGTGATTGTGATAACAGTTTGAACAAGCAACTTGAGGTATTCACCCAAGCCTGATGGATGCTGGGCCAACATGGCAGCAACATTGAGTTAGTGTCTAGTGTTTGCTGGATAGCTATGTTATTGAATCATTAGATTCAAATAATTTAATTGTTGGCATGACAGGCACAGATGTGGATACATGTATGCAATGCAGGGTTGAAATTCGTCCAATTTGAGTAATGTGGTCCCAGCAGAGTGGATGGAACATTGACAGAAACATATTCCTCATATTCTGTGCAGTGGTTTCACTATGAGACATAAATCATATGAGACAGTATCGGCCTATATCACACTGCACCATAGTTTGAACTACAATCTTACTGAATGTATGGTGGATATGTCATGCGTGATTTGGTTGTGTGAGAAGTGCAAAAGTTCTTCAGTTTTTGTGTGATATGTGAAGATACAGCACATGTCCAATAAATAAGGTGTTCACCAAAAGACTCACACCTTATTATTGGATGAGTTCTGTATTTCCCCATATCGCACCCAAATGAACACTGTTTGCATATCATCATAAATGTCATTGACCTGTACTGTACTGTGTAAATAAATATACTACATTGAAAACAATCCTGTAGTTTATTTATATTCATTACCCCTTTGAACACTCATACAACACATATTTTTAAAGATTTGTCATTCAATAAAAACTGGTATAATAAGTAAATAAGAGCAACATTAGGTTTTATTTTGATACTATTCTAATTGGTTATTTGATCAAATTGGGTAATCTTCATCTCCATCATAGTCGACATTCTGTCTTATTTATCATAAGAAAAATAGTGGAAGGTTTACATTAGATTGATCAAGGCAGTCTCTGCAACAGTCTGACTGTGGTATTAACCCTTACAGCGTGGGGATCGACTTTAGTCGGCAGAATCTGACGTTTGTAGACGTCAGATTCTGACATCTAAATTCAATTTATAATGGCCGTAGACACATGACATAGTTATTCAAATCAAGCTGAAAGAGCTAAATAAATTTAAATGGACATTTATAATGATTTCAAATTGAAAAAAAACCTGTCTCTCATACTTTTTACATTATTTTATCAGCGCTTTAACCCTTAAAGCGCTGAATTAGTTCTATATAAATCATGGAGACTAAAGGGTTTTTAGGCCTCTGCCTAAATTTTGGCGGATACCTATTGTTGTCACCAGGCACATCCGTCCGTCCGACCTTTCTGTGACCCCTATGACCTTGATATATGACTTTTTGACAATCAACAAATTTTTTTCGCCCACGCAATTCAATCAACATTTTTTTATGTATCGCTCCAAAATTTATACCATATATCCATTTCACTAATAGCTTGGATGAGTTCGAAATTGGGCAAGATTCGGACAGAAACTAGGCCTAGGTCATGGCAGTAGATTATCGGCCATGTTTTTAATATGCGTAATATCTGGAGAACCGGACCAGATAGCTAGATCATTACTATTGAACAAATTGTGCAGTTTCAAGTAGGGATATACCATGACAAATTTCAACTTGATCAAATTCAAAATGGCCGACCTGCAGCCACTTCTGATTGACAAATTTTCTCGTTAATGCGATTCACTCAACATTTTTTCATGTATTGCTCCAAAATTTATCCATTTTACTAATAGCTCTTATAAGCTCGTAATTAGGCAGGATTCGGACAGAAACTAGTCATGCCTGCCAATATGGCCGATTATCGGCCTTTTTTTTCATTGAGGTCACGGCGTCGGCATTATAACATTCATTGTGTATTCATTGTTTGATTTCCTTGTGGGCACGATAACTTTTATGTAACTTTTTCTAGGTATCCTTTTCAAATTTATTCTGCATCTTGCTAGTGGGACACGTTCAATAATGGCAGAAAAAAATATTGCAAATGACCGTTTTAGTACGATTTTTCACATTTTACATTAATAATCTTGCTTTGTGGGCGTGATAGCTTCAAAAGTTCCCCATGTATCCTGCTCAAATTTGCAATATGCATGTTACTCATTTTTCACATTTTATGTCCATAATTTTACCTTGTGGGTGCGATTTAGGCCTACCTTCAAAAGTTTTTCTTGCATCTTGCTCAAATTTGTACTGAATGCTGTTTATAACCAGTTCTCAGACAATTTCAATAATGGTGGCGGGCTATTATCGAGTGTGCTCTTGTTTCAATTAATTTTTCCTTTTAAACGATGATTAGAGGCTGAGGCCTATTTCCGTCACCGACGGGCCTTGTTTCATTTTATATCATCATAAATGTCTTAGTCATGTCTTTACGACTCATTTGAATACCTATGGTATGGATCTACGCCCAATAGAAATAGTTGCCGTCTTTCAGTGCAGGGATCGATTTAGACATCAGAATCTGCCGTCTATTCTGACGACTAAAGTCGATCCCCGCGCTGTAAGGGTTAACGGTTTACCTTAAAGCGCTGAATATTTTTTGTAAAAACCATAGAATCCAAAGGGTTTTCTTCAATTCGAAATCATTATAAATGTCTCGGTTATCTCTTTCTGATTCATTTGAATACCTCTGTTATGGGTCTACGGCCATTATAAATCTTTTTACTCCTACAGTGTGGGGATTGACTTCAGTTGTCAGAATCTGACGTCAGATTTTGACGACTGAAGTCGACCCCCGCGCTGTAAAGGTTAAACATGCAGCTAAAAACGCTATGTGTAAGGGCCTTACATAGGGGGGGGGGAGGGGGCACATCTATTTAAAAGGTGACTTTTTGGCTTGTGATTAAGGAAAATGTCTTTCTTTTTGCAGTGGCCTACTTATGTGGTACATGAATGAACTAAGATATTTTTAATGCCCACATCATTATCTCAGCTAAACTATGAGCACAAGTAAAATAAAGCCTAATGTATAAGCTCTCTCTCAGGCAGTCAAGTAGTCCTATTTTTTGAGAAACTCTTATTTTTCCCTGCACACATTTTTTTGATAGTGAATTTAAATTTGACTATGTGTTATATCTTGTTGACATAATTTTACACTTTGTATAAAACTATTATTACACTTATTATAATTTATATGCAGCTATCTTAGATATGAACCAAATTCACACACTGCAATGTTTTTCAAGTAACTCTGTGGAGCAGAATGGCTGTGAGAGGTGTTAAAAGGTCATCTGTATAACTTTTTTTTCCCAGAGAAAAAACATCATTTTGCAGCAAAATTGCGAAAAACTAAAAATTAAAAAAATGAACTTTTTTAGATTGCTCAAAACTTTGATTATCCCATGCATCATAATTGCCACATTACCATCTCATCTCGGGGTGATGTGTCACATTAACAAAAGACATGCTTGCACTTAAAATCAATCTAAACGGCGTTGCTATGATATGTTTGTAAAAACACACCTTTTGAATACTGCAGTATACTTTAACCGAGGGGACAAGTCTTTATACATTAAAAGCAGATTCTGACGTCTAAAGATGGCCCCCGCACTGAAAGAATTAAAAAAATTATAAACACAGCAGACGGAAATAAGTATTTAAATGAACGGAAAGAACTGATTACATTTAGGATGATTTTAAATTGATAAAAACCCTTTGGTCTCAATGGTTTATACAAAAATATTTCAGCGTTTTAACTAAGTGTTAATTTGGTGGGTAGCAATTTTCACGCAAATTCAATTTTGGCCATTTCATGGACCCAAAAATAATTTTTGAGGTTGTTTTTTTTTGTTGGTTTGTCGTTAGTCCACAGTCTACAACGTTGGACTAACGTTAAACCAACACTGATTCAACGTCTTGTGTCTGCTGGGATTAAATTGTCACCTCGCCGTAACAATTGTCATCACCCCTCCTGACCAGTAATCATTAAGACGTAAAGTTAAAGGGACTAGCTCACCACAGAGTTTTCGTCTAATGCAAACCTTGCCAGCTGCAACAATAGTCATTGAATTTTCACTTTCGTTATTGAAATACTTTTTGACAACCGTAACTAAAACTACCTTAATTATTATTCTACAGCTGGTTTACTATATACATTCTGGCTATTAACCCTTTCAATCCTGAATTTACCATTGTCATCTTCATCCACTACAAGCCGCAAATTGCTGTCGCAATTCTCGACTTGTAGTGGATGAAGATGACTTGATGTGGTTAGAAAATTAAAGAAAATTGCCATGTATTGGTAAGCCAGTTTCATGGAAATTTTCGTTCTAAAACCCTTAATAGTTGTCGGAAAATTAAGTATAGTTTTAGGGATGTAAAATGATGCTTTAATGCATCGTGGGGGCTTAGAGGGTTAAAGGTTCAAACGCTATTGTGAAAATCACCGCTGATAATATAACATTACCACAGCTGGCAGCACCACCAGAGCCACACCCTTTAACCCTTATAATGCTGAAATATTTTTGTAAAAACCATGGAGACCAAAGGTGTTTTTTCAATTTGAAATCATCATAAATGTGTTAGTCAGCTCTTTCCACTTCGTTTAGATAGCTATGTTACGGGCCTACGGCCATTAATTTTTTTATTTCTTCCAATGCAGGGACCATCTATAGACGTCCACAGACGTCATATTGTCAGTTTCTGATGTCTAAAGAAGGTCCACGCACTCAAAGGCTTAGCAAAATACATGAAATACTGATGTGGTATTCATCGTAAACATAAATTGGCCCTCTCGCTGCTGGCGCAAAATGCGCGAAAATCAATTCCAAGTTGAATTAACCCTTAAAGCGCTGAATTTTTTTATGAAAACCTTGGAGGCCAAAAGTTTCAATTTGAAATCATCATAAATGTACTTGTTAGATCCTTCCGATTCATTTAAATACCTATGTTATGGGTCCACTGCCATTATATACGGCCATTATATTTTTACTCTTACAGTGCGGGGATCGACTCGAGACATCAGAATCTGACGTCTACAGTTCAAGTGGGTTAAAATTTAAATTCCATAAAATTTACATTCTGTAATGTAGAGAGGGACATGGCGCAATGGTTAGAGCGTGGCGCTCTGCTGATGTCGCTGCCTGCCGAGCGGTTTTGAATCCCGCTTGGTGCAGAATTTTTAGAGAAATATCATGTTTCTCCCCTCTCAATCTTGGGACATTGTTAAGATGTTGTGTCCTTGGGCAAGGCACTTCACCCTCAAATGCTTCACTTGACTCAGGTGAAAATGAGTACCTGGTGGGACAGAGATGGCAATGTGTATGATAAGTTCAATGTGCCGAAACGACTGCAGGACTGTATGACTGTAGATGAAATGGCACACGAATGAACAGGTCCAGCTGACCAGGGGGTAAAATGTAAAGTCAGATGATAGGTCTTCAGACTTGATATCAGACTATAAACCTGCACCTTTACCTTTATGTAGCTCACTAAGGGCTAAGATCAGAGTTAATAACATTTACTTGATATTCAAATGTCAGTTTCCAACCAACAACCAGGAATAAAATACCACATTTTATATACAGTTGCAAAAAAAGATACTATGCATGGAAAAATTTGATTGAAAATTATTTATTCACAATTTTCTCTTCCAAGTTCTTATTTGGTACATCTGTACCAATCTGTACCATCGATGGATAAATATTTTCTAATCAATTACAAATTTGATTAGCAAATGAGTAGAAATGCATAGCATTTGCTATACGATACATGTACTGAACAATTTTTTCTTGCTATGGGAAACCATGGAAACTGGTATATATAAACAGAGGAACAGTTTTGAAATTATGCGATATTTTTTAAAACAAACAGTCACAATAAAATACAATAACAATATTTACAATTATTAATAGTGACTAGAAACATAAAAACATGCTAAAGCTGACTATATGCCAATAATGTTGGGCATGACATTCACACAAAAAAACTAAATTAGACATGAAGAGACACATAGAATTGAGTAGTTTTTTTCACAGAGTTGTTAATAAATACCATTTTTAATCATACCGTCGCCTCGGAGCTAAAGGATCCTATCTGACACTCGTTAGAGTGGCAGATAGGATCCTTTAGCTCCGAGGCGACGATACATGCATACCACATACCTGTTATGATACGATGGAAAGAAAACAATACCAATCTTATAAAGAAAGTCGCATGGTATGCTAACATGGGAGATGGAAACATCGCTCAACTTAAAAAAAACAAGCTGCTTAACCACTTTGTGATGTGTTAATACCTTGATATCACAGCATTTTGTTTTTCCACACAACTAGATGACAATGTACTATTCGCCACTTGGTGATCTCACACAACTGGATGACAATGTATTAATCGCCCCTTGGTGATCTCTGCCAATTGTGAAGTAGCAGAATTATTAAACCATCTTGTTCCTTTTTTAGAATATGATTCTAAGGTTAATTTTTTATTAATGTTTCATCTGTAATTTACCATAATCTTACCTCAATTGAATGTCTCACTAAAAATTAATAACTCCAGGTAGGTTGGAATTTAAACTTGTAAATTTAGCACTTTAAGGGTCAACAAAAGCCACTGTTTCACACGCCACCTACTGACTGTGACAATAACTACAACTTGTCATGAGGTAAACTCTCCAGCACAAATTTGGAAAGTGAGTCCAGATCACGACCTCCGTTATGCTCCTGTAGTTTTTCTCCGTTACGGAAAATAATGAGTGTTGGGTATCCACGAACCTACAAAAAGTTAAAACTGTGAATTGAAAAAACATATTATGCAGCTACCTAGAGATGTTGACCATATGTTGCAACAATGTTACAACACATTCTTTTGAAGCTGCAACAATTTCATCAGTTAATGTGACAATATATAGGAAAGAAAATCACAGCTTTCAAGATTTTTAACCGTTTACTTTATCTTATTTAGCCGTTCACCCACTTAAAGTTGTGACTTGCTACCACAACCCACAACTTCAAGTGGGTGAAAATTAATCATATTTGTTACATTTTAGACCAAACATATGCAAATCGTGATGTTTAAACACACATTTCATTCCCGATAACAGTTATTTGAGTGGCTACTAAAACAGATTGAAAACGAGTATAGTCGTGCTCAGCATTTAAATTGGCATAAACCACCATTTTTGTTCAGCTCTGGTCTAAGATCTTAGCCTAGTGTATTAACTTTTTTGAACGTCAATCCACTTTTGAAGGCTATATCATTCAGTGCGGGTCAGATAATTCACATGGAATGTTTGCTAATCACTAGAAGTTGTGGGTCAAGCGCCTAGTTTAACTTCAAATTAGCAAAAAAAAATTGTTCAATCTCAAACATAAGTCTTTTTCAAAAGTCAAAATTGACCATAAAAGAATAATCAACATTTGGTGAACATCACATATCTGTCTAGTTACAAAGGAATACATTGAGTTACAGATGAAATATGTACCCCATGATCTTTACAGACGTCCTTATTTTCTGTACAATCCACCTGAGCAATCTTGATATTTTTATTGCTCTCCATTTTGGTTCCGAGCTCCTCCCATGTTGGAGCGAGACGCTTACAATGTCCGCACCTATTACAGATTACATAACGCCGATTACTATTATTTCATAACACAGGAATTTTTAAATTATTGAAAATATAGAACTTACAGCTCATTAAATTAATGAGTGAATATAATATCAGTGCAATTTTTCACCTAATTTATTGCATCAGTTAAAAATAAAACAATAAAAATTGTGCAATTAAAAAAAAAATTGCTTTCTTCAGTACATGTACATATTTTATTTTGAAAAAAATAATATATTAGATCATTTTTAGATTCCATTTTCTAGACAAACTATTTCAGTTTTAACTGAGAGTGGCCAATTTCGCTTGGTGTTCAGTAAAAGTAAAACCTTTTTATAACTTTTCATTCAGTGCTAATGCTGCATCTAAAAAGGAGTTGTAATATTAAAACATACCATTTATCTTCAATGCATAGTTGGTTGGAAAAATTGATCATTATCAACTCACCATGGAGCAAAAAATTTGACAAATGTTGTTCCTTCAGATACAGAGTTGGCAAAGTTATCACGTGTCAGATCCAGTACTACTGCTTTAGGCACCTCCTGATGGAGAAAAAAACAAAGTAAGAATAAATAATAACTTGCACATTAATGGTATGAGATTATCCTATTGTGGAAATTTACATCTCGAGTCAATACCTCGACTGAAAGAGTAACTATTTATAAAGTATAATGAACATAGGTATTCAATTGAAGCAGAAAGGGCTAACTAAGACATTTATGATGATTTCCAATTGAAAAAACCTTTTGGTCCCCATGATTAATCTAAAAATATTTCGGCGCTTTTAAGGTTAAACAGTGTGCTGCTGGAATTTTCACTCACTATTTTCAATTCATTAAAAGTAATAATTGCTAACAAAATTGCCAGCTTCAAATGATGAAATGTATTTCATTTCCATGTCTTTATATCTCAAATTATTTATAATAGCCGTAGACCCATAACATAGGTATTCAAATGAATCAAAAAGACCTAACTAAGACATTTTTGATGATTTCAAATAGAAACAAGAGGCCTGAAGTCCTATATCATCCCCCTTCATGAATTAGGCACAAGTTTTTGCGGTCACAAATATTTCAAAAGTCGACTTGTGGTGGCCATTTTAAATTTCAGTAAAATCACCTGTACATTTCCAGATGGTGGGTAATGTGATTGTAAAATGTGAAGTATTTTATTTTTTGAGTTGTTGCGCCCACAAAAAATTATAAAGTTCATCAATGGCGCAATATTGAATCACCTCCACATCTTCATATCGTGGGGAATGTGATTGTAAAATTTGAATAATTTTTTACTTCAAGTTTTGTGCGCCACAACAAATTTTGGAGTTTACCTCTGACGGCCATTTTGAATTTTGTTAGCATCTTTAGAAAATTACTTGCACATCCCCATGTATCTATTTAAAAAACAATTACCAGTAGTTTTTGCGCCCACAAGAAACATGAAGCCGGATGCTGCACGGAATCCTGGTGCAACTAAAATCCCCCTTTCCCTACAGCCTTTTGGTCTTGATGGTTTATACTTGATATGGTTTTTTGTATATTTATCACATAAGTACAATGTAATGACCATTTATATTTTTACAGAAAGTTTGAAAGTAACACTGCAATTTTTTTTACTTTACCAAAAAAAATTACATGGTAGATAATTTCAAGCACTAAATTAGAGGATAAATTTTTTTGCCTACTTGAAGTTGTGGTTCTCGACCTTCAAGTGGGTATAAATAATAAACTTTATTTATTCCAATAATCACAAGGGGTGTTAATTAGAAACGGGGTGGCAATGTTATAATAGCAGTCAATGAGAGCCCGTCATTTCGTAAACGAGGCTGCCCATAGTGTCACAATATAAAGAATCACGTATGATTAGTCACTGCCTAATTAGAATACCCCCTGAGATTACAAGGGGGATAGGCGCTTATTGGAGTATTTTTTAATGATGACATATAGTGTACATGATCGTGGGTTTTATTTTCAAAACAGGGGGGTCTACATTTATTGGAAAATTGGCGTTTATTAGAAAAAAATTTACAGTACATTTGTAGAATTTTAACCAAAACATATGCTCATTTCTGCTTCAGATTTACCTGTTTGAAGGGACAAACCGAAAGGTTCAAAACGGCTGTAGACATGAATATCTCGCCGTCAAATTAACCCTTTCAAGCCTGAATTTACCATTGTCATCTTCATCCACTACAATCCGCGAATTGCTGTCGCAATTCTCGACTTGTAGTGGATAAAGATGATTTGATGTGGGTGAAAAATTAAAGAAAATTGCCACGTACCGTATTAGTAAAAGAGTTTCATGGAAATTTTCATTCTAAAACCCTTAGTTATAAGAAAATTAAGTCTGTTTTTAGGGATGTAAAATGATGCTTTAATGCATCGTGAGGGATTAAATGGCTAAAAATGATCAACCAGGATTGCATGATTTCCTTCAAATTTTGCAATGGCCATTTTCTACACAAATCCTGACAGCGGCCTGAAAATTTCGTAAAATTTTGTAGCGTATTTAAAAAATTAGACCATTTGACATGTAGTAAATTAAAATTACGACGTCCTTTTATAAACTCATTAAACTTATTCTACAATTTTATTACATGGTAAATGGTCTAACTTTTTACCGCTGTTAAGACTTTAATAGAGAATGGCCGAATTTTTTACCGCTGTTAAGACTTTAATAGAAAATGGCCTTTGCAAAATTTCAAGAAAATCGGTTAAAAATTGACGGGGAAATCGCCGAAAATCATGCGATCCTGGTTGATCATTTTTAATTTGACGACGAGTATAAATGTTATTTTATTTTAGTAGAGTATGTATATTGATGCAGGCCTTGACAGCATTAGCTATCCACATGATACACCTCATGTAATTGTCGGCTTTATAATTAATTATTTCTCACCCCCTCCCCCTCCTCCTCCTCTTCTTTCTCACCTTTCCCCCTGGTGTGTACCTTATCCTTGATAAACCGAGTCAAACTCTGAAGGTCGCGTTCGCCATCATACCGCTCTCCTTCTGTGTCGTCAGAAATAAACAATTTTAATCTGCAAACACAAGTGGATCCACCCTTTATATTTCATCATTTGAAGCTGGAAATTGTGTTAGCAATTCCAGCTTCAAATGACACAAATTTCAATTCTAAAATTTAGCGCTGCAAGCAAGCATTAGACACAATATAATATAGAATCTTATCTGTAGACATTATGATTTGGCACAAATTTCATGACACATTTCCCCCGCCAATTGCCTGGTCAGTTCCCTGCTGCTTGTTTTTATGGGTTTACAGGGTAACTGTACCTACGGCTGGGGGGAAGAGTGTACGCTGAGGGTCTGTTCAGCAGCGACTACACTGTTGTAATCTGATTTTTTCCATTTTTTATATTGTGGAGTGTTTTATATTTTAAACATGGTAACGTTATCATTTTTAGCCAGAGCTGCAATGCTTTTAAGGGAGCTTTTGTCGAAAGGAACCTTGTATTACTTTTGTATTAGTCCAATTTATAAATAAAAATATGTTTATACCAATGCTTTTAATGTCCGGTTTTTCTGGTTTGAGAGGTGGACCATGTTAACCCTATTTAATTAGGGTTGATGTGGGCTACGTCTCTGACCAGTTGTGACGTTGGTAATGGTCGGTCATATAATTTTATGGAACACATGACTTTGTATCACTGTGTTGCTAACAATGGTCAAAATGAGTCAGTATGTATACTGTCAAGGGTGCTATATAATTTTATATTATTATGTATTTCTTTTGTAGACAAATGTATCAACATGAAATGCTCTTATGTCAATGACAGTCTTAATATTATAACTAATTAAGAATTAGATGGGCAGTGTTCAGCACAGGCCGCTATATCGCGTCAATTACGCACTTAGAGGTCAAATGTCTCCTTTTTTTCCAGGGTAGTGAGACAAATGTCCCCACCTATTTCTTGTCTGTGCTGAACACTGAGATGGGTCATTTGTTTCAAAAGAGGGTGCACTTTGGTCAAATTGTGGACCTTATTCAACCTCTCGGTAGGGCGGGGGGGGGGGGAAGATTCACGCCCTCTGCACCTAATTGGGTAAGTGTGTGATCTGAATTAAACTGGGACACAGACATAACTAAGAAGGGGTTTTTTTTCAGGTGATTGAAAACCTTGCCAATGCTTGAATTCTACAAAAAATTATTAAAAGTCTTGAAAGTCTTGAAAAATGAGATATTCAGCAAAAGCCCTTGAATTTTGACAAAAAATTCACATTGCAAAATACATGTACCACAGTGATGTGAATTATTATCTATTTGTTATTTTATAGTCTACGTATAATATACCATAAATCATTCTATACTGATAATAATTTTGCTTTCACTGTTTAGATTGGTCCTTGAAAAATGTTCTTTTTGTCCTTGAAAAGTCCTTGAATTCAGTGATTGGTAACCCTTGACCCTTTAAGCCCTCATGATGCATTAATGCATCATTTCACATCACTAAAAACAGACTATTTTCTCCCACAACAAAGGGTTTTAGAACGAACATTTCCATGAAACTGATTTACCAATACATGGCAATTTTCTTATTTTTTTAAACCACATCAAATCATCTTCATCCACTACAAGTCGAGAATTGCGGTAGCAATTCGCGGCTTGTAGTGGATGAATATGACAATGTAAAGTCAGGACTGAAAGGGTTAACCTGCTAGTAAAGTTACTTAAATTTTCAGCCACTTCAAGTTGTGTCTCGATAACGCGATCCACAACTTCAAGTGAAAATTTGTGTTATTTGTGAAATTTATGTCTCAACATATGTCAGTGTTTCTAGATTAAAAGCTGTTGCATATTTTATTTTTAACAACTGATTATACAGGTGCTAACACAAACACAGAATGTCTACTGTAGGCAATATCAGTGCTCTAAGGTTTAAGATGTACGAAACGTGACCTATACTCACGTTGGGTATCCAGACACACCCTGCTCTGAGCAAACATCAGTGTGTACGGTACAGTCCACCTGGAGAGAAAGATGTGAAATATGAAATAAAAGCATGAAATAAATTTCAAGTGGGTGAAAATTACATGGATTTGTTTAATTTGAGATCAAATATTGATGTACATGTATAACCTTTTCAAGCCTGAATTTACCATTGTCATCTTCATCACTACAAGCTACGAATTGCTGTCGCAATTCTCGACTTGTAGTTGATAAAAACGACTTGATGGGGGGGAGAAAGTAAAGAAAACTACCATGTATTGGTAAACCAGTTTCATGTAATTTAATATTCGTTCTTAAACCCCTGGTTGTATGAAAATTAAGTCTTTTTTTCAGGGATGTAAAATGATGCTTTAATTAATGCATTATGAGGGCTTAATGGGTTAAACACATTTCATTCCCAATTATTGATGTAACCTGCTAATAAAATGGATTAAAAACGACTAGTCGTTTTTAATCCATCTTATGCTAATAAAATGGATTAAAAACGACTAGTCGTTTTTAATCCATTTTATTAGCAGGTTACATCAATAATTGGGAACGAAATGTGTTTAACCCTTTAGCATGTTTAGCGGGTTGATGTCCATTCTTCACTTTATGGTCGTTCTCATCATTTAAAATTTACAGAGGTCAACAAAGATTGACAATGCCTGTTATGATCTCATAGGATATTTAACTGCTTTTTTTCAAACTTTAAAGTAACAAACCACTGAAATAATTAACCAAGGTGAATAAAAATATAAAAAGTGTATTCATCAAAAGAAACCTCAGAATGTCTTTTTCTATTGATAGATAATCATATTTTGTTTGATGTGTTTGAATAGTTGAAAAGAACTGCAAAACAGAAAATTTTCACATGCAAATCATGTAGGCCCTGCTGGTAGTGTAATTAACCACATCTGGTACAAGGTCAAACCTCCTATATCTGTGACTGTGGCATAGGTGTCCTGTTGCTGTTTTAGTCCATCATTGTCTGTGTGTTTTAGTCTTAAATTAAACAAGTATGTACCGGGTATGAGTAATTTAACCCACTTAACATGCTTAACCCTTGTCCTGCTATGCCCGGATATATACGGGGTTAAGGATGTTTTAGATCAATAAATATATCACTTAAAGCTGCAAATCTGTTTTGCTTATTTTAATCAAAAGATTATTCCATGGAGAATGGTTTTCGATTTTTTTATTTTACTGCTCCGGTTACTGAGTTATTAAGGATTTAAGTTTGTTGTTTTTTGATATATTTGCCCCACCAAAACAAAGACCTGATCACAGCGGAGTAAGACACACTGTCTGTATAACCAGGATATTAAAAGTACCAAGTGGCAGATAACGGTCATCATTGAAAAAAGAGGGGAAGACTTTTAAAATTATTCTTATTTTTTAAGTGATCTTAGATACATTTCACAGTACAAAGTGTATTGTCTCATGTCAGTTAGACATATCTAGAAGTTATTACTTTGTGTGATATAAGTTATATCTGCATATAATGTCATGTTTAATGTCGGTACCTGTATAGAGAATGTCACCCTGTTTTAGTATGGCGCTTTCAAGTGTGGGCCAGCATCTGAGCCTTTGGCCCGCCATTAAGACGCTCTCCCCGGCAGTGGGAAATTGCAGTCCGAATCGGTGATGTAAATCATCTTTTTTTTGCGCAGTCTTTTATTTGATACCTCACGGGCATTTCAAAATATAGTGACAATGCTATGAGTGAATTCAAAGTGAAATTTTGATTGACAAGAGAAACACGATCTATAGTGACTATGCTATTCGAAAATATCAGACTATTTTATTTTATCGCTAGTCATCAATCACATACAGTTATATAAATAGCGTAATGCGGTTATTTTTTTTTTGTAAAATAGCAGCTTTTACGGTACCGGTAACTGAGTTCCCAGCAAACAAGAGGCATTCAACCATTGATTGGTCAATGTTGTACCAGCGTCATAGAAGCTGGACAAACATTGACCCATCAATGGGTCAGTGACTCGTGCCTGCTGAGTTATCATAGGGGCTGACCTAGTCTTAGGACACCAACCGGTGGTTTGTGTGAGCTTGGCATCGCAGCCAACACGAGGCATTGATCCGATGTCAAACTAATTCGGGCCATCGTCTACGGCTCTGGCCCAGCGTTAGACCAATGCGACTCCACGTCTCGTGTTTTTTATTAAGGTGTTTGATGTTGGTCTAATGTAACATTATATTGGCCCACAATTAACCACTATTAGTATTACGTACATATTGTACACAGACTGACGATTTACCACACCATATAACTTGATGGTGTATCGCGTCGTGATCTAATCCAGCTACATTTACATCAATTTTGTCCATTTATAAAGCCTTTAAAAATATATGAATGATTGTGTTGAGCATGTTAGGTTATTTCGGTCGAAATAAACAAAACAGTTATGCAGCTTTAATTTTGATAAAATAGTTTTTAATAGACGCTTTGTTGATCCAATAATTTAATTTTAGACAGGTCTTTTTTTCATAAATAGTAATATTTTTCGTCATTTGAAGCTGGAAATTGCGTTAGCAATTCCAGCTTCAAATGACGAAAAATACAATTGAAGCAATTCAGCAGGACAAGGGTTAACCCTTTAGACCCTCACGATGCTTCAAAGCATCATTTTGCATCCTTGAAAACAGACTCAATTTTCCTACAGCCAAGGGTTTTAGAACGAATATTTCCATGAAACTGGTTTACAAATTCATGGCAATTTTCTTAACTTTTTCACCCATATCAAATCATCTTCATCCACTACAAGTTGAGAATTGTGACAGAAATTCGAGGCTTGTAGTGGATGAAGATGACACTAAATTCAGGCCTAAAAGGGTTAAAGCTGTGGGTCATGGAAGCGAGACACAACTTCCAGTGGGTGAAAATTTATATATAATAATTAACATAGAAGTAAAGGGATAAATAACAAATTTTGAGACAGAGATTTCTCCAATAAACAAAATTTAAAAATCAAACTGATTTCACAAATTTGAAGTGGATCGCAGCACTTTCAATTGGAGGAGCTTCAGTTATTGGGTTCAGTTTTCTAAGATTTACATTGGTTACCTTGGCGATGGCCACATCATCTTCTGTGTTAAACTTTAAGCCGAGTTGGTCCCATGTAGGAGCCAGGTGTTTACAATGTCCACCCCTAAACACAAAAATAACAGTGGTACTAAATTTGCCATCTGTTTACTAATTGCACATTTGGGACTAAACGGTGTTCAACTTTAAGACTTGTTTTTAAACCCCAATAAATTTGTATCTAGCTAAATTTGTATTAAACAATTCAGGTTATTCTCAACTATTTTTTATCTGGTCAAATTTTGCACTTATACATTTTCAAATATGCTTCAAATCAAATAGAACTCCATGAAAATTTATTATATAAAATGTGGTGGTTATTCTAATAATTTATTTTTTGATTTGTCTATTTTATATAAATAGAAAACTTGTCTTAATTTTGGAACTGGAAATTATTTTACCAGCTGTATAAGAACGAAAAATACTGACAACTCAGTATCAGATTAAAGGTATAGTGCTGGAACCCTACATACACAGTTTCAAGCATATTTTAATAAATATTAGTAGATTTGATAAAATAGTTTCTGGTAGATGGTCAGTTAATCGAATAAATTAATATTAAATGTCTTTTTTTTTTTTTTATAATTATAAATATTTTTCTTCAAGTGAAGCTGGAAATTGCGTTGGCAATTCCAGCTTCGAATGAATGAAAAATAGAAACAAAAAATTCAGCTGGACAAGGGTTAAACCAAACTGCAATAACCCTTACAGTGCGGGGATCAACTCTAGTCGACAGAATCTGACGTCTGTAGATGTCAGATTCTGACGACTAAAGTCGATCCCCACGCTGTTGGAGTAGAAATATTTCTAATGGCCGTAGACCCATAACATAGGTATTCAAATGAATTCAAATCGGAAAGAGCTAACTAAGACATTAATTATGATTTCAAGGTGAAGAATCCTTTGGTTAAGATGTTTTTTTACAAATTAATTCAGCGCTTTAAGGGTTAATATCATCACTATATATAACATAAAAATGTGGTAGTGACAATGCAATACCAGTCTCAAATAGATGTAAGCAATAACTAGCTAAAATTGTGATCTGTACAGGGATGTTACCGCTAAATTATTAATTTAAATTTAACCCATTAAAGCTGTGTCTTGCTACCACAACCCACAACTTCAACTGGGTGAAAATTACTCTTATTTGTTTAATTTGAGACCAAACATTTGCAAATAATAATTTTTGAAATTTTAAAATAAAAAAATAAAAATTAAATGTTGATTTTGATTTAAATTAGTACGTTTTTTGTGCAGTATTCAGCCAAACTGCCTCTAATGTTCTATGTTTGCTACATCATCACTGTATATAATATATATAAATGGATGATTCATACTCAAGTCTTAATTTTAACTTTTTATTATAACAATGTAAATGATCGCAAATCAGTATAAAAAATAAATGGTACTGACCAGGGAGCAAAGAATTTGACAAATGTTGTTCGTTCAGCTACAGAGACAGCAAAGTTAGCGCTTGTCAGCCTCAGTACTGAACCATTAGGCTCCTCCTGGTGGGGAAAAACAAAGTCACAATAAATAACAATCAACTCCCAGCATATTACCCGATTATACAATTCTACCTATTACCATGGTTACTGATCACAAGTATGATAAATTTGTCAAACATTGTATGTAACATTTACCTCTTACAACGCCAAAATACTTTTGTGTAAACCATGGAGACCAAAGGTTTTTTTTCAATTTGAAATCATCATAAATGTCTTAGTTAAATCTGTCTGCTTCATTTGAATTCCTATGTTATGGGTCTATGGCTATTATAAATATTTGATTTTCTGCCAGTGTGGCGACCTTCTTCACGTCAGAATCTGACACGTCTACAGATTTCAGATTTTGATGGATAACTCTTACAGCGCGGGGATCGACTTCAGTCGTCAGAATCTGAAGTCTGTAGGCGTCAGATTCTGACGTCTAAAGTTGATCCCCGCACTGTAAGATTTAAAATATTTCTAATGGTCGTAGACCAGTAACATAGGTATTCAAATGAATCAGGAAGAGCTGACTAAGACATTTATGATGATTTTAAATTGAAAAAACCCTATTTGGTTGCGATGTTTTTTTACAAATTAATTCAGTGCTTCAAGGGTTAAAGACGGTCCCCAGGCTGAAAGGGTTAAAGTAAGATCTAGCCAGTTGGTATTAACACCTTTATCCTGATCATAGACATTTACCTTCTCCTGCACTTCCTCCTTATATGGAATCTTTTCTTCAGTGGAATCTGCCGCATCAGCTGCTTCACTCTGCTTCTGAGCAAAACTTTTTAAACTTGCCAAATCCCAAGCTCCGGCAAACTTGTCATTCTGTCAATATTAAATAACTAGATAAGAAAGTATTGATTTCCACATTGAAATTAAAAAAAATAGATCCTGAGGGAATTGTTGCTTTTAAAGCTTGATTTAATAAATACAGCTGCTTCAAAATTGAAGGAACAAATCTTCGGTTACAGGTGCAGCAATCCTAACTCCAAAATGGTAGTTTTGAGTAAGCTGCTTTTAAAGTTTTAAAAAATTGGCACAGAGTAAGACTTAATGTTCAGTGCCAAATATATTTTTTTATGTTGAAATATAACTACATTGATTTACCATCATTGTTTAATACTTTAAAAGCAACTTACTCAAAACTACCATTTTGGAGTAAGGATTGTTTCGCCTGTGACCGACGAAATGTATTAACGAATGTCAACTGAATATTTAAATAAATATAATGTAGCCTACAACTAATGTGGTAATCATATTCACATGTAATCCTTTTAATTTCAGTGTGGGTGAGGAGAGCAAGATGCAACTTCAAATTAAAATAAAAGCACCTTAACAGCTTAAGTTATGACATATTCCGCTAATGTGAACATTGTAATGATCTTACAAAGTTATTTTAATGTTTTTATTAGACTGGATATAAGCTGACAGTATAACAACACCTCATCAAACTTGTCAAAATGCATGTAGTATATCAAACTGATATACTAAGTGTCATGTGTTTTTCATTAAGTTTGTCTACTTTGTAAAAAAACCTGTGACAAGGACTTGTCAGGTTTGAGCATGCTTAGCGTTTGCAAAACAAAATAGTGAATGCATATCAGCCTATGAAAATTCTTTATTCATGTTATATTGTACTCCCACTGTGCCAGTGCTGACCGACTGCACCCACATGAGACATTGTACACATGGCTATCACTGTCCCAACATGAAAACACAAGTCATTGATGCGTTGTTTGACTCAGTGTAGGGCCAATATCTGCAACGTAGGCTGAGTTTTGAGCTAGGATTGGGTCAGAGTTTTGTGTTCATATTAAATTGCTAATGGTTTTTGAATTATTTGATTAATTAAACATTTATCTAAAAATATTTTATCAATTCAGTAGCATTTATTTGGCTTGGGACAGTACATACAGGCCTATAACAACAATAAGTTTTGAATTCAGACCAAGCTTACCTTCTGTCCATTCTTAAAGGAGTGCAGTGATGGGTAATCATATACATTGTGTGTCCGGCAAATGAATTCATGCTGGGCACAGTCGATCTGTAAATGTAATGTATAATAACCCTTGTGCTGGGTATATAAGGTTTCAAGCATGTTACAGATCAATAGAAATATTACTAAATTGATAAAATCACTAAAATTTGATAAAAAAGTTTGTCATAGATGTTTAGTTAATCCAATCATTCAATTTGGGACATGTCTATTTTTCATAAATAATATTATTTTTCATTCATTTTAAACTGGAAATTGTTCTAGCTTCAAATGAAGGAAAAATACTCACAAACAATTAGTAGAGATAAGATAGAGGATAAGCATTTTAATGTGGTATGAGTAAATACAGCACTCATTCAATTAATGTGCTGTGGGGCCTCCACAATGAACAACATTTGTATTTTTTTTAAAGGGATTTTAAATTTTTAGAAAAATCCATTTGTACACTGCCAAGAGGCGCTGAAAAAGCACTTCCCCAAGCAAAAATGTGTTTTTCCGAACAACAAATTGAATGCAGTATGAGCAGCCAGTTATATTTAATGACACAAACTGACGAGAGACTACCTAGTGCAATGTTTGCTTTTTCAGAATTTGAAATCAGAATTTATTATGATAGTCATAGATTCGTCAAATAAGTGTTCAAATGAAGCAGAATGAGCTACCTAAGATATTGATGCTTTGTCAATATAGGGTTTAATGAACACATCAGGGAGTAATAAGAACATACACGTAGTACAAAGGTAAACATGTGTACAAAATGTATTTGTGTATTGTTCTCTTTCTCTCCCATAAAGAATATAGAGGATCATAGTGTTAGCCATTTTCTGGACGGGTATAAAGTCAAAATCAAAATGACGGGCAAAAATTGTCCAAATTACACTATAAACGAGGAAATGCACGGGCAGTTATGAAAACATTGGAAAAAAATGACGGGCAGTTGTCTAATCCTAGCTAATACAGTGTAGATGATATAATATTTAGCTTGGACTACTTTGGAGAGAGAGTACTGAACATCCAATACACCAACTTTGGCAATGTTTATGGCAGCATCATTCTCAAATTCTTTGGCGAGCTCCTCCCACATAGGTGCAAGGCGTTTACAGTGTTCACACCAGGGGAGGTAAAACTTGATGAAAAAGTTTCCTTCAGCCGTAGTTTTTTCAAAGTTAGCTTGAGTGAGTTCAAACAGTCCGTTTGTAATCTGTACACCAGCATCAGTTTCCTAGAGTCAGATAAATATACACTTGAAATATACATCATGAATAAATAAATAAGTACAGCACATACACGATCACCACCAGAGTTGAAAAAATAAATAAAAGTGTATAAACATCAAGATTTGCAAATTTTTAGTAAAAAAAAAACAAATATGACTTAATTTCACCCTCTTAAAGCTGTGGGTCATTGTACAGAGAAACAACTTTAAGTCGATCAAAAATTTAAACTAAATAACTTGGCTCTTTGAGTGTAATTTATAATAGTTATTGAGGACTTTTGAATTATAATTTCTCACTATTTCTTCCTCCTCATCTTTCTCTGCATCATGTAACTTATGTCCAATGAACTCAATCAAACTCTGAAGGTCACGTTTCCCAGCGTAGCGTTCTCCTTCGGTATTATCAGAACTGTAAAATTTTAATCTGCAAACAAATAAGTCACCTTGACCCTTTCCTCGCCAAGGCATTTGATTTAAATTTTAAACCACTTGAAATTGTGCCTCGCTACTGCGACACACAACTCCAAGTGGGTGAAAATTAATCATATTTGTTTGATTTGAAAACAAAAAAATAGCAAACTTCAAGTGGGTGGAAAATACTCATTGTAAATCTTGATATTTAACCCTTTCAATCCATCTTCATCCACCACAAGCTGGGATTTGCTGTCACAATTCTCGACTTGTAGCACTTGGATAAATATGACTTAAAGTGAGTGACAAATTTGCCATGTGTTGGTAAAACAGTTTCATGGCAATTTCCCTTCTAAACACCATAGTTGTAGGAAAATCAAATCTGTTTTCAGGGATGTAAAATGATGTTTTAATGCATCAATAGGGCTTGAGGGGTTAAACACTCATTCATTCCCAGTAGCTATGAATTAACTTGCTCATAAAACAAGACAAAAAATGACAATAGTCTTACTTAGTACTTGAAGGGTTACCATTTTACCTTCTAGTGACACAATTAAATGCATTATGGTGCCTATTTTCAATTTTTTTTTCATAAACGACACAGCAATATAAAACATTAAAATAAAGAAGTCAAAGATTGCGTTTTGATGTACCGTACCAGATTTATTCTAATAAACGTCCATATTCCAATAAATGCTCACCCCCAATTTTAAAATAAAACTAAAGCTCACATATAATATATAATCAATAAAAAATACTCTAATATGCATCCATCTCCCTGTAATCTCAGGGTATTCTAATTGAGCCCCGATACATGTACTATACATATGTCACTCTTTATCATTACATGAGAGTATTATGTTTATTATAATAATATTTAAGGCAATCTAATATATCTAGGACCCGATCCATCACAAATCAGTCTGACTAACACACCATTAGCATTGGCGACTGCTGTGTCACAGCAATATTTTGTATTGCGCAGTAAATAAAGAGTGCGCGTTATCTAAGGCTCAAGCTCCAAGAAAAGCCTATTGCGAACTTCTGCGCGATAAAGACCAGTGTGTGGTATAGACCGCTAATTACTGTTGCTAAGACATTTATGATTATTTCAAATTAAAAAAAAATTATCTCGGTTTATATGAAAATGTTTCTTATCTATAGGTTCACTCACGTGGGGTATGCAAGCACACCCTGCTCTGAGCAGACACTCGTGTGTACTGTACAGTCCACCTGTAAATAAAATAGCAAAATAACCCTTAGAACTATGCTAATCATGTCTTTTCAGCCCTATTATTTGCCCTAGCTGCAAACAAGACATTTAAAGAGAAAGTGGCATCTCCTTGAAAAGACATATGTTTTGATTCCTATGTAAGTAATTTTCACCCGCTTGTAGTTGTGAGTTGCGGAAGAAAGATACACATCCTGAGATTAACTGTAAATGTCCGAATCTGACATCTGCAGAAAAAAACTAACTGAGACTATATATGATGATTTCTAATAAAAAAAAACTTTGGTCCTCATGGTTTATACAAAAGTATTTTAATGCTGTGAGGATTGAAGGGTTAACTGTGTAAATTCATTGTCAAATTTATGCAATACGCCTACATGGCAGGCACAATGACGTCGCTGAAAAATGGTAAAATGACGTCGAAACAATGTTGAAAAAAGGTTTCATATGAAAATTGTTTCAACGTCATAATTTCTGCGTGTTTTCAGTGTGCTTTCAACTTGATTTCAACATTGTTTCAAGCATGACGTTGAAACGACGTTCTAATGATGTCGTTTTTTCTTGTTCGAATGCCGTCGGTAATACAACGTTGATGCGACGTTGTATTGAGGCTAGTCGACGTTGCAACATGATTTCAACCTGATATCCACGTTGAAACAACGTCATGTGCCCACTAGGACATGGCATATTTTGAATAAAATTGATTGACTAAAAAATGGAGTAATTCATCATGATAATGTCATTGTGAGCCTTCATTTAAGATATTAGTATATTATTACATATTTCAAAGCATCAGGCTAATTTTATTCTGACAGCAAATATTTTCACTTAATTTGTGGGTCACAGCAATTTCAATACGGTAACATTCAGTTACATTCAGTGGTATTCAGGTTTAGTCCTCAAGAATTGGCTACCTTGGCGATGACCACGTCATCTTCTGTGTTAAACTTTGAGCCGAGTTCACGCCAGGTAGGAGCCAGGTGTTTACAGTGTCCACCCCTAAACACAAGCATCTGCATAATTAATTATTGCAATTGTGGGTCACAGCAATTTTTTTATGTCAGGGATATCAAAGCAATTTTGATTTTTTGCTCAGTTAAATAGTTATTCAAACAAATTAAAAATGAGATAGTAGTAAATGTACTAACTGTGGAATAAAAGTTTGAAACTAAATGATGTTTAGAATCACATACTGATGGCATGGGCAAGGACTTAGCCAGGAAATGATTGAAAGGGATTCAAAATTTACTTATTGTTGGGCCAGGACGGGGCGATTTTGTAGAATCTGGTGATATTTTTCCACGTCAACGCTGAAAATAGGCTGTCCAAAAGATGGCTGGACGGGTCTCTGGGTAATGAATAACATTTTTTCAAAAATTAAAAATGTTTAAGAGTGAAGCACCAGTTCCCCCTTTACCCTAAAGTTATCTAATTTAATTTTTCCCCCTTTTCAGGCTTTGTCTCACTACCTCGACCAACAACTTCAAGTGTGTGAAAATTACCAAACATTCGCAATTCCTCATGTGCAAACTCTTATTCATTCTCAATAATTGTGATTTAACCTGCTATGATGTTTAAAAACAATCAAAGTTGTGCTTAGCCCTTAACACATCATGTCAGGGTCTAAGGTAGGATATCAGGAATAAAAACTGTGCTTAAACATAAAAATTCTCAAATATTTTTTCTCTCAAAATAAACAAATATGGGTAATATTATGAATATGGTCAGGTCTAAGTATATGAATATCGTAAAGTCTAAGTAAATCATACCAATCCGCCCCATGACTTTTATTTACTCATGAAATAAATTTATACAGTTTTAAAGCATTTTTTCCATATAGTAGACCCTATCCAAATCAAAATTACGGTCATGAAAATCTCAACTTTTTAAATCAAATTGAACAAATCTATTGTCCAGTGTCTGTAGAATAGGCTTAATTGTTTTGCAGAAAATTGAACCTGATAAAAGAATTTTACCAAGGAGCGTAGAATTTGATGAAGTGTGGTTTCTCTGACAATTCTGACTTCATTAAATCAGCATCATAAACAAGGGCACCGCTCTCCTGCTCTTCATCGCCGAACACCGCCACAGCAAAAACAATCAACAACGCTGAATACAACACTTTACTCATTTTTTCTTCACCGAGCTCTTCTGGTTAGGTGTGAAGTAGGCCTATTGACCATGTTGACTGTAGTGACTTTGGATGCCGGCTTTTCAAAGAATGCCAGAAGTAGGCTACACCGGTCACGTCCATGCCCCAACAAAGGCTAAAAAAAAAGAAAATACAAAAGAAGCACAACTTCTCAACTCAATTCTCAACAGATTTTCATAAAATTTTGCAAACACTATTTTTCGAAAGATTACCAACAGCCCATAAATTTTCGTAAAATTATATAGGCTTTAGAGATTTGACATGTAGACCTAGTACATTGAACTTAGTCCCTCTTTAAACTAATTCTAGAATTTTATTACATGGTGGTCTAACATTTGAAATATTCCCTTTAATTTTGTTAATTTTTTACCGCTTTTGAAACTTTACTAAAAGACTCCTTTACAAAGGAAATCAGTTCAGAATTGATGGGGAAATCAGCGATCCTGGCCCTGGTTGATCAAATGGTGATGCACATAGGCATAGCCCCAACGTCGCTGAAACAGAATTTGAAACTTTTTGGTTTTTGGGGGTCAAGATCATTCTCATTCATCAGTCATGTTGAAAAATATTTATTTGATATTTTCCCAGGTCTTGTGGCGTTGGGAACCCATGTATTAATTGTTAAGTCACTTAGTATCAACTGAACTGTAGCGCTGTAAAGTCTGTAAAAAAAATTCGCACTATAGTCATTTTGCCTTGCAAGACGTTTCCCTGTCGACGTTTCGTCACTCGTTGTTAACGACTGGCGACATGAGGAAAATGCCAACGGCAGATTCTGACGATTGAAGACGATTAAAACCTGTGGAGCAGTCCTCTCATTGCTTTTCACTGACAGCAAATTTACGCTAGAGACGGAATTTCTGTCTAAGACTATCGTATAATGTGGTCGTAAACCCATAACGTAGGTAAATGCCCTATTCAAATAAACCGGAAAAAAATGACTATACCCGCCGTCAGATTAACTTGTATCGCATGTTTTTCGCCGATTTCTCAGTCAATTTTCAACCGATTTTGATGAAATTTTGCAAGGACTATTTACGTGTCACGCGGCGACTAATGTAAAATTTTCATGAAAAAATATTATGTAGTTCAAAAGTTGGACCATTTGACATGTAGTAAATTAGAAATTACGACGTCCCTCTATAAACCCATTAAACTGGTTAAATTAAAGTTTGTTTTTAGCCCTGAATTGTATTACATGCCAGATGGTCTAACTTTTTAGGTATACAATATTTTCCGATGAAAATTGAACGGTAGTCGCCGAGTGACTCGCAAATAGTCCATACAAAATTTTATGAAAATCTGTTGAGAATTAACGGAGAAATCAGCGAAAAACATGCGATACAAGTTAATCTGACGGCGGGTATAAGACTTTATGATATTTCAAAAAGAAAAAAAACAGGCTTGACCACTTCAGTCTTCATGGTTTAAACAAAATATACATTTTATAAACGTTTCATTTTAACGAAAACGTCTATATATATATATATAGACTATATATTGGTTTAAATAGATGAATAACCATGAATAACCATGAATAACACGTAATAACTGTTAATAGCATTTATAAAATTTTTTAAAGACAAGAATAACATTTTCATTGATGAGTGCGATCGTTATGCTGCTTGAATCATAATAATATAGGCTTTATTAATCATGTTAATCGGCTAGATGGGTTGTTGAAGTCGATGTTATTTCGGCAACGTTGCAGTAATGGTAATGGCTACTATTGTTTACATGTTTCCATAACGCCTCACCAGGTGTCGCCGTCTACAAAGATAATTATCGATTAGTCACTTGCTGACTTGGTGTCGCATACACCTCTCCGACGCCTGTCAAGCACCCAATAACTCATAATTATTTTGTGTGTTTGATAGGTTATATAATTGACTGGAAGAATGAAAGAAACTTCAAAAGCAACAAAGAGTCTTTTCCGATGTTATCTTTGAAAGACAACATCGTTAATGTTATTTTTATTTTAACACTAACAAAAATAGTATCATCATAGCAATCATTATTATAAACAGTTATATCAATATAAACAGTTATATAAATCATCAGAAATGCATAATATAGAATTCTATCTAATGCATATTTGCAATCAACTAAACAGTGTTATAAGAATAGGCCTTTTGTTACTTCACAAGTATTATAAATGATGATGTAGGATCCTGACATCGCTCAATTAATGTGGCGTTTATCCCCAGATTCCTGGACGCGGGCGGACGGGGATGACCGCCTCGTTTTCATACCGTGGTGACGTGCGCACACAGAGCAGTGTGTGCGGCCTTGGTATTATTCCCGCACTTCAAGCGAAATACTCAGCGACTGCGGACGTGCAACTAGTTCCACTGCACATCGAACGAAACATGTAATCATGTCTTTTTGCGAACAAATCGCAGAATCATTATTTTAAAACCTGTGGTAGGGCACGCGCCTGAATCAGGTACATCATAGCGTTACCGCATAATGCAACGCAAGGCTATCACACGGTGAGACGCCAGCTGTGATCGCTCATAATAAAGGCCAACTAGGCCCGAGCACGATCATTCAGTTTTTTACTCCTCGCGCTAATGGGGATTTGAGTACTTGCATTTGAATCGACGCTACGATACGCACAATCGACCCTACAAACGAACTGAAAATGCGAACACTTGTTCGATACAGTACTCGAGTACTGCCCCCTAACGACCAGCGAATGCAATAAATCGCTTTATATTTAGCATGTGTTGGACGAAACATCCACACACGTGCTCGATTCGTGCGGCTGGCACTCGCGGTTTACTATAGCGCCAAACGATAAAGACTGCGAGACCAGCCACACGCATCGCACTATTACATTTTTCATTGTATTGTATTTTGTATTGCATGTAATTTACGTAAGTCATTTTTGCACGAGCAATTTACGTAAAAGTTTCAGTATATTTTAATTACAGAATACTAGGCTACTACAGGCCTGGCAGAATTGTGTACAGATATATAAATGTAAAGACATTTTCTTTTAGCAAGCTCATTGCTAAAGCATTAATAGCAATTCTGTTCATTAAATGAATGGGTTGATAGCAGCTTGCAGCACATGAATCATATATAAAGGACAGTTGGTGTTAAGAGGATAGGACAATTCACGTATAATGCTGCGCTTTCAACCGCCCACAATGTAACCACACTCGCTATATATTTTTTTTAAGAAAACTATGCTTAGTATAAGAGGTTACATAATTTACAACCCCGCTACTTGCACGAAGCAGTCTCCTACACGTCAGTTTGGTCCTACGTTGTCACTCAGCCGGGGGTAATGTAGGATCCTGACATCGCTCAATTAATGTGGCGTTTATCCCCAGATTCCTGGACGCGGGCGGACGGGGATGACCGCCTCGTTTTCATACCGTGGTGACGTGCGCACACAGAGCAGTGTGTGCGGCCTTGGTATTATTCCCGCACTTCAAGCGTAATACTCAGCGACTGCGGACGTGCCGTAGCTCGCTCTCGCTAAGTCCATAGAGACGTGCCGTGCGCGGATGGTTGTGCTTTGCTGTTATCGCATGTTAATCAAATAAACATGACAAGAGAGAAGAGAGTTTCCTGGTTTGTTTGAAACCGTCGACCAGACGGATGAGGAGGATGTTTGAGTTTTGATGGTGAGATTGGGCGGAGTCCCTCGCCGGCCGTTGTGACCCCATAACGGAACTCCCGGCATAGGCCCATCACGCCATAATGACATCAAGTGTTAGATTTTATCAAATGACATCAAATACATATATAAAAATACTTCTATGTTATTGTCATTCAGTTTAGCACTTTTATTATGACAATAGTAAAAGAATTAACAGTAATAAAATAATTAATTCGTATTGTGATAGGCCCTATCCTAACGGTATATACACATACTTCACAAGTAGACTATGGTGCCTATCAATTGTTCACAACCATTGTTATCAATTATTGTCAAATGTTAATTGTCTTTTTATTGTTTGCTTATGATTTAGGTACAGTGGTAGTACGAGCATTTATTTTCCTTTTTTGTTGTTCAGTTTTTTTGCTACCATTAGGGGGCACAACCACACCCAGGAGTCCATCACTTGATAAGATCGTGTTCTGTGCTACACAACGACGGAATAGTATGTTTTAGGAATCTGTTAATGTTTTTTTTTCAGGTGATTTGTTGTCCCACACAAACGGTTGTAGTTCGAATTTTTCGTACCCCTTTGCTAATTGATAATTGCCCATGCCTATCAGTACGCGTTTCAGATCATCTTGCTGGCTTACCACTTCTGCCACATTTAACACATTTTGCTGTCCGATGTCTAAGGTGACAGGGTCGCTGGCACATGCCTTTAGGGCTGAAAATCTGCTGTATTATCCTTTGTCTGTCAGCCATGGAGCAACCGACTGTGTCCCACAAATGTCTCTGGATGTTTTCTTTCAGATGCCTAGTGCATGTTAGTCTTTTTACATTGGGGAATGCCTCGTCTATAGCTTTTGACTGGGCCTTATCATCATCACTGCCGAATACTGGGGAACTTGGTGCATCTAATAATTGTCCGTGTAAATATTGAAAAAATGGAAGTAGGGAGGCAAAGTCTGAGTTGCCATGGAGAAACATAGGACTTATAAAAGTCGCACAAAACATAACAAGATGGTATGGGCCCTCAGTCTCACCAGTACTTATCATAAATATATACATTTTATGACAAGCCGCAAACAAGATGGTATGAGCCTCAGAGGTTAATTTTATTATCTAGAATTACTGAGATCAATCGTGTACATCATATTCGTTTTATAATATTTTATAATTTGATAAAAAAAACCCCTCATATTCTTGTTATAATTTATGCTCAAATACTTTTTTTTCTGAAAGGGTGCCGTTGTGTGTCTTGCAATATCACTTGCTAGCGACGTGAGTGTTGTTATGGGTGAAGGATCACCGCTACAGCATGATTACCATGTGACGTTCGTATCAGTGCAAATTAACAACATGCCTACCTGTTTCCAAATGAATACCTTTGCAAGTTTGTGTGTTATCATAATATAATTTATATCACTATTTTTAGTAATTAATAAGTTTTCTGGTGATATTTATTACATGCCCAAACGACCAAACTTGAAAAAGTTAGGAATTTGCATTAGGATATGGCTATCACACCTGACAACATTGACTTCCCCGATAATTAGTGGTATAATGCACCTTGTAAAGCCAAGGGTGTTAACTGCACCGCATATAAATATATATATACATTAAAAAGCAGATTTAAACATGGTTTTAACTTAATAACATAAAAGTATTCAAGATACATTTTTCAGCCACTATAATCATGATAATCTGATATGCGTCCCAAACCTATGACTAGAATATTAAAGTTGTTATACGTTTAAAACCCTTTTTATTTAAGTCATTTTTTTAGCTCTCACTAAATTACAACATAGGCAAATACTAGATGAACAAGTGATTCCAATGGTATATCGGCTTTGGAGCTACCTTAAAAATTGACAAAGTCATAATTGTCCAACGATTGGTCCCTTTTGCTGATTATTAAAAATGTTTTTTTTCTCCAGACATTGAAATAAGATTTAATTGATACTATCTTTTACATATTTCGCAGGCATATGGAGGCATATGGCCGATTGAGCTATACGGTAGTCACAATATATCACTTTAATTGGGTCATTTTTCACAATACAAAATTAATAACGGAATAACCACGTATGTACAAAATAGATTGAAATAAATCGTAAATGATAATCCTCAATTGATTTACTTCTAAAATAGTTAGTTACATCATTAAGTAACGAAGACCGGACATATAATCAACAGGTTTTTTTGTTCAATTTTTACAGATCTATATTATTATTAGACAGTCGACAGTTAATGATAAATCAATAAAGTAAACATCTTATTTTAGCATTAATTACCGATGATAAATTTTCATCCGAAAAGACATTCTGGAAAACTCTGGAAAATTATATATAAAAGTTTGCATTTTTTATCTTATGTAGGTCTATATCTTTTTGGTAAAAAAACTAAAGGAAGTAATACTAAATGCACATAAACCAAAAAAAGATCAAAACAACATAATTATCGCAAATAGCACCAACACCCCTATCAAATTGGGGGTGTTGATAAGATCATAAGCGTCTGATCACACAGTAGCTGCCATCACTCAGTTGTCAAGCGGTTTCTTGTTGGGACAATATTTGAGGGGGGCACTTTGATGACGTAACACTTATTTTATCTCGTTAAACATGTGAACTGTAAGCTGTGAACCGACGCTAAGCCCATCAACCCAACATTTAAAAATATAGTTCAACATAAGAATTGTCGGGTTTCTTTAGACTATTCAGCAGTGAAAGGGTTGCAGCTCGGAGCCACCTGGTGACTAGATGTTCAGGTAGGTGCACGTGGGTGATACCAAGTGTGGGAAATATAAACTGCGGGCGATGTTGTGTTAAAGCCCGGCAATGCAAAATAATTTTGAAAACGTTACACCCTAATTACAAGTTATTATTACGACCTAAGCTATATACTACTATCATAAATATAAATGTATGTTATATCACCTACGTATACGACCATTTCCATACAGTATTGCCAGTTATTTCGTGTTATTTCGCGTTATTCGTGGTTATTCATAGTTACTCATGTAATTAAACCTACCGCTATAACAGCCATGCACTGCACGACAAAACACCTTAATGGTCTCCGCATTAAAATATATCAGCCCACTAGGAAAAGTGACCACGCTGTTTTACAGTTCACCTGTTGCTTCAGAGGAGTGGCAAAACCCTCAAACACCCTCTTACTAAAAAAGTGCTACAATAAGGCAGACTACGTATCAATGCGAGAGAAAGTGAAAAAAGACCTAAACAAAGGTACTTCATCAGCCTCAACTGTGGAAGAAAAATGGAATAGACTAAAAGGAGCGATACAAACTGCAGAAGCAAAATACACACCAGTCAGGCCACATAACCCCTTGGCTGACAACTCCAAAAGATCGACACCACCAGAAAACAAGACTGTTAAACTCATACAGAAAAAACATGGACTATGGACCAGATACATGGGAACAAGAGACAAGAAATACCACCAAGAATTTCGCAAAATAAGAAACAAAGTCAAGTCACTTACTAGACAAGCCAAACGAGAGTATGAGAAATCCATTGCTATACAGGCCAAATCAAATCCTAAGAAATTCTGGAATC
Organism: Flabesymbios commensalis; assembly: GCA_964017125.1. Lineage (NCBI taxonomy): Eukaryota > Metazoa > Annelida > Polychaeta > Terebellida > Flabelligeridae > Flabesymbios > Flabesymbios commensalis. Next base: position 4,379,305 of record OZ024915.1, read on the forward strand.
ATGCTCGATCGAAGTCAAGACAGGTATAAGTGACCTAGACTATAAAGATGAGTCAGGGCAGTTGTGCACAACAAAATCAGAGAAAGAAAAAGCACACGAACTGGGAGTTTTTCCGCAGTGTATATACAAAAGAACTAACTGGAGAGATCCCAAAATTGGACAACCGACTAACCACCGGAGTTTTGAAAATTGTGGACAAACGACAGAGTAGGCCTACAAAAAATTCTCGGAAAACTGAAGACAAACAAATCCCCAGGAGTAGACGGTCTACACCCGCGAGTCTTAAATGAACTGAATGACAAAACCACAGAAACACTGACAGACGTCATGAGAACATCGCTACAAACATCTGTGTTACCTGAAGATTGGAAACGGGCTAATGTCACGCCAATTTTCAAAAAAGGGGATAAAAAATTAACAAATAACTATAGGCCAGTGAGCCTCACATTAATCCCTTGCAAATGTATGGAAAAAATCATCAGAGATAAAATTGTGACACATGAAATCAAACAACCTATTCTCAGACAAGCAATTTGGCTTCATATGAGGAAGGTCTACAGTTTTACAGCTCCTAGCTTTTGATACAGTGCCCCACAGAAGACTGGTCGGCAAACCGGCTAGCTATGGTATCAGAGGAGAGGTAGAATCATTCTTAAACGATAGGCGGCGAAGAGTGGTAGTAAATAGCAAATCCAGCGAGTGGACGGATGTAACTAGTGGGATACCCCAAGGAAGTGTACTCGGCCAAATTCTTTTTGTCATCTATATAAACGATATGCCCGATGATCTGTCATCTGAGATTTTTTTATTTGCGGACGACACTAAGATTTTCAAGGAGATTAAACAAAAACGAGACTGCGATTTACTACAAAACGACCTAATTTTTATGCAATTGTGGACAGATATATGGCTCCTCCGTTTCCATCCCCAGAAATGTCATGCCATGACTATGGAAAACCAGCCTGGCGGAATACAGTTTACCAGATAGCAAGGGGGGGGGGGAGGATTGCTCTGAATCAAGTTAACAGTGGGGTCATAATAGAATCAAACCTCACATTCCGAGAGCACATGACAGAAAAGGTTAACAAAATAATAGAGTGATGGGGGTGAAGGAGAACTTACACCTACCTTGACGAGAACACATTTTTCTGGAATATGCAAACCAAGTCTGGGCACCACTTTTAGTTAAGGACATTAAAATAATAGAGAATATACAGCGAAGAGCAACAAAGTGTATCCCAGGACTGGTTGGAATGGAATATCCAGAAAGACTAAGGAGTCAGAAGTTACCAACACTAGCTTACAGAAGACTAAGAGGTGACATGATTGAAACCTTCAAAATACTCCAAGGAAAATATGACCCCCAACTGCCGCCTCTACTGGAAGCGCAAGACAAGTCAGACATTCACAATACTAGAGGGCATAACCTTAAACTTTTTCAGAAATGTTCTAGAACAAATCTGAGGAAATTTAGTTTCACACAAAGAATAGTCGGCTTGTGGAATCGCCTACCGTATGAGGTAGTAAACGCCCCATTCATACATGCTTTTGAAAGGCGACTAGACAAAGCCTGGCACAATATGCCATTAAAATTCTTACACAAGGAAGACCCAATGAACTGGAAACCACTCGTCGAAAAGAAAGAGTCATTTAATTTAGAGCTGAGTTAAGAGACGGAAGCCTGCGCTCAGAAGAGGAACCTGTAAGTAACTGTAAATAATAACGCAAAATAACCTATAATAACCATTGCCAGATGGTATGTAGGCCTATAGGCCTACACTAACAGATGACGTATACACCACAAAATACCTTGGACTTACCATCACTTCAGATCTGAAATGAAATAGTAATATTCAGAAGCAATGAGATCTTCTTTTAATTTGGCAAATATGTTGAGCTATGTCAGCCAATGACATGATTAACTTTTGGGAGCAAACAATTTCAAAATGGCCGTTTAGTGGCCATTCTGAATTTTAATAATTTTATAATATTTACGTGACTGAAAAAAATGCAAAATAGCTGGACCATGAATATAAAACAAAATGTAATTTCTCACACAAGGATAACCCATGACACTTTTCACACTAATAAAATCCAAAATGGCCTCCAGTCGGCCATCTTAATTTTTTTCTCATTATCTCAGAAATCTTGCATGATAGCTGATCTATGAACTGCTTCCTCATACTTCACATAACCAACAGATACCACCAGGGGATTTTTGGTGGCATTTTGATTCATATATTATCAACTCTTTAATTACTATAGGGCCACAAACAAAGAAATAATTGTTAGCGTTTTTCAAGAAAAAATTTCCAGCAGATCTTCTTTTTATTTGGCAAATATGCCCAGCAATGTCAGTCAATGACCTAATTACTTTTCGGGAGCAAACAATTTTTAAATGGCGACTAGCGGCCATTTTGAACTTGAGCAATTTTGTCATATTTACGCAACTCAAAATCAAAGCTAAGTAGCTGGACCATACATATAGATCAAAATGTAAGGACTCACACAAGGATGACACATGATAAATTTTGCAGAAATAACATTGAAAATGGCCGACTGACGGTCATTTTAAAAAAAATTATAATTATCTCGGAAATGTTGCATAATAGCTAAAGCGATAATATAAAATAAACCGTGAGAAAGTTTCTGATCTATATCATATTTGAAATGGCCGACTGGCGATAACGGCCGAAGGGCTGCTTTCGTGTTCGTTTCTGAACAACTCTTTCTAGTTCGTATTGAAATAGTATAATATAATTTTATATTTTGTTATTGCAATAAATATTTTGTGTAACATTATCATTGTTTCTGCATATCTTGCTTATTGAAGAATGCACTATTATAGGCCTATAATAAAAAAATATTTTTAAATATTATTTTAATAATATAGATATTCTATGCATAATTGTATTATCGTTGTATTATGTATGATTTTTTGATGTTTTTTGTTGTCTTTAGTAAAATAAATATATTTTCACAGTCAATAAACTGTAATGTAATGCATTCTAACATTGTCGCGAACCTTCCTGTGACAGTTGTGGCGAACCTTCCAATTTTGTGGCGAACCTTCCTGTGGCGAACCTTCCCTGTGGCGAACCTTCCTGTATTCGAACAAGGTACTGATTCCTATATCCCCCAGTGCACGCTTATTCCACGCTCAATTTTAGCATGTAATGCTTTACCCCCAGTAGTAGTTGACTGTACCACTCTGAACTCATTCAGATACGGAAACGCGTCGCGCCCGGTTCATAATTTGCTGGGTGACCGCCTGGGACTGCTGCAGGTGCTGTATGCACTAGGACATGTCGCATGCAGCGATGGCGTGTCGTGGGACTCAGAGAACCACGTAAATCAGATGGCTCATCTGACTGAACTAGAGTTGGACGTAAAAGAACCTCAATGGATGTAGGCATAGTTTCCAACCGGCGAGACCCCAGAAAATCCACAATGTAGTGCGATAGCCGTTAGTCTTCCAAACTATAGGAAGCTGTGCGCAGTATATACAAAACAAAACAAACAGTTAATTACACCACATTTATCTTTAAACATTTATTTTGCGCAACCAATTCTACAATTCTAAACAATTCATATAATGGCACAAATACTACAAATCAATGTTTTATTAAAAAATTCACATAGGTCTATATCAACAGATTGTCACAATATGTTGGACAAGATACATTAACAATAGGCCTACAGAGCAATGGATAAAAGACCACTCCCAGGGAGAAACAATAATAGGTGGCGATTTTTACAATGTGTATGATGTACAAATAGACAAAAAACGTTCAGTAACAAAGAAAATCAAATAGCTCGATTTTTTGAAAAATTTATTTAAAGACCAAAACCTCGTGGATATTTGGCGTAATTAACAGACATCTGAAACAACTCCAATATACATGGAGACAATGGAACCCCCCTGTCTCAAGCAGACTAGATATGTGGCTGATACATAGTTCCCTGGCTGAGTGGGTCACTAAATGCGATATTAGACCTGCAGTAAAGACTGATAATATCTCTGATAATGTCTGTCTCGCTGCGATGCATATTTAAAATTTTCAAAAGAATATTCAACTACCGATATAAAACAGCGAACTTCAACTAATGCCCTAAATAATTATTTTGGCAATGTGCACTTCATAGAAATAAATTAAGTCCAAACTCTTCGAGAACCTGTGAAGGTAGATAGATAGATAGATAGATAGATAGATATTTATTGACGAAGGTAAGTCTATGCAGACTTATGCGTCATTAAAAATGAACATATGTACAAGACTAAATACAACAGGATTAGTTCGGTAAAATATGCATGCTAAGTTAACTTAAACATGTTAAAATCAAACGACATTTTATACTAAAACAAACACAGGTTAAATAAAATATGCATCAGAACTATTTAAAATAACCTACAGTTAAACAGCATTGGCATGATATTTTTAAGTTTCCCGCACCAAAACCAGTGATAAAATAGCTACTGCATATGACAAAAAAAAACCTCTGGAAAGCGTAGAAACCGAGTAATTACATAATGAGTGAGAGTATGTATAAAGAAGAAAATAATAATATTAGTTACATTTAACATGTTAAAAAACAATCTAAAAAATGCATTGACTGACGTCAGCTGGAAACACCAAGATGATTAGAGGAATCACCAGCCGCACCAGTCGCTGGTACCACAGTGGTGATCCCCCGACAGCATGGATGATTTCATGAGTGGATGATTAGAGGAATCACCAGCCGCACCAGTCGCTGGTACCACAGTGGTGATCCCCCGACAGCATGGATGATTTCATGAGTGGATGTAAAGTAACAGTAAATGACTGGTATGACGTCATGATCAACATGAAACTCAACAAGTCTCCAGGTTCAGATGGACTCTTTGTGGAGTTTTGTGAAACCTTTTGGCCAAATATTAAATACACTTTTAACAAAAACCTATTTTAGAACGGTAGAAGTGCCGGTCTTAAACTTGACAAAAACAGAAGGAATGTGGGTAGGCAAATATAGAGATAGCAAAAAAATGTCATCTGGCATGTCTTGGCCATCTAATCCAATAAAAGCACTCGGAATATATTTTGGTAATAACTCTAAGATATGCAAATACTTAAACTGAGAACATAAGATTGGTAAAAAGGCCAGTACCCAGGCAAATGGCATGATTTCGTTTTCGCTCTGTGATATCTGTTTGAGTGTTTGAATGAGTGAAGGCAACATTCCGATAGATTACAATTTTTAGAAACATCCGTTGGCAATGTAATCAGGTTTTGAAAGAGACGAATTACGACAAAATGTGGGTCATTACATTTTTGTCTTTTAGATCCACCCGTTTTTCAATGTCATGTTTTCCAGTTGCCATGCTTGACAGGAAAGTGAAATTGAGACACCGATTTGATTATTTCCTTCTAAAGATTTTTTTATAAATTACTAGCCGTAATCTATGACAAAAAGTTCTTAACTCGTATTAGGATAAGTATGTAAAGTCGCATGCAGCTGTATCACAGCGTCCAAGTCGTTGCTAGTTTAATTACAATGTCATAAAAAAAGTACCGTTTAATGACGCTTTCCCAACGGGTTTCACATTTCTAATCAGAAAGGTTCAACACACCTAAGCTGGGCCAATTGACATGTTTTACATCTTTGTGAGACATCGGGAACATCGCCAAAATTCACAGGTAATATTCATGGGATGTTTGTGGCTGGTGTAGTGACAAAAAGGAAGGGATTTTCCTCGGTGTTAATCCTTTCAAAGAAAAAAAAATCAACATCGGACCCTTATTATAATGAAGAGATGGTTGTTATTAATTGTATGAACATCCAGAAATACACACTTTTCGGGTGCATATATCTTTCAAATGGAGGGTGGAGAAAGATAATATAGATTTACGATGATATAAGCCTAAGTAACACAACTTTAAACTTCGCAATTTTTTAACCCGGGTATGGGCCTTTAAGAAACTTTTAGATATTTAGAAAAGAAGAAAAAGGACATTAAAAGGAAAAATTCGAATTTTAAAGAGCTTAGTAATACCAAAAATCATATATACTGCATCACTTTTATCCATCCCCGACGAGATAATATTAAAAGTAGACTCTATGCTATATAAATTTGTGTGGGGCAATAAAACTGACAAAATTTAAAGAAATACCTTGATCGGTGACTACAATCAGGGAGGTCTAAAAATGCCAGATATTAAATTACTCAGAACAGCCCTTCTAGCAAAATGGGCTTACAGATTATCCAATCACAGCCTTGAAAAATGGTGCATATCACCTAGATATTTTTTAGAATTATATGGAGAAAATTTAGAAGTTTTTAAAGTGAATTTAAAATGTGTGAAACATTTACAACTCTTTTCATCAGAACTGTAATTTTTAAAAAAGAGTTGTAAAATCCTGGTATTTGATTGGAGATGGTAATGCAAAAACGCTTCTAAATTTAGAGATGTTCAGAAACAATTTATCTGGGAAATCATTTTATCACTCTTAACAATAAGCTAATATTTAACAATAAACGATCTGTTACACCATCAAAATATTTTGTCAGAAAGATTTCTGCATTCAAAAATAGCCATCAATTGATAGCAGGATCCCTTAACCGTAGGCTCGGTCCATCAATAGAAAAATCACTAGAAAAAAATGACCCCTACTACATCCATGTCCATTTTTTTAAATGGCTGCGGCAGTTATTTCGTTTTTAATGGATTCATCCCAAAAGTTAATCAAATCATTAGATATACCTAGAGAACAACCATACCAAATTTGAACGCAATCCAACCAACGGTTCATAAATTATCGTGCCCACAAGCTTTTCAGGCGGGCATTTTTTTTAAATGACTGCGGCAGCCATTTTGTTTTTAATGGATTCATCTCAAAAGGTAATCAGATCATCAGAAATACCTAGAGAACAACCATACCAAATTTGAATGCAATCCAACCAACGGTTCATAAGTTATCGTGCCCACAAGTTTTTTAGGCGACCATCTAGTAAAATGGCAGCTTATGGCTTGGTGCCCCCCAAAAAATATATGGGATGAATTGCCCAGGCACATAGGTCATGTCTGTAAAAAATAATCAAAATTCATCAGTTAACCTTTTTGTAAGAACTGAATTTCTGACTGCTCAATACATTTTAAATAATGTGCTGCCCGGTCCATGGAAAAAAATGTTAACAAGTTATTCATCCACACAGACTTTTGTAAACACCACAAATTTCTCACCCAGCAGGCACACCACGTGGAATCCACGTGTTATTGGGGTGGAAATTGGTGGACACGTGTTCTACTAAAAATCCAGGTGTATTCCAAGTAGATGTGTATTATTGGTGTTGATTTACACGTGGATATCAAGTGAAGTTTGAGCCTTATTTTCTTTTTCATGTGTAATACACGTTGCATTTATCATGTGGATTATTGGTGTACATTTTCAGGTGTATTCCACATGAATTGTTTCACGTGGATTAATGATCTCCCCGTTCACGGGGATATCAGATGTATATAAAGTGAAGAATGCCACCTGATTTTGTTTCACTTTTTTCCAGGTGTATTTTTCACATGGATTATTGGTGTACTTATCCACGTGTATATCTGGTGGATATCATGTGATATTTGAGCCTAAATTTTCTTCTGATGTGTATTCCATGTGGGCTTTTTCACGTGGATCACATGGCCGGACCACTTTTCAGTCAAAATGGCTCTCAGAGCACTTATTTCTTCAAAATTTTGCAGGGGGAGCATGCCGCCCTACCCCCCCCCCCCCTCCCCCCCCCCCCCCTAGAACAGGCCTGTATCACAGCCGCACCACTTCTACTTTGCTTCCGCCGGACCTGGATCATTGTTGTACGCCTACATATCCATGCTATAACCATGATAACACTTGATTACACAACTCGCCTGTCAGATAACGACCTCTTTGTGTCACGAGGGCCTAGCGACTACATCATCCAGACCCGCCACATACATACGTGGTGTGTCATTTCTATCTTGTAGTCTACGCACTCATTAACTTAGTAGGCATACGCTTAATAATATGACGCCGTGGCGCAATGGTTACAGTTGTTGACTGAGAAGTCAGTAGTAGAAGGTTCGGTCCCACCAGAGCTGAATTTTTTTTCTTTAATTTTTTATTTGTCATAGACTTTAAACTGTATCAAATACAGAAAAAAAAATTAATGCTTACATACACGTTTCCGTCACACAGAAATTTAGTGATTTTTAGTAAAACGGCAGCCTCACAGTCACAGGTAGTTAAGATCTTAGCTAAGATTAAGCGTAACTCGTTGGAGAATAGTAAATTAGGATCTTACTTAGCTACGACAATCCCCAGTAAACATCCATGTGGGCATCAGTTTGACATATGGACAATGACAATGACGGACAGAAACAAAGTCAGTAAATATAGTAGGAATGTTTTATTCACAAAACACTGTTACAATCGGGATAACCGTTAGACAGCATGAAAGCCCGGGCAGTATTACCTTATGTGTTCTGCCATGTATAAAACCAAGGCAGTATTACCACCCTTGTTTCGTTGATGTATTCTTCAGCTATGTTTGAATAGTTATCCTGTACTTTCATTTCAGTAGCTGCCATCTGCCTAATAACTATTTATTTCCTATCAATTTTAATTCCCCTTGCAGTGTGCATTGCTGCCTCAAATTTCAGCATCAAGGGGAATGAAGAAATTTTGCTTTGATAAAAGGCCCACTAGGTACAATATGTCAAGTACACTGTTATTTTTCAGTTATTTCAAGCTGTAATTGTGTTAGCAATGACAACATAATATGTAAAATAGTACTCCAGAAAGAGTCAAGAAGAACATAACTGTCAGATAACTGATTTGAAATGTATGTATTCTGCACATATTTCAAGTCAGAATTTGCATTAACAATTATAGATTAAAACTACCAGCGAAATATACAGCACTTAAAAAACAACACAATGGAACTTCCCAACACATCTACAACTTAGCAAACTTGTACAAAACAACACAATAGATTTCACATCTGGAATTAAGTGTAAAAACACTATACAGTTATCCTCAAAGTCAAATTACAATGTCACTGCTACGGAATAATATCAGTAGTTTCTGTGACTGTTGAATTGTAGCTTTTGCAATAGTATAGCTATTTTTTGTAACAGGAAAGGTATTTCAGAATTTTTACCTTGTACATATTTGTAGCTTTAGTGTATTGTCTGGTATATTATTAGAAAACAAAAAATCCTCCATGACAAAAAAGCAGTGCAAAACAGCAAAACTTGTGTTAAAAATATTCTACACCTCCAAGAAATGGTTGTACAATCATTGTGACCTGATTGATGACATATAGTGATTCAAATTACAAGATATTCACTAGTAATAGTAGGCCTATGTACGAGTGTATTCATATCGCCATATTAAAATATTACAATCAAATAACAAATGTAATACTCTTGGCACCATGAAAAAATCAAACATTTATTCTTCGCATTTAATTTCAATTGATTTATTTTGACAAATTGGAATACAACTTATCTGTGGAAGAATTTACAAATGCTGCACTATCCCAAGGTCAGGTGCTTGATTAATTATTCAAAAACACAAGTTTGATAATTTGGGAGGTAGACATATGTGATAACATAAAAAAGGTGATGTCATGAAAATAAACAGCTGATGTCATGATTATAGTGACATTGGTATTAAACAGTCTTATTCAAACACTTCATAAAGTGACAGATATGACACTTTAATACCAACGGAATGAAGCCAGCTCGTAGATTGGCTTGAGACAAACATCCAAACTAACAGCACTATCCACGAAACAATATAATATCAAAACAAGTATAATTAAGATTTACTCAGAGCAAAAACGTCGATGTATAGTTTTATCACGATACAAATAGTTACTTTTGTAAGTGATGATTGTAATTGCCTGTATTTTAGTGGTTCACACGACAAAAACATAAATGATTCGATGATATTAGCGCTTAAAAAAACAGTAGATTCGATGATAATATCTTCAATAATTATGTCTTATGCAGTGAATAATGGTTTTGATACAAATGGAATCCATAATGTTTTCAGAATAAAAACTTTTATAACTGGTATAAAGGATAAAGGCTTCAATAGCAAGTGCATGCATCATAATATTATCTAATAGTCATTTCCATTATAACAATTTACCCTAGCATTGAATAACAATGGATTCATAGTCTGCCTTGGAGACGAGCAAGGATTATACGATGATAGAATGTCGGCCTAATGATGGCCTATCACTTGCTGCGTTGGCCCAACATTGACCGTGAAACCCTTGATGATTTCTAATTACATTACATACACTACTTGATGGTAATTATCTCAATGTAAATAAATATGACCTGACTTTATAATATCAGTAATATATGATGGCAATAAATTCAAACAAATAAAACATAGCGTACAGTCTGAAATTACTAAAAGGCTGCAGAGTTCATATTATTTATTCAAATTTGCTAATACCCAGCGTTGGTATAATGTTGGGTCAACGTCTATAACACTGGCCCAACATTTTACTATCGCTGGATCACCTGATATCACAGCATTTAGTTTTTATACAGAAATAGATGACAATGTATTTAATGCTCCTTGTAGTTAAAAGGTCATACTTTCCCACAATGTGAAGGGAAGGTGTGACCCTTTAACTGCAACGGCACATGATGTAAGCCAGTTTGCTATACACCTCACCTGGTGACTCTGTCACAAACTATACCATTTCCGTGATCTATAAAACACCTGATAACATATATTGACCCTAACATGTCACAGAAGTAAAAAAAATTGTTTCCAATTTGTTATGTTCTATGGTAAAATATTTTAAATTTCAATAATATTAACAGACTTGAAATTTCATGTTGGAACAATGGGTAGGCTAATATCTTTAGGTATGTTGGAAATTAAACTTGTAAATTTAGCACTTCAGGGATCAATATAAGCCACTGTGTGACACGCCACCTACTGACTGTGACAATAACTACAACTCGTCATGAGGCAAACTCTCCAGCACAAATTTGGAAAGTGAGTCCAGATCACGACCTCCGTTATGCTCCTGTAGTTTTTCTCCGTTTTGGAAAATAATAAGTGTTGGGTATCCACGAACCTACAAAACAAAAACCAAACATGAGGTATATGCAAACTATAATCAGATACAATTAAGGTATTATTCAGGACCATGAAATGCTGACCGAATGTTGGATAAACAATGCTGGAACAACAGTTCAACCCTCAATGTACTCATCACGTCAGTTTTTAAGCCTTTTTAACAGGGAAAATTGGAAACAGAAATGAACAATAAATTGATATTTCAGCATAAGTTTTGACACAAATTTAAGTAAGTAATTTTCAAGCACTTGAAATTGTGGATTTTGGCAGCGAAACACAAGTTCATGTGTGTACATTTTTAACTTCTACAACATAGCGCTTCAAGGGACTTTTTGCATGCGATAATTGTAACCATTTACCCTCTACATGCTCTAAGCCCTAACGATGCATTAAATCATCATTTTACATCCTTGAAAACAGACTTAATTTTCCTACAACTAAGGTTTTTAGAACGGGAATTTCCATAAAACTGGTTTACAAATACATGGCAATTTTCTCTAATTTTTACACCACATCAAATCATCTTCACCCACTACAAGGCGAGAATTGTGACAGCAATTTGCACCTTGTGGTGGATGAAGATGACAATGTAAAGTCAGGCTTGAAAGGGTTAAAGTGCTGAAATGTTTTTGTAAAAAAATCAAGAGAATGAAGGGTTATTTTCACTTTGAAATCATCATAAATCATCATAAATAATAAGGGTTAACCAGAAGTTTGTCTAATGTTGGTCGACTGTCTACAAGGTTCCTCTGGCCCTACGCATCTTGAAAATAATGACTTTTTCACTTCAAATTTAATGGCTTTTTACTGACAAAAATAAACAAATTAATACTTATGTATACCTTTTTGTCATATTTTAAGCACAAATTAAACGGAAGCATACTGCATGCACCATGCGACAATAATGATAGGTGACATTGAATCAACACTAGCAGAAAACCAGTCGTATTTGTTAGGACAGGCTGGCTGACAATCGTATATAGAGTCCATATAATTTGTGATTTTCTCATTTTTAATGACTTATAATGCAATCAAATTTAATGACTTTTTAATGACTAAGTCCTATTTCTCAATATATTGACTTTTAATGACCCACGGGAACCTTGGTCTATGATGATGTTGGCCCAACATAAACCAACAGTTTGGTTGAATATTGATCCACGTTGGTTTCGCATAAAACAGACATTGACTCAATGTATTTTGTTTGAAGAATTGCAGATAAAATACATACCCCATGATCTTTACAGACGTCCTTATTTTCTGTACAATCCACTTTGGCAATCTTGATATTTTTGTTGCCCTCCATTTTGGTTCCGAGCTCCTCCCATGTTGGAGCGAGACGCTTGCAGTGTCCGCACCTATTACAGATTAAAATGTAGATCATTGTAATAACTGTTTATTTAAATTAACTGAATAACATAGCAGTTATAACATTGAAGGGAAGAGTTGCCAGTTTTAAAATAGTGCGTCCACTTTGTTGCAGAACAAGCAGTTAAAAAATCAACCCTTAAAGAGCTGAATTATTTTTTTAAAATACGTGAAAACCAAAGATTATTTTTCAATTTGAAATCATCATGAAAACCTTAGTTACCTCCACCCGATTCATTTGAATACCTATGTTAATGGTCTACGTCCCTTATAATTTTTATTTAATTCTTTCATGGTGGGGATCATCTTTAGACGTCAGAATCTGACGTCTACAGATGTTATATTCTGACGTCTAAAGACGGTCCCCCCTGAAAGGGTTGAACATTTTCAACAGTAGCATATTTGAAGGGCAACATGGCAATGCAGCTTGTTATATATTTCTAAAAGAAACACTTATATTGAACCAAACTCCCATGAATGATTCATACTCAGTTTGTGAAATACAATGTTGTAAACATTATCCATGGTACATACAGAGAAAAATTGATGGAATTCAAGGCTTTTCAAGGTCTTTCAAGGCCAAACATTTAAATTTTCAAGGTTCTACCATGAACAAGGGAATCATGACCAAAACCATGACAATTTTTGGACAAAAAATATTTTTCCATTTAATTTTCAACTTGATTCTGCCTTGCGAGCAAAATAGTAATAATAGCAGAAATATTTTTTATATATTTGAACAAAGAACAATTCAAGCCCAAAAATCACTTTGCAAGGCTTTTCAAGATATTTTTTTCAAATTCAAGGCTTTTCAAAGCCTTGAAAACTATTTTTTAAATTCAAGGTTATTCAAGGGTTTTCAAGGCCTGTGCGAACCCTGTTATTGTAAACTCACCATGGGGCAAAGAATTTAATAAATGTTGTTCCTGTTGCGATAGTATCAGCAAAGTCACCACTTGTCAGATCCAATACAGCTCCTTTAGGCACTTCCTGGTAGAGAAAAAACACTCGGGAGTAAATAACAATCAAGCATAAGATAATCCAAATCTTGAATCCTACATTATTATTACAGATGGTAAATGTGAGAAGTTGTGTTAACCCAGGTACTGCTGATAGGAAGGGTATTCCCCCTGGTCCAGACCAGGGGGGATACCCTTCCTATCTATGTTTTTTTTGTCATTTAAAGCTGGAATTGCTCACGCAACTTCCAGCTTTAAATGAAGGAAAATATGTATATTTATAAAAAACAAAAACATGGGAATCGACTTATTTGGTAAACTGAGCATTTTTCACAAACAATTTCATGTTTTCAGTGGTTCTTTATTTCCTTGAAGCCGTATATATACAGTTCTGGCAGGGCAAGGGTTGAGCAGTAGACTACAGTTCTAGCAGGACTAGGGTTAAGCCATATATATATATATGGTTCTAGCAGGACTAGGGTTAAGCCATATATTTATACAATTATAGCAGGACCAGGATTAAGCCATATGTACATACCAATTGAAGTTGTAGGTCGCAGTAATGAGATAATTCCAGTGGGTGAAAATTTTAATTATTCAATTTCTCGGTTTGACCTGCTGAATTAATTTATTTATTCAATTTCTCGGTTTGACCTGCTGAATTAATTTATTTAAAGTTTCAACCACTATAAAAAAAGGCATTATAGTAATTTAAAGTAAACACCTTATTCAGGACTGCCACTTGAGGGTGATACAAATTTACTGACCACTGACTATTCCCCATTTTTGACAAAAATTGCAGACTGCATCAACCTCTACCACTAAAAATAGTTACCAGGGGTGGAATTTAACGCTCACCCTTGGCGTCCACAATATAGACAGGACGAGTGCTAATGCACCGGCAAGTCATCCTGCCGGCGATCTCATAAAAATCCCGGGACGAGTGGACATATTTGTCATGTCGCTCTGCTTGTTTGGTTTAGCTAGCCCGGGCCTTCCGAAGATATATCGATCAATCCAATCTCGCCATTAGGCCTAGTCAAGTTGCTTTTTGCCCAGAGCTGTGTATCACCGCTGTATTTTGCAGACTTCAACTTGTCTTGCCTAATTAACGCACATTTTGATTGTTTACAAAAAAGGGGCGGCCATTACAGGAAAAGAAGTTGTGGTCACGTTGTGGTCAAGTATTTGATCAAATAAAATGGCAGACATGGGCACCGCCATTTTGTTCCTAAAAATTAAATGGCTGACATGGGGGTCGCCATTTTGTTCCTAAAAATTAAATGGCTGACATGGGGCCGCCATTTTGTGTTTGCAAATGGTGCCACCCTTATGTCAGTCATTTGTAAATTTTGACAAAATGGCGGCGCCCATATCTACCACTTTGTTAAATCAAACTGAGGTTGTGGTATCACTTCTTGTGGGAATGCATGAATGTAAATGAGCTTTTATAAACGTTTTTCATAGTCTTCACTTCATTGGTGACGAAATTTTTCAATAATTCATAAATTAAGATAATGTTTGACAAAGGTTTCCCCTATAAACCATCTTGATGCAAAGGCATAATTTGTCATATTTGTGAAATTCTCCTGGGACTTCCTCCTGGGACTCCAGTGGACAAAGGGTGTGAAAAGGTAATGGTCATATGGGTCATATTTTCTCTACTAAGATCGGTTGCAGGCCGTCCTCCATCTTGGATCTGACCACTGGGCCTTCAGTATCGCATTGGTGTGTGTACACCTGCAGTGTACAGTGTACACGTGTACTATCAACGGGGGTGATATCTTTGCAGTAGATATAGTATATGGGTGGAAGGTGGAGGCAATGTTTTTCCTGGGGTCTAACACAATTAACCCTATTTTAAGTATTAAAACTCGCTGGTTATGTTAAGCAAAAAACACTATTAATCAACGAAAACGAAATACTTAGATATATTTGTATTTACATACTTGGAGACCACAAAACTCACGACATATCCATCCACAGCTTTGGGGGAAACTATCCATTTACCAAATCCAAAACAATCATGATATCTCTCGGCATTCATTTTTTCCAGAATAAAACTATATTTGTTTGAAAAAACGTACCAAACTACACCGTCCTGATTTGGAAAAGAACTGATCGCCGAGCAAGAACATGTACTTTTTGGATTTATAATGAGGTGTAAATGGATAGTTTCCCCCTTTACCTTCCACCCATATACTATATCTACTGCAGAGAGATCACCCCCCTTGATAGTACACGTGTGCAGGTCTACACACACCAATGCGATACTGAAGGCCCAGTGGATCTGACATATCAACACACCCGAACAGCCAAAGTCACATTAAGTTGTAGCGCATGTTTTTCGCCAATTTCTCGGTCAATTTTCAACTGATTTCCATGAAATTTTGCAAGGACTATTTTCGAGTCACCCTCTACTGTAAAATTTTCATAAAAAAATATCCAATAGTTCAAAAGTTAGACCATTTGTCTGATTTGACATGCAGTAATTTTCTAATTCTAATTATGACGTCCCAATCTGTTGAGAATTGACTAAGAAATCGGCGAGAAACATGCTCGACACGTTAACGTGACTTCGGCCCAGGTATGGACCTGGGTTTTTTATAGCTGTGTTGTACTATAAGTGCAATGTGAAAATTCAGCATTATGTCCTGAACAAGAGTTTCCATGTGTTTGAGGTTGAGCATGATGATGTTCCATTCAAACCAGGCCCTATCAAGCATGACATGACATGACATGACATGACATGACATGACATGACATGACATGACATGACATGACATGACATGACATGACATGACATGACATGACATGACATGACATGACATGACATGACATGATTGATGAAGACCAGAACTGAGATTGTTTTTGCATTTAATAAACCTGATGAAAGGGCAGTCATCTCTTTTTTTGATTAGGCAATCATGATTACTGTGACAATCTGTTACTTATTAGCCAAACCTGCTGGCCAGTAAAATTCGAATTATTAGTCCTTCTGGCCAGTACAGTAAAAATTGAAAATCACTAGCCCTGCTGGCCAGTGAAATTTGAAAGTCACTAGCCCTGCTGGCCAGTAAAATTTGAAAAAACACTAGCCCTGCTGGCCATTAAATGTGCTGAAGGACTAGTCATTTTGTTAGTTTACTAGGCCCGCTGGCCAGTAGCTTATTTTCCTTAAATTCCACCCCTGGTTACTGTAGTGAACTTGGAGCAACTTTTTCAGAATTTCTGTTTCGAGAAAAATTTAAGTTTGACTGAAAATCCACGAAATTCCCAGATTGTTCCTTGATCTTTGATTTTCTTGATTTTTCCCAGGCAGTGGAAGTCCTATTAACACCTGCACATTCTTCTAGTTGGCACTTTTTTACAGATTTTTTATGTTAAAAATTTACCTTTTCCTTCACTTCCTCCTTATCGGGGATCTTTTCTTGAGTGGAAGCGGCCGCACCATCATCTTCACTCATTTCCTGAGCAAAAGTTTTCAAACTTGCCATATCCCGAGCACCGGCAAACTTCTTATGCTGTCAATATCAAATAAAGATGATTAAATAATAGCCCTTACAACGCTAAAACATTTTTGTATAAGCCATTGGTCTTTTCAATTTGAAATCATCATAAATGTCTTAGTTATCTCTTCTGTTTCATTTGAATAACTGTGTTTTGGGTCTATGGCCATTATAAATATTTTAAACTTTTAGCGCAGGGACCGTCTCTGGACATCAGAATCTGTCAAAATAACAATTCGGCAATAAAATAATTTTTAAATGTTTTTATGAAAGAGAGTTTATACATTTTGAAACTTTTCAGAATTCTACATATATGGGCCCAGCAGGACAAGGACTAACATAGCAGCATGTACTTTTAATTTACCCTTGTACTGCTGAATTCTTTTGTTTATATTTTTCATTCATTTAAAGCGGGAATTGCTTATGCAAATTCCAGCTTTAAATGATTAAATATATCTTCTTAACCCCTAGAGCACAGAATTATTCAATTTAAATTTTCAGTCACTTGAAGTTGTGTCTCGCTTCCATGAAACATAACTTCAAGTGATAGAAAATTTCATGTCTAAAATATATCAGTGTTTCAAGATTTAAAGCATATTTTATTTTTACTTTTAACAACTAATTATACAGGTACTAATTATTACTTTTAACAACTGATTATACAGGTGCTAATAAAACACAAAATGTCTACTGTAGTCGACATCAGTGTCCTAAGGGTTAAGAAATAATATAATACCAATAATTTTTTCATTGACATTTTATTGGCTTTTATACTTGTTTGAGACTGCCATGACAAAATAAGGGTTAATATAGCAGCATACAAAGTTTGAAAAATAACCCTAAAGCGCTGAAATATTTTTGTATAAACCATAGAGATCGAAGTTTTTATCAATATGAAATAGGCATAAATGTCTTAGTTAGCTCTTTCCGCTTCATTTAAATAACTATGTTATGAGTCTACGTCTATTAGAAATATCTTACAGCGCGGGAATAGACTTTAGATGTCAGAATCTGACGTCTGTAATTCTGACGACTTAAGTCGATCCCTGCGCTGTAAGGGAATTTCGGCTTACCATCTGTCCATTTCTGAAGGAGAGGAGTGTTGGGTAGCCTCGTACTTCATGTTTTTGGCAAATAGATCCATGTTGAGTGCAGTCAATCTGTAACAAAAGGAACAAGAGTGATATAGGTGTATATAACAAGGATGATATGGTGTGTACACTCAATCTGTGATAGCACTGTAACAGGGATGTAATGTATGCGTGCCGGCTTGAACATGTACACACTCGCAAGGTTTCCTGTCTGGTGCTGTCACGCTGGTAAAGTGATCACCCTGAAAAATTTGATGCAATGAATTTATAGATCCACCTGGGGGTCAGGAACTCTCAAGTAAAAAAAGGTTTGAAAATTATTTATTAGCAACTTGCTAGAAATCTTATCATTGATGTGCTAATCAATTACAAATTTGACTAGCAAATGGGCAGAAATATATAGCATTTTACAAATTTTATATGCAACAGAGCACATTTTTAAATATTAAAATTGCCTGACCAGACTTGATGATTTATGTGATTTATGAGCAAAAATTGTGTGTACCTACCTTGGCAATGTTCATGGCATCATTATTCTCAAATTCTTTGGCGAGCTCCTCCCACGTGGGCGCGAGGCGTTTACAGTGGCCGCACCACGGGGCATAAAACTTGATGAAGAAGTTTCCTTTGGCCACAGTTTTTTCAAAGTTAGCTTCAGTGAGTTCATATAGACCGTTTGTAATCTGTACACCAGCGTCAGCCTCCTAGAGTCAGATAAATATACACATGAAATATCATGACAGCATGAATCATAGTGTTAATTCTTGACGCCAATATATAAAGTGCTTGGATAACTCAAGCCTCAATAATGATCACAATTATTTTTGTCATTTATATTAAAACAGGTAATAAAACATTATATTAACCCAATTGAAAAATTGAATTATTTGGTTAACTGAGCATCTATTACAGTTATTAATTCATTTATTAGCAGGTAACATCACTGTCAAAGGCCCCCGCACTCAAAGGGCTAAAACTCTACAACTATATAGTCATTTTTATTATTCTCTTTTATTATGAGGTTAAATCGCTTGTCTTTGGGGATGAAATGAACGTTTAAACATCACGATCTGCAAATGTTTGGTCCCAAAATCCAAATTAACAAATACCCGTGGGTCACGGTAGCAAGACACAATTTCAAGTGGGCGAAGTAGCGCTACAGAGGTTAAAACCTTCTCAAGTGAGATACTTCGCCCAATAAGATTGTAAAAAACTAATTTTAAATTTTTCTTATTTGATGGTGTGGATAACGTCAATGAGACAGACAGTTTCAATCAGACAACTTGTCATTTAATCCTTACAAAGCTGAATTATTTCTGTATAAACCATGGAGACCAAAGAATTTTTCCAATTTGAAATCATCATAAATGTATAAGTTAGCTCTTTCAGATTCACTTGAATACCTATGTTATGGGTTCACAAATCTTCAAAATATTTTAATTCTTTCAGTGCAGGGACTGTCTTTATTTGTCAGAATGTGACATCACTTTATACGTCAGAATCTGACGTCTACAGACAAAAACAGGCCTGGGTTGACTGGGTATTATAACAAATATAGCAAAAAACAATGTTTGATTGTTTGAAGGTAGAAAATCTGTCTAAAATTATAGCCTTAATACTAAAGAATGAATGGTGTTTTGCATACACAGGCTACATTGGGCCAGGATAACTTGAGCACCACTACGTTTTTAAATACTTCAGTAAACGTTTGCTAATTTCCTTCCACCAATTTACCTCATAAGCTGACTTTTAGTATTTACTTACTGCTTCTTCCTCCTCGTCTTCCTCATCATCATCCTCCTCTTCAGGGTGTAACTTGTCCTTAACAAACTGACTGAGACCCTGAAGGTCACGCTGACCTTTGTAGCGCTCTCCTTCTGTATTATCAGTACTGAAGTACTTCAATCTGCAAACACAAGTACATGTATCTTAATCCTTCTCCTGCTGATCACAATTAGTGTCTTTTTTTTAATGTGTTTTATTAGTCAACCAAATCACTGTTATTGGGAATGAAATGTGTGTCTGAACATCAAGATTTTCAAATATTCATGCAAAAATTTAAACAAATTAACTTAGCAGGATAAGGGTTAATCCTTAACCCTTGCTGAAATTTTTTGTATAACCATGGAGACCAAAGGGTTTCAATTTGATATCATCATAAAGGTCTTAGTTACCCACTTTCCGCTTCATTTGAATACCTATGTTATGGTTCTACAGTTAATATAGATTTATTTTTTCTCACAGTTTGGGGATCAGATTCTGACGTATATAGACGTTCCCGCACTGAAAGGGTTTACCCCTACAGCGTGGGGATCGACACGCTGTAGGCCTAGTTGAGTAAACATATTTCTAATGGCCGTAGACCCATAACATAGGTATTCAAATTAATCAGAAAGAACTAGCTCAGACATTTGTGATGATTTCAAATTTAAAAAAAACTTTGGTCTTCATGCTTTTTACAAAAATAATTCAGCGTTGTAATAGGTAAAATGCTGATTACATCTACAACTGTTTTCAGAATTTGTCATTGAAACAACAGATTTTAATGAGAAATCAGGAACAAAAATTCTAGATTGTTTTGATGCAAATTGTAAACATGTTTGTAAGTATTTTTCTTTCAATGCAAGTTGTGGGTCACGAGGGGTAAAAATATAAATTTAAACCTATCATTTTGCGCTTTAACCCTTTCAAGCCTGAATTTACCATTATCATCTTCATCACTACAAGCCGCGAATTGCTGCGCAATTCTCTACCTGTAGTGGATGATGATGACTTGAAACTGGTGATGAATGAAAAAAAAAACATTGTTATTATTAAACAGTTGGATGAATAAATTCCTTCCAAAACCCCTAGATTTTAGGAAATTAAGTCATTCGTCAGAGATGCAAAATGATGCTTGATGCATCGTGAAACTGAAAGGGTTAAAAGGTTAGCACTTTAACCATTAGATCGCTAATTCAAATCATTTAAATTTTCATCCACTTGAAGTTGTGTCTCGCAGTAAATAAACCACCAAATGACTCACAGAAAATCTATGTGGAGAATCGTAAAAGCTGTGAACTTCGCAATAAAATTAAATGATTTAAATCTGCAGAAATAGACTTCAAATAAAACTTTGAAGATTAGCTATACTCACGTTGGGTATCCAGTCACACCATGCTCTGAGCAAACACCTGTGTGTACGGTACAGTCCACCTGTAGAAAAAAATAAAGACGTGAAATATAGAATAAAAGATATGGATATCCTAGCATATATGGCATGTTGACTCAATGTTGTTTGAGCACCGAGACATTGTCACAGCAGTTGGGCAAATGCTAACACAACATCAGGTCAATAGGTGATGCTTGCAAAATTGCATAGCGGACAAAAATACAACAAGAGCACATTCAACAATAGTCAGCCGAAATGTGATTTGAAGTTGAGAACTGGTTAAGTCTGAAACTTGCTTAAAACCGCATATGGTTCCTGCAGCATAAGTGTTAAATTATATTTATTTTTTTAAATATCTCAAATCTTCAAAATTTAAAAATCAAAATAATTTTCATTGATTTAATCAAATATTGGGGTTCGCAAAAATGGAGTTTTAAATTTCCAGCTTAGTTCCCAAAGGATTAAACTTGTTACCTTGGCGATGACCACTTCTTCTTCGCCGTTGAACTTTGCGCCGAGTTCTTCCCATGTTGGGGCCAGCCGTTTACAATGTCCACACCTAAAACACATAAGGACAATAAGCTCATCATCTGTGTGGCTTTCTGGAATGAAGGTGTTCATTTGTTAACTGCTAATCACGACTATTGTCGTTTTTAATCCACAAACCACTTCAGGTTGTGGATTGCGACAGCAAGACACAACCTCAAGGGGGTAAAAAATTTAAGAAATCAACTTAGCAGGATAAGGGTGACATTCATCATTCGTAAACTTAATCTAATTACTGGTAGCTTCTCACCGCAGATTCACAACTTATGTGAATTATTCACAATATGTGACCGCATCTGGTAAAATGAGTCATACAAATTTTCAGCAGGACCACCAGAACACTGGGTAGCAGTGGTCCGACAGGCAACTAAAATTTTCCAGCACAAAACTGTTTAAAAGAACTAATAATGATTTCTCTGCTCAAAATATTGTTTGAAATTGTTGTTTATTCAGAATCAATTTAGAAAATTCTGACAGGACCATCAGCAATGAAAGAGGACCACTACATTTTGGGGGCTGGTGGTCCGCTGGGCCAGTGCTCCAGAAAGTTAATTTCTAACCCTGGCCGTTTTAAAGCTGGTCCAGCGTCCACGACGCTGCCCGACATTTAAATAGCATTCGCTAATCACCTCGTGTTTGCTTGGTAAAGTGACATAAACCAATTAATATTCAAGTGGATGATTATTGCTGAGAAATATGCTTTCAAAACTATTTTTTGTCAGGTCAAGATATGTACCAACATTGTATTTTATGCACAATTCATATCCTCAATAATTCATAAACTGAAATAAAAAAATTCTTATTTCAATTTTATGATTTTTTTTAGAATTCACATGACATAAATAATTGTAAGTGTATGCAGCCTGGAGGTACGGTGATCCTTATGGCTGGTCACAATTATTGTCAAGGAGAGAAAAGAAGAGTAAATGAACTGATTGTGAAGACATGGTGTGCTCAGTCATGTGTCACCAGGCCTGTATTCAGGGTATTACTGTAGTACACCAGCTAGAAGACATGGTGTGCTCAGTCATGTGTCACCAGGCCTGTATTCAGGGTATTACTGTAGTACACCAGCTAATATTAGTGTGTGTTATTAAAAAACCTATCAATATTCACCATGCCAAAGATGACATTAAAAAATATCTATTTAATGTCAGCCAGCACTGAATTACAGTACTGACTGACACAGAACACCAGAAATATTGAGGTGTTACAGAGAAATTTACAGAGATTTATTTAAAAAAAATGCAGGCTAGCCTGCCAAAAATAGGGTTCTTCTTGATAGACCAGAGCCACTAGAAATGCTAGAGTAAATCTGAAAATATATTATTCTTTGCCAATTTTTTCAACTCCCCAAACTGCTAAAGTTTAATTCTGCCACCAATATAAGGTTTACAGTATAAAGTGGCATATATTCAAGGCCATTAAATTTGACACACTCATCCTGTGCTGGTTCAATTTCGGGCCAGTGCCACAGACATCAATGGGCCAACATTGAACCATCATTGGGTAAACACCTCTGGAAACCACAGTAAAATGGCATGTTTAACATGTGTTGGTTCAACGCTGGCCCAGCATTGCAGACGGCTCAACGCTGACCCAGCATTGCAGACATTGACCGGCATTTAGCCAGCACAGAGTGCATGTGCCATATCTGAAGGAGAAGGCCACAGATTAAAAGCCAATCAGATCAAATAAACCGCATTCAATAATCTCTCACCCTCAGCCATTATCATACAGTTGCTATTAATACACTGCAGTCAGGTGCCAGGGAGAAAGAGCAATGAATAAGCTGGCAACCCATTAAACAAATACCTATTGAATTGACTTACTGCATATACATGATCTTTAAATAACATCAAAAAGAATATCAGCTTTAAAATTTAGAAAAATTATGTTTGTTTCAGGTGCTTCAATAAAAATAAATTATCAAGAAAAAAATACCATACTTTTTATTTTAATAAAAAATTCCTTTATGAAGTAGGTTTTTATTTAGTAAATGAAATCACACTCTCCCTCTATAACTTAGGTACTTTAGATACTGTTATTTTGATGTGTTACTTTGTTGTCATAGTAGCATTGAATAGGCAGGTAATAAATATACCATAATAGACTAGGAGCGTGTCCGTATAGACCACTATGTTTGAATGTTACCGACCAGGCCACTCAAGACAGATTCTCTTATCTACAGTTGTGTGTTTGCGGAAGACAACATTATCAGCTAATAAATCAGCACTTTGTCTGCGGGAGCTATATACAATATAAGGTGTATTGTACAGAAATTCAAAGTTATAAAACCCTTGAAGTACCATTGTCACAGTCATGCAACACTTCATATTTTGAATGAAAATGAATTGAGCTTCCTTTCTGCTGCAGAATTGTTTGCTTGTATCATCATGATTATCCATCCATTTGAAGCTGGAATTGCTGATGCAAATTCCAGCTTTAAATGACAAAAAATAGATCTATTCATGAAAAATGGTCATCTTCAGAACTTAATTCTTTGATTAACTGAGCATCTATCAAGAATTATTTGTGGATTTCAGTGGCATTGTATTTGGTTTGAAACTTGTTTAGAGCCGTATAGATATATACGGTTTCAGCAGCACAAGGGTTAACACTTGACAGTGGTTAACCCTTTACCCTTTCAAGCCTGAATTTACCATTGTCATCTTCATCCACTACAAGCCGCGAATTGCTGAGAATTCTCAACTTGTAGTGGATGAAAATGATTTGACGTGGGTGAGAAATTAAAGAAAATTACCATGTATTGGTAGACCAGTTTCATGGAAAATTTCCTTCTAAAACCCTTAGTTGTAGGGAAATAAATTGTGTTTTCAGGGATGTAAAATGATGCTTCATTGCATCGTGGGGGTTTAAAGGGTTAAAACGCTGATTTTTTTAAAAGTTTTTTTTCCAACTTGAAATCATTATAACTGTCTTAGTTAGCTCTTTTCGATTATTTGAATACCTATCTTATGGGTCTACGGCCAGTAGAAATATTTTTACTCTCACAGTGTGGGGATCGACTTTAGACGTCAGATTCTGACGTCTAAAGTCAATCCCCGCACTGTAAAGGTTTAATATCCTCAATCATCTGATACACATGTCATAATACCAATAGTATCAGTTCCCGGGGGGTTTATCAAATGATTAACATGATTATTCGGGCTACTAGGCTTATTATTATAGAAGTTCCCCCAGCCACTTGAAAACGACTGCAAATTACGTGGATTGGTGAAAGTCCCAATGCATAGCTGAGCTGTGTATAATTCTTTAACCCTTTGAACACTGATGTTGACTATTGTAATCTTAAATGGCCTTATATATACCAAGCTTTTTAAAATTTAATACATCTCAAATCTGCGATAATCATTCACATATCAATTTCGGCTGGTTTTTCACCACCTGAAGTGGTGGATCCATGAGCGAGACACAACTTCAAGTGGCTAAAAATGTTAATTGATGAGCCCAGAGCAATGATACAATGTATTTTACTTGATAACTGGTTAGTCATACACATGTGCTTATTATATCCAGAGAGGATACTGTAGTTTACTCTTACAGTGCGAGATCGACCTTAGACATTAGAATCTGGTGTCAGGTTCTTGATGTCTGAAGTCGATCCCGGCACTGAAAGAGTAAAATATTAATAATGGCAGGCTGTAGACCAACAACATAGGTATTTAAAAAAAGCGGAGGAGCTAACTGGGACATTTATGATGATTTCAAAATAGAAGAAAACCTTTAATCTCCATGGTTTTTACAAATATTCAAGGGTTTTAAGGATTAAAATCAGTACTCGAGGGGTTAAAAAAAATGTAAACATGTGTAAATACGAGTAGCTGCAGAAACCAAAGGGTCAGACAGGCTGTGTCAGTAATCCATATTCTCTCCGCTGTACACCCCCCTCCCTCTTAGGCACCCCCTCCCCCAGCTACACCAGGTGAATGGGTGTCACACAGGTCCATTGATTTTCTCTCTTAGCCCCGACCAGCTCCTTTACACTCAGGTTGTATACAGTTACCAATTGATAAAGTACATGTATCCACACGTCACTGAACACGTTGTCATCAAAAAGCACACAAAACATGTCTGATCAGGAGAAGAACCACAAATGTCAGGGCTTTACAAACCCTATCGCCCGATGCCCGAGACAACTTAAAAATGCCTGAGGGCTACTCGATGTGATTATTACATACTAAGTCCGAAGATAAGGTTATGAAAAAAAATATGACGCTTAACATACTGTATTTCTTAAACATTATCAATGATTATAGTCTGAAAAGTGCAGCTAACAGTAACACTGTATAAAGACATTAATGTACATATTGTTGGGAAGAAAATGGTATATATATTGAGCACCTCATTTTTTCGGACAACCTTGCATTTTTGGCAGCGACCACAGAGCATCACAAGCCAAGTCTAGGGCTATTACACCCACGATTAATTTTGTAAAGCCCAGAATGTAGCACTTATTCTCTGAGAGATAGGAATTTTACATATTTCCCAGACCATCTAGCATTAATATTTTGCTCATTATCCCATAGCGGAAAGCTATGTAATTCTGCCAATTTTTTAAGATTTGATCAGAAAAATATGAATAGGCCAATGAAAGAATGTAATAACGTAAACTGGAGTAATTGAAGATATTGCAATCAACATGTATTGTACCCGGTATTTAAACGGTTAAGATAATTTTCTAATCTTACTACGTGGCACACACATGTGTTTAACATCTAAATCAATATGGTAATCAATATGTTACAGGTGGATGCAAAAATTACAAATTTTGGAATTGATTTAGACAATTAAATCAACATGACACCAGACAAAAAATCAATATGTCGCCTTCTCGCTGGAGAAGACAATAAATACAAAACGGCAATATCTTGCTTGATCTAGCAGCAATGAATTTTGCCTTACAATTTGCAACAAATTAATGTGATACCATCTAAATCACCTCTACAATGCATGGTTCTGGATAACTGAAGAACTCATGATTAAATATATTATACAATTAAATTTATTTGGCATGATAGATTTGAAATGGAATATTTAATAATTAGGTTGTTCGTGTTCCTGTGGTCTATACTCTTCTTAAAAATAATTACTTTAAAGTTTTAAAAAAAATTGTTAAAAAACACAATGAATCATTGTAAACTGATAAAAAAACAAATTAAGACTTACATCTACATTTGTTTTGCTTAGTAACATATTGAAAACAAATTTTATTTTGAAAGCTATCCCTGGAAGCAGACTGCTGGTGTCTGGGCCTTCTGACAAATCACAATTATTATAAATACAAATACAGGCCTTTTTAAAAAAATCAAATACAAATACAGAAGATTCAAATAAAAAAACGCAAATACAAATACATATTTGACCCCATACCTGTAGATAACACAGACTTGAACACGAGAGCAGTAGTATTTGTAGGTTTGACTGGATGACAACTGTACATTGAGTCTATAGAATCACAGATTTTCTCAGGTTCAGGATTTTTTTTCTTAACATAAATGATTAAATTGAATGACTTTTCAATGACTAAATAAATATTGACCCAAATGAAAATACACTGGAAACTTGTATCCAGCAGAAGTGTCTGCTTGTTCAGAACAAGTTGAATTCTAATTCGGACAAGTTGATTGACACTATCTGGTTGATATGCATAAACAAAGAAGGAACTTTTTGGTGGGAGAAACAAGGCAAATTCAGAGATTTTTGCAAAAATGAAAAAAAATTCACCAACATCTATCTCAATATGTTTAATATTGGTGCTGCTTCAATGTTACAAGATACATTTAAGTAACTACATGTAACCAATTTTTTGGGGGGAGAGGAAATAGACAGGTCTACTTCCCCTCCCCCAAAAACTTGGTTAGTTACTTAAATTTATCTTGTAACATTGTATTGTTTGTATTTTTACTGTATTTATTCTAGTGAACATGGTAAACTCACATATTCCAATAAATGACCACTTCGTGATTTGAAAATAAAATTGACTATATGAACATTAAAAAAAAATCTAATAAGATAATGTGTAAAATCTTGAGCTTTTTATTTCCATAACATGGATAAGGGGGCCTAAATATCAAGTGTATTGTATTAACCCTTTCAAGCCTGAATTTACCATTGTCATCTTCATCCACTACAAGCCGCGAATTGCTTTTGCAATTCTCGACTTGTAGTTGATGAAGATGACTTGAAGCGGGTGAAAAATTGCCATGTATTGGTAAACTGGTTTTATGGACATTTAAAAAATTAAGTCTCTTTTCAAGAATGTAAAATGATGCTTTAATGCATTGTGAGGACTTAAAGGGTTACCACAGTTTAATTTGGCAGTGAGTAATATGCACACCCATCTCACCTACACACCCCTCTGCAAAAACCCATCACAGGGTGTGTGTACATCTATCTCAGCTCTACACAATTACAATGATGAATCACACACTGAGCCCCAAAACCTACATAATACACCGCATTTAACCTGACTCTTACAACGCTGGAATATTTCAGTATAAACCATGGAGATCAAAGGGTTTCTTTCAATTTGAAATCATCACAAATGTCATAGAAGACTTAATCAGCTGTTTCTGCTTCATTTGAATACGTACACTACCATGTTATGCTTCTACGGACATTATAAATTGGTAATTATTTCTGTGCGGGGATTGACTTCAGATGCTAGAATCTAATGCCCATAGATGGTGCCCGCATCAAAAGGGTTAATCCTCAGACTGCTGCAATGAATGGGAACCCGTCATTCCGTATCATAGTTACATCTATAAAAAATCATAAGATATGCTTATAAATACAATTTTAAAGCATTTTTTTATTTAGACCCCCCTCTATTTAATATTATATAATCCAGATCAAAAAGAAACATTTTTTCACCATGAATAGTCCCTTAGGCCACAATTAACCCACCAGTAGCGCATGTTTTTCGTTGACTTCTCCATCAATTATAAACTGACTTTCATGAAATTTTGCAAAAATCATACTCTAACGGAATCAGACCTAGGCCTGATAGTAATAATCCTGAAAATCTTGTAAAATATGTATGCAGTATTTCAAAATATTCAATATAATCTGATAATTGCGCTACAAATTTACCAAATTATCGTGGCCCAAGGGCAAGGTAGACTCTATAGCATACATTTTACGACTTTTTTAGTCAAATTTTTGTTTTATTTTCACCATGAATAATCTCTTAGGCCAAAATTAACCCACCAGGCAGTAGACTGGCACATCTAACGACTTATTAGGGGTTTTATCAAGTTAAAACAATTCCCAGTAAACACAAAACATTTGTATGACTTTATGCAATGTTGGACCAATGTCGAAGACGTCGGGCTGACGTTGTATAAATGCTATACAAATGTCTTGGTGTTTGCTGGGCAGGAGGACTTTCTCTCAAACATTGTACATTTATTCAATGTTGGTTCAATGTTGGGCCACATCGCAGACTTTGGACTAGCATTAAAACAGCATTGGATCAATGTCTCGTTTAAGTACTTGTAATCAGCTCAGTGGCTATATTAATGCCGTCAATCTGAAATCAATAGGCTACTGTTGGCCTACACTTGACCGTCCCAGTCATGCGCATTTTGCAGTTGAATGATTCTTTAAGTTTAACTTGACAAGACCCCTTACTCCTTAGTCAAATTGGACAAATCGATTGTCCAGTGTCTGTTGATAATTATTTTACCGGAAATTGAACCTGACTGAAGAATCTTACCAAGGAGCATAGAATTTGATGAAGTGTGGTTTCTCAGACAATTCTGACTTCATTAAATCGGCGTCATAAACAAGAGCTCCACTCTCCTCCTCTTCATCGCCGTACACCGCCACGGCACAAACAACCAACAACGCCAAACACAACACTTTGTTCATCTTGTTCTTCTCTGAGCTCTACTGCCTGACTGTGATTGTGAAGTATTGACTGCAGTTGGTGATTGCAGACGCCGGCTTCAACAGGAATGCCACGAGTACACCTGTCACGCTGGTCTGTACAACATAATCACATACACTTAGTGCGTACACACTTGCTGTATAGTGAGCAGCGCATGTACACAGTACTCTGCATAGAGGGGGTGCACAAAACGCACGAAACTCACAGTTCGGCAACTAGAGCATTCTCAATGTAAATAGAAGTGAAATTATCGTTGTTTTGTAATAATAAATTTCTTGCATGTTATTTAATTAAAACAAACAAATTAAATGTACCTGATTGTGTAAAATGTTTATAATTTATTTCAAAGATTGAGGTACTCTAAAACACGAAAGGAAAAGCAATTTGTACAAGTAGCCTAGGGGAGACCGGGGCGCCATCGACACTTATTTTTCATTTTGGATTTGCTTCAAATATTTTTGTAGCACATTAACGTATTATCGACCAATAGTTAACACTGGACTAAACTAATGTCTGACTATAATATAATACATGCATTCATGCAGGATGTTACTTAAAAATCAATTTTAAAAAAATCGAGCAAATGTCCATGGTGCCCCGAGCTCGGGACTGAGGATAGATTTGAAATTGAATCTTTAATACTTTGACATTATACTCCAGCAGCACCTCCTATGTGGAGTATCAGGCTGGAGGGGGGAAAGGGCTGGTAGACTTAGTCAACCAGCTGACTCTTGAACGCTGCCACAGTTTTTGATTCTATGGCAGCTGCCGGAAGAGAATTCCAATCAGGGATAGTTCGATGCCAAAAAGAATTTTGTCCCAGTGTGGTGTTAGCTCTAAGATGTTTATAGGCCTGATTGTGCCCACCACGTGTTCTTCTGTCCGCTGGGATTAAACGGTCATTGATAGGAATTTCGACTAGCTCATTTAAAATTTTGAACATGCTTACAAGTCTAGAATTTTTACGTCTTGTTTTCAAGTCAGTCCAATACTTAGGAAGTTAGGTTACTGATGTTCCTATGGGTCTAGGCCTAGGCCCCTACTCTTCGCAAAAATTATTAATTAAGTTGAAGTTTAAAAAAAATGTTAAAAAATGCAATGACTCGTTTGTTCGGAACAATTCAGTGAATGACAATTCGGACAAGTTGATTGACACTATCTAGGGCCTAGCTGATTTGCACAAACAGAGAATGTAGTAAGTTTATAATTATGATGCTCTTCCTTAAACCCGATGACTTCATTCACCTCTAGTCTCTAAATTCCACTACATATCAAATTATCTAACTTTTGAAATACGGAAGCAAACTTCACGAAATTTTCAGGGTCGAAATACTTGAAAAGTTTAAAGTTTTGTAACTTTGCGAACCTCTCCCCACAATAAGACAACCAGTAGGGCCTAGAGCCGATTCATAACCTTTATTTCATGACCATATCCAATCAGTTGTTGTCAGGGCCCAGCAGGCAATTTTTCGCATATGCAGAGGTGGGCAAGTGGTCGCCACATCGCCACATGTGGCGACAGAAGCAAAATATCTGTAAAGTAAATATTAAAAAATGACCATTCAAAGCACCTAAAAGTAGCTATTTGTGGCGACAGGACTCATTTCGCCTGCCCACCCCTGATATGACGTCGTTTCAACGTGGATACGAGGTTGAAATCACGTTGCGACGTCGGCTAACCTCAATACAACGTCGCAACGACGTCGTATTTCCGACGTCGTTTTAACAAGAAAAACAACATCATTACAACGTCGTGTCGACGTCATGCTTGAAACGATGTTGAAATCAGGTTGAAATTGCGTTGCAATTGCGTTGAAATCACGTTGAAATTATGACGTTGAAACAAATTTCATATGAAACCTTTTTTCAACGTCGTTTCAACGTCAGTTTGCTATTTTTCAACGTTGAAACAACGTCGTTGTACCTCTGGGGGTGGCGTCTTCACAATGCTGTGCTTAACATTCATACGTGCAGTGCCACATACATAACAGTGTCTTTCCTCCGTGAACTTTCACCTAGCTGTCTTGAGCCCGAGTGCCGTGTTCAGGGACGTCGGGCCACTCCGAGCCGGTGGCTCTGAACATGGCCAATTATCGGTGAGCGTCTGAACAACAAATAACGATTCCAGCCTATCGAGCTGCACCACCAGCGGACAAAGAACCAATGCTGGTTCAAGCTCTGTTCAAGCTCATTTGATGTTGATATGACATCAAATTGATGTCAATATTTGACGTAAAAAAACTTGTCAAAAATAAGAGACAAATTGACGTCAAAAACATTGACGTTAATTTGACATTCAGACATTGATGTCACAAAAACAAATATTTTTGTAGCACATTAACGTATTATCGACCAATAGTTAACACTGGACTAAACTAATGTCTGACTATAATATAATACATGCATTCATGCAGGATGTTACTTAAAAATCAATTTTAAAAAAATCGAGCAAATGTCCATGGTGCCCCGAGCTCGGGACTGAGGATAGATTTGAAATTGAATCTTTAATACTTTGACATTATACTCCAGCAGCACCTCCTATGTGGAGTATCAGGCTGGAGGGGGGAAAGGGCTGGTAGACTTAGTCAACCAGCTGACTCTTGAACGCTGCCACAGTTTTTGATTCTATGGCAGCTGCCGGAAGAGAATTCCAATCAGGGATAGTTCGATGCCAAAAAGAATTTTGTCCCAGTGTGGTGTTAGCTCTAAGATGTTTATAGGCCTGATTGTGCCCACCACGTGTTCTTCTGTCCGCTGGGATTAAACGGTCATTGATAGGAATTTCGACTAGCTCATTTAAAATTTTGAACATGCTTACAAGTCTAGAATTTTTACGTCTTGTTTTCAAGTCAGTCCAATACTTAGGAAGTTAGGTTACTGATGTTCCTATGGGTCTAGGCCTAGGCCCCTACTCTTCGCAAAAATTATTAATTAAGTTGAAGTTTAAAAAAAATGTTAAAAAATGCAATGACTCGTTTGTTCGGAACAATTCAGTGAATGACAATTCGGACAAGTTGATTGACACTATCTAGGGCCTAGCTGATTTGCACAAACAGAGAATGTAGTAAGTTTATAATTATGATGCTCTTCCTTAAACCCGATGACTTCATTCACCTCTAGTCTCTAAATTCCACTACATATCAAATTATCTAACTTTTGAAATACGGAAGCAAACTTCACGAAATTTTCAGGGTCGAAATACTTGAAAAGTTTAAAGTTTTGTAACTTTGCGAACCTCTCCCCACAATAAGACAACCAGTAGGGCCTAGAGCCGATTCATAACCTTTATTTCATGACCATATCCAATCAGTTGTTGTCAGGGCCCAGCAGGCAATTTTTCGCATATGCAGAGGTGGGCAAGTGGTCGCCACATCGCCACATGTGGCGACAGAAGCAAAATATCTGTAAAGTAAATATTAAAAAATGACCATTCAAAGCACCTAAAAGTAGCTATTTGTGGCGACAGGACTCATTTCGCCTGCCCACCCCTGATATGACGTCGTTTCAACGTGGATACGAGGTTGAAATCACGTTGCGACGTCGGCTAACCTCAATACAACGTCGCAACGACGTCGTATTTCCGACGTCATTTTAACAAGAAAAACAACATCATTACAACGTCGTATCGACGTCATGCTTGAAACGATGTTGAAATCAGGTTGAAATTGCGTTGCAATTGCGTTGAAATCACGTTGAAATTATGACGTTGAAACAAATTTCATATGAAACCTTTTTTCAACGTCGTTTCAACGTCAGTTTGCTATTTTTCAACGTTGAAACAACGTCGTTGTACCTCTGGGGGTGGCGTCTTCACAATGCTGTGCTTAACATTCATACGTGCAGTGCCACATACATAACAGTGTCTTTCCTCCGTGAACTTTCACCTAGCTGTCTTGAGCCCGAGTGCCGTGTTCAGGGACGTCGGGCCACTCCGAGCCGGTGGCTCTGAACATGGCCAATTATCGGTGAGCGTCTGAACAACAAATAACGATTCCAGCCTATCGAGCTGCACCACCAGCGGACAAAGAACCAATGCTGGTTCAAGCTCTGTTCAAGCTCATTTGATGTTGATATGACATCAAATTGATGTCAATATTTGACGTAAAAAAACTTGTCAAAAATAAGAGACAAATTGACGTCAAAAACATTGACGTTAATTTGACATTCAGACATTGATGTCACAAAAACTCTGAAAAAAAACAGATTAACCAATGGAAAAAAATACGTTCATTTTAAGCCTATTTTTACAAAAAAATTCATTGGACCTGTGGGGTTCGAACCTGGTCTGGTCTAGCATGTGAACAACGGGATGACACCTCTATCTATTGAGCACTGTAGCCCAACTTTTAAATGACAAACTGATGGACACATGCAACATTTTTTCTACAAAGGGACGATATACAAATAACAGTCTATATTACATAAAATAGGGTACTTAATTAGGCCCATAGACAGTCCGATTCACATTAAATTCATCAACCAGGGTGAATGAATTTCGCAGATTCCTCGGTCAATTCTGAACCTACTTCATGACATTTTGCACACACAAATGTGGCTTTAGAAGGTTTTTCAGAAATTAGACCATTTGACATGATTGTAATAAAATTTCGAGACGAAGCTATAAAATAGGCCTAATGGGTTCAGGCCTAAATATAGAGGGTGACCTTTTTATTATTTACTACATGTTAAATGAACTAGCTTTTAAGGTATAGATTCCTACAATATTTTTCAATTAAATTGTCGGGGTAGTCACCACATGACAAGATATAGTGCTCGTGAAATTTCATAACAATTTATTGAGAATTGACTGAGAAATTATTAGCGAAAATCATTCACCACGGTGAATGTGTAGTCTATGCTGCCATGCCAAGCCAAAAAGCAGTATCAGCTTACTTGTAAAGTAAGCAGATACTGTCTTTTGCCTATTATATATATATATAGGCTTATATATACTTATGTATATACAATATATAAATATGTATATATGTATAATAAATATGTATAATAAATTTGAAGGGATTTTATATACATGGTCAACACTTTGACCTCGAATTGACATCAATTTGATGTCTGATGATGGTTGTCAATTTGTAATTCTAGATTTACGGCTCGTATCACCGCGCACGTAAACAATAAATGTATTTCTTTGAATCTCCTGCGTCTGTACAATACAATGGACCAGCGTGATCTAAACCAGAAACAGAGCACTAGGGTGGATACGATCTGTTGGCAAAGTAGGTGTGGGGGGGGGGGGCCTTACCTGCTGTATCCTGTCTTAAGCAACTGACACAACTGCTACGTATTTCATGGACCAATCGCCACACACCAACACACCAAAATTTAGTTCGCAAGGCTGTGATCAGGGTTACTAACCTGGCATATTTAATCTGAGGCTATTAGGGTTTTTAAAGTCAAATATTTCATATTATTTTAATAGATTAGTATATTTTTAAAGCATTCCTAACGCAACGATTGTCAATGTGTCATTAATCAACGTTTTATATAAGGTTTAAAATGCATTCTGAAGCAAAGATTTGAGAACGCAGCGGTTGAAATCTGGTGGCCGTTCTAGTACCTATATGGTGTGTGTGACGTCACTGGTGAAACTCATCTGGCAGTGAACATACAGGATATACCAGAATTTCTGTTTGTTGCAAGCTAGGCTATTGTCTTGTCAGAGGAGGCTTATTATTATTATTATTAGAAATATTGTGTCTGTGTGGTCTGTAGACCTGTAGTAGGCATATGTATGATTCAATTATGCTAGACGAGCTTTTGATTTGTAGCCTATAGACTAGTCTATAGGCTACAAATCAAAAGCTTATCTAGCCTATAGACCTATAGACTAGTCCATAGGCCTATAGGCTAGACCTAGCTAGAGAAATTACACTGCTTGCAAATACACAAACCTCCTGCAGGCATACGCCTACTGTAGGCTACATACATGTGCCTACATAACTGTAACAAGACGACTATTAACGTAATACGTATAACATACTTTATATTTTATAACATATATTTTGGCTTACTCATAGTAGCGGGTCTTTATCTTTGAGTAATTGACATGTTTAGCAAGACAATCCTTTTGTTTGGGACATGTTAGTATGTTCCTGACATTAGGTCACGCTTAGGTCCCACTTTCTGGATATTTGATATCTTGTGACTGAAATGTATGTCAAGGAGCTCTCTCATTACGGCGGGCTCCGGGTAACCCGATCCACCCATGATCCGTAGCATAGACACGGCCAAGACTGAGCTCGACTCCGTTGCTCTCATGGTGCAACTTGCCAAAAATACATCCACAGGTGAGCTCTACGAGACCATTTGTGCAGCGAAGCAGACTGCGTGGAAAGAACTGAAGTCTTTGCTGATCCGGACATTCCTCTCCGGCGCTGTGGACTTGCATTAGAGGCAACAACTTACGCAGTACAAGCAGCGCCATTGGGAGTTAGTGTCCGGATAAGTCGGATGCACAGACGATCCGGGCGACGTCGAGGAACAGCGGGCGGTTGGCTTGTTCTTACGTGGTTTAACGGACCAACCAATGTCAGCAGCGATTTATCGCAAACTGAAAGTTATTGAAATAACCACGGCCCTCGCAGGAGACAACGAGCGTTACGCTGCGCTTGTCGGCGTAACTCCGTCGCCGGTTTGTGTGACCACCGGTACGACGACACAGGTAGACGGCACGTTTTAACAAACTTGCCACTCATGTTGGAAAATTAAAGGCAGGGATGGCATCTCACGGGGGGCACCCAAGACATAACTCTGATATTGACTAAATTACTTAGATACTTGATGCTCCTGGTTGAGTCCTTTAGTTGAGAAGACAACAGACAGACAGCACCATGATTAAACCGGGCCTGCCAAGTTCAGCCCTGGTAAGCCTGGTCCGCCTAGTTCTCAGAAACATCCCGCTCGGGACAGCCCGGGGCCATTGTGTTTCTGTTGCAACCGCCTGGGCCATCGACGAGCTACTTGTAGAGCATTCTACTGTAGGATCCCTGCTTCGCTTGTTTACTGTGGCAGTCGTCCCCGCTCTCCCGGACGCGGTGAGCCAGGAGATGACTGCCTCGTTTTGGTACTTCAGTGACGTGTGCATGGGGCCGAATCCCATGCGGTCGTAGTACTTTTCCCGCAGACTTATGATATAACTCACAGCGACTGCGGACGTGCCGCTGGTCGCCCGCTCGGAGTTTGACTAAGACGTGTCGTGCGCGGGGTTGTGCATTGCTGTTATTCGATGTCTAGACCAATAAACATGATAATCTGAAGAGAAGTTTTGCGAGTTAATCAGAACCGTCGATCCGACGGGGAAAGATGAAGTTTACGATATGTTGGTGAGTGTTAGGTGGCTTCTGCCGTTCACCCTTCGACGAGTCAACACACTACTCCCACACTGGTGACCACCTCACGCACCCACACTGGTGACCCTGACGACTGATAGAGAACGCAACAGTGTTTTCACCAAGCATCAAGTTGAAAACCGCTGTTTTCAAGGATAGTTTTTATTAAAATATTAAGGGATTTTTTGAAAAAAATCATGAGCATTTTTTTCGCCAAGGTACGTGAAAGCTGTAGGTCACACTAATATGCCAGTTTAAACTAGCTAGAAAGAGTTATCAGAGGAGAAGTACGTTTTTTTTACGTCGAAAACGGCGTAATTTTCATATTTTTTGACAGAATTCCACGTGTTTGGCGCCTTTTCAAGATGGCGACCATGTCGGTTTTTCTAGGAGAACCGTAAAAAAAAAAATTCTCATAGACCTAGTCTATATCCTTTTGAAGTAAGAGTTTTTAAAATGCTTTCATCCTATTAATGCCTCTGTAGGCGAGTAGGAAGTGGGTGTTTTCGAAAACTCCTTTTTCTTATCGTTGATCGCCATAATTGGGTGACTCGATTTTAAAGTCCACAGACGAAGCCTCATCATTTTTCGATTTTTCAGTAAAAAATTGACCAAAAATTATCAAAAATATCGCTTCGACTCAGATAACCTTTATTAGGATTAGGGCCAAATAAAATTGTTTGCCTAAATGAATGTGAATAAACGGTCCTATTTGGTCTGTAAAATATATTTCCAGGACCGTAGGTCAATATTTCATTATTATAACAATATGTTATTTCAGAGAATGCTGATTGTTATAAATGTATTTGGTAAGTGAGCGCCATATTGGACGCTGGTTCCCCTTGTTTAGCTGATCGCCCGCCGTGGGCAAACACGTGTTCCGCCATAACCAGCATGCACCTGGACAGTGGACCTGTGTCGCCTCATCACAGTAGCATAAATTAAGCCGCCATTTCGATTTAGTGGAGCAGACTAATCACGTGTTCAGATTTTACACGGTCTAGTCTCAAATAATTTTTTTTTGCATACATATAAATTTTCTTGTTCAAAACTGTTAAAAAAGAAGAAATGTAAATAAGCAGTTTCGGAAGGGAAATTATAGCACAAGTTGTGCGAGATTTTGATAAAGTCATAGTATAATTTTTTCACGTCGAAACGCCCCCTGGTGTTTGGCGTCCCTCTAGCCTACTCTTAGCGCCTTATTTGGGCACAGAGTAGATCATGAATATGCTAATGTTTTGTACGTACACCCCGATACAGGCCCGCTAGCCCAAGCATACAGCAACGAGCTGCCTGCTGCACATGTTAGCAGTAACCGATCATACACCATACACACACCCGCCACAAGCCAAATAAACGCAACCGCTACGACGACAACCGACTTATACGTCTGTCAACGAAACGAAGCGAGCGATTTATTCGGACGTTATTAAGAATGTCTCGGTGATGAACGTACCATATATAAAAAGAAAAGTGGAATGTTCACCGCAGAAATCATTTTTCAACGAAATGATATACTATATCATCAATCCGCATAGACTATACTGTCAGTCATGTTTTAAATATTATTTGAAAAATAAATGTAGCTGTTTTTCGACTTGTGTGAATTTTTTTTTTTTCACCCATGTCGATTTACTATATGCTATTATCATAGCTTAGCATAGCATGTAGTAATTATTTCTGGCATTTTGTGTACAATTTTGACCTACAGTTTTCACTAAACAATTATATATGTGTGTAAATAAGTGAAAAGAAATTTTGTGCAATCTCAGTGACGAATATTCAAATATCTCAGCAACCCCTGTATCTCGCAACATGCGACATAGCATGGACAATTTCTACAGACTACATTTCTGAGATTCAACATATACAGACATTTTTCATCAGGTCTAGACAGCAATGTACAGCTAACCCGCGCACGACACGTCTTAGAAATAGGCTACGGAGAGTGGCGACCGCATACCCTGGCCAAAGGCATGGGGTGTGCGCCAGCAATCTAAAGGCTAGCCGACATGGTAGAGAGGTGCAGTACTTCAACAGTCAATAGAGTGATGGCCAACGACAGTTTGGTATTTTTTCATATATATGACATTTTAAAACGTCGCTCAGGCCCGCACAGTAAGCCAAATGAGCTTGCGGACTGAGACCGAGTATTTCAGTATTTAGACGACTTCATTAAATAAACAATTTTAAATGACCGATGTGTCATTTTATAAACTATTTTGATGTAACCGATTTGACAGGTTTGTGGCACGAGTCAGCATGGTGTGTGATGTGGGCCTACCTCTCAGCCTCAGACAGTTAAAGGCGCTGCACTGGCGTCTTGTGTTGCCGATGAACCACAGTCCTGTTCACCGCACAGAACACAGCGTGGGCATGTACACCACACATCAGCATACAGCACAGCACAGCACAGCATACGTGATTGTCCGCTTCAGCCGACACGGCTAGCAATCAGCAGCAGTACTGTCAACAGCGTCTACTGTCCAGGTATTCCCCACATTTACTAGTAGTGGTACGATTCAGCGATCTACAGACATTTTTTAGCAAGTGCGAGACCGTTTACACCCCGCATCGCTGAAATCGACAATATTGATAATAATAATGGACCTTCAAAATTACAGCATCAGCTCAGTATCGACATCAGAACTTTCGTTTATCAGTTTTAAATCAATAATTTTAACTGACATTTCAGAAGACCAGAATTTCATCAGTCATTTTAATTATACCTACCTGGATTAGGCTTACCGAACATTGATAATTTCATAACCTGATTGTTTTTCAGATTAGTCATCATTCAATTCAACATTGGTGAATTTTTAATTAATTCCAGATTGCATATTTTCATACTTTATATCGCCTCCAACTTTTACGATATATCCCAACGATTTTTACGATAATAATGCATTGGTCTGTTTTTGTTCACTGCAAGTCAGGTGATCTGACGCGAACACGTGCGTTTTTACCTTTAATGTTTTGCCAACGCAAGAGGGCGACTTTTGCGTTTGGCGCGCCGGCAAATAGCCGGTCATGTCCCACACGTGACATTTCAAGGAACAACTAGTTCCACCGCACATCGAAACATGTAGGCTAATCATGTCTTTTTGCGACCAAATCGCAGAATCATTTTAAAACCTGTTGAATCAGATACGTCATAGCGTTACCGCATAATGCAACTCAAGGCTATCACACGGAGAGACGCCAGCTGTGATCGCTCACAATAAAGGCCCACAGGGCCCGAGCACAATCATTCAGTATTTTACTCCTCGCGCTGACGGGGATTTGGGTATTTGCATTCGAATCGACGCTACGATACACACAATCGACCCCACGAACCGATAATGCGAACACATGTTCGATACAGTACTCGAGTACTGCCCCTAACGATCAGCGAATGCAATAAATCGTTTTATATATAGCATGTGTTGGACGCATCATCCACACGTGCTCGATTCGTGCGGCTGGCACTCGCGGTTTACTATAGCGCAAAACGATAAAGACTGCAAGACCAGCCACACGCATCGCACTATTACATTATTTCACATTGTATCATATGTAATTTACGTAGTAATTTTGCACGAGCAATTTACGTAAAAGATATTGAGTATATTTTAATTACGCGACTATTAGGCTACTACAGGCCTGGCAACATTGTTTAGAATATGTAAATCGTAATTACATTATTGAGCAAGATATTTGCTAACTTATAATGGAAATGTTAATCAAATGCATCGGCTGGTCGCAGCTAGCAGCATATGTAATTTATCGGACAATTGGTGTTACGAGGATAGGACAAATTGGTGTTACGAGGATAGGTCAATTGGTGTTACAAGGATGGGACAATATTTTTAATTACGGACGCTGTATTACCGACAGACACCTACGCTGTATTAACGACAACCACCCACGCTGTATTAACAATAACCACCCACGCTGTATTTTTTCACACCCTGATTAGTTATAAGAGGTTACGTTATATGTAACAGTGTTGAAACTGCCCAGCCCGGGGACCGAACCACCGACCCTGACATCGTGATGCCTGAGTGCTACGCATCTAGCCAAAGAGTCGACTCGTTG
Source organism: Flabesymbios commensalis (assembly GCA_964017125.1). NCBI lineage: Eukaryota > Metazoa > Annelida > Polychaeta > Terebellida > Flabelligeridae > Flabesymbios > Flabesymbios commensalis. The sequence continues at coordinate 4,420,382 of OZ024915.1, forward strand.
GCCAGAGTAGTAATCACTCAAGTCCGTCATACACACACCCGGCTACATACTCCCCTCCCAAATATCTGCTCGTCCCCGAGCAGCCTTCAACACACTCGTGGGTTAACTTCTCATGTCTGCCTTATACCGCAACCCTATCCCCAGTGTTCTGTACTGAGGTCAGGCCTATTGGTACTGCATTACCGGCAAGGAGAACCGTTATTGGGCGCCATTGTAACAGTGTTGAAACTGCCCAGCCCGGGGACCGAACCACCGACCCTGACATCATGATGCCTGAGTGCTACGCATCCAGCCAAAGAGTCGACTCGTTGGCCAGAGTAGTAATCACTCAAGTCCGTCATACACACACCCGGCTACATATATACAACCCCTGCTACCTGCACGACGCAGTCTCCTACACGTCAGTTGGGTTCCTACGTTGTCACTAACCCGGGGGTAATGTAGGATCCCTGCTTCGCTTGTTTACTGTGGCAGTCGTCCCCTCTCTCCCGGACGCGGTGAGACAGGAGATGACTGCCTCGTTTTGGTACTTCAGTGCCGTGTGCATGGGGCCGAATCCCATGCGGTCGTAGAACTTTTCCCGCAGACTTATGATATAACTCTCAGCGACTGCGGACGTGCCGCTGGTCGCCCGCTCAGAGTTTGACTAAGACGTGTCGTGCGCGGGGTTGTGCATTGCTGTTATTCGATGTCTAGGCCAATAAACATGATAATCTGAAGAGAAGTTTTGTGAGTTAATCAGAACCGTCGATGCAGTATAGCCCTTGGTGTAGCCCGATTACTCTTGTTCCTAAATCCTCAGGATAATATCGTTTCTGTGTGGATTATAAGAAATTAAATTCAGTGACTGTTAAGGACTCGTTTCCCTTGTCGCTGATCCAAGATATATTTGACCAGCTGCAGTGTTTATGTGTAGCGATTTAAAAGCCGCGTACAACCAAATTTCTGTCTCTGAACAAGACATTCTAAAGACAGCATTTATCTGCCATAGAGGGTTATTCGAAAATTTTAGAATGCCGCTTGGCCTATGCAATGCACCAGCTGTTTTTCATTTTACTGCATGGGTTGGTCAGTACTGCGTGTTTTGTTCATTTTGGCGATATTGTGGTGTTTGGCTGTAATGAGGAAGAACATTTGAGAAATCTCAAACTCGTTCTAGAACGATTTCGAGAATTCAATCTTACAACTCTTCTAAATGTAAATTTGCACAATCAAAAGTACTGCTGTTGGGTTATACAATTTCTGAACACGTAATTTCGGTGAATCCTGATAGAATTCGCGCGATTGTTAATTTACCAATTCCAATGAAGGTAAGTGAAATAAGGACATTCTTAGGCATGTCAGGATATTACCGCCAATTGGTGCCTGACTACGCTAGAATATCACATCCTCTAATTCAGTTAATTTAAAAGGGTGTTCAATGCAATGGACCAAAGACTGTCAGAATTTCTTTGACAAGCTTAAAGAGATTTTAACATCTGATATTTTGTTGGCCTATCCTCAGACGGATAAGCCATATAAACTCTATACTGAAGCGTCCAATTACGCTGTCGGTTCTATTTTGGTTCAAGAAGATGATTCTGGGATAGAAACGGTTATACATTATTTAGCATATATATGTTTATTCATTCATTCACCATAGACCATTGGTCTGTGTGCTACATAAATATGAAAAATATACAATAAGTATGATGCGTGCAAGCGAGGGTGAGCAGTACAAATATATGATAATTAAAAATTTTCTCTTTGCAATCCGATATGTACAAAATCAGCAAGCTTGATGATTACTACTTTACGCTGGGATGACATTAACTCAACAAATTTGTGCATTGATGGTCTTTCTCAATAGTACCGTGCAATAAATTTTGAGCGTAAATCTTGGTGCTTAGTTCATTGGAGAAGAAAATGATATTCGTCTCCCAAAACTTCACATGTGCTACATAGACGTTCATTATAAGGTTTAGGTTGAAACCATTTACCACGGACAACGGGTAGATTGTGATTTTGTGTGACAAATTTTAAAAAGGAATATCGATAGCAAGGCTTCGTTATACTATTTATGATTTGACTATAAAATGGCTTGAGTTTATATGTTCTGTACAAAATTCCATCATTGCTGTTCGAAACTGCTCTAGTTCACTCTGTAATATGATTATCTTTCAATCTTTGTTTTAATACATGTACAAATAATTTCACATTTACAACACCTTGGTCATACCATACAAAATTTAGGCCAAGACTGAACAGTAGAGATTTAATTGTAGCTGTCCAACCATTCAATGAAATGCCATTTTCACAATGTTGGTACGTAATTTGGTACATAGGCCTATTATACACTAGCGTATTGTGCTTGCCCATAATTGTCTTCAACAAATATCTAATAATTCTCAATTTACTATTAACATTCAGTGTGTATCTTCCCAATTCATTATATATAAAATAATTAGCCGTATTTCTTTTCAAGTGCAAAATTTTCTTACAGAACAATAAAGGAACCTTTTCAATATCAAGAGCTTTATGAAATCCCCAGATTTCACTTTCATACAATAAAACGGTCATCACCAATTTATCAAATTGGGTACAAAGGAAACTTGTTTCTGGTGCATATAATTCATTAACAGAGCGTAACAGTTTAAACATAGCTCTTAAACCGCGATCTGCTAAATTAGACTGTGTTTGGGCAAATTTACCTCTACTGCTCAATGTAAGGCCCAAATGAGAAATTTTATCTAATAAATTTAATCTTCTGTCACCGAAAAATAAATGGTCATGTTGTGTTACAGTCCCTCCCTCCCTGAAAATAATTATAGATGTTTTTTCTGTGTTTATCACACATGCTTGATTCAACTCAAGCTAAGTGGAGTACAGTGGTCAAAGAAGCGTATGCTATAGTATACGCACTTCAAAAATCACATCCATATTAATGGGGCTCACGTTTTGAAATAATCAAAGATCATAAGCCACTTAAATCGCTTTTCTGTCAATAAATTGCCAACAGTAAAATACAACGTTGGGCAACACAGATTTCTGAATTTATTGCGTAAATTAGGTCCTTAATAATAGACATGAGCAGGCAGGACATGCCGCTTATCAAAGGACATTGTATCATGTCCAACAGAGTTATGTCTGGCCAGACATGTGTAAAGATATTAAACATATCCTGGCACGTTGTGGTACATGAAGAATTAGGACGAATGCCAGTGGCATATTATCCCCATCAGATTGTGTCCATGAACTTAGTTGGTCCATTCCCTAGGGCACGTTTTGGTCATTCATTTATGTTCACACTAATTGACCATCTGACAAGTTGGGCTGACGCCTCTCCTATTGCACATAAAACAGTGGTTCAATAGCTAATATATTGGCTGGCAGGTATTTCCCGTAAAAATAAATAATCCAGAAATCCTAATCTTGGATGATAGGACGGAATATTGTAATGCTGAGGGTAATGGTCTCTTGTCAAGTCATGGAATTAAACAAAACAGGACAACAGCCTATAACCCGGCTAGCAACGGAAAAATTGAAAGATTTCACCGTACTTTACAGTCTATTCTGCGAAAATTAGTGCGTATGTAGTTCAGACTGGGAAACACAACTGGGGCCAGCCTTGATGGCTCACAGAAATACATTATATACGTCAACAGGGTTTAACCCCTTCATATGTCTATATGGTAGGAAAGGACGTTTAGCTTTCCAGAGAAGTGTGAATAAACCATCGACTGACACAAATAATGACCGATTACAGACACTCCATTCGACATGGCGAATGGCTCGTCAACAGATTTACTTGAGAAGACAAGACAATGAGCGACTAGTTTTATCAAAACGGACGGTGGCATTCTAACATTGTGGCGAATCCTCCTATCACAGGTGTGGCTACAGGTCTGCAGGAAGCGATCCCGATAATCCCGACTCCTGGTACCAGGATCGAGTCAGGATCATGGGATCGCTTCCTGCAGACGGGTTGGTATGAATAGCGAGGGAGACCTATAAAGCGAGAGAGGATCAATAAGAGGCCGAATGTGTGTATATGAGATGGCAATTTATAACTAAATATACAAATATATATTATAAACATCATAATATACATATAACTGTATCGAAACCGACTATAATTATTGCAACAATTGACAAAAAGAACGATAACAACAACGAGGGAGACATTATTAAGATCGCCGGCGGCCGTCCGCCATTTTGTCAGATTGCCCAGTCGGCCATCTGGTGAATAGAACGGGTTGTCACAAGTGACAGACCGTGTACAGTACTGAATCAATCAGGATAGCGTTGATAGCAGCGTAGTATATTATTTTAATTATATAAAAAAAACACAATAACACATATTATGCGTAAATATAATATACATTTTATTGACATACAACATTGACATTCATACAACAAGCATTCAACATGATAGGTAATGTACACAAATACATAATATACAATATCATACAAAATTGAAAGCCGTAGCTAGTCCTGTGCATATGACATATATATAATGTCACATCATACGATCATACATTAATGATTCACATTCTTAATCACTGTTATTTTACAGTTGTGGTCTTTGCCGTTCTTTTGCGTTTCTTTTGGCCAGGCCTGGTACCATTGGCGGTGGAGCGTAGAATTGTTAATGCAGCGTCACTTGAAATAACAGAACGATGTTGTTGGGGTTTGTAAGTTTTGAGAAATTTAAGTAGATGGCGGTCTCTTTGTTCTTTTGTTTTATTAATCCATGAATTTACCGGTATTTTAAAAGTTTCAAAATCTGGGACAAGAGAAAATGTACCTGTACTAATGAAAGCGCGCTCTGTATCTTTATATTGAGATTTAACTAAGTCGTGTAGGGTGTTAATTAATTCTACGACGGGACCGGATTTCCAATTTACTCTAGTTTTTATAACATGATTAAATGATTCGGAATTATTGTTAGTCCATGTGGTGGAAAGCCAGGGGTTATTCTCTACAATATCGCGATTACTTTCAATTTTGGGAAAAATGTTTTTAGTAAAATATGTCGAAAAATCGGGAGCTTCTTCTCTAATAGTATTTAAAATTTGTTCAGATTTCGCTTCGAGGACGACCTCGTCAATTTCGGAAGTCAAACCATCTGCTCCAAACATCTTACTAATAATTGACTTTTGAATTCGTTCTGTTGTAGATTTTGAAACGTGTCTCTGTGCGTTTTCGCGAAGATGACGATGACAAGTTAGAAGATTAACGCCTGGCATACGATTTTGAATAGCATTTCTTAAAGCAGTTTCTTCATCAGTACCTACGATAGGGGGTGAAGGGTAGTCTGATAATTTAGAATTTAAAAGACACCTTTGATTCGAACAAAGCAGAAGTGCCAGTTTAATCGTGAAACATGCCCACCGATTATCCGAACGCCTTGAGTGACAAGCTATCACACATTTACTGACTCAAGCTGTCGTGATCTGAGTGATGACATCAAAACGCCTTGAGTGTCAATATATCACACATTTACCGGCGAACGCAATAAGCTGTCGTGATCTCAGTGATGACAAGTGGACTGCAATTGAAGATCAAACTCGATCAAATCACGGCTGCATAGGGTTGGCGTTATTATCATTTTAAAAAGAAAGTGACGTTAAAAATCAAATAATTACACTATACAATAACGTCTAGGCCTAAGTATCGACATTTATATTAATTTTTAGTACTGTATATTATAGTCCATACCTGTTACTTACAAATGTATCGAGATAATTAAAAGGGTTTTCAGTACTTGATAGTTCTCTTAAGGAATTTGACGAATAAAATATATCCTTTATTGTATCAGAAGCCTGGATAAACGTAAAAGTTTATGTTATCGTTCTACTATGAATGTTTTTTTCAATCGCGGTAGGCCTACTCGTGTACGCATTAACGCGGTATCCTTTACCTATCTATCGGGTAATAAAATATAACCACAAATATATAAGCATTTGTAACTTTTATTAAATACGTATTTGAAAGTGGTCTTTAGCATGAAGGCGGTTAATTGGTCCCGCCTGGGTGGATTAGGCTTATCAGTTGATCACGAACGGAGGTGTGAAATGCAGCAAGTGTTCTACCCACTGTTGTCGTCAATTGCATTTTGGACGGTGTTTTATCTACTGTTGTCGTCAATTGCATTTTGGACGGTGTTTCATATACTGTTGTTGTTAATTGCATTTTGGACGGTGTTTCATATGCTGTTGTTGTTAATTGCGTTTCAGGTGGTGTTTTATCCACTGTTAACATGGTTAAGTTTATTGTGTTTTAGGCGGTTTTCTTTTCAATTGTATTTCACCTAGACCGACTCTTAAATACACAGAGAGCTTTGGTGTATAGGGCTATATAATATATATGAATGACATACATATCCAGATGCAACTAGTTTATATTGTAATCTTGAGCGCTACAGGGTATTGTTATAGTATTATAGATAGTATTAGCCTACAGTGTTCTTTCTTGTGGCCGGCGTTCGTAAAATACGCGCCCGTGATACAATAGGCCCTATGCCGGCGTGCGAGTCATGATCAGTTTGTATTTCTTTTATTTCTTGTTTTTCTGTGTGATTTATATTACTAATATGTAGGCCTATTTTTGATAAAAAGGTAGGAATGATGAAAGGTAGGAATACTTGTGGAGACTAAGGAGATATAAATATTATTTTCGTTACATTTACATATAGGTCTATAAAATATTTATATATTATATTAATATATTATTAAAAGGTACCCTATAACTCTTTATTTTATTTTTTTTTGAATTCTGACTGATTACTAATGATTCGTGCGCCAGTGGTAACGTTAGATACATACATACACATGTGATGTTCGTGTTTTAGCAGGAACGCGAGCGGCTAAGTGATTACCGGGTACACACCAGGTGTCGCTCACAGCCGCCTGTCAAAGCGAAAGAGACTTTCAAAGGAAGCGGAGTCGCTTTCTTTCACAAAACTGGACCTGTGTTGTCTCCCAAATAACATAAATAAAAAATTATAATTGCATAATGACAATACAAGCATATATTTTATTGTGACATCGACAAATACATCATATACATGCATTACACCACCATACGAAGCCTCTTATTGATCCTCTTTCGCTTTATAGGTCTCCCTCGCTTTTCATACCTACCGCTGCAGACCTGGACGTGGGTGTGGCGAACCTTCCCATTTTGTGGCGAACCTTCCTGTGGCGAACCTTCCCTGTGGCGAGTCTCCCTTATACCGGCTGAGACCAACCCAGTAAACACAAAGTATTGACCCAACGTTTATTAAATGTTGTGGCCCAACATTAAACCAACATTGGGCAGAAGACCTGCCTTCCAGCTGGAAAACCTAAAAAATCATGTTACGTTTTGTTTAATTTAGTTTGTAGCTACACCCCTTGTGCATGACTTCCGGCCGCCACTCGCTCTCTTCCTTTTCCGACATTGCTGTAGCAAAGGTGCACGGTTCTCAAAAGAGCTAAGGCCGAATCGGCGACTTGTACCACTATTTGCTACCATCCGTAAAAACAAAGCACTGAAAAACGTAAAATGGCATCTAAGGAAGAATTAGCTTGCACTTATTCTGCACTCATCTTGGCCGATGATGATATTCCAATCACTGTAAGTTTGTCGGGTGTCATGTGTTTTTATTCGATGTCGCAATATGAATGGAGGCCCCTGCGTGTTCCTCACACGTGTATCACCTCGACAGTAATTTTTTTAGTCAATTTTTTTTTCGAAAAACAATTGTGAGCATTTTTAATTTTACCTTTTTTAAAAAAATGTCTTAATATTTTTCTAATTTTTGTAAATTAAAATTTTATGCTTAATAATGTTACAAAATGCGATAGGCATTATAATTATTTTTTTCTCAAAATTTTAGTTATAGTTATACTAAGGATGGCAGCGCTCACCAGGTGGCGCTGAATTTCACTTTCAGTTCTGGCTCAGCAAATGGCATATTTTTTCTCATCGAATCAGCCTGAAGCTGAAACAGTGACCTAGGTTAGGCACTTGACAATAAAATATAGTTTAACTTTTTCATCAACTCTGCTTGATTAATTTTATTCTACAGGGTCTTACGATTTTTAAAAGGCCTTATTTTTCAAAATCGAATAGGGAATAAAAAAGTTACGGCAAAAAATGTATTTTGAAACAGGCTTGTTTTTGTGTATGATAACATAGACACATTGAAATGAAATTGTGATTTTTTACCGTTTTTTCATGGTCAGCAATGTACTGAAATGCTGTAACTGTGCCAAAAATGTTCAAATTTGGCACAGTGATAACTATAAAAAACAGGAACAATATGCTGTTTAATTTGTTTAAATATCTTAAATAGTTTTTGAGAAATTGTCATTTTCGCCTATGTAAATTTGCCTCTTCTCCGGTATTGTTAAGAATCGCAGAATTTTTGCAGGAAAAAGCCTCTTTTTTTAATATAAATGAGAAAACATTACAACCTTTTTTAAAATTAACAATACTTTTTCAAATTTAAGTATATAATAACCTGGCATTTTTAGGTTCGGTAAATATTATGGAACGTGATTGTGATGTCAGTGAAAGGTCAAGGTCAAATGCAAAAAAAAATGCTAAATTTCACTTTACGCCCATTTTTTGTGGCCTGGAAAAAAGTATCTGCTACCCCTTTGATTCTCATAAAATTTTACAGACATATTCGAAAATATATACTTTAACTGTACCAATAGGTTATTTTATTGTACTAGGTCCCAGAAAAAAATATTTAGCTATAGAAGTACAAGCTAATTTTCAAAAATCTGTACATTGGGCGATAATACAGGTTTCGCCGTTATTTTTCTTCCAGACCCTAGTTCTAAGTTTAAACCATCATAAAAGTTATAGAACACATTTTTAGGCCTTCAGAGACCATAACATTTATACCCTTTTTCTACATGTAAAAAAAACAACCAAAAAAACAACGTCATAAATTTCCTTTTTTTAGACCCCAGTTTCATGTTTACACAAGTGCCTATCTAGGTTAGCGGTCAATTACAGAATCTAAGGAGCCTTTTGATTCGATATTAAAACGGATATGACACGTTGATATATTTCTGCTTGCCCCCTTTATTGACAGGAGAGATTTTGTAGTGAGGAACACCTTTTATTTTTTATTTAGAAAATTGTTTCGCGTATAACTTTATTTTATCAAACTTTATCACATATCAAAATATTACTCAGATGTTCTTTATCATTTCAACTCCATCATAGATCAGTTTTTTTTACCATAAGCTAGCGTTTTGGACATAAAATTTAACTTTATCCAGCCCACCCGAAATTTTTTTGACACATTTTTATTGTTGAATTGTTGTTGTTTGGGGTAGCTAACCCTGGATAGGGCTGACCCGGTGTGGCCGGCCAGCATTTCCCCCGTCCAGTGCTTCCCCCCTGGGGTCGGTGCGCATGCGTGTCACCCTTGGTTACGGCCACCATGTTTACTTCCTGTCTTATACTGGGCTGGTTGTTCCCCTCATGTAGACTGGGCCTAATAATTTTCTAATTACGACGTCCCTCTATAGTCTACAAGAACCCATTAAACTGGTTAATTAAATTCCGTTTTAAGCCCTGAATTGCATTACTGAAACATGCCAGATGGTCTAGGCCCTAACTTTTGAACTGTTGTATATTTTTCAACTAAAATTTCAAAGTATTTGGGGGATGACTGGCAAATTGTCCTCGCTAAATTTCATGAATATCTGTTGAGAATTGTCTAAGAAATCGGCGAAAACATGCGCTACAACTACAAGTTAATTTGTCTTTCAGTTCCACTAGGCCTATATCTTAATAATTTAATGACAATTAATCTTGGTCTAGGCCTTACCTTTCATCTAGTACTAGTCTGACAGTAGTCTCTAATTCTACCCTTCCAACTGAGAGATTCGATCAAACTCCCCAACTGGGCAGGGTGTTTTAGGCACACATTATTACACTACATTACTACACTATTAGTCACTCGCCGTGCAAATACAATTAGAACAGAGCGTCCTCTCCTCTTGGCTGTATGTTCCCCCTTCGCGATCCCCAAAAAATGAATTGAAAAATGTGAGTGTTCCCCCTTCAGTATGACATAAATTTTAAAAAAACAAACATTTTTTTAAAACCTAACCAACCTATATCATATATCGCTGGGTTGAGTGTCCCCCCCCCCCCCCCTCAATATGACATGACTTTTGAAATAAATGAATTTAAAATTTAACCCTGCTAGCCTATATCATACACTGTCTGGGCTGAGTGTTCCCCTCTCAATATGACATGAATTTTGAAATAAAATGGAATAATTTTTTTTTTTAAGTTTTTAAACCTAGCTAGCCTATATCATACACTGTCTGGGCTGAGTGTTCCCCCTCAATATGACGTGAATTTTGAAATAAAATAAAATAAAAAAAAATCAATTTTTTATATTTTTAATCCTAGTCTATATCATACAGCTTGATGTGACATGAATTTTTACATAATAATAGTAAAAAAATAAACCTAGTTAGTTTGTATCATACACTAGCTGGGCTATAACATACCTATAACATACCTGGGCTGAGTATTCCCCCCTCAATATGACATAATTTGGTTGGTTTTCAAGATATTTTGATGTGTGATACATCATTGGAATCGCTTAGGCACCTAGTATTAGCCTATTTTTGTTATATTTTGATATCTGCAAAAACAACATGTATAAAAAAGTTTCAATGGGGTTTTCAATGCGAAATATTTATTTATGTGCGGTGCAGTTAACACCTAGCACACCCTTGGCTTTACAAGGTGTATTACGCAACTAAATAACCCTTGTCAGTGGGTAAGGGAGGTGTGAAAAACCAGCACAATACAAATTATTATCTCTGTCAATTTTTGATATATAAACATGTATCTCCGTCAATTTTTGATATATAAACATGTATCTCCAGAAAGCTTATTGAATACTGAAAACAATGATATAAATAATATGAAAATAGCAAGAAAACTCACAAAGTTACTTATTTAAAAAGGTAGGCGGGGTATATCAGTGGTAGCGTGGCTGAGACAGACAGTTAGCGAGATCTCTATCAGACATTAATGCTGGGCTGAGTGTTCCCCATCAATATGACATGAATTTTGAAATCAAATAAATTTAAAAAAAATTAGGCTGGCCAGTCTTTATCATGCACTAGCTGGGCTGAGTGTTCCCTCTCTTTGAAATAAAATAAATAAAAAAAATTAAAACCTAGGTTGTCTATGTCATACAATAGCTGGGCTGAGTGTTCCCCCTTAGTAAGACATTAATTTTGAAATAGAATGAAAAAGGAAAAAATAGCTGGGCTGAATGTTCCCCCCTAGTATGACATGGCAGGGGGAATATCAGTGTGAATAACTAACTGATGCATCTGAAGTGCTACTCGCCCAGTAAAATTTGAACTCGCCCGAAACAAGCTGATTCTTTAAAACTGTGCCAGCGTTTAAGAGTCAGCTGGTCTACCAGCCTCTTTCCCCCCCCCCTGCAGCCTGATACTCCACATTGGAGGTGCTGCTGGAGTACAAAGTTCTAATTCAACTAGGCCTAAGTCTAAGACGTGTTTAATCAATAGAAAATTGACAAAAAACTAATGACTTGTAAAGAAATGTTTAAAACAGGATATGTGAACATATAAATTATAATGACATATATCATGTATATGGACATGTGTAATCCTTTATTGGCAGTTTAATTACTTAGTGGTGGGCGTGAATTAAATTATACTCTCTGTGACATCCTTTACCAATGTTTACATCTAGTTGCAGGACATAGTGTCCTACACTGCACGTGTATGTAACAACACGCGTACTCGTCAAGAAATGCAGGCGTGCGCATGTATGCCTGTTACAATTGACCCTATAGGGGGGTGACACAATTGACCAATTGCTCAGACAAGTGCCGCATACTTAAAGCTCAGTGCATGTGTACCGGGTCAGCGATGCATACACATCAAGGCCTGCCGACTCCAGGCAGTCATCGCGCTGATTCGAAAATCTCCAATCGTGCCGTAATTAAGCCACTCTTTTAGAACCTGTCAGGTCACATGAACTAGGTCAAATAGGAAAACAGATCCATCGTGACAAATCATTATTTTCACAGCAGACTACATGTTTAAATTACGGACTCGCCAAGCTGGGCGAGTTCGTGGCCAGCCGAACTCGCCCGTTTTTTTTCCTACTCGCATTGGCGAGCGGGCGAGTGCCAATCATGCACACTGAATATATATCCTAGCCAGAGGGGAACACACAGCTGAAGGCTTAGGGGGAGGTGTGAACACTCAGCACAGCAAAGCATGACAGGTGGGGAACTGTGAGCCTGGGGGGGAATTCTCAGAATATGAGTGACAGATACCAGCCGTTCCGCTCATGGTCGCGCAGATGGGCGGAAGGGGAACTCTCAGCATGGGGGGAACCCTTAGAATATGACACCGGGCCTTCCGACATTGTCGATCGCCCACTATCTCCCGGCAAGAATCGAATGTATCGCTAAGGCAGCATAAAATGTATCTCTTAGAACCAGTGAGTACAAATCTGCCTGTCAAACTACCTGCTTCAGACAAATAATGTACCCACCTGCCAGGGCAGGGCTCGAATCAGTCTGTGGCTCTCTTCCCCTAGACCTTGTAGCCTGTAGGCCTAGTAGGCCTATACCCCATCGCATAAGACATTAGAAAGTCTAAATCCGGTAAGAGTTATGAAATTTTGCACACATGTCATCCAACATATGGAAAATAAGATCTGATGTAGGGGTGATGTTTCATTTTTAGCCCGCCTTTTAATTTTAATTAAAAAAGGTGGGCTATTGCAATTGAAGTTCGGCGGCGTCGGCGTTAACATTTACTTGTGGGCGCGATAACCTGAAATGTTTTTTATGTTTCCTTCCCAAATTTGTTTTGCATGTTACTAATGACCACTTCTCGGACAAGTTCAATAATGGCTGAAAAAAATTTCAAAATGGCCGACTTATTGCGATTTTTCACCTTTTACGTCAATAATTTGACCTTGTGGGCGCGATAACTTGAAAAGTTTTTCACGTATCCTTTTTAAATTTGTTATGCATGTTACTAATGACCAGTTCTCGGACAAGTTCAATAATGGCCACAAAAAAAAAAATTGCTGATTTATTGCGATTTTCCACATTTTACGTCAATAATTTGACCTTTTGGGCGCGATAACTTGAAAGGTTTTTCACATATCCTTTTCAAATTTGTTATGCATGTTACTAATGACCAGTTCTCGGACAAGTTCAATAATGGCTGAAAAAAAAAAAATGGCTGATTTATTGCTATTTTTCACATTTTACGTCAATAATTTGACCTTGTGGGCGCGATAAGTTGAAAAGTTTTTCACATATCCTCTTCAAATTGGTTATGCATGTTACTAATAAGTAGTTCTTGGACAAGTTCAATAATGGCCAAAAAAAAAAATGGCCGATTTATTGCGATTTTTCACATTTTACGTCAATAATTTGACCTTGTGGGCGCGAAAACTTGAAAAGTTTTTCACATATCCTCTTCAAATTGGTTATGCATATTAATAATAAGTAGTTCTTGGAGAAGTTCAATAATGGCCGAAAAAAAAATGGCCGATTTATTGCAATTTTTCTCATTTTACGTCAATAATTTGACCTTGTGGGCGCGATAACTTGAAAAGTTTTTCACATATCCTCTTCAAGTTTGTTATGCATGTTACTAATAAGCAGTTCTTGGACAAGCTCAATAATGGCCGGTAAAAAAATCAAAATGGTCGACTTATTGCGATTTTTCACATTTATTTTACGTCCATAATTTGACCTTGTGGGCGCGATAACTTGAAAAGCGGCTGGTTTAACATGCCATTTATATCTTGGGTTGTTATTTACGTGATGACATTCGTCTTTACTTTCTTTATCATAATTCGGCGGCGGGCTATTATCGAGTGTGCTCTTGTTTCCCTTGATATGCTCATTTGCATAAATCCAAAATGGCTGCTGTCTGCCATCTTGAATTTTTAATTTTTGCCGACCAGAAATAGTTCAGTTGAAAGAGGACATTTCATTGTACAACATGTATTTTATCAAAACTGTTTTTCATGTTAGGAAAATTATATTGAACTTTTTTCTGGTCCACTGAGGGCGTACTTTGATTGAAGTACAGGGTGCACTTTAATGGAAGTACGTACTTCAATGGAAGTACAGACCATGAGGCATGTGACTCTATAGCAGAACTTTAATAGCACATTCCTAATTTCCCAGACATAGGACTGCTCGATTAATTGGTGATTTAATATTTCAAACTATCTTTTCTAAAGTCCATTATTTCTTTTAGTTGGTAATAGATATTATCTACTTCAAATTGATCAAAGTCAGAACTCCTGTAAATTTAGTAGCCTGATTATCATTGGACAGACTATTGACTATTGGACCAAAGAAATAATGTGTAGCAAATGAATGGGGACACAACAAGTGAGTGCTCTATCAAGCCAAAATGAGGCTTTAGGCGTACTTCGATCGACGTACTGCCCACCTCAATGGAAGTACGTACTTCATTCTGCGGTCAGGGTTTGACACAAACTTTTATGACATGGTCCACAGGACCACCAGCTCAGAGGATCTGATGGTCCTACAATTTGTTTTAGTTACAGCACTTGTAAATCTTGAATCAAATTTTTTCACGCTTGCGACGTGTTTCCACAAAGTTAATTTTGTACAACTACAAAAGGCACGACAGGAGACAGTTAAAGAATGATGATCGATCTCAATGTCAATGACCCTCATGATTACGAACACGTGTTTTGTTCCGTCAAAATAGTGAGAGAGGGTACGGTGTTTCTGGTATTATCATCATCTAGTGGCGACGATTGTTTATATCTTTGTTACTGTTCTAATTAGGGCTAAATATTCTGGTGGTCCACAGGACCACTGGATATGAATGTTCTGGTGGTCCGACATAATTTCTAACCACCGTCAGTTGTGAACGCTGGCGGTCGGCCCCCACCTGCCCACTGTCTTAGTTTTCAGAAAGATAGTTCTAATGAAAAATGAGCCAACCATGACCCGATAAATATAGCCGATTGAATGGCAATTTGTCAATTGAAAATTACAATGTCGGCTAAACCGGTTGTCCCTTTGTCGTTCTGATATCCCGGCCGTTTAATAATCATTGTCGCTCGAAATTTGTAACGACCTTCTATTAATACTGGTTGCCCACTATCTAAAATTTCAGAAAGATTATAAGAAATAAGCCAACCACAAACCAATACCAGAAACCATGTAGACTGTACGAATAGCTGCTGTTCAAACCAGCTGTTCTGTTTTCACAATTGCTGTTAATTTAGGGGCCTAGTATCGACCCCCTACATTCAGTTGAGGTCCGGTAGTACCAGCACATAATTCAAATTAAGCTAAGATGCATTAATTTATAGACCGGGTATTCTCGTTGTTATAACGATTTGCAGATTTGGCTATTAAGGTTTTCTCCAGCATCTGGTTGTTCACTCAAAAATATTAACTTAGCGCGCGTGAGAAGCTTAACCCTTACACTGCTGCATAGAATTTGCAGCATGTGTGTTTGCCCACTAAGTAATATCTGGCACGTTTTTTCTGATGAACAAATGATACTAAAAACCAATAAATTACAAAAGCAGTCAGTTAGCCATATTTAAACGCAAATGGAAAGACACCACAAATTAAACTAAAAAAAAAAATTCAAAAAAAATCTGCTAATAATATCTATGAGCCAAGGCTGGCTCTGTATTGGTGTCTATGAATAAATAAAAATTCTGGGTGTGTGGTAGTCTGAGTCACGCAACGACCTTATAGGATCATTTTTAGAATCGGTAACATTTCAGTTCCATTCCAGCATGCTGAGCTCAGAGGTCGCACAGTCATTAAAAATTTATGAACATGTCTGAAACGGGTTTCAGCCACAGATTGACCTCATACAAAATCGTGGGACATTTCTTTGGACTGCCATATTGGGGAATAATCAGGTCAAAATATTTTTTTTTAGAATCAGTAACATTTCAGTTCCATTCCAGCATGCTCAGCTCAGAGGTCGCACAGTCATTAAAAAGTTATGAACATTTTTCGGACCTTGGAGTCGAGCTTGCTCTCAGTCACCCCCATGTTGGATTTTTCGGGTAAAGCAAATACATCAATCAACGGCCTCAGAGAGGGCGACACGGCTATTTTAATAATGTTTTGCACACACTATTGTCTATTCACATTGCGATCACTCAAATATTTTGCGAAGTTTTAGTTCTAATTTGGAACGTATTTCAGAAATTGGACTGTTTGACATGTCATGAAATTCTAAAACTGAGATAACATATCGGGAAAAATTTGTTTAAGAATTATTGATGGCCATTTCTCTTTCAAGTTGTAACTGGCCAGACATCCTTATCATCGATGTATAAATATTTTGCAAATCAATGACAAATTGGATTATCAAATAAAAACTGATTTATAACAAGTGATTATCAAATAAAAACTGATTTATAACAAGTGCTTTGATTATATTGGATAACAAAAAAATTCCAATTAACAGGGTTTGTACGGGGCCTTATAAACCTTTTTTTTATAAATCTTTTTTTTTAAGGCCTTGAAAGTGCATTCTTAAAACATTTAGGAAACAATATTATCCCGTAGAATGTTTTAATGACAGCCAAGATCCACAGTGATCATGCATTTATTCTCTTAGAGTCAACAAGTTGACTTGCTACATGTCTACATGCTTGCTATTAAACTTAATTTGTTTTTCGAATGTTTGTATTAATGTTTTTCTTGGTTTGCGTGGGGCCTGGAAAAACCTATTTTTGGGCATTGAAAGGCCTTGAATTTTGTTCTGCCCAAGGTGTACGAACCCTGAGTAAAAGTTTTATTAATTTTTTTGCAGACTTTAACCTAAATCTGTCAAGAAATTTTTGTTATGCTCCCTGACATTATGGACGTTGAATATACAATAATTTTTTTAACCATGCAGACATATGGGGCCTACTTTGAAAAAGACTTGTGTTGATTGCTCAGCCAAGTTTTGGCTATTGTCACTGTCGTCATACGGCACATCAGTCTGTCTGTCCACCACTTTTACCGCTATAAGTTGTTTGCGTTATTGAAATGCACTTAACCCTTTGCCTGCTGATCCTGCAGATAGTCATTTTTAATCTGTATTAGCCAATTATATCAGTTATTCGGAATAAAATGACTTGTTAAAATATCAAGGTTTGTAAATATTTGGCATTAAATTAAACTTCCGCGACCCACAATCTCAAGTAATTAAAACTTTAAAAAAATTACCTTGGCAGGATGAGGGTTAGGTAGTTGAAAATTTAGGGAACATAATCTGGAAAACTGTTGATCAATCGGTTGGTATGAACCCTCACAGCGCGGGGATGGCCTTTAGTCGTCTGTAGACGTCATATTCTGACGTCACGTCATATTCTGACGTCTAAAGTTGTGCCCCGCACTGTAAGAGTAAAATTTTTCTAATGGCGATTGACCCATAACATAGGTATTGAAATGAATCGGGAAGAGCCAACTAACACATTTATAATTTTAAATTGTAAAAAAAACCTTTGGTTTCCATGGTTTATAGAAAAATATTTCAGCGCCCCGTGTTAATCAATCTTTTAATAATAAAATTAATCTGTTTTCGTTTCAGGCAGAGAAGCTGTCTACCATCCTGAAGGCGGCTAGCGTATCAGTTGAACCCTTCTGGCCAAGTAAGTAACCAAAAAGGTGAACAAGATTGCAGCAATATATAATAACCTGATCACAGTAAAATCTGCCTGTGTATAATCCAGAAGTTACTTGTTAAAGCTTTTTTTCGTTATTTGGTAATCAAATTGTCACTGATTTCATTGTTTGAATTGTTCCTTGAAAAAAAGGTTATTCACACAAAGTCAATTATGCTATCATTTGTATTATTAATCAGGGTTTCTGCCAGGAATTTTTTGATATTATCAGTTATGAATATTAGTCCTTAAAAAAGGTTATCTTAACGAAAATTAGCCTACTTTGGAAAGTATTTTTCGTTTTCTTTGCCAATATCCCCCTTTGGTTATCAGTGGGCGTGGAAACCCTGTTAACTTTTTTTCTGGCATTTATGATTCTAGTTTGCTAGATTTGTAAACCACATTATCAAACAAAGCTTACAATTTATTTTATATCTCAAATGATATTTTGACTAATTTGTAGCTAATTGCTTAGCTTATCTACGTAAAAGTTTTGATCAGCTTTAGTTTGTTCTCACTTTATCTGTTCCAGTATTATATATATGCCGTTTTTGACTTGTTTCAGCACTGTTCGCTCGTGCTCTGACTGGCATCAGCATCAAGGACTTGATCACCAACATCGGCAGCTCATCAGGACCAGCACCAGCTGCTGCTGCCGTCGTGGAAGAAGTCAAAGGTACACATCAATTTATTACTTGTACCCTCAGAGCACTGATGTCCATACACTGCCCACCCTAGACACTGCTACTTCGCATGTTAAAATTTGCAGATGGTTGACGACATATGTCCCCCGCTCTCAATTTCAAGTATTGTAGTAAGCTTGTGATTGGCCGGCTGTCTTGCTAAAAGTACCCTGATCGCTGGCGAGAATATTATGGTGGGGGAGGGGTGGGTGTAGACAGACACCTGTGTGGAGCCCAGCAAACGCAAGGATTTGACCCAGTGCTGTTTCAATATTAGCCCACCACCAACGTCGCTGGACCGAACATTGAAACAACATTGGGTCAAGTTTTCATGTTTGCTGAGAGAGCTGTCTGCATTTTGATACATGTGTGCCATCTGTGTCTGGTTGGAACAGACTACACAGTGCTCTGTGTATGATGTCCACTATTCTAACCTCTGTGTTTTAACCCCTTGAGCGCTGCTGATAGCTATAGTATTAGCCTCTCATTGTTTTTTTTTACCAGTATTGTAAGAATATAAGAATGAAATAAAATCTTGAAACACTTGGTAGTTGAATTTTAATCCTTGTCCTGCTGAATCCGGATATATATGTTTTAACAAAGTTTCAACCCAAATAAAATGCCACTGAAATTGATAAAATATTCAGTGGTAGATGCTCAGCTAATCATATATTTCAATTTAGGAGATGTTTATTTTTCATAAATAGAAATGTTTTTCGTCATTTGAAGCTGGAAATTGCGTTAGCAATTCCAGCTTTAAATGAATGATAAATAATTTGAAACAATTCAGCAGGTCAAGGGTTAAGAATTCAAGTAATTTTAAGTCACTGGGATCGCAATAGCAAGACAGCATGAGTGATTGAAAATTTTATAGTTTGGAGCCTCTAGCATTAAAACCACACAATCATTCTGTAATTTTTATTATGGCTTCTTAATATGACCATATGATGTAAACATGTTGATAGACTAGAACTGCAAAAGTTTTTATTTATTTTTGTGGTAAGCATTTAACAGTTAAGCGAGATATAGAGAAGAAATTTCTCATTTTGGACATGCATGTAAACTCCAAAATACAGGAATTTAGTCTCTCACTTAACTGGTAAATGCGCATCACAAAAATTCAAAAACTTTTGCAGTTCTAGTCTATCAACATGTTTGTTTACATGGTATGGTCATTTTCAGAAGCCAAAATACAATTACCAATTTTTTTATCATTTTAGCCTGATTGTGTCACATCAAGCCTTCCTAATATTACCCTTGAAGCATCATTTTTTATCACTGAAAAATGGCTCAATTTCTTTTAAGGTTATAGAATGGAACTTGTTTAAATAATTAATAAATATGTCACATTTCTTTCATCACAACCGTAAGTTATACATCCACTGTCAGTGGGTAAAATTACTTAATTATGTTTAGGAATTAGGGGTAATATTTAGTTGACATTGTAATCTTCTGTATCACTGCGGTCTCTATTAGTACATGCATTTTGAAGTTAGGCAGCTTCACTTAGCATTAATACAGGGATAATAAAATTCAGTGGATTCGCAGATTTCAGATTTTTTTGTCATCCACTGTTTCTCTTCTTTTTTTCAAGTATTTCTCTCGGATCTGCAGAGTTCTGATTTTTTTCCAATATCTTTATCATCCCTGATAATATAGTGGTGACATTCTTTCCTGCTATATTTGTTAGTACTGGAATTAAACATTTCTTTCATATTTGCCAATTCTTTGAAAAATATTGTGGTCATCTTAAAAAAAATTCTTGCCAAGTTCTGCATAATCTTATTTTTTTGTTAACAGAAGAGAAGAAGGTTGAGAAGAAGGTTGAGAGCGAGGAAAGTGAAGATGATGACATGGGATTCGGTAAGTTTGGGTCAACTCGTTGCAGGTGGAGGATGTGTAGATCTAACTGCAACGGGCTAATAATTGGTTCTATACACAGCAGTAATTTAAATACTGTAGATGTGATGTGATCTCTCACAAATAGAAATATGAGGCATGAAATAGCATTGGCAATGACAGTTTCAAATGAAAGAAAAATAGTAAGTGCCCATTCACAGGGACATGCTACTCTGGTTGTTCGGTTGAATGAATCATGTTGATATTTTTTATTCGTTACAAACTGCAATTTTTGTGAAAAATCAATGCCCACCAAAGTGGTTTATTTTAATACCTGAACATTTCCATAATTACCCTCGACACGCTGACATTTTTATGTTTAAATCAACCAGAAAACTACTGGTCAGTTATCATTTTCCTAGCTTTTTGCAGATAAAATTGAATAATATACAACTTCAAAATGTTGAAAAAATATTATTTTTTGTTTCATTTAAGACTAAATACACACGCTTGTGACTATTTGACAGAAAATCCCCACAATAAAATCTTTTCATGTAATAAAAGTGGATGGTAAAGATTGTCACTGAAAATGATAGACCTGTTCTGTCATGTTGATGTTTTTGCTGACTAATATCCTTTGTTGACAGGCTTGTTCGACTAAGAAGTTGGACCCTTATCTTCACCTCTTCTGGGAGAGCTTGATCTGTTTGTTAAGAAGCAGCGAAAAAATAAACAAACTATAAATATTTTTTTGTTTTCAGTCTTTTTTTTTTAATATGTATTATATTCATCCTATTGTCAGTAGAACTTATGTCACTACGAGCAGTTGAAATTTTTTCAAATTTTACGCTTTCTCATCGCATTCTCTGCGAAAAATTTCTTTGTACACTACTTATGGCGTGTATTAAGGGCTTCTGTCTTATCGTCAGTTATATTCTAGTCTTTTTTTTTTTTTTTTTTTTTTTACAAAATTTAAATTTTAAATATCAAACTTGAATTAATTTTTTTATTACTTGTGGATATTTAGCAGGATTTTCTTTGTTTAAAAATTTAGGCTTGTACATCGTTTTTAATTTTACACCTAATTTGTATAATACTTTTAGGCTACGCCATTACCGAAGTTGTGACGGTGGGGCTTCTGAACCGGGCTCGTTCTACCCACGGACAGGGACCACTCTTGTATACATTAACAAGCCCTGATTTGCATATTTTAAAAATGTCCACCAAAAGCCATACAAACACTATAAAATCTGTCACAGAATTTTTACAATGACCTATAATGCATCTGTATGAGAATTTTAAGATACGGCAGCTCCATTATCCAGTTTATTTCAATAATTCAATGTCACGCGGTGAGGTAGAAGTAAAGGTCAAATTCGACTATCATTGCCTACATAGCCATTGGTAATTTTGTCAAGCTATAAAACTGATCAATGTTGTGCCAGGGTATCATGGTTCTAAATTATATTTATTAGAAAAAGACATACAAACACATAAGGAAAACTAAATTTTATATAACCGAAAAAAGTACATTGCAACCTCAATAATCCACTGGTAATGCATGACATTGCCCTTTGTACTTGCATAGAAGTTTACACTCCCATCTCAATCACGCCGCCCTTGCATGGTGGTTTGCATATTTTTAAGCATCGGCACAAATTGGGGATCCATATTGGAAGGGGAACCACCTTGTACCTGTACTGTAAGGGCATCGTTCAGAACATTTTCAAACCCCCCTTATTTTTTTTCAATTGAGATAAATTAAAAAAAATGTTCCATGAATTATGTCTACAAAACTGTTTATTAATGCTTTTAGATGTTTATTTAGTCACAACGGGTGCGGATTCATAGTATGTGGGGGACTCGCACCCCTTTTTTCGACAAATTATTATAAAAAGTGCCCTCATTGGAATAAAATGGTTGAAACTGTGATAAAGCTAGAAATTTAGTAGAAGGCTGCACAATAGTATACTAATCCATATTAGGAGGGGATCCATCTAATAACAGTAGCGTAAAGGCTTCGTTTAGGGCATTTTCAAGCCCATCTGGGTTTTTTTCAAAAAAATAGTGTAATTATTAAACAAAATTATATTTCACCAAATCTTCCTACAAAATGTATTCTTAATGCAACTACCAGTTATTTTATTCAAAACGGAGGCGGACCCACACATGTACCCCTCTTATGTTAAATTGCCTATTTTTTTAATGTGATTTGTTACAAGAAGATGCAAATAATTACCCAACTACCTAAAATCAAACTTTTACCAATATCTCGAAAACTAACAATGGTAGATCCAAGAAATTGGGTGTCTATACATGTTTTCATAATCAATTGACCATAGTCTTACAACAAAGTTTTCAATAAATTGAATTTCGTAGTTGTTCACTTCACAGAAATTGCAACCGTTTCCCCCACACAGCACCCCTGTTTTCCCTAAATAGGACACAAACTCGGGAAAAATAAACTTAATATGCTATCGGCCGTAGGCCGGGCCTAAAAAACTCTGCGCCTATTTTCATCAGCGCCTGTCTGTCTGTCTGTTAATCCTATAGTTCAGTCTATCTTCACCAGTACATCCATGTAGTCAATTCGCAGCTTGGTTCTTTAACATTTAAGATTATATCTCTGAAAACTGCCCTTGGGCTTGACTTTTAACTTATAAGTATGTAGCCCACATAGGACCTACAGGTGAATCATGACTAATCAAATGAGATGTCACATTTGACCTTTCTATAATTTTAATTTCCCTATCCACGTTTTTCCTCTTAAATGCGATACACTAGACATTTTTTAGAAAAGCCCTTGCTCTTGTATTCAGGTTTTGAATGGCTTCCCTGCTTGCCCACACGTACATAATTTAGTAGGCCCTTTTCAAGGAGCCTCTATGACTAAAAGGTACCGTAGCTAAACAGTTACAAAACTAACTCAGTCATAACCATACACGAACCGCAGCAATCGGCATATCGCAAGCATTGTTCACAGTACAGAAACAGCTTTCCAATGTGTGGAGAATTGATGGCAAACAATCTGTTATCTTTGTACTTTATGATCTATCCGCAGCATTTGATACAATAGACCACACATACTAGGCCTACTTCATCGACTTAAACATGACTTTGGTATTACTAGCACAGTTCTGAAATGGTTGGGTTCATATTTGAGTCATACAATACAAACAGTCGAAATTAGTGATTAATCTTCTACAAAACAGAAAATTGTTTTGGGTGTACCACAAGGATCGGGTCTAGGTCCAGTGCTGGTCTCCATATACTAGTCAGTTATTGAATATAGAGTTTAGGTCCCAAGAAATGTGTGGATGGAGAGAGGATATTACCCCCCCCCCCCCCATTTTTCGAAGCTCAACTCATTGCCTCAGCATCGTATATCGGTATTTGACTCTCTAAATTTACGAGGGTGGTGGCTCAAGCTGGCAATCATTGATCACAATATGGTCGACATCAGCTCTAGAGGTTAAAACACCCGCACCCAGCTTAAAAACAAAATGTTGAACCAATGCTGGCTTAATGTTGGGCCAGCGTCGTAGACGGTGGATCAACATTGTGTCTATGTCTTGTGTTTGATGAACCGGTAATCATGAGACATTGAAACAACGTTGGTTTAATGTTGGACCAGCGTCGTAGACGGTGGGCCAAAATTAAACCAACATAGGGTGAAAAAAAAGATAATTATAGTGAATTTATGAAGTGTTAAACTGTCAATAGTGCATTCACAGTTTAACACTTCATAAATTCACTATAATTATCCATTTTTTCACTATAGCTTCTTTGATATCAGCGCATTTCAGACTGCGATGAGCTATGCAGATGTCAAAAGATTCCTAATTACCAGGAGAAAATAAATCCAGTGTAAAATTACAACTATTTTTTTTTGTGAAATGTTTTACTCGTCACTAGAAGGTAGAGGGTTGACCCTTACAGCACTGATCTATTCAATTTAAATTTTCAGTCAATTGAGTTGTGTCTCGCTACCGCGATACACAACTTCAAATGACTGAAAATTAATTTGATTTGTGAAATTTAAGTCCCAACACATATCAGTGTTTTGTGAATAAAGGCATTTTTTACTTTTAAAAACTGGTTATACAGGTGCTAATAAAAACACAGAATGTCTACTGTGGTCGACATCAGTGGTGTAAGGGCTGGCCATTACAACGGGTTTTACATGGCGACTTGGCGTTTCTAAAGAAAAGGTGTCATGCAGGTGTTTTGCAAAAGAAAAAAAAACGTCTTTAGAAGTAAATCAACATATCGCAGTAAATACTCACTTTTTAAAACATTCTGCACGTATTCTGAAGCAAAGCCATTATGTGTTGTAACATAGGAGCAACCAATCACTACCAGGAGGCCCCGGGGGGAGGGGGAGGGGGTGGATGGAGTATTTATGAATTAATTAAACTTGGGTGCAAAACATTGTTGCAAAATGACCTATAAACTCTATATAAATTCTATAAACTTATATAAAAAAATTGAACTATTTGACGCCACTTCAGCCCAGGGTAAAATACATATAAAATATTTCGCCCCCCCCCCCTTTAATGATCGGCTTACTAATGATTTTGAATATCGCCGTGATAACTGACAACAATTTTTATTCCCATAAATTGATCCAATGATGGTTTAATTTTGGGCCAGCGTAGTAGTTGGTGGGCCAGCATTGAGTTATCATTGGATGAGCGTATGGTGTTGAATCAATGCTAGAACACGCTGGCCGACATTAAAACATCAATCGTTCAACACTTCTTAATGTCTCATGCTTGGGAACTGTCTGGCTGTGCTGTGGCCGCATGAATGAATGAATGAATGAAAGTGGTTTTAGGCCACCTTTGTGCTCATATAGGCTAAAGTGGGCCAGGATAACCTCTTGAGGATGGTGGAATGAATGAGATGACTCTGCCCTCCAGACATAGAAATCAAAATTCGGAAGAAACTTGAAGGCTGGAGTGGGGGACGAATCCGCGAACTCCGACTGCCACCCTGCCCCCTCCCCCCTCCCCCGTCTTATGGCATGATGGTGAGTACAGAAGCAGAATTTCGAAGTTTCAACAAACATTGAGCCGTTGTTAGTTCAATGTTGGGCCAGCGTCGTAGACAATGGACAAACATCAAACCGAACGTCTCACGTATTCTGGGATTAACACGTGCTTGTTTTCACCTCATTCTGACCCACCCCTTAACTCCTTCCTTCTCACCTCTTTCCTGCAAAATATTAATGTGACATGAGGATTTTATATTAGTGGACACAGATTATAGCATATAGCTTGTCAAAGAGAAAAGAAAATTAAGAGTACATAATACATCTAATAAGGAACATCACAATAATGATACTTTACTCAGTAAGCCTTATCACCACAACTGCATGCTACATGAAACAAACTAGGTAGCAACAGAAGCATATTGCTTATCGGGGTTGCCACCACATAAACCTATCATAAATTAACTTGCATTTGTGGTTTTTGAGCAAAATAATATTAAATTTATTTCACGATGACCCGTTGCAACAAAGGGACTCGCACATAATGCAATGACAAGTCAATAGCAAGCCTACAACATGTCAAGAAAAAAGAGTGGAGAGTACATAATACCTCTCATAAGCAAAAAAAAACACAGAAAAATTAACAATGTAAACTCCTCACCACGATTCAAACACCTAGCAAAAAACTGAACTTCATGTTCTTTTTGAAAATATAAATTGACGATATATTCTTCAGATCAACAGGTAAATTATTCCATAACCTTTTTCCTACATTAGAAGTACAATGAGAAGAAACTATGGAAAACATGTTTTGCCTCCTACTTGATCTTATATTTATATGAATTTTAAAAATATTTTGTATATTAGCAGGAAGAAGATTATGAAAAGCTTTGAACATTAATATTAACATAGCATACTGGAGTAGATCTGAAAACATAAGAATATTTGAAAGTTAAATTTAATATTTCGCCGTCAGCTTGATCGCAGATCATGGGGGGGGGAGGCTGTATAATAGTGATGATTCAGGGGGTTCCCCCCGTGCACTGCCTGGGCCCTTCATGTGCACACTGCTGATGCTGGTGTTGTACATATGATATAGTAGATGACACATTGCGCCCCAGTAGTCTACATTGTGTTTATAATTAACTGTACATTTAGTTCAAGGGGTCTGACTACGCACAGACAGGGTCCACATTCTTAATTAATATTATTTCTTGTGAAAATGTTAGAGAACATTGTCCCTAGCATTGACATTTCCTTTTGGTACCACATAGCATGGTAGGCTAGCAAAATAGCAAGAGACGTAAACCCAATGTTGGGCCACCCTCTGTGACGCTGGCCCAGCATTAAACAGACACTGGGTCAACATCTGGCGATTTTCGGGGGCCTGCAGGTCAAAATGTGATTGATTTAGTGTTGATTCAATAGGCCTAAGCCCGACTTTGTTCAAAATTTCAAATAATAATAATGCAGATTTATTTCCTACCTGAAGTACATAATACATAGCATAGACCTACACAAAGAAAAAGGAATTTGTATTTTGGATCATTCATTCATTCATTCATTCATTCATTCATTCATTCATTCATTCATTCATTCATTCATTCATTCATTCATTCATTCATTCATTCATTCATTCATTCATTTATTCATTCATTCATTCATTTATTCGTTCATTCGTTCATTCGTTCATTCGTTCATTCGTTCATTCGTTCATTCGTTCATTCATTCATTCATTCATTCATTCATTCATTCATTCATTCATTCATTCTTTTATTCATTCATTCATTCATTCATTCACCAGCTTTCTTGCTTGCGTAACTGATTTATTTATTGCTAGAATTATTTGTTGAAACTTTTCATTAATTCGAAGCTGGAAATGCTAGCGCAATTTGCAGCTTTAAATGACAAAACATATTACATGGTCTGTGAAAAATAAATTATTTGATTAACTGAGGATCTCTCACAAACTATTTCATGGATTTCCGTGGCATTTTATTTGGTGTGAAACTTGCTGGAAACTGTATATTTAGCAGCACTAGGTTTAACCCTTGTAGCGCTAGCACCCTTAATCTTTTTCAGACATGATTCAAAGTAAATAAAGTTTAAAGTGCCATTTAAATGTCTTGTGATATCAAATAATTGATTTTTATGAATCTCATTATTTTTCGTCATTTGAAGCTGGCAATTGCGTCAAAAGAGGAAAAATAATGATAGATTCAAAGTAAATAAAGTGCCATTGAAATGTCTTGTGATAGATACTCTTATCAAGTAATGGGTTTTAGAGTCTATATTTTTGAATATACTAATTGAAAACAAATGTTACAATTCAGCATCAGAAGGGTTTATTAGTATTTACTTTGTTTTGTCTGATATATATCTTGTCTATTATTTTGTGGCCATTATTGTGTTACTGTTTTTCCAGCATATACGAGATATTGACCCAATGTTGGCCCACCATCAACGACATTGACCCAACATCAGGTCGTGCCTGAGACAGTGACCCAATGTTGACCACCTACGATGCTGGTCCAACATTAGGTCAACATTGGGTCAAGTTTCGTTATCGCCCATTACATCTAGTGTAGCATCTTGTCTTCATATTGCCATGAATTACACAAACCAGTGACAGAGCTTGCCCTCTGAAAGGCAATGTTTCTTTTATTATTATTTGTTGTCTTGTCACTTTGTTCTGTTAGAGATCTGTTATATTGTCATATCAGCGTTGCATACAATCTTCTGAAACGCAACGTGTACTTTATCTTTTATCGTGCCAAATTGTTTGTTGATACTTTTAATTCATTCGAAGCTGGAAATGCTAGCGTAATTTACAGCTTCAAATTACAAAAAAAATACCCATCAGTGAAAATTAATTATTTGATTAATTGAGCTTCTATCAGAAATTACTTTATTGGTTTCAGATTTTTTTCGGACAAGACGAAAGTAAATAAAGTGCCATTGGAATGTCTTGTGATAATCTTAAAAAATGGATTTTGGGAAGTGTCAATTTTTCTAAATATAATTTTTTTCGCCATTTGAAGCTGAAAATGGTGTCAGGATTTCTTGCTGCAACAGAAGAAAAACATGTTACAAACAATTTAGCAGCAGAAGTGTTTATTACTTTTCACTTTGTTTTGTGTTGTCAATTTCCTTCATTAGTGCTCTGTTTTATTGTGTGGTCAGCCGTCGACCACAATCCCAAGATGCAATACCTCATGTTAACGACGCTGGCCCAACATTACGCCTGCAATGGGTCAAAATTTCGTGTTTGCTGGGTGTGTGTTTTAACCTCTAGAGCTGATGTCGACAATATTGTGAACAATGATTGCCAGCTTGAGCCATTTAGCCGTGTCGTCCTCTCCGAGGCCGTGGATTGATGTATTTGCTTTACCCAAAAAATTCAACATGGCTGAGAGCGATCTCGATCAAAAAATGCCCATAACTTTTTAATGACTGTGCGACCTCTGAGCTGAGCATGCGGGCATGGAACTGAAATGTTACTGATTCTAAAAATACTTTTTTCAACCTGATTATTCCCCGATATATATTTAGATATGACAGTCCAAAGAAATGTCCCACAAATTTGTACGCGGTGTTTCAGCCACTGGGGCTAGAGCCACTATCGTCGTAAATTTAGACTCAGAAAATGGGAGGGGGGGGGGCTGACTCTCCTACCCCCCCCCCCCTCTGGATCTCCTGATGAGATTCTGATAGCAGTACGTCATTGATACAACTCTGATACTGGATAGCCTAAGCATGCTCCCTTGTCAGAAAAAAATTATGAAGATGAGTTGGTTCACCGTTGAAATTCACAAGGCAAGGAGGAATTACTTATGTTGGCAACGAAAAAGGTCTCAGTCTTTAAATCATACATCTGTGCACTTTCACCTTACACAAAGATCCTAAAATTTATGATTGTCGGCGCAGGTGTGATTTTATGAAAGAATGCGGTTTCAGGCCACTTTTGTGCATAGACTAGAGTCACTAGAGGCTGAATTGGGCCAGGAGAACCTCTTGAGTATGGTGGTGAGATGAATGAGATGACACTGCCCTCCAGACACATGATTCGAGCCCTGGCGGTCTGAGGCCTAGCGAGCTACATCTCGGTCTCGAGGCTTCCCACAATACTGAATCTTTACGAGTGAGCGGGAAAAAAACTTTTTGTTTTTATTTATCTGCGGGATGTTTTTAATTCTCCGTGGAGGGTTTTTAATTATCCGTGGAAGGTTGCAGGTATATTTACTGATGAGGGTGATGGCCAACAATACCTGACCCCCCCCCCCCCTTCCCCCACCCCACCTGGATCCGTCACTGAGACTACGATGCCACGTATGATTATTTTTGACTCCAGATTGCCAACATGATATCTACGTATCTATCACAATAAATAACAGATTCACTTTTATATGGAAGAGACTTTATTCCTCATCATTTTTTGAAAATAAGAACATGTTTACTATACGTGATTTTATGATCCATCATCAGTGATACAACTGTGGTTATAACACTCATCAGTAACGAAAACCATTGAAGCCCCAAGCACGACTAAGGTAAAAGTTACTTTAAATCTGTCACTTTTGCGTTGCATGCTTCTCGGTAATTACTCACGCAATTCTCATCCGATTGTCATGAAATTTCGCAAGCCTTATTTTCTAGTCCAACGGCACCTTCCCTGAAAAATTCAGGTTAAAATATAATGTAGTTTAAAAGTTAGACCATTTGACATGTAATAAATTTAGAATTGTGACGCTCCTCTATAATTATAGAGGAGCGTCACAATTCTAAATTTATTAACCCGATGATTTCATTCAGCTTTAATCTCGAAATTCTACTACATGTCTAGCTTTTGAAATACTTACTGCAATTTTAAGAATTTCTTACCCTAGGCGCCGGAATAGTTGCAAAGAGTGCTTGGAAAATTTCGTTGCAATTGATCAAGAATTGACTGAGAAATCAGCGAAAAACACCCAACGCTGGTGTAAGTTGACTGCAACTATAGTCGTTTTTGATTTGTTTTATTAGCCGAGCAAATCACTGTTATTGGCAGCGAAATGAGCGTTTAAACATCAAGATTTGCAAATGTTTGGTCTAAAATTAAACAATTAATTTACATTTTCACCCACTTGAAGTTGTGGGTCGCGATAGCGAGACACAACTTCAAGTGTGTGAAAATGTACATTATATTATTTAATTTAGCGGTTAACAAGCATACATATAACCAAGCATGTTATATCCATATAACCCGCTTGATATAACTGATAATAATACTTTTAATAGGATAAAGAAACAGACCAACGCGATCGCGAACGTGAGCAGGGGTGGATCTAGCTTTTCAGTGAGGGGAGGGGGGGTTAAAATTTGACAATTTGACAATTTTTTTTCTACTGTAAAGGGTCGCGGGGCCCGTCTCCGGGAAAATTTTTGATTTCCAAAGGTTTTCTCATGCAAACTAAGGCATATTGGGCACTGTTTCTCAATAAGTATATCATTAAATGATAAGGAAACCCCTAAATAAGTTGGTTCCGCCACTGGCGAGACTAAATCATTATTGCAGAAACGCGCCAACGCAAAGACATAGGCCAACGCGACAAGTTTTAACCTCTATCCTGCTAAGGTAATTTATTTAAATTTTGAACCACTTGAAATTGTGTTTCGCTACCGCGATCCACAACTTCAAGTGGTTTAAAATTACTCATATATGTTTAATTTGAAACCAGACATTAACAAATTTTGATGTTTAAAAAGTCATTTCATCCTCGATAACAGCGATATAATCTGCGAATAAAACAGATTAACCCTTTAACCGCCGGCGCCGCATATATTCGGGTTTTGATTTTTAATTAGCACATTATGTACCACCTTTTGAACATGTTAGAGATAAAATGTGACATCAATCAGCAAGATTTGAAAAAAGTTGACCTCCATTTTGTCAAATCTGAAGAATTTTCATTCACTTGAATTTGTGGATCGCGTCAGCGAGACACAACTTCAGGTGGGTTAAAATTCAGATTGAATAATTTGGCGGTTAAAGGGTTAAAAGCGACTATTGTCGTGATCAGCAGGTAAAGAG
Organism: Flabesymbios commensalis; assembly: GCA_964017125.1. Taxonomy (NCBI): domain Eukaryota; kingdom Metazoa; phylum Annelida; class Polychaeta; order Terebellida; family Flabelligeridae; genus Flabesymbios; species Flabesymbios commensalis. Next base: position 4,451,658 of record OZ024915.1, read on the forward strand.
ATAAACTGGTTAGATTTTTTCACGTCGCACTGTTCGCGCCGGTTTTGCATGGTAAATAAGCGTCGAATCTCGCGTATGTTTGTCTGCTGCTGCGTGTTCGCTATCGCGATGGTGTGTTTTGCCATTTACGTTTGTTTAACCTTTAACCAAGCGGAAATAATTGTGATGTGTATGTGACGTTGAATCTGTATCTTACTATAACAAAGAACTATGTATGCTGTAAGTTCTTTGATTATAGTGTCTTCATGGTTAATTTTCAGTCACTTGAAGCTACATTGTGTTGACGTTATTTTTAAAATTATTAAATATATTTCTATTTATGAAAAATAAACATATCCCAAGTTGAATTATTGAGTATTTGGCGGTATATTGTATGATTTGAATACGTATATTTACGTAAATAGCAGGGTAGGAGTTAAGCTTAGGATAAATACATATTGTCATGATGAGATCAAAGACTAATACCTATACCAGCACATACTTAACCTACATTATCATTGTTATATTTTAATACAGATCTATATATACATACAGTATAAAGTAGTATAATGATATACCTCTATGTATATGCAGATTATCTCTTACAGCGCGAGGATTACCTTTAGACATCAGAATCTGACCTCTCGTCTATAGACGTCAGATTCTGACGTCTATAGTTGAGGCGTCAGAATCTGACGTCTCAACTATAGACGTCAGATTCTGACGTCTAAAGTCGATCTCCGCATTGAAAGAGTAAACATACTTCCACTGGCCGCAGACCCACAGCATCAGGTATTCAAATGAATCGGAAAGCGCTAACTAACACATTTATGATGATTTCTAATTGAAAAAACCCTTTGGTCTTCATGGTTTGTATAACAGCATTTCAGCGCTTTGAGGGTAGAGTTATACTGCATTATACTGCACATTATACAGATTCCTATTAAAAAATTTCGTATAACATTGACAATGAAGGTTAATTAAATACACGTCATACCTGGGCATAATTAACCTACATTATCAGCACGCTCATCAGATTCTCACAGTATTCATATAATTATACAGCTATTTTTACAGAACAATAAAATTCACAGAAGCACAAAGTAATATTTCCAGAACTACAAAGCAATATATACATTGCTTACATAAACAGGGCAACCCAGCACACACTTAATTATCATGAGCCTTTTTAGTGGATCTCTGATGATCGAAGTAGGCTTAATAACTAAGCTGACTTTCAAATAAAACAACGATTTTGCTGAATCAGACTCAAGTTTAAGAGGACCTTCATTATAAAGGGACGATTGATCCAATGCTGTTTTAGTGTTGTGCCAGCATCGTAGACAGTGGGCCAACACTAAACCAACGTCTGGTGTTTTCATAAATGAATAAATATATACATTGCACATAGTCACAGAGCAGTATACGTTGCCATAGTTACATAATATACTGCCATAGTTACAATACAGAGTAATCATGGTATCACTGCACAATTGCCTAATATAATAAATTCATCATTATTAAGGGGTCGCACACAATTATCGACACAAATAATATGTACAGAGCTCCTTCTATCGACAGCTTAACGTACTTACTCAATGTAGCTTAAAGGTGCCTATCACCCCTCACATGGGTCACATGATAGCTAATCACCCCATATAAGGAAACAATTGTGCCCCACCTTGTGGCAACTTTGATTTATTTGTCACACTATTATTCATACCATATACGGGGTGACAGGTCACCTTTAATATAAGATGTTAGTATCAGAATAAAAGCTTTATTTGAATCATTCAAATATTTACACGAGGTTATGAATATTTTAAATATTTTTTATCATGTGGAATTAGCCATTTCATTTCAACAATTTGGTTTCATGCGCCTGTGGTTCAAACCACCACAATCGGAATATTAGCATCACCAGCACTATAGATATATACAGCGGGTATAACAATACGATGATACTGATAGGGCATCATAGAATGCTGTTTATACAGCTTCTATAACAATTTATTTAAGATATATACAAAAATATTCTGATTTTCGCAGTCACTTTTTACATATTGTCGCATCTGCGCCTGTTAGCTATAGGAGGAATTTCAACAAGAAATGAATCACTTCTCGAGTGGAAGGAATACACCAATAAGAACGCACGTACCGTCTGTACGTAAACGTAATCCACAGTATAAGGACACGTGTACCATATCAATGTCAATAATACATCAGTGATGGCAAACAAACCTTATTATAATAAACCACTAACAAATGCATGTATAATGTTACATATCTATCACAATATAGGACTAGTTTAGCCTATATTTTTATTGAGGGAATATAACAATTATCGAATATTTATTAACATTATGACTAGTAGTTATTGAATGTAGAAATGTTCCCATTACATAACTGCTAAATTAATGCTCCCTCTCTTTGAGTGATGATGTGTCCGGTCAGTTTTTTTCCTTCTTTTTTCAAGCTGGCTTTTTCAGCCTAACCCCTGACCTGCTGAATTGTTTGTTTCTATTTTTTATTCGTTTGAAGCTGGAATAGCTAACGCAATTTCCAGCTTCAAATGACGAAAAATATAATATTTATATGAAAAATAGACATATCCCAAATTCAATTATTTGATCAACTGAACATCTTTCACAAACTATTTTTTCAATTTCAGTGGCATTTTATTTGGTCTGAGCCTAGCTTTAATCCATGTATATACGGTCACAGCACGAGAAGCGTTAAAACAAAAAACCCTTTAATCTGCTATTTATTTGAAGCTGAAATAGCTATCGTATTTTAGCCCTTACAGCGCTGAATAAATTTTTGTCCAAACCATGGGAATCAAAGGGTTTTTTTCAATTTAAAATCACCATAAATGTCTTAGTTAGCTCTTTCTGCTTCATTTGAATACCTGTGTTATCGGTCTACCGCCATTATAAATATTTTACTCTTACAGTGCGGGGACCGAATTATGACGTCAGAATCTAATGTCTGAAGATGTCAGGTTCTGACGATTGAAATAGATCTCCGCGCTGTAAGGGTTAAATTCAGGGTTATCTTTATTTCACCACAATCGTTCTAGACATCGTTATTATTGTGATCACAAAAACAAAAAATACTCCTTACCTTAATTCCTGGCATGTGAGAGCCTGAGTGTACACTGCCTATACTGAGAGGACCTATACTGAGAAGGTGGTTTAATGTTGGGCCAGTGTGTCAGACAGTCTGCCAACGTGAGGAATGTGATTAGGCGCATGCGCACATCACATTATTTTATTTAATAATAAGAAGGTCCATCTTTTCTGTGAAATTACCAGGTTTTAGTGTGATCTCAGCAGCTAATGAACCTCGTATATTTATTCTTGGTGGGAATCAGTCATTTGTTGATGTGATTATAAGGCTGGACAGTGACATAAGCAGATAATAAATATGTATGAATATGAAAAAAATATGAGAATATGCATCCGCCCAGTGACAGCGATGCGGTCTCTGTATGTATTGTGGTTATACTGTGGACACGCGTGTATGCTGTATGACAATTTCTGTATGACAACTTAGGGTATTCCCCGCTGTACACTGGTTATGTCCCGGAATTTGCACACTGCTGCGGTCTCTGTGGCTATTTCGCCGTCAGCTTGATCGCAGGTCACGGGGGGGGGGGAGGCTATATAATAGTGATGATCAAGGGGATTCCCCCCGTGCACTGCCTGGGCCCTTCATGTGCACACTGCTGATGCTGGTGTTGTACATATGATATGGTAGATGACACATTGCGCCCCAGTAGTCTACATTGTGTTTATAATTAACTGTACATTTAGTTCAAGGGGTCTGACTACGCACAGACAGGGTCCACATTCTTAATTAATATTATTTCTTGTGAAAATGTTAGAGAACATTGTCTCTAGCATTGACATTTCTTTTTGGTACCACATAGCATGGTAGGCTGGCAAATAGCAAGAGACGTAAACCCAATGTTGGGCCACCCTCTGTGACGCTGGCCCAACATTAAACAGACACTGGGTCAACATCTGGCGATTTTCGGGGGCCTGCAGGTCAATATGTGATTGATTTAGTGCTGATTCAATAGGCCTAAGCCCTACTTTGTTCAAAATTTCAAATAATAATAATGCAGATTTATTTCCTACCTGAAGTACATAATACATAGCCTAGACCTACACAAATAAAAAGGAATTTGTAATTTGGATCATTCATTCATTCATTCATTCATTCATTCATTCATTCATTCATCCATTCATTCATTCATTCATTCATTCATTCATTCATTCATTCTTTTATTTATTCATTCATTCATACATTCACCAGCTTGCTTGCTTGCGTAACTGATTTATTTATTGCTAGAATTGTTTGTTGAAACTTTTCATCAATTCGAAGCTGGAAATGCTAGCGCAATTTGCAGCTTTAAATGACAAAACATATTACATGGTCTGTGAAAAATAAATTATTTGATTAACTGAGGATCTCTCACAAACTATTTTATGGATTTCCGTGGCCTTTTATTTGCTGTGAAACTTGCTGGAAACTGTATATTTAGCAGCACTAGGTTTAACCCTTGTAGCGCTAGCACCCTGAATTATATCCTTTTTCAGACATGATTCAAAGTAAATAAAGTTTAAAGTGCCATTCAAATGTCTTGTGATATCAAATAATTGATTTTTATGAATATCATTATTTTTCGTCATTTGAAGCAGGCAATTGCGTCAAAAGAGGAAAAATAATGATAGATTCAAAGTAAATAAAGTGCCATTGAAATGTCTTGTGATAGATACTCTTATCAAGTAATGGGTTTTGGAGTCTATATTTCTGAATATACTAATTGAAAACAAATGTTACAATTCAGCATCAGAAGGGTTTATTAGTATTTACTTTGTTCTGTCTGATATATATCTTGTCTATTATTTTGTGGCCATTATTGTGTTACTGTTTTCCAGCATATACGAAATATTGACCCAATGTTGGCCCACCATCAACGACACTGACCCAACATCAGGTCGACATTTTGTCAATGTCTCGTGCCTGAGACAGTGACCCAATGTGGACCACCTACGATGCTGGTCCAACATTAGGTCAACATTGGGTCAAGTTTCGTTATCGCCCATTACATCTAGTCTTCATATTGCCATGAATTACACAAACCAGTGACGGAGCTTGCCCTCTGAAAGGCAATGTTTCTTTTATTATTATTTGTTGTCTTGTCACTTTGTTCTGTTAGAGATCTGTTATATTGTCATATCAGCGTTGCATACAGTCCTTTGAAACGCAACGTGTACTTTACCTTTTATCCTGCCAAATTGTTTGTTGATACTTTTCATTCATTCGAAGCTGGAAATGCTAGCGTATTTTACAGCTTCAAATTACAAAAAAAATACCCATCAGTGAAAATTAATTATTTGATTAATTGAGCTTCTATCAGAAATTACTTTATTGGTTTCAGATTTTTTTCGGACAAGACGAAAGTAAATAAAGTGCCATTGGAATGTCTTGTGATGATCTTATGAAAAAATGGATTTTGGAAAGTGTCAATTTTTCTGAATATAATTTTTTTCGCCATTTGAAGCTGAAAATGGTGTCAGGATTTCTTGCTGCAACAGAAGAAAAACATGTTACAAACAATTTAGCAGCAGAAGTGTTTATTAGTGTTCACTTTGTTTTGTCTTGTCAATTTCCTTCATTAGTGCTCTGTTTTATTGTGAGGTCAGCCGTCGACCACAATCCCAAGTAGCAATACCTCATGCTAACGACGCTGGCCCAACATTACGCCTGCAATGGGTCAACATTTCGTGTTTGCTGGGTGTGTGTTTTAACCTCTAGAGCTGATGTCGACAATATTGTGAACAATGATTGCCAGTTTGAGCCATTTAGCCGTGTCATCCTCTCCGAGGCCGTGGATTGTTGTATTTGCTTTGCCCGAAAAATTCAACATGGCTGAGAGCGATCTCGACCAAAAAATGCCCATAACTTTTTAATGACTGTGCGACCTCTGAGCTGAGCATGCGGGCATGAAACTGAAATGTTACTGATTCTAAAAATAATTTTTTCAACCTGATTATTCCCCGATATATATTCAGATATGACAGTCCAAAGAAATGTCCCACAAATTTGAACGCGGTGTTTCGGCCACTGGGGCTAGAGCCACTATCGTCGGAAATTTAGAGAGTCAAATATCAATATGGGGGGGGGGCTGACTCTCCTACCCCCTCCCCCCTCTGGATCTCCTGATGAGATTCTTATAGCAGTACGTCATTGATACAACTCTGATACTGGATAGCCTAAGCATGTTCCCTTGTCAGAAAAAAATTATGAAGATGAGTTGGTTCACCGTTGAAATTCATAAAGCAAGGAGGAATTACTTACGTTGGCAACGAAAAAGGTCTCAGTCTTTAAATCATACATCTGTGTACTTTCACCTTACACAAAGATCCTAAAATTTATGATTGTCGGCGCAGGTGTGATTTTATGAAAGAATGCGGTTTCAGGCCACTTTTGTGCATATAGACTAAAGTCACTAGAGGCTGAATTGGGCCAGGAGAACCTCTTGAGTATGGTGAGATGAATGAGATGACACTGCCCTCCAGACACAGGATTCGAGCCCTGGCGGTCTGAGGCCTAGCGCGCTACATATCGGTCTCGAGGCTTCCCACAATACTGAATCTTTACGAGTGAGCGGGAAAGAAACTTTTTGTTTTTATTTATCTGCGGGATGTTTTTAGTTCTCCGTGGAGGGTTTTTAATTATCCGTGGAAGGTTGCAGGTATATTTACTGATGAGGGTGATGGCCAACAATACCTGACACCCCCCCTCCCCCCTCCACCTGGATCCGTCACTGAGACTACGATGCCACGTATGATTATTTTTGACTCCAGATTGCCAACATGATATCTACGTATCTATCACAATAAATAACAGATTCACTTTTATATGGAAGAGACTTTATTCCTCATCAATTTCTGAAAATAAGAACATGTTTACTATACGTGATTATATGATCCATCATCAGTGACACAACTGTGGTTATAACACTCATCAGTAACGAAAACCATTGAAGCCCTAAGCACGACTAAGGTAAAAGTCACTTTAAATCTGTCACTTTTGCGTTGCATGCTTTTCGGTAATTGCTCACGCAATTCTCATCCGATTGTCATGAAATTTGGCAAGCCTTATTTCCTAGTCCAACGGCACCTTCCCTGAAAAATTCAGGTTAAAATATAATGTAGTTTAAAAGTTAGACCATTTGACATGTAATAAATTTTGAATTGTGACGCTCCTCTATAACCCATTGATTTCATTAAGCTTTAATCTCGAAGTTCTACTACATGTCTAACTTTTGAAATTTTTTCTATTTATGAAAAATAAACATATCTCAAGTTGAATTATTGAGTATTTGGCGGTATATTGTTTGATTTGAATACGTAAATTTACGTAAATAGCAGGGTAGGAGTTAAGCTTAGGATACATACATATTGTCATGATGAGATCAAAGACTAATACCTATACCTGCCCATACTAAACCTACATTATCATTGTTATATTTTAATACAGATCTATATATACATACAGTATAAAGTAGTATAATGATATACCTCTTGTATATGCAGATTATCCCTCACATCGCGAGGATTACCTTTAGACATCAGAATCTGACGTCTCGTCTATAGACGTCAGATTCTGACGTCTATAGATGAGACGTCAGAACCTGACGTCTCAACTATAGACGTCAGATTCTGACGTCTAAAGTCGATCCCCGCACTGAAAGAGTAAACATACTTCCACTGGCCGCAGACCCACGGCATCAGGTATTCAAATGAATCGAAAAGCGCTAACTAACACATTTATGATGATTTCTAATTGAAAAAACCCTTTGGTCTTCATGGTTTGTATAACAGCATTTCAGCGCTTTGAGAGTAGAGTTATACTGCATTATACTGCCCATTATACAGATTTCTATTAAACATTTCCGTGTAACAATGACAATGAAGGTTAATTGAATACACGTCATACCTGGACATAATTTACCTACATTATCAGCACGCTCATCAGATTCTCACGGTATTCATATAATTATACAGCTATTTTTACAGAACAATAAAATTCACAGAAGCACAAAGTAATATTCATATTTCCAGAACTACAAAGCAATATATACATTGCTTACATAAACAGGGCAACCCAGCACACACTTAATTATCATGAGCCTTTTTAGTGGATCTTTGATGATCGAAGTAGGCTTAATCACTAAGCTGACTTACAAATTAAACAACGATCTTGATGAATCATACTTAAGTTTAAGAGGACCTTCATTATAAAGGGACGATTGATCCAATGCTGTTGTAGTGTTGTGCCAGCATCGTAGACAGTGGGCCAACACTAAACCAACGTCTGGCGTTTTCATAAATGAATAAATATATACATTGCACATAGTCACAGAGCAGTATACGTTGCCATAGTTACATAATATACTGCCATAGTTACAATACAGAGTAATCATGGTATCACTGCACAATTGCCTAATATAATAAATTCATCATTATTAAGGGGTCGCACACAATTATCGACACAAATAATATGTACAGAGCTCCTTCTATCGACAGCTTAACGTACTTACTCAATGTAGCTTAAAGGTGCCTATCACCCCTCACATGGGTCACATGATAGCTAATCACCCCATATAAGGAAACAATTGTGCCCCACCTTGTGGCAACTTTGATTTATTTGTCACACTATTATTCATACCATATACGGGGTGACAGGTCACCTTTAATATAAGATGTTAGTATCAGAATAAAAGCTTTATTTGAATCATTCAAATATTTACACGAGGTTATGAATATTTTAAATATTTTTTATCATGTGGAATTAGCCATTTCATTTCAACAATTTGGTTTCATGCGCCTGTGGTTCAAACCACCACAATCGGAATATTAGCATCACCAGCACTATAGATATATACAGCGGGTATAACAATACGATGATACTGATAGGGCATCATAGAATGCTGTTTATACAGCTTCTATAACAATTTATTTAAGATATATACAAAAATATTCTGATTTTCGCAGTCACTTTTTACATATTGTCGCATCTGCGCCTGTTAGCTATAGGAGGAATTTCAACAAGAAATGAATCACTTCTCGAGTGGAAGGAATACACCAATAAGAACGCACGTACCGTCTGTACGTAAACGTAATCCACAGTATAAGGACACGTGTACCATATCAATGTCAATAATACATCAGTGATGGCAAACAAACCTTATTATAATAAACCACTAACAAATGCATGTATAATGTTACATATCTATCACAATATAGGACTAGTTTAGCCTATATTTTTATTGAGGGAATATAACAATTATCGAATATTTATTAACATTATGACTAGTAGTTATTGAATGTAGAAATGTTCCCATTACATAACTGCTAAATTAATGCTCCCTCTCTTTGAGTGATGATGTGTCCGGTCAGTTTTTTTCCTTCTTTTTTCAAGCTGGCTTTTTCAGCCTAACCCCTGACCTGCTGAATTGTTTGTTTCTATTTTTTATTCGTTTGAAGCTGGAATAGCTAACGCAATTTCCAGCTTCAAATGACGAAAAATATAATATTTATATGAAAAATAGACATATCCCAAATTCAATTATTTGATCAACTGAACATCTTTCACAAACTATTTTTTCAATTTCAGTGGCATTTTATTTGGTCTGAGCCTAGCTTTAATCCATGTATATACGGTCACAGCACGAGAAGCGTTAAAACAAAAAACCCTTTAATCTGCTATTTATTTGAAGCTGAAATAGCTATCGTATTTTAGCCCTTACAGCGCTGAATAAATTTTTGTCCAAACCATGGGAATCAAAGGGTTTTTTTCAATTTAAAATCACCATAAATGTCTTAGTTAGCTCTTTCTGCTTCATTTGAATACCTGTGTTATCGGTCTACCGCCATTATAAATATTTTACTCTTACAGTGCGGGGACCGAATTATGACGTCAGAATCTAATGTCTGAAGATGTCAGGTTCTGACGATTGAAATAGATCTCCGCGCTGTAAGGGTTAAATTCAGGGTTATCTTTATTTCACCACAATCGTTCTAGACATCGTTATTATTGTGATCACAAAAACAAAAAATACTCCTTACCTTAATTCCTGGCATGTGAGAGCCTGAGTGTACACTGCCTATACTGAGAGGACCTATACTGAGAAGGTGGTTTAATGTTGGGCCAGTGTGTCAGACAGTCTGCCAACGTGAGGAATGTGATTAGGCGCATGCGCACATCACATTATTTTATTTAATAATAAGAAGGTCCATCTTTTCTGTGAAATTACCAGGTTTTAGTGTGATCTCAGCAGCTAATGAACCTCGTATATTTATTCTTGGTGGGAATCAGTCATTTGTTGATGTGATTATAAGGCTGGACAGTGACATAAGCAGATAATAAATATGTATGAATATGAAAAAAATATGAGAATATGCATCCGCCCAGTGACAGCGATGCGGTCTCTGTATGTATTGTGGTTATACTGTGGACACGCGTGTATGCTGTATGACAATTTCTGTATGACAACTTAGGGTATTCCCCGCTGTACACTGGTTATGTCCCGGAATTTGCACACTGCTGCGGTCTCTGTGGCTATTTCGCCGTCAGCTTGATCGCAGGTCACGGGGGGGGGGGGGGAGGCTATATAATAGTGATGATCAAGGGGATTCCCCCCGTGCACTGCCTGGGCTCTTCATGTGCACACTGCTGATGCTGGTGTTGTACATATGATATGGTAGATGACACATTGCGCCCCAGTAGTCTACATTGTGTTTATAATTAACTGTACATTTAGTTCAAGGGGTCTGACTACGCACAGACAGGGTCCACATTCTTAATTAATATTATTTCTTGTGAAAATGTTAGAGAACATTGTCTCTAGCATTGACATTTCTTTTTGGTACCACATAGCATGGTAGGCTGGCAAATAGCAAGAGACGTAAACCCAATGTTGGGCCACCCTCTGTGACGCTGGCCCAACATTAAACAGACACTGGGTCAACATCTGGCGATTTTCGGGGGCCTGCAGGTCAATATGTGATTGATTTAGTGCTGATTCAATAGGCCTAAGCCCTACTTTGTTCAAAATTTCAAATAATAATAATGCAGATTTATTTCCTACCTGAAGTACATAATACATAGCCTAGACCTACACAAATAAAAAGGAATTTGTAATTTGGATCATTCATTCATTCATTCATTCATTCATTCATTCATTCATTCATCCATTCATTCATTCATTCATTCATTCATTCATTCATTCTTTTATTTATTCATTCATTCATACATTCACCAGCTTGCTTGCTTGCGTAACTGATTTATTTATTGCTAGAATTGTTTGTTGAAACTTTTCATCAATTCGAAGCTGGAAATGCTAGCGCAATTTGCAGCTTTAAATGACAAAACATATTACATGGTCTGTGAAAAATAAATTATTTGATTAACTGAGGATCTCTCACAAACTATTTTATGGATTTCCGTGGCCTTTTATTTGCTGTGAAACTTGCTGGAAACTGTATATTTAGCAGCACTAGGTTTAACCCTTGTAGCGCTAGCACCCTGAATTATATCCTTTTTCAGACATGATTCAAAGTAAATAAAGTTTAAAGTGCCATTCAAATGTCTTGTGATATCAAATAATTGATTTTTATGAATATCATTATTTTTCGTCATTTGAAGCAGGCAATTGCGTCAAAAGAGGAAAAATAATGATAGATTCAAAGTAAATAAAGTGCCATTGAAATGTCTTGTGATAGATACTCTTATCAAGTAATGGGTTTTGGAGTCTATATTTCTGAATATACTAATTGAAAACAAATGTTACAATTCAGCATCAGAAGGGTTTATTAGTATTTACTTTGTTCTGTCTGATATATATCTTGTCTATTATTTTGTGGCCATTATTGTGTTACTGTTTTCCAGCATATACGAAATATTGACCCAATGTTGGCCCACCATCAACGACACTGACCCAACATCAGGTCGACATTTTGTCAATGTCTCGTGCCTGAGACAGTGACCCAATGTGGACCACCTACGATGCTGGTCCAACATTAGGTCAACATTGGGTCAAGTTTCGTTATCGCCCATTACATCTAGTCTTCATATTGCCATGAATTACACAAACCAGTGACGGAGCTTGCCCTCTGAAAGGCAATGTTTCTTTTATTATTATTTGTTGTCTTGTCACTTTGTTCTGTTAGAGATCTGTTATATTGTCATATCAGCGTTGCATACAGTCCTTTGAAACGCAACGTGTACTTTACCTTTTATCCTGCCAAATTGTTTGTTGATACTTTTCATTCATTCGAAGCTGGAAATGCTAGCGTATTTTACAGCTTCAAATTACAAAAAAAATACCCATCAGTGAAAATTAATTATTTGATTAATTGAGCTTCTATCAGAAATTACTTTATTGGTTTCAGATTTTTTTCGGACAAGACGAAAGTAAATAAAGTGCCATTGGAATGTCTTGTGATGATCTTATGAAAAAATGGATTTTGGAAAGTGTCAATTTTTCTGAATATAATTTTTTTCGCCATTTGAAGCTGAAAATGGTGTCAGGATTTCTTGCTGCAACAGAAGAAAAACATGTTACAAACAATTTAGCAGCAGAAGTGTTTATTAGTGTTCACTTTGTTTTGTCTTGTCAATTTCCTTCATTAGTGCTCTGTTTTATTGTGAGGTCAGCCGTCGACCACAATCCCAAGTAGCAATACCTCATGCTAACGACGCTGGCCCAACATTACGCCTGCAATGGGTCAACATTTCGTGTTTGCTGGGTGTGTGTTTTAACCTCTAGAGCTGATGTCGACAATATTGTGAACAATGATTGCCAGTTTGAGCCATTTAGCCGTGTCATCCTCTCCGAGGCCGTGGATTGTTGTATTTGCTTTGCCCGAAAAATTCAACATGGCTGAGAGCGATCTCGACCAAAAAATGCCCATAACTTTTTAATGACTGTGCGACCTCTGAGCTGAGCATGCGGGCATGAAACTGAAATGTTACTGATTCTAAAAATAATTTTTTCAACCTGATTATTCCCCGATATATATTCAGATATGACAGTCCAAAGAAATGTCCCACAAATTTGAACGCGGTGTTTCGGCCACTGGGGCTAGAGCCACTATCGTCGGAAATTTAGAGAGTCAAATATCAATATGGGGGGGGGGGGCTGACTCTCCTACCCCCTCCCCCCTCTGGATCTCCTGATGAGATTCTTATAGCAGTACGTCATTGATACAACTCTGATACTGGATAGCCTAAGCATGTTCCCTTGTCAGAAAAAAATTATGAAGATGAGTTGGTTCACCGTTGAAATTCATAAAGCAAGGAGGAATTACTTACGTTGGCAACGAAAAAGGTCTCAGTCTTTAAATCATACATCTGTGTACTTTCACCTTACACAAAGATCCTAAAATTTATGATTGTCGGCGCAGGTGTGATTTTATGAAAGAATGCGGTTTCAGGCCACTTTTGTGCATATAGACTAAAGTCACTAGAGGCTGAATTGGGCCAGGAGAACCTCTTGAGTATGGTGAGATGAATGAGATGACACTGCCCTCCAGACACAGGATTCGAGCCCTGGCGGTCTGAGGCCTAGCGCGCTACATATCGGTCTCGAGGCTTCCCACAATACTGAATCTTTACGAGTGAGCGGGAAAGAAACTTTTTGTTTTTATTTATCTGCGGGATGTTTTTAGTTCTCCGTGGAGGGTTTTTAATTATCCGTGGAAGGTTGCAGGTATATTTACTGATGAGGGTGATGGCCAACAATACCTGACACCCCCCCTCCCCCCTCCACCTGGATCCGTCACTGAGACTACGATGCCACGTATGATTATTTTTGACTCCAGATTGCCAACATGATATCTACGTATCTATCACAATAAATAACAGATTCACTTTTATATGGAAGAGACTTTATTCCTCATCAATTTCTGAAAATAAGAACATGTTTACTATACGTGATTATATGATCCATCATCAGTGACACAACTGTGGTTATAACACTCATCAGTAACGAAAACCATTGAAGCCCTAAGCACGACTAAGGTAAAAGTCACTTTAAATCTGTCACTTTTGCGTTGCATGCTTTTCGGTAATTGCTCACGCAATTCTCATCCGATTGTCATGAAATTTGGCAAGCCTTATTTCCTAGTCCAACGGCACCTTCCCTGAAAAATTCAGGTTAAAATATAATGTAGTTTAAAAGTTAGACCATTTGACATGTAATAAATTTTGAATTGTGACGCTCCTCTATAACCCATTGATTTCATTAAGCTTTAATCTCGAAGTTCTACTACATGTCTAACTTTTGAAATTTTTTCTATTTATGAAAAATAAACATATCTCAAGTTGAATTATTGAGTATTTGGCGGTATATTGTTTGATTTGAATACGTAAATTTACGTAAATAGCAGGGTAGGAGTTAAGCTTAGGATACATACATATTGTCATGATGAGATCAAAGACTAATACCTATACCTGCCCATACTAAACCTACATTATCATTGTTATATTTTAATACAGATCTATATATACATACAGTATAAAGTAGTATAATGATATACCTCTTGTATATGCAGATTATCCCTCACATCGCGAGGATTACCTTTAGACATCAGAATCTGACGTCTCGTCTATAGACGTCAGATTCTGACGTCTATAGATGAGACGTCAGAACCTGACGTCTCAACTATAGACGTCAGATTCTGACGTCTAAAGTCGATCCCCGCACTGAAAGAGTAAACATACTTCCACTGGCCGCAGACCCACGGCATCAGGTATTCAAATGAATCGAAAAGCGCTAACTAACACATTTATGATGATTTCTAATTGAAAAAACCCTTTGGTCTTCATGGTTTGTATAACAGCATTTCAGCGCTTTGAGAGTAGAGTTATACTGCATTATACTGCCCATTATACAGATTTCTATTAAACATTTCCGTGTAACAATGACAATGAAGGTTAATTGAATACACGTCATACCTGGACATAATTTACCTACATTATCAGCACGCTCATCAGATTCTCACGGTATTCATATAATTATACAGCTATTTTTACAGAACAATAAAATTCACAGAAGCACAAAGTAATATTCATATTTCCAGAACTACAAAGCAATATATACATTGCTTACATAAACAGGGCAACCCAGCACACACTTAATTATCATGAGCCTTTTTAGTGGATCTTTGATGATCGAAGTAGGCTTAATCACTAAGCTGACTTACAAATTAAACAACGATCTTGATGAATCATACTTAAGTTTAAGAGGACCTTCATTATAAAGGGACGATTGATCCAATGCTGTTGTAGTGTTGTGCCAGCATCGTAGACAGTGGGCCAACACTAAACCAACGTCTGGCGTTTTCATAAATGAATAAATATATACATTGCACATAGTCACAGAGCAGTATACGTTGCCATAGTTACATAATATACTGCCATAGTTACAATACAGAGTAATCATGGTATCACTGCACAATTGCCTAATATAATAAATTCATCATTATTAAGGGGTCGCACACAATTATCGACACAAATAATATGTACAGAGCTCCTTCTATCGACAGCTTAACGTACTTACTCAATGTAGCTTAAAGGTGCCTATCACCCCTCACATGGGTCACAAGATAGCTAATCACCCCATATAAAGAAACAATTGTGCCCCACCTTGTGGCAACTTTGATTTATTTGTCACACTATTATTCATACCATATACGGGGTGATAGGTCACCTTTAATATAAGATGTTAGTATCAGAATAAAAGCTTTATTTGAATCATTCTAATATTTACACGAGGTAATGAATATTTTAAATATTTTTTATCATGTGGACTTATCCATTTCATTTCAACAATTGGGTTTCATGCGCCTGTGGTTCAAACCACCACAATCGGAATATTAGCATCACCAGCACTATAGATATATACAGCGGGTATAACAGTACGATGATACCAATAGGGCACCATAGAATGCTGTTTATACAGCTTCTATAACAATTTATTTAAGATATATACAAAAATATTCTGATTTTCGCAGTCACCTTTTACATATTGTCGCATCTGCGCCTGTTAGCTATAGGAGGGATTTCAACAAGAAATGAATCACTTCTCGAGTGGAAGGAATACACCAATAAGAACGCACGTACCGTCTGTACGTAAACGTAATCCACCAATAAGGACACGTGTACCATATCAATGTCAATAATACATCAGTGATGGCAAACAAACCTTATTATAATAAACCACTAACAAATGCATGTATAATGTTACATATCTATCACAATATAGGACTAGTTTGACATATTCTCATTGGCGGAATACAACAGTTATTGAATATTTATTAACATTATGACTAGTAGCCATGGAATGTAGAAATGTTCCCATTACATAACTGCTAAATTAATGCTCCCTCTCTTAGAGTGATGATGTGTCCGGTCAGTTTTTTTTTTCAAGCTGGCATTTTCAGCCTAACCCCTGACCTGCTGAATTGTTTGTTTCTATTTTTTATTCGTTTGAAGCTGGAATAGCTAACGCAATTTCCAGCTTCAAATGACGGAAAATATAATATTTATATGAAAAATAGACATATCCCAAATTCAATTATTTGATTAACTGAACATCTTTCACACGCTATTTTTTCAATTTCAGTGTCATTTTATTTGGTTTGAACCTAGCTTTAATCCGTGTATATACGGTCACAGCACGAGAAGCGTTAAAACAAAAAACCCTTTAATATGCTATTTATTTGAAGCTGAAATAGCTATCGTATTTCAGCCCTTACAGCGCTGAATTAATTTTTGTTCATACCATGGGAATCAAAGGGGTTTTTTCAATTTAAAATCTCCATAAATGTCTTAGTTACCTCTTTCTGCTTCATTTGAATACCTGTGTTATGGGTCTACCGCCATTATAAATATTTTACTATTACAGTGCGGGGATCGACTTAAGACGTCAGAATCTAACGTCTGAAGATGTCAGTTTCTGACGATTGAAATAGATCTCCGCACTGAAAGGGTTAAATTCAGGGTTATCTTTATTTCACCTCATTCGTTCTAGACATCGCTATTATTGTGATCACAGAAACAAAAAATACTCCTTACCTTAATTCCTGGCATGTGAGAGCCTGAATGTACACTGCCTATACTGAGAGGACCTATACTGAGAAGGTGGTTTAATGTTGGGCCAGTGTGTCAGACAGTCTGCCAACGTGAGGAATGTGATTAGGCGCATGCGCACATCACATTATTTTATTTAATCATAAGAAGGTCCATCTTTTCTGTGAAATTACCCGGTTTTAGTGTGATCTCAGCAGCTAATGAACCTCGTATATTTATTCTTGGTGGGAATCAGTCATTTGTTGATGTGATTATAAGGCTGGACAGTGACATAAGCAGATAATAAATATGTATGAATATGAAAAAAATATGAGAATATGCATCCGCCCAGTGACAGCGATGCGGTCTCTGTATGTATTGTGGTTATACTGTGGACAAGCGTGTATGCTGTATGGCAATTTCTGTATGACAACTTAGGGTATTCCCCGCTGTACACTGGTTATGTCCCGGAATTTGCACACTGCTGCTGTCTCTGTGGCTATTTCGCCGTCAGCTTGATCGCAGGTCATGGGGGGGGGGGGAGGCTGTATAATAGTGATGATTCAGGGGATTCCCCCCGTGCACTGCCTGGGCCCTTCATGTGCACACTGCTGATGCTGGTGTTGTACATATGATATAGTAGATGACACATTGCGCCCCAGTAGTCTACATTGTGTTTATAATTAACTGTACATTTAGTTCAAGGGGTCTGACTACGCACAGACAGGGTCCACATTCTTAATTAATATTATTTCTTGTGAAAATGTTAGAGAACATTGTCTCTAGCATTGACATTTCCTTTTGGTACCACATAGCATGGTAGGCTAGCAAATAGCAAGAGACGTAAACCCAATGTTGGGCCACCCTCTGTGACGCTGGCCCAACATTAAACAGACACTGGGTCAACATCTGGCGATTTTCGGGGGCCTGCAGGTCAATATGTGATTGATTTAGTGTTGATTCAATAGGCCTAAGCCCTACTTTGTTCAAAATTTCAAATAATAATAATGTAGATTTATTTCCTACCTGAAGTACATAATACATAGCCTAGACCTGCACAAAGAAAAAGGAATTTGTAATTCTTTTATTCATTCATTCATTCATTCATTCATTCATTCACCAGCTTGCTTGCTTGCGTAACTGATTTATTTATTGCTAGAATTGTTTGTTGAAACTTTTCATTAATTCGAAGCTGGAAATGCTAGCGCAATTTGCAGCTTTAAATGACAAAACATATTACATGGTCTGTGAAAAATAAATTATTTGATTAACTGAGGATTTCTCACAAACTATTTTATGGATTTTCGTGGCATTTTATTTGGTGTGAAACTTGCTGGAAACTGTATATTTAGCAGCACTAGGTTTAACCCTTGTAGCGCTAGCACCCTCAATTATATCCTTTTTCAGACATGATTCAAAGTAAATAAAGTTTAAAGTGCCATTCAAATGTCTTGTGATATCAAATAATTGATTTTTATGAATATCATTATTTTTCGTCATTTGAAGCTGACAATTGCGTCAAAAGAGGAAAAATAATGATAGATTCAAAGTAAATAAAGTGCCATTGAAATGTCTTGTGATAGATACTCTTATCAAGTAATGGGTTTTAGAGTCTATATTTCTGAATATACTAATTGAAAACAAATGTTACAATTCAGCATCAGAAGGGTTTATTAGTATTTACATTGTTTTGTCTGATATACATCTTGTCTATTATTTTGTCGCCATTATTGTGTTACTGTTTTCCAGCATATACAAAATATTGACCCAATGTTGGCCCACCGTCAACGACACTGACCCAACATCAGGTCGACATTTTGTCAATGTCTCGTGCCTGAGACAGTGACCCAATGTTGACCACCTATGATGCTGGTCCAACATTAGGTCAACATTGGGTCAAGTTTCGTTATCGCCCATTACATCTAGTGTAGCATCTAGTCTTCATATTGCCATGAATTACACAAGCCAGTGACGGAGCTTGCCCTCTGAAAGGCAATGTTTATTTTATTATTATTTGTTGTCTTGTCACTTTGTTCTGTTAGAGATCTGTTATATTGTCATATCAGCGTTGCATACAATCTTCTGAAACGCAACGTGTACTTTACCTTTTATCCTGTCAAATTGTTTGTTGAGACTTTTCATTTATTCGATGCTGGAAATGCTAGCGTAATTTACAGCTTCAAATTACAAAAAAAATACCCATCAGTGAAAACTAATTATTTGATCAATTGAGCTTCTATCAGAAATTACCTTATTGGTTTCAGATTTTTTTCGGACAAGACGAAAGTAAATAAAGTGCCATTGGAATGTCTTGTGATAATCTTATGAAAAAATGGATTTTTAAAAAGTGTCAATTTTTCTGAATATAATTTTTTTCGCCATTTGAAGCTGAAAATGGTGTCAGGATTTCTTCCTGCAACAGAAGAAAAACATGTTACAAACAATTTAGCAGCAGAAGTGTTTATTAGTGTTTACTTTGTTTTGTCTTGTCAATTTCCTTCATTAGTGCTCTGTTTTATTGTGAGGTCAGCCGTCGACCACAATCCCAAGATGCAATACCTCATGTTAACGACGCTGGCCCAGCATTACGCCTGCAATGGGTCAACATTTCGTGCTTGCTGGGTGTGTGTTTTAACCTCTAGAGCTGATGTCGACAATATTGTGAACAATGATTGCCAGCTTGAGCCATTTAGCCGTGTCGTCCTCTCCGAAGCCGTGGATTGATGTATTTGCTTTACCCGAAAAATTCAACATGGCTGAGAGCGATCTCGACCAAAAAATGCCCATAACTTTTTAATAACTGTGCGACCTATGAGCTGAGCATGCGGGCATGAAACTGAAATGTTACTGATTCTAAAAATACTTTTTTCAACCTGATTATTCCCCGATATATATTCAGATATGACAGTCCAAAGAAATCTCCCACAAATTTGTACGCGGTGTTTCAGCCACTGGGGCTAGAGCCACTATCGTCGTAAATTTAGAGAGTCAAATACCAATATCACGATGTTGAGACAATGAATTTAGATTCAGAAAATGGGGTGGGGGCTGACTCTCCTACCCCCCCTCTGGATCTCCTGATGAGATTCTGATAGCAGTACGTCATTGATACAACTCTGGTACTGGATAGCCTAAGCATGTTCCCTTGTCAGAAAAAAATTATGAAGATGAGTTGGTTCACCGTTGAAATTCATAAGGCAAGGAGGAATTACTTACGTTGGCAACGAAAAAGGTCTCAGTCTTTAAATCATACATCTGTGTACTTTCACCTTACACAAAGATCCTAAAATTTATGATTGTCGGCGCAGGTGTGATTTTATGAAAGAATGCGGTTTCAGGCCACTTTTGTGCATATAGACTAAAGTCACTAGAGGCTGAATTGGGCCAGGAGAATTTCTTGAGTATGGTGAGATGAATGAGATGACAGTGCCCTCCAGACACAGGATTCGAGCCCTGGCGGTCTGAGGCCTAGCGCGCTACATCTCGGTCTCGAGGCTTCCCACAATACTGAATCTTTACGAGTGAGCGGGAAAGAAACTTTTTGTTTTATTTATCTGCGGGATGTTTTTAATTCTTCGTGGAGGGTTTTTAATTATACGTGGAAGGTTGCAGGTATATTTACTGATGAGGGTGATTGGCAACAATACCTGACCCAACCCCCCCCCCCCCCTCCCCCCCACCTGGATCCGTCACTGAGACTACGATGCCACGTATGATTATTTTTGACTCCAGATTGCCAACATGATATCTACGTATCTATCACAATAAATATCAGATTCACTTTTATATGGAAGAGACTTTATTCATCATCAATTTCTGAAAATAAGAACATGTTTACCATACGTGATTATATGATCCATCATCAGTGATACAACTGTGGTTATAACACTCATCAGTAACGAAAACCATTGAAGCCCCAAGCAGGACTAAAGTAAAACTCACTAAAAATCACTAAATCTGTCACTTTTGCGTTGCATGCTTTTCACTAATTACTCACGCAATTCTCATCCGATTCTCAGCGGCACCTTCCCTGAAAAATTCAGGTTAAAATATAATGTAGTTTAAAAGTTAGACCATTTGACATGTAATAAATTTTGAAATATGACGCTCCACTCTGACCCAATGATTTCATTCAGCTTCAATACCGAAATTCTAATACATGTCTAACTTTTGAAATACTTACTGAAATTTTAAGAATTTCTTACCGTAGGCGCCGGAATTGTTGCAAAGAGTGCTTGGAAAATTTCTTGGCAATTGATCAAGAATTGACTGAGAAATCGGCGAAAAACACCCAACGCTGGTGTAAGTTGACTGCAACTATAGTCGTTTTTGGTTTGTTTTATTAGCCGAGCAAATCACCGTTATTGGCAGCGAAATGAGTGCTTAAACAGCAAGATTTGCAAATGTTTGGTCTAAAATTAAACAAATAATTTACATTTTCACACACTTGAAGTTGTGGGTCGCGATAGCGAGACGCAGCTTCAAGTGGGTGAAATTTGTATTATTTAATTTTGCGTTTTACAGGTTAATACATATGACCAAGCAGGTTATATCCCTTAACCTGTTTGATATAACTGATAATAATACTTTTAATAGGATAAAAATAAACAGACCAACGCGATCGCGAACATGAGCAGGGGTGGATCTAGCTTATCAGTGAGGGGAGGGGGGGGGGTTAAAATTTGACAATTTGTTTTTCTACTGTAAAGGGGTCCAGGGGCCCGACCCCGGGAAAATTTTTGATTTCAAAAGGTTTTCTCATGCAATCTAAGGCATATTGGGCACTGTTTCTCAATAAGTATATCATTAAATGATAAGGAAACCTCTAAATAGTTTTTATCTGATGGGGGGGGGGGGTAAACCTGCTAAGTTAATTTATTTAAATTTTGAACCACTTGAAGTTGTGTCTCGCTACCGCGATCCACAACTTCAAGTGGTTGAAAATTACTCATATATGTTTAATTTGAAACCAGACATTAACAAATTTTGATGTTTAAAAAGTCATTTCATTCTCGATAACAGCGATATAATCTAAGAATAAAACAGATTAAAAGCGACTTTTATCGTGATTAGCAGGCAAATATATAAACTGGTTAGATTTTTTTCACGTCGCACGGTTCGCGCCGGTTTTGCATGGGAAATAAACGTCAAATCTCGCGTCTGTTTTTTCAGTCACTTGAAGCTACGTTGTGTTCACGTAATTTTTAAAATTATTAAATATATTTCTATTTATGAAAAATAAACATATCCCAAATTGAATTATTGAGTATTTGGCGGTATATTGTTTGATTTGAATACGTAAATTTACTTAAATAGCAGGTTAGGGGTTAAGCTTAGGATACATACATATTGTCATGATGAGATCAAAGACTAATACCTATACCTGCATATATACTAAACCTATCATTATCATTGTTATTTTTTAATACAGATCTATATATACTTACAGTATTTCAGCGCTTTGAGAGTAGAGTTATACTGCATTATACTGCACATTATACAGATTTCTATTAAAAAATTCCGTATAACAATGACAATGAAGG
Source organism: Flabesymbios commensalis (assembly GCA_964017125.1). NCBI lineage: Eukaryota > Metazoa > Annelida > Polychaeta > Terebellida > Flabelligeridae > Flabesymbios > Flabesymbios commensalis. The sequence goes on from OZ024915.1 coordinate 4,474,331, forward strand.
TTAATTAAATACACGTCATACCTGGACATACTTCACCTACATTATCAGCACGCTCATCAGATTCTCCCAGTATTCATATAATTATACAGCTATTTTTATAGAACAATAAAATTCACAGAAGCACAAAGTAATATTCATATTTCCAGAACTACAAAGCAATATATACATTGCTTACATAAACAGGGCAACCCAGCACACACTTAATTATCATGAGCCTTTTTAGTGGATCTCTGATGATCGAAGTAGGCTTAATCACTGAGCTGACTTACAAATTAAACAACGATTTTGCTGAATCATACTTAAGTTTAAGAGGACTTTCATTCCAAAGGGACGATTGATCCAATGCTGTTTTAGTGTTGTGCCAGCATCGTAGACAATGGGCCAACACTAAACCAACGTCTGGCGTTTTCATAAATAAATAAATATATACATTGCACATAGTCACAGAGCAGTATACGTTGCCATAGTTACATAATATACTGCCATAGATACAATACAGAGTAATCATGGTATCACTGCACAATTGCCTAATATAATAAATTCATCATTATTAAGGGGTCGCACACAATTATCGACACAAATAATATGTACAGAGCTCCTTCTATCGACAGCTTAACGTACTTACTCAATGTAGCTTAAAGGTGCCTATCACCCCTCACATGGGTCACAAGATAGCCCCATATAAGGAAACAATTGTGCCCCACCTTGTGGCAACTTTGATTTATTTGTCACACAATTATTCATACCATATACGGGGTGATAGGTCACCTTTAATATAAGATGTTAGTATCAGAATAAAAGCTTTATTTGAATCATTCAAATATTTACACGAGGTAATGAATATTTTAAATATTTTTCATCATGTGTAATTAGCCATTTCATTTCAACAATTGGGTTTCATGCGCCTGTGGTTCAAACCACCACAATCGGAATATTAGCATCACCAGCACTATAGATATATACAGCGGGTATAACAGTACGATGATACCAATAGGGCACCATAGAATGCTGTTTATACAGCTTCTATAACAATTTATTTAAGATATATACAAAAATATTCTGATTTTCGCAGTCACCTTTTACATATTGTCGCATCTGCGCCTGTTAGCTATAGGAGGGATTTCAACAAGAAATGAATCACTTCTCGAGTGGAAGGAATACACCAATAAGAACGCACGTACCGTCTGTACGTAAACGTCATCCACAATATAAGGACACGTGTACCATATCAATGTCAATAATACATCAGTGATGGCAAACACACCTTATTATAATAAATGACTAACAAATGCATGTATATAGTTACATACCTATCACAATATAGGACTAGATTGACATATTCTCATTGGCGGAATACAACAGTTATTGAATATTTATTAACATTATGACTAGTAGCCATGGAATGTAGGAATGTTCCCTTTACATAACTGATAAATGAATGATCCCTCTCTTCAGTTAGTTTGTTTTCTTGTCTTGACCTGCTGAATTGTTTGCTTCTATTTTTCATTCATTCGAAGCTGGAATTGCTTAAAAACCTTTAGCCGCCGGTGCCGCATATATTCGGGTTTTCATTTTTTATTAGCACAATAACTACCACATTTTAAATATGTTAAGGATGCATTGTGACATCAACCCGCAAGATTTGAAATCAGTTGACCTCCATTTTGTCAAATCTGAATCATTTTCACTCACTTGAAGTTGTGGATTGCGTCAGCGAGACACAACATCAAGTGGGTGAAAATTCAAATTGAATAATTTGGCGGTTAAAGGATTAACGTAATTTCCAGCTTCAAATGATGAAATTAAATTTATCTTTATATGAAAAATAGACATATCCCCAATTCAATTATTTGATTAACTGAACATCTTTCACAAACTATTTTTTTAATTTCAGTGGCATTTTATTTGGTTTGAACCTGGCTTCAATCCATGTATATACGGTCACAGCACCAGAAGGGTTAAAACAAAAAACCTTTAATAGGCTATTTATTTGAAGCTGAAATAGCTAACGTATTTAGCGTTTACAGCGCTGAAAGTTTTTTGTCCAAACCATGGGAATCAAAGGGTTTTTTTCAATTTAAAATCACCATAAATGTCTTATTTAGCTCTCTCTGCTTCATTTGAATACCTGTGTTATGGGTCCACCACCATTATAAATATTTTACTCTTACAGTGCGGGGATCGACTTTAGACGTCAGAATCTGACGTCTAAAGATGTCAGATTCTGACGATTAAAATAGATCTCCGCACTGAAAGGGTTAAATTCAGGGTTATCTTTATTTCACCTCAATCGTTCTAGACATCGTTATTATTGTGATCGCAGAAACAAAAAATACTCCTTACCTTAATTCCTGGCATGTGAGAGCCTGAGTGTACACTGCCTATACTGAGAGGACCTATACTGAGAAGGTGGTTTAATGTTGGGCCAGTGTTTCAGACAGTCTGCCAACGTGAGGAATGTGATTAGGCGCATGCGCACATCACATTATTTTATTTAATAATAAGAAGGTCCATCTTTTCTGTGAAATTACCAGGTTTTAGTGTGATCTCAGCAGCTTATGAACCTCGTATATTTATTCTTGGTGGGAATCAGTCATTTGCTGATATGATTATAAGGCTGGACAGTGACATAAGCAGATAATAACTATGTATGAATATGAAAAAAATATGAGAATATGCATTCGCCCAGTGACAGCGATGCGGTGTCTGTATGTATTGTGGTTATACTGTGGACACGCGTGTATGCTGTATGACAATTTCTGTATGACAACTTAGGGTATTCCCCGCTGTACACTGGTTATGTCCCGGAATTTGCACACTGCTGCTGTCTCTGTGGCTATTTCGCCGTCAGCTTGATCGCAGGTCACGGGGGGGGGGGGGAGGCTGTATAATAGAGATGATTCAGGGGATTCCCCCCGTGCACTGCCTGGGCCCTTCATGTGCACACTGCTGATGCTGGTGTTGTACATATGTTATAGTAGATGACACATTGCGCCCCAGTAGTCTACATTGTGTTTATAATTAACTGTACATTAAGTTCAAGGGGTCTGACTACGCACAGACAGGGTCCACATTCTTAATTACTATTATTTCTTGTGAAAATGTTAGAGAACATTGTCTCTAGCATTGACATTTCCTTTTGGTACCACATAGCATGGTAGGCTAGCAAATACCAAGAGACGTAAACCCAATGTTGGGCCACCCTCTGTGACGCTGGCCCAACATTAAACAGACACTGGGTCAACATCTGGCGATTTTCGGGGGACTGCAGGTCAATATGTGATTGATTTAGTGTTGATTCAATAGGCCTAGGCCCTACTTTGTTCAAAATTTCAAATAATAATAATGCAGATTTATTTCCTACCTGAAGTACATAATACATAGCATAGACCTACACAAAGAAAAAGGAATTTGTAATTTGGATCATTCATTCATTCATTCATTCATTCATTCATTCATTCATTCATTCATTCATTCATTCATTCATTCATTCATTCATTCATTCATTCATTCTTTTATTCATTCATTCATTCATGCGTAACTAATTTATTTATTGCTAGAATTGTTTGTTGAAACTTTTCATTAATTCGAAGCTGGAAATGCTAGCGCAATTTGCAGCTTTAAATGACAAAACATATTACATTGTCTGTGAAAAATAAATTATTTGATTAACTGAGGATCTCTCACAAACTATTTTATGGATTTCCGTGGCATTTTATTTGGTGTGAAACTTGCTGGAAACTGTATATTTAGCAGCACTAGATTAACCCTTGTAGCGCTAGCACCCTTAATTATATCCTTTTTCAGACATGATTCAAAGTAAATAAAGTTTGCAGTGCCATTCAAATGTCTTGTGATATCAAATAATTGATTTTTATGAATATCATTATTTTTTGTCATTTGAAGCTGGCAATTGCGTCAAAAGAGGAAAAATAATGATAGATTCAAAGTAAATAAAGTGCCATTGAAATGTCTTGTGATAGATACTCTTATCAAGTAATGGGTTTTACAGTCTATATTTCCGAATATACTAATTGAAAACAAATGTTACAATTCAGCATCAGAAGGGTTTATTAGTATTTACTTTGTTTTGTCTGATATATATCTTGTCTATTATTTTGTGGCCATTATTGTGTTACTGTTTTCCAGCATATACGAAATATTGACCCAATGTTGGCCCACCATCAACGACACTGACCCAACATCAGGTCGACATTTTGTCAATGTCTCGTGCCTGAGACAGTGACCCAATGTTGACCACCTACGATGCTGGTCCAACATTAGGTCGACATTGGGTCAAGTTTCGTTATCGCCCATTACATCTAGTGTAGCATCTAGTCTTCATATTGCCATGAATTACACAAACCAGTGGCGGAGCTTGCCCTCTGAAAGGCAATGTTTATTTTATTATTATTTGTTGTCTTGTCACTTTGTTTTGTTAGAGATCTGTTATATTGTCATATCAGCGTTGCATACAATCTTCTGAAACGCAACGTGTACTTTACCTTTTATCCTGCCAAATTGTTTGTTGATACATTTCATTCATTCGAAGCTGGAAATGCTAGCGTAATTTACAGCTTCAAATTACAAAAAAATACCCATCAGTGAAAACTAATTATTTGATTAATTGAGCTTCTTTCAGAAATTACTTTATTGGTTTCAGATTTTTTTCGGACAAGACGAAAGTAAATAAAGTGCCATTGGAATGTCTTGTGATAATCTTATGAAAAAATGGATTTTGGAAAGTGTCATTTTTCTAAATATAATTTTTTTCGCCATTTGAAGCTGAAAATGGTGTCAGGATTTCTTGCTGCAACAGAAGAAAAACATGTTACAAACAATTTAGCAGCAGAAGTGTTTATTAGTATTCACTTTGTTTCGTCTTGTCAATTTCCTTCATTAGTGCTCTGTTTTATTGTGAGGTCAGCCGTCGACCACAATCCCAAGATGCAATACCTCATGTTAACGACGCTGGCCCAACATTACGCCTGCAATGGGTCAACATTTCGTGTTTGCTGGGTGTGTGTTTTAACCTCTAGAGCTGATGTCGACAATATTGTGAACAATGATTGCCAGCTTGAGCCATTTAGCCGTGTCGTCATCTTCGAGGCCGTGGATTGATGTATTTGCTTTACCCGAAAAATTCAACATGGCTGAGAACGATCTCGACCAAAAAATGCCCATAACTTTTTAATGACTGTGCGACCTCTGAGCTGAGCATGCGGGCATGGAACTGAAATGTTACTGATTCTAAAAATACTTTTTTCAACCTGATTATTCTCCGATATATATTCAGATATGACAGTCCAAAGAAATGTCCCACAAATTTGTACGCGGTGTTTCAGCCACTGGGGCTAGAGCCACTATCGTCGTAAGTTTAGAGAGTCAAATACCAATATCACGATGTTGAGACAATGAATTTAGATTCAGAAAATGGGGGAGGGGGACTGACTCTTCTACCCCCCCCCCCCCCTCTGGATCTCCTGATGAGATTCTGATGGCAGTACGTCATTGATACAACTCTGATACTGGATAGCCTAAGCATGTTCCCTTGTCAGAAAAAAATTATGAAGATGAGTTGGTTCACCGTTGAAATTCATAAGGCAAGGAGGAATTACTCACGTTGGCAACGACAAAGGTCTCAGTCTTTAAATCATACATCTGTGTACTTTCACCTTACACAAAGATCCTAAAATTTATGATTGTCGGCGCAGGTGTGATTTTATGAAAGAATGCGGTTTCAGGCCACTTTTGTGCATATAGACTGGAGTCACTAGAGGCTGAATTGGGCCAGGATAACCTCTTGAGTATGGTGAGATGATTGAGATGACACTGCCCTCCAGACACAGGATTCGAGCCCTGGCGGTCTGAGGCCTAGCGCGCTACATCTCGGTCTCGAGGCTTCCCACAATGCTGAATCTTTACGAGTGAGCGGGAAATAAACTTTTTGTTTTTATTTATCTGCGGGATGTTTTTAATTCTCCGTGGAGGGTTTTTAATTATCCGTGGAAGGTTGCAGGTATATTTACTGATGAGGGTGATTGGCAACAATACCTGACCCCCCCCCCCTCCCCCCCTCCCACCTGGATCCGTCACTGAGACTACGATGCCACGTATGATTATTTTTATCTACGTATCTATCACAATAAATAACAGATTCACTTTTATATGGAAGAGACTTTATTCCTCATCAATTTCTGAAAATAAGAACATGTTTACTATACGTGATTATATGATGCATTATCAGTGATACAACTGTAGTTATAACACTCATCAGTAACGAAAACCATTGAAGCCCTAAGCACGACTAAGGTAAAAGTTACTTTAAATCTGTCACTTTTGCGTTGCATGCTTTTCGGTAATTACTCACGCAATTCTCATCCGATTGTCATGAAATTTGGCAAGCCTTATTTTCTAGTCCAACGGCACCTTCCCTGAAAAATATAATGTAGTTTAAAAGTTAGACCATTTGACATGTAATACATTTTGAATTGTGACGCTCCTCTATAACCCAATGATTTCATTCAGCTTTAATCTCGAAATTCTACTACATGTTTAACTTTTGAAATACTTACTAAAATTTTAGGAATTTCTTACCGTAGGCGCCGGAATAGTTGCAAAGAGTGCTTGGAAAATTTCGTGGCAATTGATCAAGAATTGACTGAGAAATCAGTGAAAAACACCCGACGCTGGTGTAAGTTGACTACAACCATATTCGTTTTTGATTTGTTTTATTAGCCGAGCAAATCACTGTTATTGGCAGCGAAATAAGCGTTTAAACATCAAGATTTGCAAATGTTTGGTCTAAAATTAAACAAATAATTTACATTTTCACCCACTTGAAGTTGTGGGTCGCGATAGCGAGACACAACTTCAAGTGGGTGAAAATGTATATTATATTATTTAATTTAGCGGTTAATAAGCATACATATAACCAATCAGGTTATATCCATATAACCCGCTTGATATAACTGATAATAATATTTTTAATAGGATAAAAATAAACAGACCACCGCGATCGCGAACGCGAGACTATTTTATCATTTCCAAAACACATCAACGCGAAGGCAAAGGCCAAAGCGACACGTTTCAACCCTTATCCTGCTAATTTAATTTATTTAAATTTTCAACCACGCGAAGTTGTGTCTCGCTACCGCTATCCACAACTTCAAGTGGTTGAAAATTACTCATATATGTTTAATTTGAAACCAGACATTAACAAATTTTGATGTTTAAAAAGTCATTTCATCCTTGATAACAGCGATATAATCTGAGAATAAAACAGATTAAAAGCGACTTTTATCGTGATTAGCAGGCAAATAGATAAACTGGTTAGATTTTTTTCACGTCGCACGGTTCGCGCCGGTTTAGCATGGGAAATAAACGTCGAATCTCGCGTCTGTTTTTTCAATCACTTGAAGCTACGTTGTGTTGACGTAATTTTTAAAATTATTAAATATATTTCTATTTATGAAAAATAAACATATCCCAAGTTGAATTATTGAGTATTTGGCGGTGTATTGTTCGATTTGAATACGTATATTTACGTAAATAGCAGGGTAGGAGTTAAGCTTAGGATACATACATATTGTCATGATGAGATCAAAGACTAATACCTATACCTGCATATATACTAAACCTATCATTATCATTGTTATATTTTAATACAGATCTATATATACATACAGTATAAAGTAGTATAATGATATACCTCTATGTATAGGCAGATTATCCCTCACAGCGCGAGGATTACCTTTAGACATCAGAATCTGACCTCTCGTCTATAGACGTCAGATTCTGACGTCTATAGTTGAGACGTCAGAATCTGACGTCTCAACTATAGACGTCAGATTCTGCCGTCTATAGTTGAGACGTCAGAATCTGACGTCTTAACTATAGACGTCAGATTCTGACATCTAAAGTCGATCCCCGCACTGAAAGAGTAAACATACTTCCACTGGCCGCAGACCCACAGCATCAGGTATTCAAATGAATCGAAAAGCGCTAACTAACACATTTATGATGATTTCAAATTGAAAAAGCCCTTTGGTCTTCATGGTTAGTATAACAGCATTTCAGCGCTTTGAGAGTAGAGTTATACTGCATTATACTGCACATTATACAGATTTCTATTAAACATTACCGTATAACAATGACAATGAAGGTTAATTAAATACATGTCATACCTGGACATAATTAACCTACATTATCAGCACGCTCATCAGATTCTCCCAGTATTCATATAATTATACAGCTATTTTTACAGAACAATAAAATTCACAGAAGCACAAAGTAATATTCATATTCCAGAACTACAAAGCAATATATACATTGCTTACATAAACAGGGCAACCCAGCACACACTTAATTATCATGAGCCTTTTTAGTGGATCTCTGATGATCGAAGTAGGCTTAATCACTAAGCTGACTTACAAAATAAACAACGATCTTGATGAATCATACTTAAGTTTAAGAGGACCTTCATTATAAAGGGACGATTGATTCAATGCTGTTGTAGTGTTGTGCCAGCATCGTAGACGGTGGGCCAACACTAAACCAACGTCTGGCGTTTTCATAAATAAATAAATATATACATTGCACATAGTCACAGAGTAGTATACAGTACTGATTTCACAAAATGGGACAGATTTTTCATCAGTGGCTGGCCTGCGTTAACGCTGGCCAGCTCGTCATTAGCCCGGGCGCAAGCCCGGCGAGACAGGCGCAGAATTGGTTGCGCCCAGCGCATGAAATGGGCTCGAGCCCCCACACGGTTCGGGCCAGGAAAATATACCCGCCCAAATTCTACTTGGGCTTGCACCCAGTATACTGTGTGGCGGCTAACATGGATGCTGTGAACCATGTGTCATCTCGCCGGGCTGGCCAGGCTCGCTCTGGGCAAGACAGGGCGCGCTCAGCTTGACCACATTCAGCATCATCTGAACAGCTCTGAGTTGATCTAAACGTGCAATAATTGAGTGTCCGTACGTGTATACATGTAGACCTGTTGCAGTCCTCATTTATTTCGTCTTAGCCATTTAGCATTTAGCCTTTAGCATTTAGACAATATCTTTAGTATCAGACAAGCAGTTCAGTGTATAAATTCAGAAAATGGGTGGTTTTATGAAGCTACGGTCACTGGAATAGGCCTAACTGAAGATGAAAAAACAGGCACCTGGAAAGTCAGGCTCGCCCTGCGCACCGGTCGAGCTTGAAACTGGACCAGACGAGAAGCGCGCCTGACAGGCGTTGACTCAATTCGCCGATGCTCTAGATTGGCTTGAGCCCCGGCGATATGAGCGCGGCTCCAGTTATATGAGCTTATACCAAAACGCACATTGCGGCCCGGCTAAAGGATTTTATAACTTTGGGCGCATACATGCGAGCCCCAAATGGGGTGGGGAGAGAACATGGGGCTAGCCCAGGGCTAGCCTGCGTTAGCCGGGGCTAGCCCCACTGAAAAAGCTTGTCCCATTTTGCTAAATCAGTACTGTACGTTGCCATAGTTACATAATATACTGCCATAGTTACAATACAGAGTAATCATGGTATCACTGCACAATTGCCTAATATAATAAATTCATCATTATTAAGGGGTCACACACAATTATCGACACAAATAATATGTACAGAGCTCCTTCTATCAACAGCTTAACGTACTTACTCAATGTAGCTTAAAGGTGCCTATCACCCCTCACATGGGTCACAATATAGCCAATCACCCCATATAAGAAAACAATTGTGCCCCACCTTGTGGCAACTTTGATTTATTTCTCACACAATTATTCATACCATATACGGGGTGATAGGTCACCTTTAATATAAGATGTTAGTATCAGAATAAAAGCTTTATTTGAATCATTCAAATACTTACACGAGGTAATGAATATTTTAAATGTTTTTTATCATGTGGAATTAGCCATTTCATTTCAACAATTGGGTTTCATGCGCCTGTGGTTCAAACCACCACAATCGGAATATTAGCATCACCAGCACTATAGATATATACAGCGGGTATAACAGTACGATCGATGATTCCAATAAGGCATCATAGAATGCTGTTTATACAGCTTCTATAACAATTTATTTCAGATATATACAAAAATATTCTGATTTTAGCAGTCACATTTTACATATTGTCGCATCTGCGCCTGTTAGCTATAGGAGGGATTTCAACAACAAATGAATCACTTCCCGAGTGGAAGGAATACACCAATAAGAACGCACGTACCGTCTGTACGTAATCCACCAATAATGACTCATGTACCATATCAATGTCAATAATCCTCCAGTGACACACCTTAATATAATAGACCACTAACAAATGCATGTATAATGTTACATATCTATCACAATATAGGACTAGATTGACATATTCTCATTGGCGGAATACAACAGTTATTGAATATTTATTAACATTATGACTAGTAGCCATGGAATGTAGGAATGTTCCCTTTACATAACTGATAAATGAATGATCCCTCTCTTCAGTTAGTTTGTTTTCTTGTCTTGACCTGCTGAATTGTTTGCTTCTATTTTTCATTCATTCGAAGCTGGAATTGCTTAAAAACCTTTAGCCGCCGGTGCCGCATATATTCGGGTTTTCATTTTTTATTAGCACAATAACTACCACATTTTAAATATGTTAAGGATGCATTGTGACATCAACCAGCAAGATTTGAAATCAGTTGACCTCCATTTTGTCAAATCTGAATCATTTTCACTCACTTGAAGTTGTGGATTGCGTCAGCGAGACACAACATCAAGTGGGTGAAAATTCAAATTGAATAATTTGGCGGTTAAAGGATTAACGTAATTTCCAGCTTCAAATGATGAAATTAAATTTATCTTTATATGAAAAATAGACATATCCCCAATTCAATTATTTGATTAACTGAACATCTTTCACAAACTATTTTTTTAATTTCAGTGGCATTTTATTTGGTTTGAACCTGGCTTCAATCCATGTATATACGGTCACAGCACCAGAAGGGTTAAAACAAAAAACCTTTAATAGGCTATTTATTTGAAGCTGAAATAGCTAACGTATTTAGCGTTTACAGCGCTGAATTATTTTTGTCCAAACCATGGGAATCAAAGGGTTTTTTTCAATTTAAAATCACCATAAATGTCTTATTTAGCTCTCTCTGCTTCATTTGAATACCTGTGTTATGGGTCCACCACCATTATAAATATTTTACTCTTACAGTGCGGGGATCGACTTTAGACGTCAGAATCTGACGTCTAAAGATGTCAGATTCTGACGATTAAAATAGATCTCCGCACTGAAAGGGTTAAATTCAGGGTTATCTTTATTTCACCTCAATCGTTCTAGACATCGTTATTATTGTGATCGCAGAAACAAAAAATACTCCTTACCTTAATTCCTGGCATGTGAGAGCCTGAGTGTACACTGCCTATACTGAGAGGACCTATACTGAGAAGGTGGTTTAATGTTGGGCCAGTGTTTCAGACAGTCTGCCAACGTGAGGAATGTGATTAGGCGCATGCGCACATCACATTATTTTATTTAATAATAAGAAGGTCCATCTTTTCTGTGAAATTACCAGGTTTTAGTGTGATCTCAGCAGCTTATGAACCTCGTATATTTATTCTTGGTGGGAATCAGTCATTTGCTGATATGATTATAAGGCTGGACAGTGACATAAGCAGATAATAACTATGTATGAATATGAAAAAAATATGAGAATATGCATTCGCCCAGTGACAGCGATGCGGTGTCTGTATGTATTGTGGTTATACTGTGGACACGCGTGTATGCTGTATGACAATTTCTGTATGACAACTTAGGGTATTCCCCGCTGTACACTGGTTATGTCCCGGAATTTGCACACTGCTGCTGTCTCTGTGGCTATTTCGCCGTCAGCTTGATCGCAGGTCACGGGGGGGGGGGGGGGAGGCTGTATAATAGAGATGATTCAGGGGATTCCCCCCGTGCACTGCCTGGGCCCTTCATGTGCACACTGCTGATGCTGGTGTTGTACATATGTTATAGTAGATGACACATTGCGCCCCAGTAGTCTACATTGTGTTTATAATTAACTGTACATTAAGTTCAAGGGGTCTGACTACGCACAGACAGGGTCCACATTCTTAATTACTATTATTTCTTGTGAAAATGTTAGAGAACATTGTCTCTAGCATTGACATTTCCTTTTGGTACCACATAGCATGGTAGGCTAGCAAATACCAAGAGACGTAAACCCAATGTTGGGCCACCCTCTGTGACGCTGGCCCAACATTAAACAGACACTGGGTCAACATCTGGCGATTTTCGGGGGACTGCAGGTCAATATGTGATTGATTTAGTGTTGATTCAATAGGCCTAGGCCCTACTTTGTTCAAAATTTCAAATAATAATAATGCAGATTTATTTCCTACCTGAAGTACATAATACATAGCATAGACCTACACAAAGAAAAAGGAATTTGTAATTTGGATCATTCATTCATTCATTCATTCATTCATTCATTCATTCATTCATTCATTCATTCATTCATTCTTTTATTCATTCATTCATTCATGCGTAACTAATTTATTTATTGCTAGAATTGTTTGTTGAAACTTTTCATTAATTCGAAGCTGGAAATGCTAGCGCAATTTGCAGCTTTAAATGACAAAACATATTACATTGTCTGTGAAAAATAAATTATTTGATTAACTGAGGATCTCTCACAAACTATTTTATGGATTTCCGTGGCATTTTATTTGGTGTGAAACTTGCTGGAAACTGTATATTTAGCAGCACTAGATTAACCCTTGTAGCGCTAGCACCCTTAATTATATCCTTTTTCAGACATGATTCAAAGTAAATAAAGTTTGCAGTGCCATTCAAATGTCTTGTGATATCAAATAATTGATTTTTATGAATATCATTATTTTTTGTCATTTGAAGCTGGCAATTGCGTCAAAAGAGGAAAAATAATGATAGATTCAAAGTAAATAAAGTGCCATTGAAATGTCTTGTGATAGATACTCTTATCAAGTAATGGGTTTTACAGTCTATATTTCCGAATATACTAATTGAAAACAAATGTTACAATTCAGCATCAGAAGGGTTTATTAGTATTTACTTTGTTTTGTCTGATATATATCTTGTCTATTATTTTGTGGCCATTATTGTGTTACTGTTTTCCAGCATATACGAAATATTGACCCAATGTTGGCCCACCATCAACGACACTGACCCAACATCAGGTCGACATTTTGTCAATGTCTCGTGCCTGAGACAGTGACCCAATGTTGACCACCTACGATGCTGGTCCAACATTAGGTCGACATTGGGTCAAGTTTCGTTATCGCCCATTACATCTAGTGTAGCATCTAGTCTTCATATTGCCATGAATTACACAAACCAGTGGCGGAGCTTGCCCTCTGAAAGGCAATGTTTATTTTATTATTATTTGTTGTCTTGTCACTTTGTTCTGTTAGAGATCTGTTATATTGTCATATCAGCGTTGCATACAATCTTCTGAAACGCAACGTGTACTTTACCTTTTATCCTGCCAAATTGTTTGTTGATACATTTCATTCATTCGAAGCTGGAAATGCTAGCGTAATTTACAGCTTCAAATTACAAAAAAATACCCATCAGTGAAAACTAATTATTTGATTAATTGAGCTTCTTTCAGAAATTACTTTATTGGTTTCAGATTTTTTTCGGACAAGACGAAAGTAAATAAAGTGCCATTGGAATGTCTTGTGATAATCTTATGAAAAAATGGATTTTGGAAAGTGTCATTTTTCTAAATATAATTTTTTTCGCCATTTGAAGCTGAAAATGGTGTCAGGATTTCTTGCTGCAACAGAAGAAAAACATGTTACAAACAATTTAGCAGCAGAAGTGTTTATTAGTATTCACTTTGTTTCGTCTTGTCAATTTCCTTCATTAGTGCTCTGTTTTATTGTGAGGTCAGCCGTCGACCACAATCCCAAGATGCAATACCTCATGTTAACGACGCTGGCCCAACATTACGCCTGCAATGGGTCAACATTTCGTGTTTGCTGGGTGTGTGTTTTAACCTCTAGAGCTGATGTCGACAATATTGTGAACAATGATTGCCAGCTTGAGCCATTTAGCCGTGTCGTCATCTTCGAGGCCGTGGATTGATGTATTTGCTTTACCCGAAAAATTCAACATGGCTGAGAACGATCTCGACCAAAAAATGCCCATAACTTTTTAATGACTGTGCGACCTCTGAGCTGAGCATGCGGGCATGGAACTGAAATGTTACTGATTCTAAAAATACTTTTTTCAACCTGATTATTCTCCGATATATATTCAGATATGACAGTCCAAAGAAATGTCCCACAAATTTGTACGCGGTGTTTCAGCCACTGGGGCTAGAGCCACTATCGTCGTAAGTTTAGAGAGTCAAATACCAATATCACGATGTTGAGACAATGAATTTAGATTCAGAAAATGGGGGAGGGGGACTGACTCTTCTACCCCCCCCCCCCCTCTGGATCTCCTGATGAGATTCTGATGGCAGTACGTCATTGATACAACTCTGATACTGGATAGCCTAAGCATGTTCCCTTGTCAGAAAAAAATTATGAAGATGAGTTGGTTCACCGTTGAAATTCATAAGGCAAGGAGGAATTACTCACGTTGGCAACGACAAAGGTCTCAGTCTTTAAATCATACATCTGTGTACTTTCACCTTACACAAAGATCCTAAAATTTATGATTGTCGGCGCAGGTGTGATTTTATGAAAGAATGCGGTTTCAGGCCACTTTTGTGCATATAGACTGGAGTCACTAGAGGCTGAATTGGGCCAGGATAACCTCTTGAGTATGGTGAGATGATTGAGATGACACTGCCCTCCAGACACAGGATTCGAGCCCTGGCGGTCTGAGGCCTAGCGCGCTACATCTCGGTCTCGAGGCTTCCCACAATGCTGAATCTTTACGAGTGAGCGGGAAATAAACTTTTTGTTTTTATTTATCTGCGGGATGTTTTTAATTCTCCGTGGAGGGTTTTTAATTATCCGTGGAAGGTTGCAGGTATATTTACTGATGAGGGTGATTGGCAACAATACCTGACCCCCCCCCCCCTCCCCCCCTCCCACCTGGATCCGTCACTGAGACTACGATGCCACGTATGATTATTTTTATCTACGTATCTATCACAATAAATAACAGATTCACTTTTATATGGAAGAGACTTTATTCCTCATCAATTTCTGAAAATAAGAACATGTTTACTATACGTGATTATATGATGCATTATCAGTGATACAACTGTAGTTATAACACTCATCAGTAACGAAAACCATTGAAGCCCTAAGCACGACTAAGGTAAAAGTTACTTTAAATCTGTCACTTTTGCGTTGCATGCTTTTCGGTAATTACTCACGCAATTCTCATCCGATTGTCATGAAATTTGGCAAGCCTTATTTTCTAGTCCAACGGCACCTTCCCTGAAAAATATAATGTAGTTTAAAAGTTAGACCATTTGACATGTAATACATTTTGAATTGTGACGCTCCTCTATAACCCAATGATTTCATTCAGCTTTAATCTCGAAATTCTACTACATGTCTAACTTTTGAAATACTTACTAAAATTTTAGGAATTTCTTACCGTAGGCGCCGGAATAGTTGCAAAGAGTGCTTGGAAAATTTCGTGGCAATTGATCAAGAATTGACTGAGAAATCAGTGAAAAACACCCGACGCTGGTGTAAGTTGACTACAACCATATTCGTTTTTGATTTGTTTTATTAGCCGAGCAAATCACTGTTATTGGCAGCGAAATAAGCGTTTAAACATCAAGATTTGCAAATGTTTGGTCTAAAATTAAACAAATAATTTACATTTTCACCCACTTGAAGTTGTGGGTCGCGATAGCGAGACACAACTTCAAGTGGGTGAAAATGTATATTATATTATTTAATTTAGCGGTTAATAAGCATACATATAACCAATCAGGTTATATCCATATAACCCGCTTGATATAACTGATAATAATATTTTTAATAGGATAAAAATAAACAGACCACCGCGATCGCGAACGCGAGACTATTTTATCATTTCCAAAACACATCAACGCGAAGGCAAAGGCCAAAGCGACACGTTTCAACCCTTATCCTGCTAATTTAATTTATTTAAATTTTCAACCACGCGAAGTTGTGTCTCGCTACCGCTATCCACAACTTCAAGTGGTTGAAAATTACTCATATATGTTTAATTTGAAACCAGACATTAACAAATTTTGATGTTTAAAAAGTCATTTCATCCTTGATAACAGCGATATAATCTGAGAATAAAACAGATTAAAAGCGACTTTTATCGTGATTAGCAGGCAAATAGATAAACTGGTTAGATTTTTTTCACGTCGCACGGTTCGCGCCGGTTTAGCATGGGAAATAAACGTCGAATCTCGCGTCTGTTTTTTCAATCACTTGAAGCTACGTTGTGTTGACGTAATTTTTAAAATTATTAAATATATTTCTATTTATGAAAAATAAACATATCCCAAGTTGAATTATTGAGTATTTGGCGGTGTATTGTTCGATTTGAATACGTATATTTACGTAAATAGCAGGGTAGGAGTTAAGCTTAGGATACATACATATTGTCATGATGAGATCAAAGACTAATACCTATACCTGCATATATACTAAACCTATCATTATCATTGTTATATTTTAATACAGATCTATATATACATACAGTATAAAGTAGTATAATGATATACCTCTATGTATAGGCAGATTATCCCTCACAGCGCGAGGATTACCTTTAGACATCAGAATCTGACCTCTCGTCTATAGACGTCAGATTCTGACGTCTATAGTTGAGACGTCAGAATCTGACGTCTCAACTATAGACGTCAGATTCTGCCGTCTATAGTTGAGACGTCAGAATCTGACGTCTTAACTATAGACGTCAGATTCTGACATCTAAAGTCGATCCCCGCACTGAAAGAGTAAACATACTTCCACTGGCCGCAGACCCACAGCATCAGGTATTCAAATGAATCGAAAAGCGCTAACTAACACATTTATGATGATTTCAAATTGAAAAAGCCCTTTGGTCTTCATGGTTAGTATAACAGCATTTCAGCGCTTTGAGAGTAGAGTTATACTGCATTATACTGCACATTATACAGATTTCTATTAAACATTACCGTATAACAATGACAATGAAGGTTAATTAAATACATGTCATACCTGGACATAATTAACCTACATTATCAGCACGCTCATCAGATTCTCCCAGTATTCATATAATTATACAGCTATTTTTACAGAACAATAAAATTCACAGAAGCACAAAGTAATATTCATATTCCAGAACTACAAAGCAATATATACATTGCTTACATAAACAGGGCAACCCAGCACACACTTAATTATCATGAGCCTTTTTAGTGGATCTCTGATGATCGAAGTAGGCTTAATCACTAAGCTGACTTACAAAATAAACAACGATCTTGATAAATCATACTTAAGTTTAAGAGGACCTTCATTATAAAGGGACGATTGATTCAATGCTGTTGTAGTGTTGTGCCAGCATCGTAGACGGTGGGCCAACACTAAACCAACGTCTGGCGTTTTCATAAATAAATAAATATATACATTGCACATAGTCACAGAGTAGTATACAGTACTGATTTCACAAAATGGGACAGATTTTTCATCAGTGGCTGGCCTGCGTTAACGCTGGCCAGCTCGTCATTAGCCCGGGCGCAAGCCCGGCGAGACAGGCGCAGAATTGGTTGCGCCCAGCGCATGAAATGGGCTCGAGCCCCCACACGGTTCGGGCCAGGAAAATATACCCGCCCAAATTCTACTTGGGCTTGCACCCAGTATACTGTGTGGCGGCTAACATGGATGCTGTGAACCATGTGTCATCTCGCCGGGCTGGCCAGGCTCGCTCTGGGCAAGACAGGGCGCGCTCAGCTTGACCACATTCAGCATCATCTGAACAGCTCTGAGTTGATCTAAACGTGCAATAATTGAGTGTCCGTACGTGTATACATGTAGACCTGTTGCAGTCCTCATTTATTTCGTCTTAGCCATTTAGCATTTAGCCTTTAGCATTTAGACAATATCTTTAGTATCAGACAAGCAGTTCAGTGTATAAATTCAGAAAATGGGTGGTTTTATGAAGCTACGGTCACTGGAATAGGCCTAACTGAAGATGAAAAAACAGGCACCTGGAAAGTCAGGCTCGCCCTGCGCACCGGTCGAGCTTGAAACTGGACCAGACGAGAAGCGCGCCTGACAGGCGTTGACTCAATTCGCCGATGCTCTAGATTGGCTTGAGCCCCGGCGATATGAGCGCGGCTCCAGTTATATGAGCTTATACCAAAACGCACATTGCGGCCCGGCTAAAGGATTTTATAACTTTGGGCGCATACATGCGAGCCCCAAATGGGGTGGGGAGAGAACATGGGGCCAGCCCAGGGCTAGCCTGCGTTAGCCGGGGCTAGCCCCACTGAAAAAGCTTGTCCCATTTTGCTAAATCAGTACTGTACGTTGCCATAGTTACATAATATACTGCCATAGTTACAATACAGAGTAATCATGGTATCACTGCACAATTGCCTAATATAATAAATTCATCATTATTAAGGGGTCACACACAATTATCGACACAAATAATATGTACAGAGCTCCTTCTATCAACAGCTTAACGTACTTACTCAATGTAGCTTAAAGGTGCCTATCACCCCTCACATGGGTCACAATATAGCCAATCACCCCATATAAGAAAACAATTGTGCCCCACCTTGTGGCAACTTTGATTTATTTCTCACACAATTATTCATACCATATACGGGGTGATAGGTCACCTTTAATATAAGATGTTAGTATCAGAATAAAAGCTTTATTTGAATCATTCAAATACTTACACGAGGTAATGAATATTTTAAATGTTTTTTATCATGTGGAATTAGCCATTTCATTTCAACAATTGGGTTTCATGCGCCTGTGGTTCAAACCACCACAATCGGAATATTAGCATCACCAGCACTATAGATATATACAGCGGGTATAACAGTACGATCGATGATTCCAATAAGGCATCATAGAATGCTGTTTATACAGCTTCTATAACAATTTATTTCAGATATATACAAAAATATTCTGATTTTAGCAGTCACATTTTACATATTGTCGCATCTGCGCCTGTTAGCTATAGGAGGGATTTCAACAACAAATGAATCACTTCCCGAGTGGAAGGAATACACCAATAAGAACGCACGTACCGTCTGTACGTAATCCACCAATAATGACTCATGTACCATATCAATGTCAATAATCCTCCAGTGACACACCTTAATATAATAGACCACTAACAAATGCATGTATAATGTTACATATCTATCACAATATAGGACTAGATTGACATATTCTCATTGGCGGAATACAACAGTTATTGAATATTTATTACCATTATGACTAGTAGCCATGGAATGTAGAAATGTTCCCATTACATAACTGCTAAATTAATGCTCCCTCTCTTTGAGTGATGATGTGTCCGGTCAGTTTTTTTTCTTCTTTTTTCAAGCTGGCATTTTCAGCCTAACCCCTGACCTGCTTTGTTTGTTTCTATTTTTCATTCGTTTAAAGCTGGAATAGCTAACGCAATTTCCAGCTTCAAATGACGAAAAATTTAATATTTATATGAAAAATAGACATATCCCAAATTCAATTATTTGATTAGCTGAACATCTTTCACAAACTATTTTTTCAATTTCAGTGGCATTTTATTTGGTTTGAACCTAGCTTTTATCCGTGTATATACGGTCACAGCACGAGAAGCGTTAAAACAAAAAACCCTTTAATATGCTATTTATTTGAAGCTGAAATAGCCATCGTATTTTAGCCCTTACAGCGCTGAAATAATTTGTGTCCAAACCATGGGAATCAAAGGGTTTTTTTTCAATTTAAAATCACCATAAATGTCTTAGTTAGCTATTTCGGCTTCATTTGAATACCTGTGTTATCGGTCTACCGCCATTATAAATATTTTACTCTTACAGTGCAGGGATCGACTTAAGACATCAGAATCTAACGTCTGAAGATGGCAGGTTCTGACAATTAAAATAGATCTCCGCACTGAAAGGGTTAAATTCAGGGTTATCTTTATTTCACCCCAATCGTTCTAGACATCGTTATTAATGTGATCACAGAAACAAAAAAATACTCCTTACCTTAATTCCTGGCATGTGAGAGCCTGAGTGTACACTGCCTATACTGAGAGGACCTATACTGAGAAGGTGGTTTAATGTTGGGCCAGTGTGTCAGACAGTCTGCCAACGTTAAGAATGTGATTAGGCGCATGCGCACATCACATTATTTTATTTAATAATAAGAAGGTCCATCTTTTCTGTGAAATTACCAAGTTTTAGTGTGATCTCAGCAGCTGATGAACCTCGTATATTTATTCTTGGTGGGAATCAGTCATTTGTTTATGTGATTATAAGGCTGGACAGTGACATAAGCAGATAATAAATATGTATGAATATGAAAAAAATATGAGAATAAGCATCCGCCCAGTGACAGCGATGCGGTCTCTGTATGTATTGTGGTTATACTGTGGACACGCGTGTATGCTGTATGACAATTTCTGTATGACAACTTAGGGTATTCCCCGCTGTACACAGGTTATGTCCCGGAATTTGTACACTGCTGCTGTCTCTGTGGCTATTTCGCCGTCAGCTTGATCGCAGGTCACGGGGGGGGGGGAGGCTATATATAGTGATGATTCAGGGGATTCCCCCGTGCACTGCCTGGGCCCTTCATGTGCACACTGCTGATGCTGGTGTTGTACATATGATATAGTAGAGGACACATTGCGCCCCAGTAGTCTACATTGTGTTTATAATTAACTGTACATTTAGTTCGAGGGGTCTGACTACGCACAGACAGGGTCCACATTCTTAATTAATATTATTTCTTGTGAAAATGTTACAAAACATTGTCTCTAGCATTGACATTTCATTTTGGTATCACATAGCATGGTAGGCTAGCAAATAGCAAGAGACGTAAACCCAATGTTGAGCCACCCTCTGTGACGCTGGCCCAACATTAAACAGACACTGGGTCAACAACTGGCGATTTTCGGGGGCCTGCAGGTCCATATGAGATTTATTTAGTGTTGATTCAATAGGCCTAAGCCCTACTTTGCTCAAAATTTCAAATAATAATAATGCAGATTTATTTCCTACCTGAAGTGCATAATACATAGCATAGACCTACACAAAGAAAAAGGAATTTGTAATTTGGATTATTCATTCATTCATTCATTCATTCATTCATTAATTCATTCATTCATTCATTCATTCATTCATTCATTCATTCATTCATTCATTCATTTATTTATTCATTCATTCATTCACCAGCTTGCTTGCTTTCGTAACTAATTTATTTATTGCTAGAATTGTTTGTTGAAACTTTTCATTAATTCGAAGATGGAAATGCTAGCGCAATTTGCAGCTTTAAATGATAAAACATATTACATGGTCTGTGAAAAATAAATTATTTGATTAACTGAGGATCTCTCACAAACTATTTTATGGATTTCGGTGGCAATTTATTTGGTGTGAAACTTGCTGGAAACTGTATACTTAGCAGCACTGGGTTTTACCCTTGTAGCGCTAGCACCCTTAATTATATCCTTTTTCAGACATGATTCAAAGTAAATAACGTTTAAAGTGCCATTCAAATGTCTTGTGATATCAAATAATTGATTTTTATGAATATCATTATTTTTCGTCATTTGAAGCTGGCAATTGCGTCAAAAGAGGAAAAATAATGATAGATTCAAAGTAAATAAAGTGCCATTGAAATGTCTTGTGATAGATACTCTTATCAAGTAATGGGTTTTAGAGTCTATATTTCTGAATATACTAATTGAAAACAAATGTTACAATTCAGCATCAGAAAGGTTTATTAGTATTTACTTTGTTTTGTCTGATATATATCTTGTCTATTATTTTGTCGCCATTATTGTGTTACTGTTTTCCAGCATATACGAAATATTGACCCAATGTTGGCCCACCATCAACGACACTGACCCAACATCAGGTCGACATTTTGTGAATGTCTCGTGCCTGAGACATTGACCCAATGTTGACCACCTACGATGCTGGTCCGACATTAGGTCAACATTGGGTCAAGTTTCGTTATCGCCCATTACATCCAGTGTAGCATCTAGTCTTCATATTGCCATTAATTACACAAACCAGTGACGGAGCTTGCCGTCTGAAAGGCAATGTTTCTTTTATTATTATTTGTTGTCTTGTCACTTTGTTCTGTTAGAGATCTGTTATATTGTCATATCAGCGTTGCATACAATCTTCTGAAACGCAACGTGTACTTTACCTTTTATCCTGCCAAATTGTTTGTTGATACTTTTCATACATTCGAAGCTGGAAATGCTAGCGTTATTTACAGCTTCAAATTACAAAAAAAATACCCATCAGTGAAAATTAATTATTTGATTAATTGAGCTTCTATCAAAAATTACTTTATTGGTTTCAGATTTTTTTCGGACAAGACGAAAGTAAATAAAGTGCCATTGGAATGTCTTGTGATAATCTTATGAAAAAATGGATTTTGGAAAGTGTCAATTTTTCTGAATATAATTTTTTCGCCATTTGAAGCTGAAAATGGTGTCAGGATTTCTTGCTGCAACAGAAGAAAAACATGTTGCAAACAATTTAGCAGCAGAAGTGTTTATTAGTATTCACTTTGTTTGGTCTTGTCAATTTCCTTCATTAGTGCTCTGTTTTATTGTGAGGTCAGCCGTCGACCACAATCCCAAGATGCAATACCTCATGTTAACGACGCTGGCCCAACATTACGCCTGCAATGGGTCAACATTTCGTGTTTGCTGGGTGTGTGTTTTAACCTCTAGAGCTGATGTCGACAATATTGTGAACAATGATTGCCAGCTTGAGCCATTTAGCCGTGTCGTCCTCTCCGAGGCCGTGGATTGATGTATTT
The DNA here is from genome assembly GCA_964017125.1 of Flabesymbios commensalis. Lineage (NCBI taxonomy): Eukaryota > Metazoa > Annelida > Polychaeta > Terebellida > Flabelligeridae > Flabesymbios > Flabesymbios commensalis. The sequence continues at coordinate 4,497,317 of OZ024915.1, forward strand.
GCTTTACCCGAAAAATTCAACATGGCTGAGAGCGATCTCGACCAAAAAATGCCCATAACTTTTTAATGACTGTGCGACCTCTGAGCTGAGCATGCGGGCATGGGACTGAAATGTTACTGATTCTAAAAATACTTTTTTCAACCTGATTATTCTCCGATATATATTCAGATATGACAGTCCAAAGAAATGTCCCACAAATTTGTACGCAGTGTTTCAGCCACTGGGGCTAGAGCCACTATCGTCGCAAATTTAGAGAGTCAAATACCAATATCACGATGTTGAGACAATGAATTTAGATTTAGGAAATGGGGGGGGGGGCTGACTCTCCTACCCCCCCCCCCCCTCTGGATCTCCTGATGAGATTCTGATAGCAGTACGTCATTGATACAACTCTGATACTGGATAGCCTAAGCATGTTCCCTTGTCAGAAAAAAATTATGAAGATGAGTTGGTTCACCGTTGAAATTCATAAAGCAAGGAGGAATTACTTACGTTGGCAACGAAAAAGGTCTCAGTCTTTAAATCATACATCTGTGTACTTTCACCTTACACAAAGATCCTAAAATTTATGATTGTCGGCGCAGGTGTGATTTTATGAAAGAATGCGGTTTCAGGCCACTTTTGTGCATATAGACTAGAGTCACTAGAGGCTGAATTGGGCCAGGAGAACCTCTTGAGTATGGTGAGATGAATGAGATGACACTGCCCTCCAGACACAGGATTCGAGCCCTGGCGGTCTGAGGCCTAGCGCGCTACATCTCGGTCTCGAGGCTTCCCACAATACTGAATCTTTACGAGTGAGCGGGAAAGAAACTTTTTGTTTTTATTTATCTGCGGGATGTTTTTAATTCTCCGTGGAGGGTTTTTAATTATCCGTGGAAGGTTGCAGGTATATTTACTGATGAGGGTGATGGCCAACAATACCTGACCCCCCCCCCCCCACCTGGATCTGTCACTGAGACTACGATGCCACGTATGATTATTTTTGACTCCAGATTGCAACATGATATCTACGTATCTATCACAATAAATAACAGATTCCCTTTTATATGGAAGAGACTTTATTCCTCATCAATTTCTGAAAATAAGAACATGTTTACTATACGTGATTATATGATCCATCATCAGTGATACAACTGTGGTTATAACACTCATCAGTAACGAAAACCATTGAAGCCCTAAGCACGACTAAGGTAAAAGTCACTTTAAATCTGTCACTTTTGCGTTGCATGCTTTTCGGTAATTACTCACGCAATTCTCATCCGATTGTCATGAAATTTGGCAAGCCTTATTTTCTAGTCCAACGGCACCTTCCCTGAGAAATTCAGGTTAAAATATAATGTAGTTTAAAAGTTAGACAATTTGACATGTAATAAATTTTGAATTGTGACGCTTCTCTATAACTCAATGATTTCATTCGGCTTTAATCTCGAAATTCTACTACATGTCTAACTTTTGAAATACTTACTGAAATTTTAAGAATTTCTTACCGTAGGCGCCGGAATAGTTGCAAAGAGTGCTTGGAAAATTTCGTGGCAATTGATCAAGAATTGACTGAGAAATCAGCGAAAAACACCCAACGCTGGTGTAAGTTGACTGCAACTATAGTTGTTTTTGATTTGTTTTATTAGCCGAGCAAATCACTGTTATTGGCAGCGAAATGAGTGCATAAACAGCAAGATTTGCAAATGTTTGGTTGAAAATTAAACAAATAATTTAATTTTTCAGCCACTTGAAGTTGTGGGTCGCGATAGCGAGACACAACTTCAAGTGTGTGAAAATGTACATTATAATATTTAATTTAGCGGTTAACAAGCGTACATATAACCAAGCAGGTTATATCCATATAACCCGCTTGATATAACTGATAATAATACTTTTAATAGGATAAAGAAACAGACCAACGCGATCGCGAACGTGAGCAGGGGTGGATCTAGCTTTTCAGTGAGGGGAGGGGGGGGGGTTAAAATTTGACAATTTGACTATTTTTTTTCTACTGTAAAGGGGTCGAGGGGCCCGTCCCTGGGAAAATTTTTGATTTCCAAAGGTTTTCTCATGCAAACTAAGGCATATTGGGCACTGTTTCTCAATAAGTATATCATTAAATGATAAGGAAACCCCCAAATAAGGTGATATTTTTTTCTGATGGGGGGGGGGGGGTGAGGGGGTTAAACCCCCCCAAACCCCGCCTCTCCCATTGGTTCCGCCACTGGCGAGACTATATCATCATTGCAGAAACGCGCCAACGCAAAGACAAAGGCCAACGCGACAAGTTTTAACCTTTATCCTGCTAAGGTAATTTATTTAGATTTTGAACCACTTGAAATTGTGTCTCGCTACCGCGATCCACAACTTCAAGTGGTTTAAAATTACTCATATATGTTTAATTTGAAACCAGACATTAACAAATTTTGATGTTTAAAAAGTCATTTCATCCTCGATAACTGCGATATAATCTGAGAATAAAACAGATTAACCCTTCAACTGCCGGCGCCGCATATATTCGGGTTTTCATTTTTAATTAGCACATTATGTACCACCTTTTGAACATGTTAGAGATAAAATGTGACATCAATCGGCAAGATTTGAAAAAAGTTGACCTCCATTTTGTCAAATCTGAAGAATTTTCACTCACTTGAAGTTGTGGATCGCGTCAGCGAGACACAACTTCAGGTGGGTTAAAATTCAGATTGAATAATTTGACGGTTAAAGGGTTAAAAGCGACTATTGTCGTGATCAGCAGGTAAAGAGATAAACTGGTTAGATTTTTCACGTCGCACGGTTTGCGCCGGTTTTGCATGGTAAATAAGCGTCGAATCTTGCGTCTGTTGCTGCTGCTGCGTGTTCGCTATCGCGATGGTGTGTTTTGCACTTTACGTTTGTTTAACCTTTAACCAAGCGGAAATAATTGTGATGTGTATGTGACGTTGAATTTGTATCTTACTATAACAAAGAACTATGTATGCTGTAAGTTCTTTGATTATACTGTCTTCATGGTTAATTTTCAGTCACTTGAAGCTACATTGTGTTGACGTAATTTTTAAAATTATTAAATATATTTCTATTTATGAAAAATAAACATATCCTAAGTTGAATTATTGAGTAATGGGCGGTATATTGTTTGATTTGAATACGTAAATTTACGTAAATAGCGGGGTAGGAGTTAAGCTTAGGATGTACATACATATTGTCATGATGAGATCAAAGACTAATACCTATACCTGCACATCCTAAACCTACATTATCATTGTTATATTTTAATACAGATTTATATATACATACAGTATAAAGTAGTATAATGATATACCTCTTGTATATGCAGATTATCCCTCACAGCGCGAGGATTACATTTAGACGTCAGAATCTGACGTCTCGTCTATAGACGTCAGATTCTGACGTCTAAAGTCGATCCCCGCACTGAAAGAGTAAACATACTTCCACTGGCCGCAGACCCATAGCATCAGATATTCAAATGAAGCGAAAAGCGCTAACCAACACATTTATGATGATTTCTAATTGAAAAAACCCTTTGGTCTTCATGGTTTGTATAACAGCATTTCAGCGCTTTGAGAGTAGAGTTATACTGCATTATACTGCACATTATACAGATTTCTATTAAAAAAATTCGTATAACATTGACAATGAAGGTTAATTAAATACACGTCATACCTGGTCATAATTCACCTACATTATCATCACGCTCATCAGACTCTCACGGTATTCATATAATTATACAGCTATTTTTACAGAACAATAAAATTCACAGAAGCACAAAGTAATATTCATATTTCCAGAACTACAAAGCAATATATACATTGCTTACATAAACAGGGCAACCCAGCACACACTTAATTATCATGAGCCTTTTTAGTGGATCTCTGATGATCGAAGTAGGCTTAATCACTGAGCTGACTTACAAATTAAACAACGATTTTGCTGAATCATACTAAAGTTTAAGAGGACTTTCATTCTAAAGGGACGATTGATCCAATGCTGTTTTAGTGTTGCGCCAACATCGTAGACAGTGGACCAACACTAAACATAATATATTGCCATAGTTACAATACAGTGTAACCATGGTATCACTGCACAATTGCCTAATATAATAGATTCATCATTATTAAGGGGTCGCTCACAATTATCGACACAAATAATATGTACACATTATTTCTTACGACAGCTTAACGTATTTACTCGATGCAGTGTATATGAGATGTTAGCATGAGGAAAATAACTTGAATCATTCAAATATTTTAATTAAACTTTATAGAGGTAATGAATATTTTAAACATTTCTTATCATGCGGGAATTATCCGCAATATAATATAAAAATAAATTAGGGAGGGCGGTGTAACCTGACAAATCGAGGAACAAATTCCTCGGAAAGCAGTATTATTTCAGACTATTGCACACAGGGACATGATATAACTATCTAGAATGAGCAGGGCCATTCCATTTCAACACGGGGTCTCATGCTCCGGTGGTTCAAACACTATTAATATGTACAGCGAGCAACAATAAGATGATGTACGTACAGCTTCTATAACGATTTATTTAATATACATGGAAAAATATCTTTATTTTCAGTCACATTTTCACATACTAGCGCATCTGTGCCTGTTATACTAGGAGGGATTTTTTTCACTAAGAAATGAATCACTTCGCGAGTGGAAGGAATATACCAATAAGAACGTAATCCACCAATAAGGACACGTGTACCATATCAATGTCAATAATACGCCAGTCATGGCAAACACACCTTATTATAATAAACCACTAACAAATGCATGTATAATGTTACATATCTATCACAATATAGGACTAGTTTGACATATTCTCATTGGCGGAATACAACAGTTATTGAATATTTATTAACATTATGACTAGTAGCCATGGAATGTAGGAATGTTCCCATTACATAACTGCTAAATGAATGCTCCCTCTCTTCAGTAAGTTTGTTTTCTTGTCTTGACCTGCTGAATTGTTTGCTTCTATTTTTCATTCATTCGAAGCTGGAATTGCTTAAAAACTTTTAACCGCCGGTGCCGCATATATTCGGGTTTTCATTTTTTATTAGCACAATAACTACCACATTTTAAATATGTTAAGGATGAATTGTGACATCAACCAGCAAGATTTGAAATCAGTTGACCTCAATTTTGTCAAATCTGAATAATTTTCACTCACTTGAAGTTGTGGATTGCGTCAGCGAGACACAACATCAAGTGGGTGAAAATACAAATTGAATAATTTGGCGGTTAAAGGATTAACGTAATTTCCAGCTTTAAATGATAAAATTAAATTTATCTTTATATGAAAAATAGACATCTGCCAAATTGAATTATTTGATTAGCTGTACATAAACCACTGTTTTTTTCAGTGATATTTCGTTTAGTTTGAAATTAGCTTCAACCCGTGTATATGCAGCCACAACAGAAGAAGGGGCTAAAACACAAAAAACATATTTAATATGTTATTCACTTGAAGCTGAAATAGCTAACGCATTTTAGTGATGGAATGTAAATACTTGAGTCATTCAGTAGACTCAGTTAGTGTATCAATAATACTATCGCCAATAATGGTGGACGAAATGTAAATAATAACAGTGGTACAACACAATAGTAAATGTACAGGGATGTACACAATAATAATACTAATAACACATGTAGTACACGGAATAATGTATTCAATAACAATGGTACAATAATTGTTATTGTACACAATAGTAATTGTACACTTAATGTACATAATAAAATAACAGAATACAGAATATAGACATGAATGGCTCATGGAGTGTACAGTATAGTAAAAGTACATATAATGTACAGAATATCCACGTCCTCCTTTCAGTGTACACACTGGACATGTTGGCAGCATGGCAGGACCGCGTTCTGAGACGATATTAAAACAGTTATGAGCCCATCTGATAATTAACCTAATGGATGCACTGGTTTAGATGGACTTAAAGCGACACAATCAGGTCAAAAATTATCATTTTTATTTTGGCTCCTTGATATGTCATCGAGTTTTAAAATGACTACAATTGCGTAAGTTATTTAAATTTTGGTTTGCGCATTTACGAGTTAAAAGAAAAATTAGAGTGAGATTAATTTTATACATCGATGCCAAATCCAAAATACAGGAATAACATTAAATATAATTCTTATAGAATTTTGAAAACTCAGAGAGCCAAAATAAAAAATATTCATTTTGGCCTGATTGTTTCGCTTTAACTTTGCCCTCCAGTTTTAAGATCTTCTCAGAATAGGTCTCTAGGATCATGAGATCCATAACAGGACTGTCATGAGTCCTACTGCTCATGACAAGATGGGGATATTAGGAAGGAGTCACAAGGGAAACAAAGCTAACATGGATCCCTTAAAAAGATCAGCTAATCATAACATGGTAGCCAATTAGGTTCTACATTTTCAATAGAGTCCTTTCATATTTGGACTTTTCACTCTCATTTACTGGGTAGCCCAGTAAACAGAAAACAATTGCATGGAATTTATAAAACGTCGGCACGACGTTGGTCCAACATTGCATAAATGTTACTCCAATGTTTTGTGTTCACCGGGTATGCTACAGGTATAGACAAATCATCCCTTCCTGAAGAGGCATACACGGAATAGATCCAACTCGTTGCGGCATAAGTGGGCCCCACAATCTAGTCAACTATAGTCTTTATATAGAAAGAAGGACTATAGGCCTACTGTATCATAGCATTGCCTTAGACTTTATCCGTGTTATTGACTGTACTATATCATAACCTTGCCTTTGACCTTGTCCATGTCATTGACTATTGCATCATAACATTGTATTTGACCTTGTTTATGTCATTGGACTGTACTGTCTCATAATCTCGTCCTTAACCTTGTTTCTATCTTTGGAATGTACTGTATCATAACATTGTCTTAGACTTGATCCGTGTTATTGACTGTACTATATCATAACTTTGCCTTTGACATTGTCTATGTCATTGACTGTATTGTATCATAACATTGTATATGACCTTGTTCATGTCATTGGACTGCACTGTTTCATAATATGTCTTTACCCTTATCCATGTCATTGACTGTATTGCATCGACTTTGTCTATGTCAGTGCTTGTACTGTACTATAATTTTGTCTATCTTGTCTATGGAATCGACTGTATTATAGGTCTATCACAACCTTGGCTTTGACCTTGTTAGTGCCACTGACTGTACTATACCATCGGCTTTGACCTTGTCGTTGTCATTGGCAGTACTGATTCTTCATTTTGTACTGACCTGGTCGTTGACCTGGACATCTTACTGACTCGCCATTGAATTAGCTGCTGACTTCACAGCTTCTTTCCCAGTCAGGATTTGACTTTAGATTTTTTCTTGTCCTTGTGCCTGACCTTGGAGATGACTTTAAGCTCCTGCTCAGTGAATCCCACGATGCCTATCATGGCTCTGAGATGAGGCTCTGAGCTCTGTGGGTTTGTCAGATAGTGGTATAGGGAGTCCCTGAGGAACCTTAGTGTAGCCTCAGACTCTGTGGTCGCCTTGGGAGCCGTCTCGTAGGCCTCTGTCCTCCGTATCGTCTGCCAGTGTGCCAGCTGACCCTGGATGGCGTTCAGCTTGTCAAGGAGCTCCTGAACCAATACATTGTTAGGGTTCTCACTCGCGAGCTCTTCTATCTATCAACAGATAATGAGAACAATTTAACAAGATCAGAGATTCCTGTGTAAACAAAAAATATACAGTAAATAATAAATAAACAATAAAGAACATTAGAAACAATCACTGGCCAAAATTGACCAAACGTAAGTAATTTTCAACCACATGAAGTTTCAAGGGTTACTTTGTTACACCTGTTTAAATATGTGAAGGCCTTCCCCACATTTTACATCCATTATCATTAAAAGTCGTCATGATTTGTTTCTATTCTATTTCAAGAAAAACATTATTAGAATAAGGAGTTTGGGAAAAACACAGACTGACATATTTTTATAGATATAATATTTGTTATTTATTATAAATATATAATTATGCAGATGTTTATGTACTTGTATATAGAATAGGGTTAGTTTTGTAAGATCACATGATTCATATTTAAAAGGCTATTTTGAAAAACTACGTGTATGATATACACTTAAAATAAATTTATTCTTTAGAACACAGAGCTATTAAATTAAAATTTTAAGTCACTTGAATTTGTGTTTCGCTACCGCGCTCAGATTGGGCCAGTCCATGAAGTTACTATTATTATTCTCCAGTCCACAGCTTCAAGTGACTGCAAATTGTTTGAATTTGTAAAATTAGGTCACACCTCACATAAGTTTCCCCGATGTCAGATATTTTCACTAAATCGGCATATCTGCTTCATGCGTATACCGGCCTATGGGGCTTAACGGGTTGAGTTTGTGCATAGCCGCCTACAGGACGTAAATGGTCGAGTATGCATTGCAGGCCGGTTGTATTAACCATTTAACCGTCGAAGCCGCATATATTCGGGTTTTCGTTTTTTATTAGCACATTAAGTACCACCTTTTAAACATGTTAAAGATAAAATGTGACATCAAACAACAAGATTTAAAAAAACAGTTGACCTCCATCTTTTCAAATCTGAATAATTTTCACTCACTTGAAGTTGTGGATCGCGTCAGCGAGACACAACTTCAAGTGGGTGAAAATTTATAATCAATAATTTGGCGGTTAAAGGGTTAAGACAGACATCAGGCTACTATTGCAGGGACACAGCCAATAAGTGGCCGTTAGAGTCACAGACAGCAGCGACAAAATCAATTGACAGGAAATAGATGGTGATAAATGAGACGGGGCGTTTGTCTGGTCTGTGATGGTACTACAGGCCTTATCTGTGAATCAGAACTAGCCCGTGAGGTGGACTCATTGGCTGGGTGGCTGGGTGGGTGGCTGGGTTGGTGGCTGGCTCGTTCCGTGGGTTGGTGGCTGGCAGATTGACTGACCAGACTGATAATTAGCTGATTAGCTGGCTGACTGGCTGGCCAATTTATCAGCTGGCTAGTTGTCTGACTAGCTAGTTGTATGTCTGGTTGGCTGACTTGCTAGCTGAATGTCTGCATGGCTGGCTGGCGGACTAGCTGGCTGGCTGGCTGACTAATCGGCTGGCTAGTTATCTTCTGGCTGGTTGGCTGACTGACTGACTGACTGACTGACTGACTGACTGACTGACTGACTGACTGACTGACTGACTGACTGACTGACTGACTGACTGACTGACTGACTGACTGTGACTGACTGACTGACTGACTGACTGACTGACTGACTGACTGCCTGACTGACTGACTGACTGACTGACTGACTGACTGACTGACTGACTGACTGACTGACTGTTTGTCTGGCTGGCTGACTGACTGACTGGCTGGTTAGCTGACTGCCTGGCTCGTTGACTAACTGACTGGCTAGCTGATTGGTTTCCTGGTTAGCTGACTGGCTAGCTGGCTGGCTAGTTGGTTGTCTGGCTTGCTGTGACTGGTTTTCTAGCTGATTGGTTGGTTTCTTGACTGGCTAACCTGGTAACACTGTTTGGCTGGCTGTTTGACTGCCTGGCTGGAGAAAGGAAACAGTCGAAGTGAATTATCATTCAAGCCGACGAGCAAAGAGCAAGGCGTTCACCAAGGCGTAAGAAACGTAGTATGCTCGTAGTAGGCACGTAGGAAGTACTATTCAAATTGTTGATCATAGTTGATGGCATTCCAGCTCTAATTTAAACCAAACAGAACATTAAACGCTATGTCCATGTTTCAATATGCGACTGTATGTCTTTTTTTCCTCTTAGTCAAGTTAAGTTATTTATCACACCAACAGGATTACTACTGTGGTATTAATACAGTTTGCGTCACTTTTCAGTATGCGACCATTTGGGTAGTTACTTAGTAGTTCAGAAGCTGCTACACAGCAAACACAAGACATCGCCCCAATGTTTTTTTTACTGTTTTTTTTGTCAAAGGGGGTGACTACCTTCTGAAATATAGTCACCCCACCAATGACCACCCGGCATGGGAGCAGATTCCTATATGCTAACCCCCAACCCCACTCCCGCCTGAAAAACCCTGTCTTGTTGACCGGGCCTCCATTCGCACAGTAATATTTTGGACAGATCTATGGGGTGAATATTCAAGGCATTCCCAAAATATCTACATAACGTTGCACTGGGTTTCATTGTGCTATTTTATACTATTCAATGTATATAATATATTATATGGTAGAAGCTTGGTCTGACCTGTTGATGACACTTAAAGCCATAGTCATCAATAATACCGTAAGCCTTTGTTTTTCATATCCAACTTTAGGGGAGGTATTTAAATCACAGCAAATCCAAATTCTTGAGCGACATCTATGAGTAATGAATTCCTTTAATTCAAACAATCAGTCAGCTACCATCCTCAATAAGGTCAATATTGGTTAATATGGTGCCCTTTGGTTGAAAAACATACTGCAAGTATTATGGAAGAGAAAGAGTCAATCGCGACCCCATATATTACATGCACTGACAAGGGAGAGCTCATGCTCAAGCCAATAACGGGGTAGAATACTACCCTAGTTTTGTAATCAGGTTACACCAGGCCATGCAGGCAGTAACCACTGAGAATCAGCACCCTGTGACATTTTCGCAGACTGTCACCTGCTGATTGGCCTAAACATGACTCAATATTTACTTACATCATCCGGATCTTATTATTATGGAGTTCTTTGTCGTCGCTATTATTAGGCACCGGCCTGTGCATGCTGATTCCACATTGGACCACGGGTTTAATTATTGGGAAGGGGGGGATAACGAGTGAGTGATTCAGTAAATATTTCTTCTCGACCGAAGGATCCACGAAGCTGGGACTGTGCCCTACTCTTGTCGAATGACAATAATGTTTCTTTAACATGTACATTGTCATAGGCACACACTGCAGGCTTTTGAATAGTATTTTCACAACCGTGATGACAAAAATCCGGTCCAGCTGGGATTCAAACCCAGTACCTCTTGTGTTTCAAGCTAGTCGGACCGAAAGAGCTGTCGGGGCTGGCAATTTCGGATAATGTGTTTTTCACAGTTAGTGGAAAATAATTGAATCATGGGTAATGCCATAAGAACCAAAACAAGAAGATATTGTTAAATGTTTCTATCTGGTCAGAAAAAAGTATGAGTTGAAGAACATTTTGATTCGCTGTGATACCATTCCTTCAATATTACATAAGTTGGTTGCATTGACAAAGAATAAATAATTTTTCCAGTTAAAATTATTTTAACATGGAACTAAATAGTGAGTAAGCCTATTGACTGACTGGATGTCCAATTGACATATACCGTCTGATCCGAGCTTGAAATGAATATCAATCTGACCAATCAGCATCCACTTTTTCAGTCAAATTATATTTGCCGTGTCTACCAGTAATAGCCCAGAAGTGTGCGTTCACAATATTCTAATAGCCCGGATAGGGGTGTGTCCAAAATTCTAAGGCTCGGATGTGGGCGTGTCCAATATTCTAATAACCCAGAAATGGGCGTGTCCAATATTCTAATAACCTGGAAATGGGCGTGTCCAATATTTTAATAGCCTGGAAGTGGGTGTGTCCAACATTCTTACTAATCATCGTATCTGTAGTAACTTCTCTTGTTATTTGGGCCCATATCAGCAAAGATGGGACGTTGGCCCAACGTTGGTTTACTGTTGGGGCAACGTCGTAGACGGTGGGCTAACAGTAAACAACGTTGGGGCAACGTCTCATGTTTGCTGGGATACCAACAATAATACAGCATCTGTTTGGCCTGCCCCGATGGCTCATTCATATCGACTGGAGCATGTATGCTGGAGGTACCAGGTTCGAATCTAGGTCGGGCTGGATATTTGTCATCGTATTGTAAATGAAATGAAATGAATCGGGCTTTAGGCCACCTTTGTGCACATATAGGCTAAACTGGGCCAGGAGAACCTCCTGAGGATGGTGATATGATTGAGATGACACTGTCCTCCAGACACAGGATTCGAAATTCGAGCCCTGGCGGTCTGAGGCCGAGCACGCTACCTCTCGGTCACGGAGGCTCCCCACAATACTAACTTTCACACGTGGATGGGGAAGAAACAATTTTGTTTCTTTCAAACCGCCGAGACCGGGAACCGAACCCCGGACTCTGGCGTGAAAGGCAGCGGTGCTAACCACTACCCTAGGGCCCCCGCCCCTCATCGTATTGTACTGTGCACTGTAAAGAGCCTTTAAGAGCACGGCATAGTTCTGGCTTCAGGCTTCCTTCTGTCGCGATATTGCCATGATTGTGCAGAAAGGTGGCATAAAACAATACCTATTTACTCACAGCAATTCCTATTAACTCACAGCATATGTTACTGAATGTTTTTCTGCAATTTTATTCCAGGTACAACCTTAATGATCTTGCACTACTAGGCCTATGGTCATTTACGTTTCAAAATTGCAATACGCAGGTTGATATGTTGGTATGAGATAAAAAGACAATATCATGGTTAAAGTTGTATCTTCCCTTATATCAGCCCTCTCTTGTTGTATTCTCCCTCGGGTCATGGGTCTTGTATCCTCCCTCTGACCTTTGGTCTTCGGGACGATACAAGACCCATGACCCTCTGGAGAATACAACTAGGTCGGGCTGATATGCAAGACGATACAATATATACAATATATATAATCTATGATTACTTTACCTCTTGTTGTCGTTCAAACATAGCCATCTGTTGTCCTTTCACGTACATTTGTAGATACATGTTACGATGATCTTCTTCTCGATTCTCCAGTTCATCCTATCAATAAACAAGTACAGGTCACAGTCAAGGGACAGCTATTCAGCTGTTATCAAGCCAATTGTATAGACACTCTGGTATTGTGGGGTCGTATCTGCCACGTTGTTAACCCTTTGAGTGCGGGCGACGCTTTTAAGCGCATTCCTACTGTTTTTCCACAACTAAAATTTGACAGAAATTGAACAAATATGCATGTATAAATTTTGAGTAAAGCCCCCATTGTGAAATTTAGCAGGTTTAATTTTTAAGTGAGGAGGTATTTTCCTTTCATTTGAAGTTGGCTATTGCGTGAGCAATGCCAACTTCAAATGAAAGGAAAATGTTAAGTAGTAATGAAGCAATTAAAGAGTTAAATGAAATATACGAACCTTTGTCGAAGTGGTGATATATTCAGGAAAAAGTGGGTATGTCTACAGACCAATACATTGCAACAAATTACTGATAATATACCTATTATTTTGTCTTGTGATGTAATGCCCTGAGTTAAAAAAAGATATGTGTATTGTTAGGTTCTAGTCTGTAATGATTTATTTAAAAAATATTTTCTTCTTTATATTTGTTTTTTAAGATATAAACCAGTGGACACAATACACTGTATTGAGGTGAGCGAGAAAAGGCATTGGTCTTAGTGGAGATCATCTGATTACGTTTGTTCAAATGTGTGATCGTTTTTAAGTTGTTTTTAAAACGAATATAATGAGTTCGAATCTGCAACACTGTTGGTCCACCGTCTGCCCAACATTAAAACAACAATGGTTTAGCGTCTTTTATTTGCTGGCCAGTCTTGTACTTACATCGAGAGCTGTAGCAGTTCCACAAAACCGGTCCCTCTCTGCCACGGTCCCCTGGTGCTCCTTCAGCAAGGCATCATATTTAGTTTGTAAATCTTCCAGTGAAGTCTCTAACATCTGTATTTTATCACATGCTTCTGATTCATAGGCTGGTTTTTCTGATTCAGCCGGTTCATTAGGCCCGTGTTTGTTAAATGTCTCCTGTACAGAATATGTACTGGAACCAGGTTTGCCGGCCTTTATAGTTGTTGATGAAGTACTGGCGTTTGTAGATAATAAGGAGATGTTGGCTTTTATAGTCGCAGAAACAACAGGGAGATCTTCTCCAGGGATATTAACTGACTGACTACTATGAGCAGGCTGTAATAACTCAGGGGCATTAGCCGCTGACTGACTACTCTCAACAGGCTGTAATGAATCTGCCCCAGGGGAATTATTCAGTGACTGACTATCACTAGGCTGCAATGACTGCCCAGTAACATTATCCACCAATAGTGCAGTCTGTGGCAACTGACTCCCTGCCTCTCTGTCATTGCCCACTGACTGAGTTCTACCAGCAGGCTGCAATGAACCTTCCCCAGTAACATTATCTTCCGATGATACAGGGTGTGGTGGTTGACTACCACTGTCTTCCAAAGAAAGATGTAACCTATTTATATCTTTGTGTGTACCACTATTAGTTGGGTCCACAAGAGTTGCTGACGACAGGCCAGTCCCACTATGATCATGATCATCAATGTCAGGACGGGTAGAAGAATGAACATTGATACTAACAGCACTCACAGAATATATCCTTTCATCACAGATAGAATCACCTGCTTTTTTAGGACACACATTATCTGCTATCTGATTGTTCATTGTATGTTTACTAATATCACTTGACGTTGACACTTTCCCCTCTGTTAGATTATCCCTGGTGGATATACTATGATGTTGAATGTCAATCTCACCACCGACTGTAGAGTGAGTGTTCATGCTCATATCATTATTTGATTCTGGACTAGTTGCAGCGATGTCAGCGATGTGGCCACGTGTAGTATTTGTTGAGCTATTTTGTACCTTGACTTCATCACTAGCATCTACATCTTCTTCCTTGTTGCTATATCCATTTTGATATTGTTCCCCAACGTCACGTGTTAGTGGTAAACTACAGGTTTCACATGTTTCCCCAGCAATAGGAACATCACAAGTGTCAAAACTCGTAGCAAAAGAAGCATCACATTTATCCATGGGCGTCGTAACAAATGAGGCATCACAAGTGCCCATCGGAGTGGTAACAAATGAGGCATCACAAGTGCCCATCGGAGTGGTAACAAAGGAGGCATCACATGTTCCCATGGGGGTTGTAACAAAGGAGGCATCACATGTACCCATGGGGGTTGTAACAAAAGAGGCATCACATGTTCCCATGGGGGTTGTAACAAAAGAGGCATCACATGTACCCATTGGAGTGGTAACGAAGGAGGCATCACACGTACCCATTGGAGTTGTAACAAAGGAGGCATCACATGTTCCCGTTGGACTAGTGAGGATGGAGGCATCGCATGTAGTAGTGGGAGCTGAACATATCCTGGATCTATTGATGTCCGTGAAGCTATCTTCACTACTGTAATCAGTGGAGAAGCTGGCAGGATATGTGTAAGTGGGACTGGTGAGGATGCTAACATCGCACGTGTTTGTGGGACTTGTAGCGATACTAGCATCACTGGTGCTTGTAAAGCTAATGCTCATATCACTGGCATACATAGGACTGGTGGCAATGCTGGCATCGCTGGTAACCATGGCGTTAGTGACAGTACTGGCGTCTAGCGTGGAGTTGATGGTGGCACTCTCCGCGTCAGACATGTTTACAGTCGTGGTAACGGTGGACGCGTCGTTAGTGTCCATACCACCCAACAGGCTCTGTGTACCCACATCATGTAGGCCTGGCTCGGATTTAATACGACACGTTCTCGGGTGTAGATTCAGCAGACTCTCTGTATCACTGCTGGATCGCTCATGCCGCTTCTTCTGAGGACTGTCCAGCATTCCACTCGGCTTCATAGAAGCATTTAACTTGACTTTTGTTATGAGTATTTTCTGTGTTTGCCTCAGCTCTTCACGTAGCTCTCGTATAGTTTGATCCTTCTTCTGTAGCGGTGTCATGTACTCTGGGTCACATTCCCTGTGCTCATGCTGACAGCTCTGCTTATTGTGGAAGCTATGCGCCAGCTCCTTTCTTTTCTTACTGAGCTTATTTTCACGGGGTGAGAGAGCTGGAGGGTTATTAGAAGGCATAAAGATGGTACACTGGCCTGGCACCGGACTGTCCTCACGTGACAAACCACCCGAGGAGTCATAGTAATGATGCCCATTAAGACTGTGTCTTGGACTGCGCTGTGGAAGTGGACTGTGGCGAGGGCTGCGCTGTGGTAGTGGGCTACCCGTCAGACTTCTCCGCTGTGGAGCAGGACTTATGGCAGAATTCCTCCTCTGAAAGACTGGACTTTTTGCTGAGCTTTTCCGCTGGGGGACAGGACTGCCAGTGGCACCTTTCCTCGCTGGTACCGGGCTTCTCTGGTACATGACCTTACCATTTGTCTGCAGCTCTGGACTAGTGGTCAGATTACTCCGTGATAACAATGGACTTGTGAGCAGTGAATGTCTCTGCGGTAAAGGGCTACTTGTAAGACTCTTAGCTCGCATTCTCTGACGATTCCCATTCATCTGCTCATGACCTTTTGACCCCTCTCTGCTCACTTGTTTAGGCAGCTCAACTTGTGACACAGTTACAGACCGTTTAAAACTTGTTTTCTTAGATGAATTTCCCTTACTAGAGGTTCCATTGATGTTTTGCTCGCTACGCTTATTTCTGGTGCCTTTACGGCAGGACCGTGGTTTCCCGGGGATCTCCTGGTCTGCGGAGTGATCCTCACTGCTCGACGAGAACACGGAGTTGGTGGTTATGCTATCCTGAGAGGAGCGGCCGGTAGATCTATCAGGCTCCGGCGAGGGATTTATAGATCCATTATGTGAGTGTCCCGTAGATCTCTTTGGCTCCGGCGAGCGGCTCATGGACCCGTTATGGGGAAGTCCCGTAGAAGTCACAGGCTCAGGTGAGTGATTCGACCCATTACAGGCTCCTTTGGAGGAAGAGGTTGGATTTTTTGTATCAGGAGCTGTTATTTCCACCCTCTGTTTGCCTTTGTCCCCGGTTAGGCTCATACTGCCAGCAGTGACGTCACAGGGGTCAGCCGTGACGTCACAGGGGTCAGCCGTGAAGTCAGATAGGTGTGGCTTACAGGCCTGCTGATGCTTGGAGGTCATAGTTATAGCCACATGGTCACCTGAAACAAACACAAGCAGAATAAGATAAATAAACTGTATCATGCCAGGCATAGGCCTATATGTACTAGGGCTTGGAAGCCATAACTATATTGTACAAAGCCCCAGAAACGATAATTAGATAAAAAATAAATTAAACTTCATATACTGAGTTGTCAACTGAATATATCGAGTCGTGAACTCAATATATCGAGTTGTAAACTCAATATATCGAGTGCTTAGTAATATCCACATTGTCACTGGATTGTAATAAATATAATGTGTATAATTTGCATGCTAGGTACATATATAATACGTTTTCAAGCAGGCTCTGATGTCACATGGTCAACTGGAACAACAGATCAATCGTGTTTAAAATGACAGGTATATATATACATCTGCACTGGTCCAATGACTAATTTTCTTATATATATAACTATAAAAGGTTCATGAAATTTTTTTACCAATACATGCCAATTTTCTTGAATTTTCCACCCACTTCAAGTCATATTCATCCACTATAAGTCGAGAATTGCGACAGCAATTCACGGCTTGTAGTGAATGAAGATGACGTCACCTCAAATGACAACAACAATTATCTTATAAATAGTGCTTCGAAGTGCAGGTTAAAAGTCTGATCTCCAGTCAAAAACACCAACGCTAACGCAAGCACACCGACGCCAAAACACACCGACGTCAACATGAATGTTTGCGTTCACATTGCTGTGTTTTGATTATATGGTATATAATTTTTGCGTTGACGTGTTTTACACTATATTAAAATATACCCATGACGTCAGTCTATTGTTAAAACAGTAGGTTCGGATGTAAGAATCTACTGTTATTTTTAATAGTGGCCATGTCGGGCAAAATATACGGTTTTATCATGAAACTGTATGGCTCATGTTGCATGGTTTGACCATGCAGACTATGGAATTGGGGTTTTCTATATAAAATCTTGTAATATATGTGTCTATTCTGTGTAACTTAAGTCGAAGAAAGAACTCAATTGCGATAGATTCGTAGATCTACGAATCTATCGAATTTCGTTCTTTCTCCTTGACCTAACATATATACAGGCGTCGACCCATCTCTGCCGGAATGTAGTCATAGTCTAGCGACTTGGTACGAGCTTTTCCATCCTATTCCTAGAAAATACTAGAGGTTGAATTAGCGTTGGGTTGATGTTGAGCCAACATCGCAGATGGTGGGCCAACATTAACCCGATGCTAACTCAACGTCCCGTATCTGATGGTATATGATTATTATAGGTAAGCAAAAAGTGAGCTTGAGTTATATTAGGACGGAGCGAGATCAGTGTGGTGGGTCGGAAAAGTCCCTGTGGGGCGAACAAAATAGGAAAAGGGCAATGACTGGTCAGAAGAGATATCTTTATCTCAGAAAGAAGTATATATTTGGCACAGGAATGGACGTACAGTCCAGCTAAAAGAAGAGACTCGCCAAGTGCCGCCTTAACTCCAAGCAGCTCCTATGTCATACGACAAAAAATGATAAGTTTGTCGGACGTTCAACGCAAAAAGATGATTGTTTCCAACCAACACAAAACTCTAGCCCGTGGTCTAGCGCTGTCTTACCCCGTACAACCCTGTAATATATGTGTATAAATCATGGAGACCAAAATGTTTTCTTTTCAATTTGATATCATCAAAATTACTAAGTTAGCCATTTCCGTTTCATTTGAATACCTATGTTATATGTCTACGGTAATAATATTTTTTTCTTTCAGTTCGGGGACCGTCTTCAGATATCCCAATCTGACGTCTTTTTAGACCTCAGATTCTGACGTCTAAAGACGGTCGCCGCGCTGAAAACTCCTGGAGCTCAAATATAGATATTTATTGACGACGGAAAGTCTATGCCGACTTATGCGTCATTGAAATGAACAGTATAAGATATATATGTACAAGTAGATACACCAGGGTTAGTTGATTAGTGCTAAAAAATGTCTGCACACAACATGTACCTACATTGTTATCAAAGTGATCAAAACCGGGGTTGGTTGGCTAATAAAACATATTAATAACGACTATAGCCTTAGCGTTTTAAAGGTAAAAATTTGGATTGTACCTATATTATTAATAAAGAGGGCGGGGGCCCTGGTGCAGTGTTCAAAGCTGCCTGCTTGGAAAGTCGAGTATCGCAGGCTCGAACCCCACTCTGGCCTTCAAGTTTCAAAGAAACAAAATGTCTCTTCCCGCTCACTCGCAAATGTTCAATATTGTGGGGAACCTCCGTGACCGAGAGGTAGCGTGCTCGGCCTTAGACCGCCAGGGTCCAAATTTCAAATCCTGTGTCTGGAGGGCATGTGTTATCTTATTCATCAAACCATCCTCAGGAGGTTCTCCTGGCCCAGTTTAGCCTACATGTGCACAAAGGTGACCTAAAATCCCATCCATTTCATTTTTTCATAATAAAGTGACACTTAAGCCGGTTTTCCATGCAGTCGTTCATCGTCAGCGTGATCCGTTACTTTTTAAAGTTTTGAACGCCGCACGTAGTTTCATCATTTGCTATTTCCATGTTTCCGTGTAGCCTCAAGCGTCAGCGATTAAAAAATCACTCGCTCTAACGCCTTATATCCAGCGTTTTCTGGGGTGCTAAAAAAAACGCTCGTCTTTATGGCGGCGTTTATCGCTGGCGTCAGCGGAAGATAACGTCACGCCAACATGGAAAACCGGCTTTAATGGAATAAAAATTTTACCTAAATTATTAATAAAGTGACACTTAATGGAATACGTCCCACTGAATAATGAGTGATAAATGACCATCCCAGATCCCGGAAAAGCGACACGCTTCGTGATGTTTATGGTGCGTCTCCTCAATAAATGTATTACATATTGCAAAACACAATTAACCCTCTAAGCTCTCTGGCCTGCATTTATGCACCACATAGCTTATTAGCCTTTTCAGTGCAGGGACCGACTTTAGACGTCAGAATCTGGCGTCTATAGACGTCAGATTTTGACATCTAAATTCGATCACCGCACTAAAAGAGTAAAATATTTTTAATGGCCGTAGACCAATAGCATAGGTATTCAAATGAAGCAGAAAGAGCTAGCGAGGACAGCTGTGATGATTGCAAATTGAAAATAATCAGTTGTTCTCTTAATTTATATACAAATAGTTCTGTTTAATCAACCCTTCACATCTTAGAGTACTGATGTCGACAGCAAGGATTTTCGGGTGTTTTCATTATCATTTGCGTACTCCCTTTTTAAAAGTGAAAGACCTCTCAAATCTATGGCACCGATGTGTTATTTGTTGTTGCCTAAATTTAAAGCTCCCAGTATAGTAATTCAGTCTCTGGAAGCTGTGGATAGTGGTAGCGAGACATAGCTTTAAATGTGTGAAAATCGTATTGTTATTGCTCGGAACAAAAGTATTTATAATGGATGCAATGTTTTTGGTAGTTTTGGTTTGAAACAGTGGTCGCATGTCTGTCTGTCCGTATGTGAGGATTACTGACAAAGTAATGAATGGACTTGCATCAAACTTCGAATTAAATATACAAGTGCGATATTCCGCAAACACCACTTTACTGCGCTGGATCGCTTTGAAAACAGGGGTGGTTCCATAATTTAGGGAAAGGGGTTCGAATTGAATTTTATTGGTCTGCCTCAATTTGTGTTTTAATGTAATAATAATTGGTGTTTATTCAACTAAAAATGGCAGCCAAAAGGCTGAAGAATTGTCATTTCACATAAAAATTGAATACAATATAGACATGATGATATATTAAAAGTGAATAAGTTAGATAAGTTAGATAAGTTAAGTAAGTTAAAAAGGCATTTTCTGGAAATGATCTGCAGGCACAATGACTGGGTAAATATATTATATACATCAAACATTAATAATTTATTACAGAAACATGATCGGACTAGAGCTGAAACGATCAGACTTGGTAGGCATAGTGGACAGATTGTTGTTGTCATGGAGGTTGTGACGATGACACTAGCCCCTGCGAGGTGAAAACCAGTGGCTAAACTCGGTGCTTCTGGCAGATCCTTGGCAAAACCGGATGTAAGTGTAAGACAAGGATTTTTTTATTATCAGCTAATAGCGAGAACATTTTATGTCAGCTATTTTCGGAAAATTCAATTTCAGAAAGGGGGGCTCCGAGCCCTACCCCTGCCTCCCCGCATCTGGATCCGCCACTGATGGAGAAATTTTTATATCTATCATAATCATCCGCGCAGTGGCATTCTCCTGTAGAAACCCTCATAAATAAGACACTAAACCAATGTTGATTTTATGTTGGGCCAGCGTCGCAGACGGTGGCCTAACAATTAATCAAAATTTGCTCAGTCGGGATATGGTGCCCTCGCATGTAGTAGGCCTACAATAGCCATGATTCCACGCCTGTAGTAGCGCTAGAGAGGTCCTGGATAGCATTGTAAATAATACAGCAGGCCATGACATGCAATAAACAGATAACACTTAATATCAGATAAACGGGACGGCACTTGGCAGGCTTATCGATAGCAATTATACAAAACTCTATTTTTTTGCTTGACAAATGAATACATGCCCCACTGCAGATTTTGTACCGGACTTTATTCAATTGACGCATTCTTCTTTTTTTAATTTCAAAGTCACTTAAATGGCCATATACTGGCCTAAAAGTGATGTTAAGAAACATATTTACTTACTATTACTTAGTAAGTAAGTTTGATTTTTAACGTCACTTTACGACCAGTATGGCCATTTAAGTAATAATTAGGTAAGTGAGTAAATAGGATTCTTAACGTCACTTAACTCTTTAAGTGCTTCATTACTACTTAACATTTTCCTTTCATTTGAAGTTGGCATTGCTCACGCAATTGCCAACTTCAAATGACAGGAAAATACCTCCTCACTTAAAAATTAAACCTGCTAAATTTCACAATGGGGGCTTTACTCAAGATTTATACATGCATATTTGTTAAATTTCTGTCAAATTTTAGTTGTGGAGAAACAGTATGAATGCGCTTAAAAGCGTCGCCCGCACTCAAAGGGTTAAGTGACAATGTCAGTTAATGTTTGAACCGGCATTTTCATGTAGGCCTATGTTGCCATACTGACCGAAAAATGACGCTAAGAAGCCTATTCACTTACTTACTTACTTCACTGATGATATTAGGCCCATAGTTGAAGGACCTTAAAACAAGATTTTACGAGCAGGGCTAATTCACTTCAAATCTGCTCTGCTCATAAAATATGCGCTTTCGCCATCAAGCCGGCTAAGCCTTTAAAAGCTTGCTGAAGCTGAGGCTGCTCTTAAAGCAGTTCAGAGTGTGTCCCAAAATAAACAAATAATGGAAACTATAAAGATTGCAACTCGGGATATTGAGTTTGGAGTGGTAATGGGCGATTTAACTTCACCATCCCGCTCAGGGCCTAAAACTATGCACTATTCTACTTGCTGAGTAATCAGAGCGCCGAACATTTACTCCTTTTTAGCATCAGAAGCACCGTTTTCGAGATATGGCAGTTTAAGATTTGCTAATGTATTGTCAGTGTGATTTGTTACTTTTGACCCTGTGGTGCACACGATTTATTGGTCTGATCACTTAACAAAGATATAGTATAATGCTTCACAACCCAAATACTTCAAATCAGTCGGTTAAAAACTCAATTAATGGGTGGCTCGGCCTAATTGAGTGTGGCTTTTCTACACTTTATGGAAATATCTTACCAGGAAGACGTTATGGGTTTTTTGTATAATACACAGTGCCATATACAACACAGAACACTCCAGGCCTTTGAACATCTTGACGCACGGCACACGTACTGAATGAGCGGGTGATACATTAAGTGATTGATTGATTGATTGATTGATTGATTGATTGATTGATTGATTGATTGATTGATTGATTGATTGATTGATTGATTGATTGATTGATTGATTGATTGATTGATTGATTGATTGATTGATTGATTGATTGAGTGGGTGGGTGGGTGAGTGAGTGAGTGAGTGAGTGAGTGAGTGAGTGAGTGAGTGAGTGAGTGAGTGAGTGAGTGAGTGAGTGAGTGAGTGAGTGAGTGAGTGAGTGAGTGAATGAGTGAGTGAGTGAGTGAGTGAGTGAGTGAGTGAGTGAGTGAGTGAGTGAGTGAGTGAGTGAGTGAGTGAGTGAGTGAGTGAGTGAGTGAGTGAGTGAGTGAGTGAGTGAGTGAGTGAGTGAGTGAGTGAGTGAGTGAGTGAGTGAGTGAGTGAGTTCGACGACGGTTTCAAATCAATCAAATTCCTTGATCACATATATGCTATAAAGCATGGTAATAAGTGGAAAACAAGCGTAGCCGTCTCCTGTTCTTAGGACAACGTCACTGCGGTAAATAAATAGATCGCTTAATAAGCTGGCGTGGTTACTGTGGCAACGAAATAAATCATGACATTGCCAGAAACAATCTAGTGCAGATCTGAGGGGGATTTGAACAGCAAGTTCACCACATTAGCCCAACGTTGGTTTTATGTCGAGCCGGCGTCTTTGACGGTGGCCCGACATTAAACCAACGTTGGGCATCTGTTCGTTAAAGCATCCTGTTTTCCGTGATTGCTCATACATCACGTCGCGGGGGGTCTGGGGACCCGGATGTAGGCTCAATCACAGAGGCGCCTGGGCTGGACAGGCTGACTGGGGCGGTTCAAGAGGTCAGGACAGGCTGACTGGGCCGGGTCATAGGTCAATGATGACACGCCAGTCTGTGACACTGACCAATAATAGACGGTTTACGCCACCCTGGCCATTGACGTTGCTGTGTCTGTTTGTGGGCATTGATCGCTACTGGGTGTTTTAAACGGGATAGGTCGTCTCCCACATCAGGTCACACCAATACTAATAATATTGACATGGCGAGGTACCCCTTAAGGTGAAATATCTATGTAGGCCATATAACCCCGTAAACACGTGATTGGTTGCGTGATTGGTTCAGCTCCCTATAAAGATGGCTTTCCATCCGTGAAGATGAGATTTGTACCCACAAACACTGCAAGTGAAATTGAAAAATGACCCCTAAACAGCGCAAGCTCACTTGTAAAAAGACCCTTTTTTACTTGCTATTGAGTGAAGGTTGAAACAATGACCCCTAATTCTGTATTTCTAAACATTCTTTTCTTCCAAAATATCCCCTATTGGGAGGTTTTAGGTCATTTTGGCCCCTTGAACACGTAACGCGCGTTATACACGTTTTTCACTGAATACCATAGCGGCAGCGTTAACCACTACACCGGAGAGCGAGGGGAAACCTCGTGACATCCAGCGTGACAGACGGCAGTGGTAATCACTACACCAGAGAGCGAGGGGAAACCCCGTGAGCTCCGGCGTGACAGACGGCAGCGTTAGCCACTACGCAGAGCGAGGGGAAACCCCGTGAGTTCCGGCGTGACAGACGGCAGTGGTAACCACTACACCAAAGAGCGAGGGGAAACCCCGCGAGCTCCGGCATGACAGACGGAAGCGTTAACCACTACACCAGAGAGCAAGGGGGAACCCCATGAGCTCTGGCGTGACAGACGGAAGTGTTAACCACTACATCAGAGAGCGAGGGGAAACCACGTGAGCTCCAGCGTGACAGACGGCAGCGTTAACCACAACACCAGAGAGCGAGGGGAAACCCCGTGAGCTCCGGCGTGACAGACGGCAGCGTTAGCCACTACACAGAGAGCGAAGGGAAACCCCGTGAGCTCCGGCGTGACAGACGGCAGTGTTAACCACTACACCGGGGAGCGAGGGGAAACCCCGTGACCTCCAGCGTGACAGACGACAGTGGTAACCACTACACCAGAGAGCGGGGGGAACCCCCGTGTGCTCTGGCGTGACAGACGACTGTGTTAACCACTACACCGGAGAGCAAGGGGAAACCCCGTGAGCTCCGGCGTGAAAGACGGCAGTGTTAACCACTACACCGGAGAGCGAGGGGGAACCCCATGGGCCCCGGCGTGACAGACGACAGCGTAAACCACTACACAAAAGAGCGAGGGGAGACCCCGTGAGCTCCGGCGTGACAAACGGCAGCGTTAACCACTACACAAAAGAGCGAGGGTAAACCCCGTGAGCTCCGGTGTGACAGACAGGCAGTGGTAACCACTACACCAGAGAGCGGGGGGTACCCCGTAAGCTCCGGCATGACAGACGTCAGTGTTAACCACTACACCAGAGAGCGAGGGGGAACCCCGTGAGCTCCGGCATAAAAGACGTCAGTGTTAACCAGCACACCAGAGAGCGAGGGAAAACCCCATGACCTCCGGCGTGACAAACATAAGTGTTAACCACTACACCAGATAACGAGGGGAAACCCCATGAGATCTGGCGTGACAGGCGGCAGCGTTAACCACTCACCAGAGAGCGAAGGAAAACCCCGTGAGCTCCGGCGTGACAGACGGAAGCGTTAACCACTCACCAGAGAGCGAAGGGAAACCCCGTGAGCTCCGGCGTGACAGACGGAAGCGTTAACCACTACACCAAAGAGCGAGGGGAAACCCCGTGAGCTCCAGCGTGACAGACGGCAGCGTTAACCACTACACCAGAGAGCGATGGGAAATGAGCCCCGGCGTGACAGACGGCAGCGGTAACTACTACACCAGAGAGCGAGGGGAAACCCCATGAGCCCCGGCGTGACAGACCTTTCCACCAGAACCCTTGGACTCATCCCACTAAGAATCTTAAAATTCAGATTATCACTCATTCCCATTAGAAAAGTTAAGATTTATCTTCACTTTTCTAATGGGAATGAGTGAAAGTTGGGATAATTCAAATTTTAGGATTCTCAATGGAACGGCCCTAGAACTTGGCGTAGGTGGACTGTTTCTGTGTGTGTTAGGAGAGGGTGAGGTCCTCTCCATGGAGTTTAAAAAGTTGAAGATTAAAGCAGCCCCTTGGGATGACATCAATTTTCGTTTTTACTTCCGCACTGAAGTAGTGTATCCCACGGATCATGTTTTTATTTTTTTAGGAATTTTCATATTTTTACAAGTATTTTTAATCAACATTTCTAAGAAACCAGAAGTAACCCAAACAAACTATTTGAATACCTGAAGGACGATTGAATGTTTTCACAGCATTGGGCCACATGCTGATGGCATTGGCCCAGCGTTGGGTAGACAATCAGTGCTGCAGGTGTGTCCTCCCGTGTTCTGACTATGAGACACCAATTAGCGGCGACTGCTCTGATCTTACCTTCTGATACTAGGGAATATGTGATGTAAAGTGCTGAATATTGCTGACTTGTTTTGTTTACATGGCAATATACGACCTGGAAATACAACTATTTCGCTCTTTTTCGGTGCTTTAAAATTGTTTTTTTGATTTTTTCGTATTTTTAGCTAAGATCAGTAGGCTATATAGCTTCATTTAAATAAATTTTCAAAATTTACAACATTGAAAATGTCTCATCCCAAGGGGTCCCTTTAATGTAATAGTAATGAGTGAATGCTAAGATAATTCTAATTTTTAGACTCTTAGTGGATGCAGTGGTTAAAGCTTCTTGCTTGGAAAGTCGGAGATCGTGGGTTCGAACACCACTCTGGCAATCAAGTTTCAAAGAAACAAAATGTTCTCACTCATAAAGAATAAATATTGTAGGGAGCCTTCGTGACCGAGAGGGCTCGAATTTCGAATCCTGTGTCTGGAGGGCAGTGTCATCTCATTCATCTCACCATCCCCAGGAAGTTCACCTGGCCCAGTTTAGCCTATATGTGCACACAGGTGGCCTAAAGCCCCCTTCATTTCATTTCCCTAGAGCTTTCGATGTAGGTGGTGTCTGTGTGTGTTAGGGGAGAGTGAGGTCCACTGTATGGGAGGTCCATGGAGTTTACACAGACGACTGGCTGCGGAAATTGGGCGAAATTGGCAGATTCCTGCTAATGATTTACAGAGATTGCCGGTTTTAGTTTCTTCCAATTTGGCGCGTAAAGCAGCTTGAGCAGACGACGACTGTCAATATTCCCGCGTAAACATAACGCCAGACGATCGTCTGACCTTGCCCTATTTTAACCTCCCCAGCTCATTAACACTTTGAAGCCCGGAGAACCGGCGTGATTCTGTCTAAAATGGGGCATCAATAACGGGACCCGGTGGTTCAATATTCCCATGAGTGTACATGATCATTTTTTGAAACCCTTTAAGCCCCCACGATGCATTAAAGCATCATTTTATATCCCTGAAAACATAGTTGATTTTCCCACAACTAAGAGATTTAGAAGGAAAATTTCCATGAACCTGTTTTTAACAATACATGGCCATTTTCTTTGATTTTTCACCCTTTCAAGTCATCTTTATCCACTACAAGTCGAGAATTGCGACAGCAATTCGTGACTTGTAATGGATGAAGATGACAATGGTAAAGAAGGGGTTTTAATACCCAATAAATATCCCAAAAGCAGAACGTTTATGTAATTTCTGTAATGACATTGTAGGCCTACTGCAAGATGAATTTCACGCAGTAATGATTTGTGAACAATACAAAGAAATCAGATGTTTTTATATTCCACGATGTTATTTAAATCCACCATCTATCCACCATTTTAATAAACTGATGTCCACACAAGATGATAATACTATTTTTCAACTTACTATTTTTATATACAAATTGTTTGAATTGAGAAAGAATTGAATGTGTGTGTGTGTTATTATATTTGCAATGTAGGCCAGTGGCCCTTATGCATGAATAAACTAACTTGTCACCTTGATATTAAAGGGTGTATCTGCTACATTGCAAAGTGGCAGATACCACCCTCTGATACCAAGTGTGGAAGATACCTTTAATACCAAGGTAAGTGACACATATAGTAGTAAATCATTGCTTTACGTCACTTTTCGGCACAAAAGGTCTTTTAAGTGACATTGTAATACGATAAAAACGTTGTAGTCAATTGATGAGATGAATGATGTACAGATGATGATGTGAGGGTGGGGGTGATAGGGCATGATGGGTTATTGAGAGCGATTTCTTTCGCTCGTCCAATAAGGGGTTCTGGGCATGTCTAGGGGATATACCCCCAGACATGCCCAGGCAGCCGAAGACTTGGGTTTCGCTGAGCAATTTATTGCTGAAACTCCTTGGCATTTCGCGCAGCTCCGCTATCCTCAGGTCAGATAGTCCCCAGAGTAACAATAGGAAGGATGACTCCCTCTGGGTAACTCCATTCATCCCACGTGAGAGACCTAATGTCAAACACGCTATTGCCTGTTATTTAAGGCTACCACAGCCGACACCAGCGCCAGCACTGATGCGCGAGCTGCATTAGCACCACAGTTGAGCGGAGGAACCAGGGTACGCCACTGGCAATCCGCCCGAAGATTATGGCCAGATACGAGGAGGCTGCAGCTTCCCTTGGATGATTGCTGTAGACTAGTGCTTTTGTAACATGCCATACAGCATGCAACTGACGGAAAAGATCCCTAATGACCCTCCCCGGATTGGGGCAAAAAAGTGACACATAAAACTATATTTATTACCAAACTAATGGTTAATCATTTGGATCAATGTGTTGTTTGGTTGTAGGCGAGAGGCAGGAGTCGATAATTTAGTTTGATGTTCAGTTGTACACAGCTGTAGATGATCATACAGATAGTGTACTGTTCGGTTGTACACAGCATTATCTGATCATTTAGACCAGTATGCTGCTCGGTTGTACACAGCAGTGGCTGATCATTTAGACCAGAGTTTTGTATGGTTGTACACAGCAGTATCTGATCATTTGGACCTGTGAGTTGTTCGGTTGTATTTGGCAGTAGCTGGTCATTTAGACCAGTGTATTGTTCAATTGTACATTGTAGTAGCTGATCATTTAAACCTGCATGTTGTTCGGTTGTACACTTTAGTAGTTGATCATTTAGACCAGTGTGTTGATCAATTGTACAAGGTAGTAGCTGATCATTTAAATCTGCATGTTGTTTGATTGTACACTTTAGTAGCTGGTCATTTAGACCAGTGTCTTGTTCGGTTGTACACCACAGTAGCTGGTCATTTAGAACAGTGTGTTGTTCAGTTGTACACCGCAGTAGATGATAATTTAGTCTGATGTGTTGTTCGGTTGTACACCGCAGTAGCTGGTCATTTAGACCAGTGTGTTGTTCGGTTGTACACCGCAGTAGCTGATCATTTAGTCTGGTGTGCTGCTCGGTTGTACACCGCAGTAGCTGATCATTTAGTCTGGTGTGTTGTTCGGTTGTACACCGCAGTAGCTGGTCATTTAGTCTGGTGTATTGCTCGGTTGTACACCGCAGTAGCTGATCATTTAGACCAGTGTGTTGCTCGGTTGTACACCGCAGTAGCTGATCATTTAGTCTGGTGAGTTGTTCCGTTGTACACCGCAGTAGCTGATCATTTAGTCTGGTGTGTTGCTCGGTTGCACACTGCAGAAGCTGATCATTTATTCTGGTGTGTTGCTTGGTTGTACACCGCAGTAGCTGATCATTCAGACCAGTGTGTTGTTTGGTTGTACACCCCAGTAGCTGATCATTTAGTCTGGTGTATTGCTCGGTTGTACACCGCAGTAGCTGATCATTTAGACCAGTGTGTTGTTCGGTTGTACACTGCAGTAGCTGATCATTTAAACCAGTGTGTTGTTCGGTTGTACACCGCAGTAGCTGATCATTTAGTCTGGTGTGTTGTTCGGTTGTACACCGCAGTAGCTGGTCATTTAGTCTGGTGTGTTGCTCGGTTGTACACTGCCGAAGCTGATCATTTAATCCGGTGTGTTGTTCAGTTGTACACCGCAGTAGCTGATCATTTAGTCTGGTGTGTTGCTCGGTTGTACACTGCAGAAGCTGATCATTTAGTCTGATGTGTTGTTCGGTTGTACACCACAGTAGCTGATAATTTAGTCTGGTGTGTTGCTCGGTTGTACACTGCAGAAGCTGATCATTTAGTCCGGTGTGTTGTTCAGTTGTACACCGCAGTAGCTGATCATTTAAACCAGTGAGTTGTTTGGTTGTACACTCCAGTAACTGATCATGTAGACTGTGTACGGTTTGGTTGTACAAGGTGGCAGCTGATCATTTAGACTGTGTAACCTTCGATTGTACACAGCAGTAGCTGATCAGTTAGACCAGTGTGCTTAGCTCAGGAGGCTAGCAGTGACTGATCATTCAGCCCCAGTGCTGCTCGGTTGTACAGCCAGTTATCCTCTCCATTCATCTTCTCATCAGTGCGCATGTCTGCCCAGAACGAGGTTTAGTGGCGCCAGTCGCAGCCTTATCACACGGCTGGGTGGTCAACCCAGCTCACACAATACATTGATTCCATGCTGGCTCAATGTTGGGCCACCGTCTGCGACGCTGGCCCAACATTCAGCCAATATGAGTCAATTCATGGTGTTTGATGTCCAATAGTACCCGGCGCTACCACCCCCCCCCATACACTCCTGTCTGGACACAGACACCCGTCTGGTCATTGACTAGACTACTATAAGCACCCATGTCCAGCAGAACAGACAAATTACAAGCCATTTAATAGACCCTTTAACCCTCAAAGCGCTGAATTTTTTTATGAACCATGGAGACCAAAGGGTTTTTTTCAATTTGAAATCATCATAAATGTCTTGGTTAACTCTTTTCGCTTAATTTGAATACCTATGTTATTGGTCTGTGGCCAATATAAATATTTTCATTCTTTCAGTGCGGGGATCGACTGTAGACGTCAGATTCTGACGTCTAAATTCGATACCTACGCTGTAAGGGTCAACCGCCGCTCCCGATTATATTCGTTTTATTTTCATTTTTTATTGGCACATTAATTACCAGCTTTTGTACATGTTAAAAACAAAACGTGTCATCAATCAACAAGATTTAAAAATCGTTGACTTCCACTTTGTCAAATCTGGATAAATAATTTTTACTCACTTGAAGTTGTGGATCGCGTCAGCGAGACACAACTTCAAGTGAGTGAAAATTTCAATTAAATAATTTGGCGGTAAATGTACAAACGAATACATGTATGGATGAACAAACGAATGACAAACGAATTGTAAATGAACAAAATGAAACGACTGGGTCAAGAGCTTTCTCTATATCCGGTCCAAATACGCAATGCCTAAACAATTTTAACATTGCCAAATTTACTTAAATGTCACCTATTGGATCTGGCTTTCCCACCCTAGCCCTTCAGCAGCCCGACTCCCTGTTGACGAACCTGATTTGGCCTCTATTATGACACATGGTCACGCTAAGGATTTATACGCCTCTGAGATCGTTCCGCTGAGGATATAGGCGCTATGGAAGTTTTATTGCTTGATTGAACTATAAATGTATGAATGAACGAAGGCCTGAAAAATAAATAAATGCATGAATAGATGAAGTTATGAATGCATAAAGGGATAATTGAATTAATAAATGAATTAATATGAATGGGAAAACGAAGGAAGGAGCGAACAAAGAAACGCATGAATGAATGAATGAATGAATGAATGAATAAATAAATGAATGAATGAATGAATGAATGAATGAATGAAT
This sequence comes from Flabesymbios commensalis, assembly GCA_964017125.1. NCBI lineage: Eukaryota > Metazoa > Annelida > Polychaeta > Terebellida > Flabelligeridae > Flabesymbios > Flabesymbios commensalis. Next base: position 4,528,633 of record OZ024915.1, read on the forward strand.
GAATGAATGAATGAATAAATGAATGAATGAATGAATGAGTAAATGAATGTGTGTGTGTGCGTGTCTGAAGAAATAAATGAATATAAAATTATGAGCAAAGGAATGGACGAACAAATGAAAAAAACGAGCGAGCAAACGAACAAATGAAATGAATGCATGAATAGATGGATGAATAAATGAATGATTGAATGAATGAATGAATGAATGAATGAATGAATGAATTAATGAATGAATGAATGAATGAATGTGTGAGTGTGTGAAGAAATGAATAAATACACAATTATGAGCAAACGAATGGACGAACAAATGAAAAAAAAACGAGCGAACAAACGAACAAATGAAATGAATGAATGAATGGATGGATGGATGAATAGATGTATGAATGAATGAATGAATGAATGAATAAATGAATGGATGAATAAATGCATGAATAAATGATTGAATGAATGAATGAATGAATGAATGAATGAATGAATAAATAAATGAATGAATGAATGAATGAATGAATGAATGAATGAATGAATGAATGAATGAATGAATGAATGAATGAATGAATGAATGGATGGATGGATGGATGGATGAATGGATGGATGAATGAATGAATGAATGAATGAATAAATGAATGAATGAATGAATGAATGAATGAATGAATGAATGAATGAATGAATGAATGAATGAATGAATGAATGAATGAATGAATGACACAGTGGCTAGGTGGCTCACATAAGTGGCTTGGAGACGTCTAACACTACTATCCTGATTGCGGCTTATCATGTTACCATTCGTGACGAGCTGCTAGATGTGAAGACAAGGCAAACTGTAGGTATTCGAAGGTCGTGACTTTACCTGATAATTAACTACATTATTCACGAGTACAGGTCACACTCCTATTCCCTAACGAACACGAGATGTTGATTCAATGTTGATTCAATGTTGGCCCAACCTCGCAGACGGTGGGCCAACATTGAATCAACATTGAATCAACATCTCTGACTCCCTGATCCCCGCTACACATTCTGATTAACTCTTTAACTCTTACAGCGCGGGGATCGATTTTAGACGTCAGAATCTGACGTCTAAAATCGATCCCCGCACTGTAAGAGTGGAAATATTTATAATGGCCGTAGACCTATAACATAGGTATTCAAATGAATCGGAAAGATATAACTGAGACATTTATGATGATTTCAAATTGAAAAAACCCTTTGGTCTCCAAGGTTTCCATTAAAAAAATTCAGCGCTCCAAGGGTTAACCGCCGGTCCCGATTATATTCTTATTTTTTAAATTTTGTATTGGCTCATCAAATACCAACTTCTGAACACATGGGGTCCCCAACGCGGACTGCACTGTCTATCAGTATACCATAGGCACCCCCTTTACACAACCACCCCTCCCCCACTACAATATACAATTTTAGTGGGGGAGGGGTGGTTGTGGAAAGGGGGTGCCTATGACTAAACCCACACTGAACCCGAATTACTATTGTTGCCCCCCCCCCTTAAATGCGTCATGTTTAGTCCAGATCGATATCCTAATTAGGGTCTCAGGTAGCCACAAATTATTGAAATTACTGATACAAATTTAACATTTAGCTTATATCTTTTATTGGTTTTCATGTACTAGTGTATTGTATTGTAATAGTATTGTCTTTTACAATTGTATTGCATGTTGTTTTATATTACCAGTGATTACATGTATTTCCTAATGTAATGAGGTATGAATACATATAAAGCTAAAACGTGACAACAATCAACAAGATTTCATAATCGTTGACCTCCATTTTGTCATATTTGAATAATTTTCACACACTTGAAGTTGTGAATCGCATCACCTTCAAGTGGATGAAAATTCCAATTAAATAATTTGGCAGGTAAATTGTTAAAAGCTGGGCTACTCCCAGGGGTTGGACGAGGGCCCTGGTGTAGTGGTTAACACTACCGCCTGACACGCCGGTAAGCTGGCTCGTCCCCCACTCTGGTTTTCAGGTTTCAAATAAACAAAATATTCACTCGAAAAACATTCAGTATGGTGGTGAACCTCTCTGACCATGAGGTAGCGTGCTCGACCTGAGACCGCCACGGCTCGAATCCGATACCCATCCCAGCTGAAACAAAACATTTGTATAACATTTGTAGAATGTTGGACAAGTGTCGATGACGTTGGGTCGACGTTGTACAAATGTTATAGATATGTTTTGTGTTGGCTGGGATTTATTTATCTACATCGAATGGCGAAATGCTGTCATTATTGGCTGGAATATCTGGGGTAGGTTTTCCAATAAAAATGCTCATTTTTTTCAAATTTTTTTGATGGTCCAATGAAAAGGGTAAAACGGTCATAGACGGAATTGGCACTTTAGTAGGTAATAGCGTGCCATAATGGGGTACCGTTAATACAAACTTCGATCACTCCATTGCCAGTCTTCATTACACTCAGCTATCAGTGAGTGTCACAGTCACCCACTGAGATTTTGTGTGGCACTTACACATATCCAACACCATGGGTCTCTGTCGTCTGTTACGTCACCGTCTGCCAACCAGCAGCCAGCAGTTCATAAATGAGCCACCAGCGGTGAGGTAGATCGTGATTGGCCAGTTGTGTTTAAATGCACACCTGCCCATCCGCTGCCAACACATGGGAATTTGTGCACGCAGTGCTCGTCATACAAACCTGAGGGTATCCATGAGTGTTCCACTTTCAATTTTATATTTATTGATAATTAATTTAATGGAGTTTTTAAAAGTATGAACTAAGCACAATTTTTACTACATACGGTATATATCAGTGTATATTCAGCCTAGATATTTTTATCTCATTTCCAGAAGCGTCAATGGTAATAACATGAATCGAGTTATTTTGCACTCTGTGAGGCCATCATTCTGAAGGAAGCGGGCTTTTTCCCACGCACCTAGATGCGGCAGTACAGAGAGTGGCTGTGAAATCTCTGTCCCCTGGTGGTTAATATTAGCTGATCTGGGGAAGATGACCAGTGTCTGAAGTACACTCAGCTATCAGTGAGTGTCACAGTCACCCACTGAGATTTTGTGTGGCACTTACACATATCCAACACCATGGGTCTCTGTCGTCTGTTACGTCACCGTCTGCCAACCAGCAGCCAGCAGTTCATAAATGAGCCACCAGCGGTGAGGTAGATCGTGATTGGCCAGTTGTGTTTAAATGCACACCTGCCCATCCGCTGCCAACACATGGGAATTTGTGCACGCAGTGCTCGTCATACAAACCTGAGGGTATCCATGAGTGTTCCACTTTCAATTTTATATTTATTGATAATTAATTTAATGGAGTTTTTAAAAGTATGAACTAAGCACAATTTTTACTACATACGGTATATATCAGTGTATATTCAGCCTAGATATTTTTATCTCATTTCCAGAAGCGTCAATGGTAATAACATGAATCGAGTTATTTTGCACTCTGTGAGGCCATCATTCTGAAGGAAGCGGGCTTTTTCCCACGCACCTAGATGCGGCAGTACAGAGAGTGGCTGTGAAATCTCTGTCCCCTGGTGGTTAATATTAGCTGATCTGGGGAAGATGACCAGTGTCTGAAGTAGAGATAGAGACACTGGTGACACGAGTGAATGTCTGAAGTAGAGATAGAGACACTGGTGACACGAGTGAAGTCTTCATTTGCACATCGATCACTCAAACATCCTACACCGAGAGACATGTAGTGATTTTTCGTTACCGTGTGGAATCAGTCAGAAAAGAGAATGATTCTATTTTCCTTGGTCAGACTAAGCAAGTTATGATCTTTTAATTTATAATATACTTCCAAGGGTATTTCATATAATCATTTCATTTTTATGCCATTTTAGATATAGTTGGAGCAGTGTACACTGCTGGAAATAAATCTGAAATGGCATAAAAATGAAATTTAAAAGATCATAACTTGCTTCTGGTTTCACGTGCTCCCATCTAACAGCCCGGCCGTGATGGCTTATTCGACCCGGGTGTGGTTCGAAACTCAGGGGTACTTCAAATCCCCACCGGGTCGGATATTTGTCATCGGGGTTTTGCACATACAGTACTTCTAACTGTTCAAAGGCCTGGAGTGTATACAGTGCTGTATATATTATTGTGCACTATAAGTACTCCTTAATGTCTTTCAATAGAAGTTGGGCGTAGTCCCGACTTCGGGCTTCCTTCGTTCGCGATATTGCCATAATTGTGCATGAGGCGACGTAAAGCAATATCAACTTCAACTGAGCACAAGACGCTGGCCAAATTTTGGTTCAATGTTGGTCCACTTTCTACAAAGCTGGCCCAACATTAAACCAGTATTGGCTGTAAGCCGCATGTTTGTTGTGTTGGCGCCGTGAGCCAATGTTGGTTCAATATTGGTCCACCGTCTACAACGCTGGCCCAGCATTAAAACAACATTGGGCTGCCCGCCTTGCTTTTTGTTGTGTCAGCGCCGTGGGCCGATGTTGGATCAATGTTGGTCCACCGTCTACGACGTTGGCCTAACATTAAGCCAATATTGGGTCATGTTAGTTTAAACATATTTATTTCTCAATTGGAACAGTACCCAAAGATAATACATTGTGGTTCCTCTCGAGAAGGCGATGTTTATCATGTTGATTTATAAACAAGAGCGGATCATCAGACAGGCACACACAGACAGACTCGTAGACCGCCTGATAGAGGTTGGTGGTGGCGTGACGAGGTGTGGGGTTCAGATCGGGAAGAATGGAAAGAAATAATGGTAAACACTATCTGTTAAGGAGCGAGAAGCGGTTACTGGACCGTAGGAACGTGTCCACTGCAGCAATGAGAGATTGGTGTTGACCAGGTTGTTAGGATCTTCACTGCCGTGAAGTATTACAGTACAGTTAAAAATCAATCCTAGGCCGTTCATTGAGTCTTGTAGCTCGTTTCTGGCTGCGGTGTACAAGGTACATGATCAGATAGAAAGAAATGTTCCGTGGTCTCAACTTCGCCGCAACAGCATTTAGTAGATTCGGAGACGTGTAAACAATTTAAATGCACTCGAAGTTCGCTACATCCCATCCGCAGGCGTGCCAGAATAATGTTCGTTGTTTGAGGACCCAATAGATAATATTTGTTTTTATTTACGCGTTTTTTTGCAAGATTTGACTTCAAAATGGATCTCTCGTCAATTGCTTTCAAATTTTCATCCAAATTGTTCCAAAATATTGTCGAGTACGGGAAGAAAGAAGATTTAAAAGTTTCGGTTCTGTAGGAGAGAGTTTCGTAGGTTATACCTGTGACCACTTCTACTTTCTACACTACCCGGCAATGTTGGTTCACAAGCTACGACGTTGGCCCAACATTGATTTGTTAGCGCCATGAGCTCTCAGACACAGCAATCTCTTCAGATCGATAAGGGAACATTAATGAATAATAGCTGACAGATTAGAATCAATACCAAGATAACTGTCACCAGCGCCACTAGATGCCGCCTATGGCGACCAGAATCCCGCAGATTACTCTGGGTACACTAGCTATACCGTGCAAAGACAATGACTGATTGTAGCCTAACCCTCGACCCGCTATAGGTCATCTTACTTCGATTTTCACACACTTGAAGTTGTGTCTTGCTACCGCGACACACAACTTTAAGTGGGTGAAAAACAAATGTTTGAAAATCTTGATGTTCAAAAACACTCATTTCATTCCCAATAACTAATAAAACAAATAAAAAACGATCATAACAGTGCTTAGCGGTTAACATTAAATTATATCAACATGGTCCTTATGTGTTTGGTTGAAGCTAGATTTACTTTAAATTTTAGGGGGTTCTGAGTTCGATTCCTAGAAGAACCAAAAATATGCCTGGTGTGCTATTAATTACGCAAGCAGTGAGACAATAAAACTTTAAATTAGTGGGATGATACAATAAATAAAAAGTATTTGAATCAACACCAAATGAATATAACAAAAATTGACATATATATTCTGAATTATCCCAGCAAACACAACACATTTGTATAACACTTGTACAACGTCGGCCCAACGTCTTCGACGCTGGTCCAACACTGTACAAATGTTATACAAATTTGTTGTGTTTGCTGGGATTGGCACAATTCCTCACCGTGAGTGAAATTCACCTGCTTTCAATAAGTACCCACATTTGATATACAAAAGATATGTAAACGGCGTTCATTGAGTACGATATGGTCAAATGCAGCACTCGTCCGATTGCGAACACCTTATTTATTGTACGAATGCTGTAATTTCCCATATCGCATGAAAAAAGGAACAACGTTTTCACAAGATCAAGTCCCATAATGACATAACTGTTATACATTGCAGTTCAAACTCACGAAAATAGTGTGATATGGGCTGATGCAGATATAGTTCTCGCAGTGAAAACCACTTCACAGAGTGTGACATAGGCTGATACCGATATAGGTCGCATAGTGAAAGGCACTACACATATGTTATTTATTGTGATGAATGATATCATTTTTTATTCGACTTATTTATGTTATGTTATGTGGTGTATAGATAAAGCCAGAGAGCTTAAAGGGTGTCTGTTATGTGGATTATCTTAACCCTTAAAGCGCTAAGTAATAGAAATGTTGTAGATTGCTCCTGCGATCCACAACTTCAAGTGAGTGTCTATGAACGTCAGATTCTGACGTCTGAAGACGAGGATGGTCCCCGCGCTAAAAGGGTTAAGGGTTCCTTGCTTTATATCTGTGTCATTTTTTATTCCCCGCAGTCTGCATGAAAAATGTACCTGTTAAAATGTATTTTAAGCAACGGATCTTAAATGTTCATCATATATTTGGTCGGCAGGATTTATAATAATATGAACTTTTTCAAAAAATACAGCTGGGAAAGTAACAAGATATGAAGGTTGCCATCGTGATTTACTGGTTATAAGATTCACCCCTTTACCCGTTATATAATTTAATTTTTCACCCACTTGAAGTTGGATGGCATCATGCACAAGTAGTCTAACCCACATTTTGACGATTTTGAGAAAAAAGTGCGCTGCAACATGAAGTAAAGGATAAAACGAATAAATACAAATAAATACAAAAAGGTAACAAAATCAGTGACCAAATGGTCTAAACGTAAATGTGAAACTCGTATATTGATCAAGTTGTTGCTATCAAAAACATATATTTTCATTGTGTTTTTAATGTGGTTAGCCCACTTGTGCATGATGCCATCCAGTTGTGTCTCGCTACCGCGGCCCACAACTTATAAAAGGGACCAAATTTACTCAGATGTGTTTAACCCTTATAGCGCTAAAATATTTTTGTATAAAATATGGAGACCAAAGTTTTTATTATTTTGAAATCGTCATAATTTTCTTAATTAGATTTTTCTGATTCATTTGAATATCTATGTTATGGGTCTACGGCCATAATAAACATTTTCTTGGTGCGGGGATTTTAATTCTTTGAGTGCGGGGACCGTCTTTATACGTCAGAATCTGACGTTTGCAGACGTCAGATTTTGACGCCGTCTTTATACGTCAGAATCTGACGTCTGCAGACGTCAGATTCTGACGTATAAAGACGGTCCCCACACTGAAAGGGTTAATTAGAAACCAACCCGTCAATACATCTAATTTACTCAGATGTGTTTAACTAGAGACCAACCCGTCAACACATCGTATCAGGCTATATGGATGAGCTATGGAGGCATTAACATATTTCCCGACCCAACACACGTTATTACTATTATTATCACCATCTAGTTTTTAACCCTTAAAGCACGGGGACCGACCTTAGACGTCAGAATATCCGTCTATCTGTGGGGATCGTATATATTCATTGTGTTAGATTGGGGGCAATTGTAGGTCATGCTCAGAGCGGAGGACTACACGGCCGAAAGTTGGCTAGTTGTCTGAAAGATTGGCTAATCTACGCGAGCATGTTCCCAGGTCTGATTTTGAACATTGCAGGTTGCTGAAAGATACACTGCCACCCGTAGACACTGCTATTCTGCGTGCTTTTCTATGAAATTCAATGACCTCGACCTCCTTTGTTTTCACCAAGCTGACTAATACAATGAAGTATGGGGGAGGGTTCTTATATAACCTTGTTTTCACTGAGTGACGTCACTGCGTTTCACAGAATATTGTGCAGATGGGCTGACGTCACATTTCCCCAACTCACATTTTCAGCCTATCTTAGTATGCTAGTGATTGGCCAGTTAAAAAGAATCATTCAGCTTCAAAACGCGCATGCCTGGGACGGTCAAGTGTAGGCCAACAGTAGCCTATTGAGTACAGATTGACAGCATTAATATAGCCACTGAACTGATTACAAGATACTACTTAAACGGGACATTGATCCAATGCTGTTTTAATGTTAGGCCAATGTTTGCGACGCTTGCCCAACATTGAACCAACATTAGATAAATGTACAATGTTTGAGAGAAAGTCCTCCTGCCCAGCAAACGCAAGATATTTGTATGACATTTATGCAATGTCGGCCCAACGTCTTCGACGTTGGTCCAACATTGCATGAAGTCATACAAATGTTTTGTGTTTACTGGGTGACAATACAAACTTTGGGGTCAAGCAGTTTCCAAATCCCCGCTGTAATACAGTCAGTTTGTTTGCAAGTAAGCGACCAAGTAGGGGCAAAAGACAAGGGCTTTGAATTATTACCTCATAGATGTCGCTCAAGTATATATGAACTTGCTGTGATTTCAGAACTTGCTCTTAATGAGGCTTTGGGTATGAAACGCATATTTAGTATTATTTTGGAATAGGGCCTTGGCCTACCCGCGGGCACTATTGCCTTCTGGGGGACCCTTGTCCCGCGAATTTTGACAGTTGACTAAACCTTTAACAAAAAGCTGTCCTGCTGAACGTTCTCTGATTCTCTGGTGCATATATGTGTCAACCAGCGGCTGAAAACTAGGTCAGTCAATGGTGGGATGTTTCTTGTGCACAATTTGAAATGCCTCGTTTCAGTGTGTGATCAGAGACAGAACATGGGAATGAGTGTAGCTGTATGATCGCTCTGTCTGATTTTGGGAATCTACAGAGGTTTCACACATTGTTGACGTCCCAGCTTCAGCATTGTCATGCACTGGCTGGTTGTCGCGCGGGGATTTGCTGATTGGGGCATAATGTTCACAGGGTCAATTCTGGAGCATTACATCTTCTGGACGCACGTTGGACGTGCTGAGGTTTCAAAGACAAGCTATATATAGTAAAAAAAACACCTTATCCTCCTGATGATGGTGAGATGACACTGCCCTCGAGACACAGGATTCGAAATTCGCGTACTGGCGGTCTGTGGCAGAGCTCGCTACCTCTCGGTCACGAAGGCTCCCCACAGTATTGAATCTTTACGAGTAAGCTGGGAAGAAACACTTTGTTTCTTTGAAACTTGAATGCCAGAGCGGGAGAAGGACCCGCGATCTCCGTTTTGGGGGCTTGCCCTCAAGATTTTTTGGTAAATTTTAGCCAATTTAGGGGACTTGTTAAAGTATTTGGCAAAAATATGGGGAGCGGCCTCTGCCCCCCCCCCCCCTGTATCCACCACTGTGTTCAGGGGGTCTAACCTTGAGCAATGTGATGTGCAAACGGTGTTCATTTGAGTGGTATATGAGAAAATACAGCACTCGCTCAATGTTCAATGAATAAGGTGGAAGCCTTCAGGCGAACACCTGATTCATTGGACGAGTGTTGTATTTCAATATCGAACGAAAAACGAACAAAGTTTGTATTTTTTCACCCGATCAAGTCACACATGACATAACTGTCATATATTGAATTTCCAGCTACAACAAGAGTGCGAAATGAAATGAAATGAATCGGGCTTTAGGCCACCTTTGTGCACATATAGGCTAAACTGGGCCAGAAGAACCTCCTGAGGATGGTGAGATGATTGGGATGACACTGTCCTCCAGACACAGAATTCGAAATTCGAGCCCTGGCGGTCCGAGGCCGAGTACGCTACCTCTCGGTCACGGAGGCTCCCCACAATACTGACTTTCACACGTGGATGGGGAAGAAACATTTTCGTTTCTTTGAAACCGCCGAGACTGGGAACCGAACCCCGAACTCTGGCGTGAAAGGCAGCGGTGCTAACCACTACCCCAGGGCCCCCGCCCACAACAAGAGTGCGATAAGAGCTGATACCAATATACGTCTCACAGTGGACCACTGCACAGAGTGTGAGTAACGATGCTGACATTTGGCTTTGGAAGGCTGACAGTTAAGCTAGCGTCATGTCCTGAAACTCAGCTTCAGCAGCATTGCCATGTACTGGCGGGCTGTCCGGGAGATTCACTGATCTTGGCAATCATGTTCGACCCTAATCTTGAGCAATGTAGAATGCTGGCGCTTGGCTTCTGATGCTACATAGCGGCATGTCTTCATTAATATATCGAGCAAAGCTTAAGGCATGCTATGTAGGCTACTGGTGGGATGTCCGTGAGATTTATAGTATAGTTTCACGCAACCACATGGGCTACCGTGAGATTTATAGTCTGAGTTTGACGCATCCGCATGGGCTACCGTGAGATTTATAGTCTGAGTTTGACGCAACCGCATGGGCTACCGTGAGATTTATAGTCTGAGTTTGACGCAACCGCATGGGCTACCGTGAGATTTATAGTCTGAGTTTGACGCATCCGCATGGGCTACCGTGAGATTTATAGTCTGAGTTTGACGCAACCGCATGGGCTACCGTGAGATTTATAGTCTGAGTTTGACGCAACCGCATGGGCTACCGTGAGATTTATAGTCTGAGTTTGACGCAACCGCATGGGCTACCGTGAGATTTATAGTCTGAGTTTGACGCAACCGCATGGGCTACCGTGAGATTTATAGTCTGAGTTTGACGCAACCGCATGGGCTACCGTTAACCCTTAAAGCGCTGAATTTTTAAATGAAAACCTTAGAGACCAAAGGTTTTTTTTCAATTTGAAATCATCATAAATGTCTTAGTTAGGTTTTTCTGATTCTTTTGAATACCTATGTTATGGGTCTACGGCCATTAGAAATATTTTCACCCTTACAGCGCCGGGACCGACTTTAGTCGTCAGAATCTGACGTCTGCAGACGTCAGATTCTGATGACTAAAGTCGTTTCCGGTGCTGTATGGGTTAACACCGGAGAACTAAGCTAAAGCTGTGTTTTTGTATGCTGGTAGTCAGCAGCTGTCAGTGTACGCTGCGATAAACAATTTCATCAACTATAAACCACGGCAGCCCTATTTAAATAATAAATCACCTATAAAGACTGGCGTTGAAATCCCCACGTTAAAGATTATTCCAATGAGATCTATAAGATTAAAGGTAAAACGTTAAACCATTTGACATGTAGTAAAATTATAATTATGACACCTCTCTAGTTATTCTCCTAATTGCGTTACATGTCAAAAGGTCTAACTTTTAAAATTCTCGCTGTTTCTGGGCTGTTGCCAAATGGCTAGATAATAATGGTTGCACGTGAAAATCGCTCGAGTATTGACAAAGTAATCAGTGAAAAACTAGCTTTCATTATGGACCATCCTCCACCGTCGGACAGACTACGGACAAACTATAGAGTGGTGCAGCTTGCTGGACGTTTATTGACGTGCTCGTCTTAAAGCATCCGGGTCGTTTTGCTTTAGGCTACTGGACCATATTATTTAGGCCTACATTGCGGGGGACCTACTCCTCAGGACGCTAACTATGCTGCGCATGCGGTTGTCCCACAATATTTGCTGAGCAAATGATGAGCCACAACTGTTGAGCTGGTCTAATGCCAATGTACTGTCATATTGAACCACGGCATGAATAGGTCTAATGTCATGTACAGCCAGATTGAGCCACAGCTTGAATATGTCTAAGATCATGAACTATCACCTTGAGCCACATATTGAAAATATGGTCTAATGCCATGTATTCTCATATTGAGCCACAGCTTGAGTAACGTTAGGTCAAATGTCACGTACAATCAGCTTGAGTCACAGCTTGAGTCACGTTAGGTCAAATGTCACGTACAATCAGCTTGAGTCACAGCTTGAGTGGATTTAATGTCATATAGGCCTACTATCTATGTCTGAGACATCTGGATACACACGATCTATCGACACAAAGTTGGTTTAATGTTGGCCTATCGTCTACGACGCTGGCACAACATTAGGCCAACATTGATTCGATATGTCGTGTTTTGAGGGTGAACACGTTCAGTGAGTCTAATCTTAAGCAATGCAGGTTGCTAAATGCATAGCTCTCTACAAATAGCTTTAGCCAGAGCTTCACCAATTGCTATCCACTGGTGGGTTGTCCGGGAGATTTGCTTATCTTGGCAATCATGTTTGCGTCTAATCTTGAGCGATGTAGGTTTCTAAATGCTTGGCATTACATGTCATGTCTGTATTGACAATTCTTTTAGTTTTTCAAATAGTAATCATTTATCTGTTTATATTATCGAAATATGTAGTGTTTTATTATGGCAATGCCATTTGACATGATTTTAATCCTGTATGTGATACCATGTAAATTGTCGTGTGATTTTAGCAAATTACCTATCTTGTATATATACATGAACATATATTCTATCATTTTTATGACAAATAAGTCTGTAATGACTGTTCTTTATGTCAATAAAATGTCTGTCTGTGTCTGTCTGTACAAACAGCTTGAGCCACAGCTTGACCAGTTGCCATGTACTGGCTGTTTGTCACGGAGATTGGCTGATCTTGGCAATCATGTTCAAGCCTAATCTTGAGCGATGTAGGTTGCTGACGCTTGGCTTTGAAGGGGCTACATAGCGACATGTCTTAACAAATAGCTGGAGCATCAGCTTAAGCAATGCCATGTAGCCTACTGGCGAGTTGTCCGGTAGATTGGCTCCCATGTAAATTTACCACGAAAGTCGGAGAGAACGCGAAAAATAAACCAGTTCGACAAAAAAAAATTTGCGATCTCGGCATGTTCAGCGAGTGAAATCTACATGATTGGATCTGTTATGAAATTTAAATTTTCGCCCACTTGAAGTTGTGTCTCGCTACCGCGACCCACAAATTCAAGTGGGCGAAAATTACTCATATTTGATTAATTTGAGATCATTCATATCGTGATGTTTAAGGATAACTGTTACATAGCGACATATCTTACAAATAGCTTTTCGTTTATCAATATCTTTGCGCTGGGCACGCAACGCTGTTACGATGTTGAATCAACGTCATTGACGTTGATTCAGCGTCGTAGCAACGTCTTGTACCCAGTGCCATGTACTGGTGGGTTATCCGGGAGATTGGCTGATGTCGGGATGAATCTACAGCAGACGTAAATAAAATGAAATGAATGAGGTTTAGGCCACCTTTGTGCAAATAACTGGGCCAGGAGAACCTCCTGAGGATGGTGAGATGAATGAGATGACACTGTACTACTGCCCTCTTAGTCTAAACACAGAATTCGAAAATCGAGCCCTGCTGGTCTGAGGCCGAGCACGCTACTTCTCGGTCACAGAGGTTTCTCACAATATTGAATCTTTACGAATGAGCGGGGAAGAAACATTTCGTTTCTTTAAAACTTTCCAAACAGGCAGATTTACCCACTGCACCAGGGCTCCCGCCCTGCAAACACAAAACATTTGTACAAATTTTATACAATTTTTTTGTGTTTACAGGGCGCCCTTTGTTGGACGTGCTTGACTTTAAAAAACTATACCCTACAAACACGATAATATATCGAACAAATGTTGATTTAATGCTGGCCCAGCATTTAATCAACATTGGTTAGCGTTTCATGTTGTTTGGCTTAAGGGGGGGGGGGGCGACTGTCACTTATTGTGGCATGTCTTCATAAATAGCTTTAGTCCCATCTTGGGCATGCTATGTACTGGCAATTTGTCCAGCAGATTTGTTGATCTCGGCAAGTACAGCGAGACAAATCTTCAGCATTGGACCTTGCTGGACATGTTTGACTTAACTCTTTCTGTGCGGGGACCGTCTTTAAACGTCAGAATCTGACGTCTAAATAAGGTCGATCCCCTGCACCGAAAGAGTAAAACATTTCTAATGGCCGTAGAACCATAACACAGGTATTCAAATGAAGCAGAAAGAGCTAACTAAGTGCGGTGATTGTCTTTATACGTCAGAATCTGACGTCTGTAGACGTCAGATTTTGACGTATAAAGACAATCACCCACCGCATTAGGAATTAAAATATTTCTAATGGCCGTAGAGCCATAACATATGCATTCAAATGAATCAGAAAGAGCTAACTAAGGCATTTATGATGATTTCAAATTGAAAATAACCCCTTTGGTCTCTTATACATGTACAAACATAATTCAGAGCTTTAATGATAAAGACACTGTACACAACAATCACGATTTAATGTTAGGCCATCGTCTACGATGCCGCCCCAGCATTAAACCAACATTGGTTAGCCTTTCGTGTGTACTTGGCATGGGAAGGCTGACTGATAGGGCGCTACCATTCAATCCCCCAGGGGGGGGGGGGTATTTTTTAAATTAATCATGTCGGGCGGACCCTGCGTGAAATATCTTTTTCACATCAAAAAATGTCCTATATAAGCATGTAATAAAATTTGAAATTTTCAGCGCGCCTCCGAGCCGGGTTGAAATAAATTATTTGTCCGTGACAAAACTCCAGCCCCCCCCCCCGGAGATTGAATGATAAATCCCTTACATGGCGACAAGTCTTTACAAATAGCTCCAGCCACAGCTTGATCATTGGCATGTACTGGCGGGTTGTCGGGGAGATTGGCTGATCTGGGCAGACAGGCATTTTGTTGTCCCAATCAATACCACATTACAACTGACAACGGGGGTGTACACATCCCAGAAGCACAATATATTGGCATAATGTTCATCCGATGCTGTTACACCGTCTGCGATGCTGGGCCAACATTGGACCAGCAAATGGCCAACGCATTGTGTTTGTTGTGAATGCACTCAACCCAGTAGACAGGTGACGTTGAATCAATGTTAGTTTAACGATGGTCCACCGTCTACGACGTTGGACCAACGTTAAACCAACATAAATTCAACGTCATGTGCCTACTGGGAATAATGACTGAGATTGCAGGAGGATGAGAAGAAATATCCATTGCTCAAATAGCAACGCTTAGAGGAACACGCATGGCACTCAACCAGCTATAGCCTGCAGCAAACACAAAAAAATTGTATAGTATTTATGCAACGTCGGCCCGACGTCTTCGACGTTGGTCCAATGTTTTGTATTTGCTGGCTGTAAAACTCTATGAGGATCAGAAATATAGACACACTGGGAGAAAGATGCTCGGCTCATAACGACACTCACGAAGCTCAGAAGAATGCTAGTCCCGGCTTCAGGTTTCCATCTGTCGCGATATTGCCATGATTGTGCAGAAAGCGACGTAAAGCGGTATATACATACAGAAAAATGTTTGATATTCTAGGAGGCTCTGGAAGATGTATAGTAGTAGTAAACTACTGCTTTACGTCACTTTTCGGCACTAATGGTCATTTAAGTGACATTGTAATACCCGTACGATAAAAAGAGTGCATCCCTTGATGTGATTAGTAATGTACAGATGATGACGTGAGGGTGGGGTGATAGGGCATGGTGGGTTGTTGCGAGTGTTTTATAACATTCAAATATACATTGACCTTGAAGGTAAATGAAGAGGTTACAGTCTGATGTCAAAACTGTGAGCCTCTGTAACCGACTTGCACATTTGTCCCCTGATTACGTGTGCCATTTCAACTCCCCGGGGAGCATACATTCATGTAACCATTTCGGTGCTAGGACGTTATCGTACAAGTGAAGTAAAGCACTTGAGGGTAGGCTTATAATGCCTCGCTGAAGACACACCATCGAAAAAATGAGAGGGGAGAAACATTATATTTCTCTGAAAAACCATCACCAAGCGGGCATTGAATCCGCGTGATAGGCGGCAGCTAATACAAAGCGCAAAGGGCTACGTGAGGGTGGCTCGATTTATAACTATTCACCACAAGTATGTCTCTTTTATCCAGACTTAAACAGTCGGTCGGTCGGTCGGTCGGTCGGTCGGGTCGGTCGGTCGGTCGGTCGGTCGGTCGGTCGGTCAGTCAGTCAGTCAGTCAGTCAGTCAGTGACTGACCGTGTGACTTGAGTTAATAAGTTAGTGCATGGTCAGAGGATGGGTAGTGGCCAGGTTTATTACAGTCATCTTCCCAGCACAAGTCTTAACACAGCGAAATCTGTGACCTCAGGAGTAGCCCGCCTTGCGGAGGATGATGATTACAGTAGTCATAGAGCTACGCCCGAGCTACGCCCGAGCTACGCCCCTCTAAGCCCTTACAACGCGGGGATCGACTTGAGTCGTCAGAATCTGACGTCTGTAGACGTCAGATACTGACGACTAAAGTCGATCCCCGCACTGTAAGAGCAAAAATATTTCTAATGGCCATAGACCCATAGCATAGGCATTCAAATGAAACAGAAAGAGCTGACTAAGACATTTATGATGATTTCTAATTGAAAAAACCTTTGGTCTCCATGGTTTATACAAACATAATCCAGCACTTGTAAGGTTAATGTCTCGACCCGCAGGTTGTTAGATATCAGACCAGACTAATATAATGAAGCCCCAACTAGACATGGCTGTTGTAAGACAATAAGCGTTTTGGACCTGAATGACCTGGACAACTAACAGATTACTATTGTAGATGTTCCAATCAGCTTATTTCACTGCTATATTATGGAAATTTGCCCAGCCAACAAGTGACGTTTACCCAATGCTGGTTTTATGTTGGGCCAGATGGCGGATCCAGAGGGGTCCTGACTCTCCTTTTCCAAAAATATATTACCCTAACATCTTCACAAATTGCCAAAATATCGGCATATCACAGTCTACATTTACTAGGGTAGTGCCTCAAATTGTAAATTTAGACTGTCAAGGCCCCTAATTTAACTGAAGAAGGCCGTGTTGGCCGAAACGTTTTTCAAGGGGAATAAACACAATAACATCTTGCGTGTTTTTTACATCAATATCAGTTAAGCAGACTAAAAAATCATTAAACGGCGGTCCGTATGCCACGAGACTCCGCATAAAACCAACACTCGGTATACGTTATGTGTGTGCTGGGTAAATACAAACCCTTACAAAAGCTCACATTCAGCATGTACATACTACTGTATGTATATTTACTTTAAATCTGGCAATTTTCGCGTGTTTAAATTTTCGCGAATTTCTGATTTTGGGATTTTTCACGAAGTTTAGAATCCTCGAATTTACATTTTTCTTTAGTAGCGCTATTATAATAATAATTTTCGCGAGATTCTGGAATTCGCGAATTTGTCGTCCTCGCGAAATTTGCGAAAATTAAAACTTCGCGAATACTACCAGATCTATAGTATATGTGACAATGATATGTATTTTATATAAGTATGTCTCTTACAACTCGTTTCTGAGTGACCATTTGATTATGTGGAAGATAATTAATGATTACTACTACTATAATACGACTAAAACGTTTTTTTCATCCAAAACTTTTGAAACGTAAAATGCTGCAATGGTCTTTGATACCAATAACCAAATAACCAAATAACCAAAAATATGTAAGTAGGATGTTTTATATTAAGAATGTTCAAAGGCAAGTACAGGACGTAGATTCAATGTTGGGTTAAGGTCGGACCATCGTCATCGACGCTGGCCCAACACTAACCCAACAATGGTGCAGTCCTGTGTTTGCTGGATCACAACAAATATTGTCTTCACCCCTTTGATTGCACAATCGGTACAGCGTGAAGCCAGCCAGCCACCCAGCCAGCATTTGACAGACTATCTATAGAGTCATTGACAGCAAAGGAAAACACCCTGAAGTCAACCTTTCACAGCATACTGCATTGTGAATGTAGATGTGAATGTAGTTTTCATTTGACAGACTGTAATAATGTCTATACAGTCTATAGTAGCACAGGGAAGCACAATTATGCCAGCCTTCGATATAATTCTGCATTCTGACTGTAGCTAGTCTTACCCAGTCAGTATTTGACAGACTGTAATATGTCCATAGCGCCTTTGCTAACACAGGAAAATATCCTAAAGCCAGCCTTTGACAGCTGACCGAATTCCGACAAATTGTCTTGATTATATCTTCAGCAGCTTGTTCTAACAGCCTATAATGTACAATACCGCCGTGCAAAGACAAACAGCAGTAACTGCTTATTTTTCAAGTAAGCAGTTACTGCTGTTTGTCTTTTCACGGTCAGTATGCCAGTACTCGATGGCAGAAGAGAATCCTGCAGCCCAAAGGCAAACAGCAGTAACTGCTTACTTGTCAAGTCACCAGCTACTGCTGTTTGCTTTTGCTGTATGTCAAAGGCAAACAGCAGTAGCTGCTTACTTATCAAGTCAGCAGTTACTGCTCTTTGTCTTTGATGTTTGCAGTACTCGATGGCAGAAGAGAATTATGCAGCTCTAAGACAAACAGCAGCTTACTTGTCAAGTAAGCAGTTAATGCTGTTTGCTTTTACACGGCACCATAGGGGTCTGAATGGCACGGAAGACTTATAGATTATTACATTAATATATGAATGATCTAATCAATAGACATTACTGTTATGCGAGGCAGCTACTTCACCTTAGTTAATACTTGACTATATTTGGAACCCTTCTCATTGCTTCTGAATTATCTGCCAATTTTACAGAAGTACATATTCACCCACTTGAAGTGGTGTCTCGCTAACGCGACCCACGACTTCAAGTGGGTAAAAATCACATACACTCGTACAGTTTGAATCAAAACATTTGAAAAGCTATCAAATTTGATGTTCATGTCACCTTCAAATGTTCTTGTTGAAAGGAAAAATAAAAATGATAAGAAAGAGTATATAGAGGTGATCAGCCTTTAATCCTTAAAGCACTGATTTAATTTGTAAAAAAACATCGCAACCAAAGGGTTTATTTAAATTTAAAATCATCATAAATATCTTAGTTAGCTCTTTCTGATTTATTTTAATACCTATGTTATGGGTCTACGATCATTATAAGCATTTTAATTCTTTCAGTAAAGTAATAGTCTTTATACGTCAGAATATGACGTATAAAGACGATCACCGCACTGAAAGGGCTGAGGGCTATCATTTATATGATATAATCAAGACCTTATGTTAAGGTGAGCAGCTATTTCACCTTAGTCATTACGTGTACATGTGGGGTTTGAGTAGCCCATATTTAGAACCCTTATTGTTGATTCTGAATTACCTGCTTATTTTATTACTCAAATATATGTTTATACTATTTGTAAGTTATTTATAGCAAGTACTTTTATTAATGATTTTAAGCCGGTTATCAAGCGATGGCTATGCTTTGGCACTCTTTGTTCCTGGGGGGGGGGGGGGCAGTGTCATCTTACTCATCTCACCATCCTCAGGAGGTCCTCAGGCCCAATTTAGCACGTGTGTGCACAACAGTGGCCTAAAGCACGATTCATTCCATTTCATTTCACTTTCTGTTCTACATACTAGGCGGTTAATCTCAAACGATCACGTTGTCTTGATTCTATGTGCCAATTGCCCAACTGTTACACTTCCATATGATTTCGATACATTAACTTTTAACACATTAAGGTGATAATTGCTATTTGTCCATTTCAAAATGAATCTTAATCATCAGGTTAAAAGTCTTCACAAGCGAGCCAGACGAAATTCAAACCTGTCGATTTGAAGCCGAGCACGCTACCTCTCGGTCACGAAGGCTTTCTGCAGGAAGATAAAACTTTGAACTTTGTTTGAAACACCAGAGCGGACGAGCCCGCGAGCTCTGGCGTGAGAGGCACATGGCGTAGCCACTACACCAGGTCCCATTTACCAGACATTACTAAATACCTGTTTTTAGTGTCTCTCACAACTCAGTAATGAGTGACCTGTTACTATACATTATACAAGCTGAGACACATGAATAAATAAATGTGTTACCACAACGCTGAATTTTTGTGTGTAAACTCTTGAGAACTTAGTCAGCTCTTTCCGTTTCATTTGAATACCTATGTCATGGGTCCACGACCATTATAAATATTTTATTCTTACAGTGCGGGGATTGACTTTAGACGTCAATCTGAAAAAGCAGTGCGGTTGGGCTACTTTGACTTCGAATGGCAGATATACCGCTGAAAATGTCTACGGGTGTACAGTCAATAAACATGTTTAATTCTTTAAGTGTGAGGATCGACTTTATGCGGCCCCGGCACTGTAAGGGTTATTATCCGGTTAGACACCTGGTTAAGGTCACATTGGGATTAAGGGATATCGGAGTATAGCGTGTCAGATTGACTACAAGGCCTGCAGTAATAACTAACACCTTGTCTGGCAACCAGGACCACGGAACATCTTATAATAACAGTATAACATTTATACAATGCTGAGCCAACGTCGAAGACGTCGGTTCAACATTGCATAAATTTTATACAAATGTTTTGTGTTTGTTGGGTAGGCTACCCGAGAGGTAGCATGCTCGGCCTCAGACCGCCAGTGCTCGAATTTCGAATCCTGTGTCTGCAGAGCAGTGTATTCTCGTTCATCCCACCATCCTCAGAAGGTTCTCCTGTCCCAGTTTAGCCTGTATGTGCACGAACGTGGCTTAAAACAACATTCATTTTATTTTATTTCGCCTTGACTTCAGTTGAGAAATCACCCAACACAAAAATAATCATTTCTTTTTTTAAAAACGAGCTAAGCTAAGTTTGTACCGCGTGAAAGCTCACAACACACAGGACAGGACGTGGCGTGAACGCCACGTGAACG
The DNA here is from genome assembly GCA_964017125.1 of Flabesymbios commensalis. Lineage (NCBI taxonomy): Eukaryota > Metazoa > Annelida > Polychaeta > Terebellida > Flabelligeridae > Flabesymbios > Flabesymbios commensalis. Next base: position 4,549,332 of record OZ024915.1, read on the forward strand.
TGTATTAAAGTTTGATCCCACGTTCTCTTCACGTTTCGATTGAGTTATTGTAACGTGGACAACGTGTGTAAATCGTGACCGTATATCAGACTGAAATAGGTGTTTTAAAATATAGCCCGATCGACATGTATTCCTTTTTTTCGTGTTTTGAATGCACTTTATTCATCTTTATTCCCGTTGTAATTCATGTCAGATGAGAATTCGTTGATTAATTGGTTCTCAAGACCGCCGATAATGGAAAATCAATAATTTTTTTTTAATTTTGTCTTTTTTAATTTTATTGTACCGCCGACCCGCTATTTATCAATATAATTTGACCTAATTTGAAATAATAATATAAATTATGCATTTTTTTAGATAAAATAAGTCGACACTTTCATCATTTTTTTGTGTAAGTTTACCGTTACAAAATCAAATACCGTCTGTTATGAATCTGGAATAAAAATTCTTGAGAACCAATAAAACAAAAAGCTAATATGTCACATATACTGTGAGTATATTATATATATCCAGTAGCCTGTACACATACTATTGGCATAAGTGTGTGTACGTGGATTGTGACAGATACGTCGGTAATGATTTTTCCTTTTTTTCAATAAAACATCTGTCCCAATCAAACATAGATGCAAAGTTTCCAGCTGCGTGGTTCTACACTGCTGTGCAAACTCAAAAGACAGTATCTGATTACTTTTAAAGTGATACTGCCTTTTGATTTTGCAGAGCTGTGTGTTGCATTGATATGAGGGGCATATTATATACGTTCATATATTATACGCTACCAAGCAGAAATATCCACGTGAATCTTAGGCCAATTTTAACCCCTCTTGAAACCACAGGCACCTGAAATGGATGAGTGATGAATTGCATCTCACTCTAAGTAGAAATATTTCTTCTGAGAGTGAGATGCAATTCATCACTTATGCATTTCAGGTGCCTGTGCTTGAAACATTGATAAAATATGTTGGGACTTAAATTTATGTTTGGTCACTTGAAAGTTAAACACCGAGCTATAAATACAGCTCGATGACAAAATATGTCTGACTATCTATTTCGTTGACCTTGAGGTTAGAATTCAAATCTCAAGGTCAACGAAACTTACTTTTTAAATGTTTCTATAACGTTTCTTATATTTTGGAAATTAAAAATGTCTACATGAGACCACTTTATTCTGACCTCTGGTGCATGTTCCCCGTGTGAGACCACCTTATTCTGACCTCAGATATTATGACAAGGTGACTTGTGACAGCACGTGTTTGTGGTCACGTGACTGACGCCAATCACGCGCACATGAATATTCATGAGATCATCTGCTACGTCGGTAGCGACATTACAGCACGAGAGAGAACGCCTGGTCTGAATACCCAGAATGTATCACAATCATAATCACAATACCGGAAGAATCTGTGAATAATAATTGTCGTGGTTTCCTGCTGACAAATGAGGGTGGATCAGAACTGAATTAACGTCATTCTCGTTATCCCTGCCTTATCCCTTAATTTATTTAAATTTTCAACCACTTGCGGACATGGGCGGACGTCTCACACTTTGCACTGTGGGGAGGGTATTAAATTACATGAAAGTCAAGCTTGCCATGATTATATATATCTAAACACGCACAGGATATATTTGAAAAATATGCATGATAACTACATAAAACATTGCCATTGTAGGCCTATGTAGATGGGGGTATCGTCGAACCACGTATTAAAACACACCACTACATTATTTGCTTTGTCCGACCACTACATTCTAAGCCGGGAATGGAGAGTTATTGTTCATCAAGTACAGACCAATTATCATGGTAGGCCTATGATACTATAATCAGTCAGGCGCGACCGAACTGTTGATTATGAGGGATTTTCATTATGGTCGGATGTGTTTTAAGTCAGTTAAAACCCTCTGAGCTCTACATTCTTAGCTTTTCACAGCCAAAAATGTAGAGCTCCTCGGGCTTTATCGCTAGACACGACAATAGTCGTTTTTAATCTAGCATGACAAAGGTTAAATAATGGCTTTTGAAGGTGTAGATCTATGTTTCAAATCGGTCAGATTTCTAAATAAATAACTCGCATTTTGACAAATCTGAATTATTTTCACTCAGTTGAAGTTGTGACTGAATGAAAATAGCAGAAGACAATACAATTTTATACATCGTGCTTTTAGAGCAGATACAATTATTTGAACCCTTTCGTTACCAAGTATTATTCAAATTTCGATTGCTGAGGTTTTTTCCGCCGTAATTCCAACCACGAGGTAGATAAGAATTATCGGCCCAAGTATGGTATTCTACTCCCTAATTTAAATAACAACTGAATGACGGAGGTTATCAGCCGATCTTGTCATGTGACAGGCTGAGCTACTCTTCGATTAGTCGGGGGTAGAATACTAGACTTGGTCCGAATTATTTGACTTGATGAAGTGATAACACTAATAAACGCTGAAAACCTTTCATTTTGATTGTTTGTAGCATTATACTTTACTTAGGTGTACAAGAAATACCGTCCACTAGCTGACAAAGGGTATAGCTGACGCTTTGCCAGCTAGTGGGCGGTATAACACAGATGTTTTGAAACATCTTGTTTTTATATCACACAAAGTTTAAAGGGTTAACCCTTGAAGTGCTGAATTTTTTATATAAACCAAGATACCATTTTTTTCAATTTGAAGTCATCATAAATGTCCTAGTTAGCTCTTCTTGCTTCATTTGAATACCTATGTCAGGGCCAATATGATTATTTTATTCTTCAGTGCGGGATTGACTTATGACATCAGAATTTGACGTCAATAGACGTCAGATTCTGATGTCTAAAGTCGATCGCCGCATTGAAAGGGTTAATCCGATATGGACAATTTTCACCCACCTTAGTGACCCTACAGCGACCCACAGATTCAAGTGTGTAGAGATTTAAATTAGGTAACTTAGCGCTTCAAGGGTTAACCCTTTCAGCGCGGGGACCCACTAATCTGATGTCCACATACGTCAGATTCTGACGTCCAAAGGAGGTCCCCATACTGAAAGAATTTAAAAATTATAATGGCCGTAGACCCATAACATAGGTATTCAAATGAAGCGGAAAGAGATAACTAAGACATTTATGATGACTTCAAATTGAAAAACACCATTTGGTCTCCATGGATTATACAGAATATTCTCACATTCTGTGATGTGGTTTTCCTATGAGAAGTATATCGGTATCATATCCCACTCTAGCTGTAGATTGAGCACAATGTATGGTAGTATTATGTCATGTGTGACTTGATCATGTGAGAAAATACCAACGTTATTCATTTTTCGTGCGATATATGAAAATACAGCAATGTTCAATGAATAAGGTGTTCACCCAAAGGCTCACACCTTATTAATTGAACGTGTGCTGTATTTTCCCATATCGCACTCAAATTACCACCGTTTGCATATCTTTCAGCGTTGTAGGGGCTAGAGGGTTAACCCTTACAGCGCGGGGATCGACTTTAGTCGTCAGAATCTGACGTCTACAGACGTCAGATTACAGACGTCAGATTCCGACGACTAAAGTCGATCCCAGCACTGTGAGAGAAAAAATATTTCTATCGGTCGTAGACCCCTAACATAGGTATTCAAATGAATCAGAAAGAGCTAACGAAGACATTTATGATGATTTCAAATTAAAAAAACTCATTTGGTTGCGATGTTTTTTTTACAAATTAGTTCAGCGCTTTAAGGGTTAGAGGGTTAATCTGGTGCTGTGATGATGAATGACTTACCGTGAATACGGCCCGCCAGCCGCTAATCCCGCCACGGACTCAGCAGCAATGTAAATCCAGAACGTCAAGGTAATACGTGAACACGTAGGCCTACAGAAATCCCTACGTATCGACACAGTCACGTAACGTATCCAAAATCCGTACGTGTTTAAGGTATCCGCGACGTGACGTCAGTATGCAGGACGTGGGAATATCAGGTCCACGTATATGCGACGTCACGTTTACGTATGCGGATTATTACGTAGGGCCTACGTGTACAGGTATTCGCGACGTGACACAACACGTAGACATGTAGGGCCTGCATGTAATCACGGCACTCTCAGACCATACTGGATGTATGACGTATGGTGATTATGACGGCCAGATGGTCCTGTTGTACACGGTTCTAATGACGTCACTGTCAGTGTCAGACCATACTGCTGTCTTAGCGCCCTGTCTGTGTGTATGACGTCTGATTATGACGGCCAGCTGGTGTGGTTGTCCACGGTGCTGGTGACGTCACGTGTCACCGTGGTGGTACAGCCGTCTTCCTGCAGGCGACCAGAGAACCAGAGCAATACAGCAATAGTCCACAATAGCCTGAGCAGTCCACAGACACTGCATACAGCCTGATCCAGATACTGACTGCCGCGAAAAGACAGTGACAGGGTGGCCAGCGGCGGCGGCGGCGGCGGAGGCAACAGCATGCGGCAATGCCCAGCGAGCAGGAGGCCTTCAACCAATGCTGTTTTAATGCTGGGCCAGCGTCAAAGACGGTGGGCCAACATTAAAACAACATTGGGTGAAATTTTCTTGCTTGCTGGTTGGTAGCTACAGCAGAAGAGGCGGGAACAGCAACAGCAGCAGCAGAAGAAACATCAACAACAGGAGGAGCAGCAGCTGCAGCAGCAGCAGCAACAGCAACAGCAGCAGCAGCAGCAACAGCAACAGCAACAGCAGCAGCAGCAGCAGCAGCAGCAGCAGCAACAGCAACAGCAGCAGCAGCAGCAGCAGCAGCAGCGAATGCGACGGGCAGCAGTAGGCATGCATGCGGGGGCATCCCGACAAACACGATAATTTATATTGATCCATTATTGGATCAATGTTGGTCCACCATCTACAACGCTCGGCCAACAATGATCCAATAATGGCTTACGTATCGTGTTTGATGAGATTGGCAGCAATGCCAATGGCCAGAGCATCAGTATCAGAAGAGGCAGCAGCAGCAACAGAAGCAGGAGCAGCAGCAGCAGCAGCAGCAGCAGCAGCAGCAGCAGCAGCAGCAGCAGCAGTAACCACGGCAGTAATATTCAGAGCAGCAGCTACAGAAGGGGCATCAGCAGTAACAGCGTGGGCAATGAAGAACGTCGCGACCCGGAATTGAAGACATTTTTCTAATGCAGAAATGACAAGCCATACAGTCAGATAACCAGCCTTTACACTGATGCCTCTGTTAGACAAGCGTCGGCCTGAACGATCAAGTTTGCTTGGGTGCCCGCCAGATTTGTATTTTTTCTCTTTAAATTGCTCCAATTTCTCTATGAACTGTCGAATAATGTAGACGATCTTCATTTAAGTTAACACTGTATTTGCAGCAGAATAATACGAATAATTGGTCAAAAAATAAAATCCTATCATGGTTTGAGAAATAACCATTTCAAAACTGCTTCTTTAATACCAATCCCATATGGTCCTTCACCAACCAGCCAGTGTTTTCTCTTGGAATTTGAATTACTATCGTGTGATGTTCTGATGAAATTCAGTTACGTCACACAGTTTAACAAAATATTGTTTTTGGCAAATACAGCACTTGTCGAATAAATAAGGTGTGAACCTTTAGGCCAACACTTTACTCATGTGCTGTATATTCCCACTAGGTGCAAACACATGTTTTTTGTTTGTATTTCCCCATACGATGAAATAACAGATGATATAGCTGCATACAATGTAGTTATAAATTACGGCATAGAGTGTGATATGGGCTGATACTGATACACGTCTCATAGTGAAACCACTGCACAGAGTGTGGGGGTACTGGGATGATTGCTAGTAGTCGTACTTTTTGCCCCCATCCGGGAGGGTCATTAGGGATCTGTTCCGTCTGTTGAATGCTGTGTTCGGCATTGTATGGAAGCACTAGTCTACAGCAATCATCCAAGGGCAGCTGCAGCCTCCTCATATCCGGACATAGTCTTCGGGCGGATTGCTAGTGGCGTACCCTGGATCCTCCGCTCAACAGCGGAGCCAATGCAGCACCCGCATCAGTGCATGCGCTGGTGTAGGCCGTGGTAGCCTTAAATAACCGGCAATAGCGTGTGTTGGCATTAGGTCTCTCACGGGGAATGAATGGAGTTACCCTTCCCATTCTTACTCTGGGGACTATCCGATCTGAGGATAGCATAGCTGCGCGAAATGCCACGGAGTTTCAGCATTAAAATGCACAGCAAAACCCAAGTCTCCGGCCGTCTGGGCATGTCTGGGGGTAGATCCCCTAGACATGGCCATAACCCCTTATCGGGCGAGCGAAGGAAAACCCTCTCAATAACCCACCATGCCCTATCACCCTTACATCATCATATGTACATCATTCATCTCATCAATTGACTACAACGTTTTTATCGTATTACAATGTCACTTAAAAGACCATTTGTGCCGAAAAGTGACGTAAAGCAATGATTTACTACTACTACTACTACTGCACAGAATGTGAGAATCATATGTAGTAATGTGTTTTCTTCAAACACAATGTATACTCGGGACAGTGACTTATTTTTTCATTTCGAGCTGAAAATAACCGTTTAGATATCAAGTGGCACTGGACGAGAAGATCACAAAACCGTATACTAGGACATTGTACTTTTTTCGTGTTAGGCCTAACTATTCCCTTACCTCTTTGAGCACTCCAGTTTTTCTTCAAAGGCTGGATCATAATCACTCTTCCAAGCCTAGAATTACCATTGTCATCTTTACCACTACAAGCAGCGAATTGTCATCGCAATTCTCCATTTGTAGTGAATGAAGATAAATTGAAATCGGCAAATGAAAAAAATATATCCCAATTATGAAAAGAGTTCCATGAAAAATGTCGTTCAAAAACCCTGGGTCTTAATTTAGGAAATTGAGACATTCTTTGGAGATGCTAAATGATGCTTTGGTGCATCGTGAGTATTTAACCCTTTGAGCCCTCACGATGTTTCAAAGCATCATTTTACATCCCTGAAAACAGACTTAATTTCCCTACATTCAGACTGAATATTTCCATGTAACTGGTTGACCAATACATGGTAATTTTCTTCAATTTTTAAACCACATCAAGTCATCTTCATCCACTACAAGTCGAGAATTGCGACAGCAATTCGCGGCTTGTAGTGGATGAAGATGACAATGGTGATTTCAGGCTTGAAAGGGTAATCTTTGAATTGTTGCTGTAACTCCCAACTCAATGAAAGGAAAGATTAGGACTACTGGATTGTCATTATTGACAATTATGGCTATTTAAAAGTTTACTCCATTGTCATAATAATGCCTATATCAATTTGAAGCTCACAATATACAGATATTGATGCTTTCACAATGACCACTTCAAAATAAACCAAAATTAGGATTAAAGTGTATAAATTTCGTCAATTTGACCCCTACAATTAGATGCTTTTTCAGAGTATTTTAACTTTTTAAGAATAATTTGATTAAAGTGTTATCTGCTATCCCTATAATGACATGTCCTTTTAAAAAGTTTATGGTGGCATTTCTAATTTAATTGATTTTAAGTGTAGCTATGGTTAGATTATGGATATTTCAATTTGTATATTCACCATTTACAATAACACATTTTATTAGTGAATATATAACAGGGCACATATTTTAAAAAATATCATCTTTGCTAATATGTACACACCATGTAGGCCTATAAATATATTCTAATAATAAATAAATAAAAAATAAAAAGAATAGTACGTCCCAGGCGGTGATATTGCTGCCACCTCATAGCATGAGAATGATACCTCCTACACAGTGCTGTCACCCCTAGCGAGAGAATGGTAGCTCTAACAACGTGACGTTGCCGTGATGTCTGTGATTGCCGTCTCCTTGGCGTCTTTCTTTCCATTCATGGCGTCTCAGTCTGCCCTCTACAGCCTGATCTTATCTCTTGTTCCCGCCCTCCGGCTTTCTCGTCTACAGCTCATGCTGGGCTGTGTCCTCTTCTGAAGATAGGCCTACATACTGTAGATCTGGTAATATTCACGAAGGTTGAATTTTCACGAGGAGGAAAAATTTGTGAATTCAAGAATCTCGCGAAAGTTATTGTTATATTAGCGCCACTAAAGAAAAATATAAATTCTAAGCTTCGTGAAAAGTCCCAAAATCAGAAATTCGCGAAAATTACAAGATCTAAAGTATTTGTCCCGTTGGATATGAAAGGGTGTATCTGTCACTTAACAAAGTGGCAGATACACCCTTTCATATCTAAGGGGACGAATTATATACAGTGTTTCTGTCACTGATGTGTATCGTCTCCTTAAAGCGCTGAAATATTTTTTTATAAACCAAGAGAACGATGATTTGTTTTCAATTTGAAATCATCATAAATGTCTTAGTTATATCAGCTTTTTCCGCTTCATTTGAATACATATGTTTTGTGTCTGCGACCATTAACCCTTTCACTACCATGCATGACGGAAATTTCCGTCGTCATTCGTCAATGAACGTAACCATAAAAAATACACAAATTTTCGTCAAATATATACTACATTTATGTATTTTTCGTCATTTGAAGCTGGAAATTGCGTTAGCAATTCCAGCTTCAAATGACGAAAAATAGAACTCCTACACCAGTATATCTGGATCCTGGCATGCACCCCGGCCTGGAAGTCAAAGGGTTAACAACATTTTAATCTTTTAGCGCGGGGAGCGTCTTTAGACAGAATCTGACGTCTAAAGTCGGTCCCCATTTATGATGATCTAAAATTAAAAAAACAACACTTTGGTCTCTATCGTTTATACGGGACTATTTCCGCGCTGTGCGGGTTACTCACTAGATAGCTGGAGTCGACTGCAGTTATTTTGCGCCCACTGCGCACATTGAATGGTTGCCAATTTAAAAAAAAATCATTTCATAAGATGAAAAACATTGATCCAGCTATATGTTTTTTTATTAATTTTTTGTTAATTTATTCCAAAATAGGTCCACATTTTTTTTTTTATTTCGTCGCCCTCATTCATTTTTTACGAAATAGGTCCAAAGTTTCTTTTCATAAATGTTTTTTTTTCTGCCCTCCCTCATTATAATTTGGACTTTTCATCATCTAAAACAGTGAAATGAATGAAGGTGGCCTCAGTAAAACGTGTATCTAAGCTGTGTCATTGAAAAACTTACTTACTAACTTAAAAATTTTCAGCTACTTGACGTTGTGGATCGCGGTAGCGAGACATTTTACATGATTTAAAATTTAACTTCAGAGCCCAAAGGGTTGAGTATCCGTGATGTAGATGTATGTTTACGCATATTATCTTCACTGGCAGCCATTTACTACTGGTCGTTTAAGTAGCTATGGGATAGATATGGGAAAGTAGTAGAGATGAAATAATGATCATCACAATTCACTTTCAGATTTGCAGGCTCTTAACCCTTAGAGTGCGGGGATCGACGCATTGTAAGAGTAAACATATTTCTTATGGCCGTAGACACATAACATAGGTATTCAAATGAAGCGGAAGAGCTATAACGATGTCATAGCCATTGATGAATGAATAATAAACGGTGTATTTTACCACTGTGTGTGTTGTGTGTGTGTGTTGTGTGTGTGTGTTGTGTGTGTGTGTTGTGTGTGTGTGTTGTGTGTGTGTGTTATGTGTGTGTGTTGTGTGTGTGTGTTGTGTGTGTGTGTTGTGTGTGTGTGTTGTGTGTGTGTGTTGTGTGTGTGTGTTGTGTGTGTGTGTTGTGTGTGTGTGTTGTGTGTGTGTGTTGTGTGTGTGTGTTGTGTGTGTGTGTTGTGTGTGTGTGTTGTGTGTGTGTGTTGTGTGTGTGTGTTGTGTGTGTGTGTTGTGTGTGTGTGTTGTGTGTGTGTGTTGTGTGTGTGTGTTGTGTGTGTGTGTTGTGTGTGTGTGTTGTGTGTGTGTGTTGTGTGTGTGTGTTGTGTGTGTGTGTTGTGTGTGTGTGTTGTGTGTGTTGTGTGTGTTGTGTGTGTTGTGTGTGTTTTGTGTGTTTTGTGTGTGTTGTGTGTGTTGTGTGTGTTGTGTGTGTTGTGTGTGCGTGCGTGCGTGCGTGCGTGCGTGCGTGCGTGCGTGCGTGCGTGCGTGCGTGCGTGCGTGCGTGCGTGCGTGCGTGCGTGCGTGCGTGCGTGCGTGCGTGTGTGTGCGTGTGGGGGGGGGGGGGGGGGTCATAAATGACTAACAACGTTGTAAAAATAATATTTTATTTTTTATATATTTTTTTAAATAATGTTTTCTAGTGCTGGTTTATCTCCGTCAACATTTATGACGTAAAAAATAATCTATGACGTAAAATACAACTAATTATTTATTGGGGGTATTTCTCCTTCTTTCTCCAATTGTTCCATCGTGTGAATGAATTCTATTCATGCTGTATCATCTTCGATCCTACAACAAATAAATCACAAAATCAGCATATTAAAAAATCAACAATTCAACACACTAACAAATCAACATATCAGTAAATCAACAATTCACCACATCAGAAATTAAAATCATCAAAACATCAACAATTCAACACGCCAGCAAATCAACATATCAGTCAATCAACAATTCAACAAATCAGAAATTAAAATCATCAAAACATCAGCAATTCAACATATTAACAATTAAAATCATTTAATGAAGTTGTCAGGGTGACAAGGTTCTAATTTGACGAAAAAGATTAAAGATGGCCGCCATGACCCAGATATTTTTCCGAAGTTTCTGAAAAATCGATGCAGTCAACGAATTAATACTTCTATGCAGTATGTTGAATATTGAGTAGATCTGATAAACGGCTTTGAAGTTATAAGGGTGACAAGATCCTATTTTAACGAAAAAAAAGATTATTAAATATGGCCGTCATGTCCCGGATATTTTTCAGAACATTTTGAAAAATTCATGCAGTCTAGGAATTAATACTACATGTACTATACTGTATGTTGATTATTGAGTATATCAGGCAAGCGGCTTTGAAGTTATCAGGGTGAAAAGTTCCCAATTTGACCAAAAAAGATCGAAGATGGCCGCCATTCTGAAAAAATGATACAGCTTAGGGTTTTCTGGTACGCCCGACATAGTGGTGTGACAAGAAATATTTTATGACATTGCAATGCGGGTAAATTCCAAGATGGCCGCCATGTCTTCAAGATCAAACAATAAATTGATATAATTTTCTTTAGAATAGTAGCAGATTCGTGATTGCGGTGCCTACCATGGGGTTTTCTGGGACGCCCGACATAGTGGTATGGCCAGAAGGTACTTTAGGACATTGCATTATGGGTAAAATCCAAGATGGCCGCCATATATTGAAGGTTAAACAATAAATTTATATCATTTTCTTCAGAATAGTAGCAGATTCGTGATTTTTGTGTCTACTATAGGGTTTTCGGGCATGCCCGTCATAGTGGTGGGGTAAAAAATACGTTGGACATTGCATTGTGGATAAAATTCAAGATGGCTGCCATTTGAACAAGGTCAAACAATGAATCAATGTCATTTTTAGCAGCATAGAAGCAGATTCATCATTTTTGCTGTCAACCATAGGGTTTTCAGGCATGCTCAACATAGTGGGGTCAGAAAGTACTATAGACACTGCATTTAAATGGCCAAATTTAAAAATTCAAATTATAAATTTAAATTATTTTCGACAGAGTAGAAGCAGATTTGTTATTTTCTTTGAAGGCAGTCCTAACCATCTAGAACCTAATTAGTTCACATCACCCAAACTCATAGTCCAAGAGCTGTCAGTAGCGGCGTAAAATATAAGATGGCCGTCATTTGTGCAAGTTCAAACAATAAATTAGTATCTATCATATCCGACAGAATAGAAGCATATTTACGACATCGGTGTCTATCATATATGGAATTTCGAGTATGCTGTACATAGTGCTGTGATCATAATGTACTTTACACATTTAGAAAGTGGTTAAATTTTACTCACTTTGGAAATTAGGGTGAAAAGATTGCGACGGCAGTGAATCTTGGAACCATGAATAGCATATTCTCTACTACTTCAGACATTGCATTGTGAGTAGAATCCAAGATGTCCCATTTCTGCAGGGTCAAATATTAAATTGGGTATCATTTTCGACAGACATAAAATTGCAGAATATTTGAAAGATTAAACACAAGGATTTCCACCAATAATTATGCTTACCGAAAATGTAATTTTGGAATTTCTGTACATACATTAACACAATAGTACCCCTCCTGCCTTTTATCTCCTCCCTCTTAGTGTTTTTTCGTTGCTCTTAAATGCCTCCCTGTCGCATTTTATCGAATCCACATCATCCTTCAACACTTTTCCATGACTCTTTATTGCACCCTATCGCCCTTTAGCACCTTTTCCTCGCTCTTTAACGCTTCTTCAGCGCCATTTAGCGCCTCTTAAAACACATCATTACATTATTTTCTTTGTCCGACCACTACATTCTAAGCTGAGAATGGAGAGTTTTTGTTGACCAAGTACAAACCAATTAACATCATGGTAGGCCTAATGGTACTATAATTAATCAAGTTAGGTCTCTCACGTGGGATGAATGGAGTTACCCAGAGGGGGTGATCCTTCCTATTGTTACTCTGGGGACTATCCGACCCGAGGATAGCGGAGCTGCGCGAAATGCCACGAGTTTCATCATTAAATTGTACAGCGAAACTCAAGTCTCCGGCCGTCTGGGCATGTCTGGAGGTATATCCCCTAGACATGCCCAGAACCCCTTATCGGGCGAGCGAAGGAAAACGCTCTCAATAACCCACCATGCCCTATCACCCCCACCCTCACATCATTATCTGTACATCATTCATCTCATCAATTGACTACAACGTTTTTATCGTATTATAATGTCACTTAAAGGACCTTTTGTGCCGAAAAGTGACGTAAAGCAATGATTTACTACTACTACATAATTAATCAAGTGTGACCGAGCTGTTGATTATAAGGGATGCTCATTATGGTCGGATGTGTTTTAAGTCAGTTAAAACCCTCGGAGCTCTACATTCTTAGCTGTGAAAAGGGCCTCGGCTTTCGGCCTTGACCTTTTTCACAGCTAAGAATGTAGAGCTCCTCGGGCTTCATCCTGAAATGAGTAATGGACGTCATGACGATGCTGCTACTGCTGCTGCTAGTTGTGCAAAGTATGAGATGTTATTATTTATACATTATTTATATATTATTTTTACATTATTTATATATTATTTAGATATTATTATGCTTCGAAATATGATATATGTTGTGTACAGCACATTCAGTGTATATTTATGAGTATTTGTATAGGGTTGAATTAGGTCTACACGCCAATTTTCAAATTCACATCTAACTCACTGGGATCTGCGAGTTAAAATCATATATAATATATATATATTAAATATATATCAAAACTCCTTGAAAATAATCTGAAGTATCGGTCAGTATACTGATGTAATTTAATTTAATTTAACTCAGTCCAAATATACTAAGTAACGTGTGTAGGATTCACAATGTATATTTGTGAGTATTTGTATGGTCATACTGGGAATAAATTAGACCCACATGACAATGTTCAGTGCATGCATGTATTAATTAAAAAAAAAAGAGTGCTGGCTTATACCAGAATGAATGGGAATTACCTCACGTTTTATAACAACATTCCGTAAGTTTCTGGTAGAAACAGTTAAAAGAACGTCGCCACTGCTGATGTTGCTACTGTTGCGAAATGATGTATGTAAATGACAAATGGAGTTTTTTTTTATAAATGACTGATGAGATAGTAAAAATATATTTTTATTATTACAAATATTCTAAAAACTTATCATTAGACATATTTTTAAGAGAGGAAGTGTATATTATATCCAGTTAATAGACCATAAGTTACAAAGGGTTAATCACGGTTGAATGATTCACACCTGTTGCAAGTCCAATATAGACATTGGTATGACGTTGTGTGACCTTGGACTCTATGCCTGATGGCGATATTTTTGTACTAAAGAGTGGTAACATGGATGGTGACAGTAAGTCAGATACGGTGCATTGTACTTTTTGATCAGTTAGCCCTGACAGATCGATTTGGACGCACAACTTTACGAAGATATGGACGGATTATCCAATAAAAAATCAGGTGTGGACAATTATTAAAAAATAAAACAATTAAAACCCAAATTTACGAAGGTATGCATGGATTATAAAAACAATAATCAGCGAATGGGCAATTATTAAAAAGTCAAATTGAAGCAGTTACTGCAACATACGATTTTGGTTTCCCAATTAAATTCAGTGAAATTGATAAACACATTCTAGGGTCTTATGAACCAGAAATTATCCCAGGATTTATGATGAAACGTCATAATATACATGTTAATGTATTTACGTTATTGTACAATCATTGATTTTTGAAATGGAATTATTTATATCATTGAATAACAAGAGGACTGAAGTCCTATATCATCCCCCGCAATAAATTAGTTTAGACTTTTTGCGGTCACAAATATTTAAAACGTTGATTTGTGGTGGCCATTTTAAATTTCAGTAAAATCACATGCCCATTTCCAGATGGTGGGTAATGTGATTGTACAATGTAAAGTATTACTGATTTCAATTTTTCAGTTTTTGCGCCCACAAGAAAATATTAAGTTTTTGAATTTCAGTAAAACCATAAAAAAAGAACTTGCACATGTCCATATCGTGGGAAATGTGATAGTAAAATTTGAATAATTTCCTTTCCTTAAGTTTTGTAGTTTTTGCGCCCACAAAAATTTTTGGAGTTGACCTCTGGCAGCCATTTTGAAATTTGGTAGCATTGACGTTTGTCAACAGCATTGCAAAAAATCAGCTATAAATGTGTCAGGGAATGTATATCTATACTCTAAGATGCATTATAATGAAAAGATGTATATCCTTTATATCGATCATTGGCATTTATATTATTATGTTCGGTTCCCATAATACATTTTGCCGATTTTACACACGTTCTGAATCACTGCACCTAATGAAATATGCTTTACAAAGAATCATTGCACAGGACTACAATGTTAATATTACAAAAGTGCAATTATTACTTCTTCTGGGACTTTTATAATGCCCCAGTTAACCAGAAATTTTCACGAAATCTTTAATTTTCCATTCTGTCTAAAATAGGCCTAACAAAGTTGTAAATAATCAGCTTTTAATGTTTCTTACTCAGCCATGAAATATACAGTAGCCCTAATCCATCATTATCACATGTGGACGTAATGCACTTTCACTGCACCCTCTTACGTAATGCCAATTATGGAAATCACAATACACACAGTAGACCTAAGGATAAAGACCCATGAAGGCTTTCTCAACTCACACGATCTTTGCTGAAATGTTGCTGTAATGTTGTCAGGTCAACGTTGAGTCAGGTGTTAGTTGGCTGTATCAAATGCTATGAAATGAAATAAATGGGGTTCTACACCACATTTGTACACATATAGGCTAAACTGGGTAAGGAGAACCTGAGGATGGTGAGATGAATGAGGTGTCACTGCCCTCCAGACACAGGATTCGAAATTGAGCCCTGTTGGTCTACGGCCGAGCACACTAACTCTCGGTCACAGAGGCTGCCCACAATATTCAATATTTACAATTGAACAGGGAGGAAACATTTTGTTTCTTTGAAACTTGAATGCCAGAGCAGGAGACGAATCCGCGATCTTTGACTTTCCTAGCAGGCACCAGAACCAGGACCCCCCCCCCCAACCCCCCCGCCCTTCGGTATTGTTATAACATATATACAAACACATTACCTGTGGATTTAATATTGGTTCACCGTCAGGGGGGCTGCCCAACATTTTTCATATTTTATTCTGCACAACATATTAAATGTGCATAATATATATTGGTCATGTCATTTCTATCCCTTACCTGTTATAATTGACAGGTATGTTTTTACTCTGGTTCTGCCATAATAGTGTTCCCTGTTCCACTTTGATTTTCATTTATTGCAAAAATGAAAATATATATTTTAAAGTTTTATAATCCATATGCACGGCTGGTCCTCGTCTTCATCATTGACGGTTGGCCAGTAATTGGTAGAAAACAATCAACGAATGGGAAAGCGTGAATTCAACTATCAAGCTGTGTCATTAAAAAAAAGACTATTGGCCCAGCTGCTTTATAGACACTTTATAGCCCTACATATTATTACTTCGAGGCATGTTTTTAATATACATATATCCACTTTTAAAGTAGCATACTTTTAGGTGCATCCCAGCAAATACGATACGGCGAACAGTGGATCAACACTCAAAGGTTTCGAATTTCAGAAGTTTAGCCAGACCAAATATAGAGTTAACTCTATGGCAAGACACGTGTGATTGTACTCCAGCCTCTTTGTAGTAGTCAACGCGATGCGTACAAAGCATAATCTCATAATATATTACACTGGCTATATACACTATACTTTCCACAGAAGCTACATCGACTTAATGTTAGTTTAATGTTGGGCCAGCAGTGCAGACAGTGGACTAGCATTAAACCAGGGATAACTGGATATTTAGTTTATTGTTGTGCCGCCCTCTACATCGTTTACCCAGCATTAAAGGAACATCGTTTATTAATAATATTACTATTTGTAAATTCAATTTAAAATAAAGTTATGGCTTTGGTACCACACATTTTAGTAACTTCTAATTAGATCCCTATTAGCGTGATATTTAGGCCTTTATTACAATGTGATGTTGAATATCAGCTTTCATCGATAGGGTCCATAATACAAGAATATAAATTAGGCCTACTATTTGTGTTTTTAGCATAGACTTAGGTTAAAATCTACGTTCAGTTTAACTTGAATATAGCCCAAACATAGGGGCGCAGACGGTTAATATACAGCAATATAAATAGTTAAAATTATATGTATGAGATTGGTACTATTACATATTCAGTGCCCGATTTATAAATTGGAAAAAGGGGGCCAAGGGGCCCATGATATTTTTCAGATGGGGGGGGGGGACATTGGCCTTAGACGATGGGGCATGTGACCCTTCTTCTTCTTCGTGTGAACAGCGTTCGCTCCTTTCTTGGATCATTGCACGCCGTGGTGTGTGTGCACAAATTACGTGTCGGAAACTGGTGTTAATAGTGCTAGTTGTAACCTAAAGAGAAAACAGGAGGTTACAGCAAAACAAAAATTTGTGCAGTGAAAACAAAGGTGAATTGAAAAACCCTGCGGTTTACATAGTATTTAGTCGTAGGCGAAAGGAGTCTAGTGTTGGAGAGGAGACAACATGGAGTGGGAGGCTGTTCCAGACTGGTATAGTGCAGGGTAAAAAAGAAAATTTGTAAGGGTCATTCGACGGGCTCAGTGGAATATACCTCCACGGATGGAATCCTCGTGTTTGTCTGTTGGATAGGGTCAACCACCTGTGCCAGGGATCTCCCATTGTAGTATGCACTATTCTGTACATTGTATGCAGTCTCATATTACTGCGACGCACAGCAAGGGATTCCCAGCCAAGGTGGCTGACCATCTCGCTAACACTGCTGGTGTTATGCCAGCGGTTGCAGACATACCTTGCAGCACGTCTCTGCACCATCTCCACTTTTTTGATATTATCAGATGTATGTGGGCTCCAAACCGTGGAGGCCAAGAACGCTATTAGCTTTTGCTGTAACATTGTTGATGTGGGAGTTAAATTTAAGATCGGAAGTAAGTGTTAGGCCAAGATATTTAACAGAATCTGTACTTTGGAGTGGCTGGTCATGTAGATTGTAAGATGCATTGATTTTAGATTTGCTTCTGCCGGTCCTCATGGTAAAACACTTGTCTGCATTAAACTGCATAAGCCAAGTCTTTTCCCAGGAGCCGACAGAATTTAGGTCAGATTTTTACATCTGATGGGGCGGTAAATAATACAGTCATCAGCGAATAAGCGGACTGTACTATTCACAACCCCATCAGGGAGGTCATTTATATATATAAGAAAGAGTATGGGTCCCAGGACAGTCCCTTGGGGCACTCCCGACAATACAGGAGCACTGTCAGAGGTAGCACCGTCCAGGACTACCCTCTGGGATCTAGAACAGAGAAAGTCTGTGATCCACTCGAGTGTATCCCCTCGGATGCCATACCAGTTGAGTTTGTAATTTAAACGTTTGTGCGGAACCTTGTCGAAAGCTTTGCTAAAGTCCATAATAAGCATGTCTGTTTGAGTTGTACTACTGGCCAGGTCCTGAATGAGGGAAAGAAGCTGTGATTCGCAAGAATGATTTCGCCGAGAACCATGCTGAAGAGGAAATAGACTGTTCTGAATTTCGAGATGTTTCATCAAGTTACTTACAATAATATGTTCCATAATTTTTGATGTTATACATGTCAATGAGTGCTTATCACCCTTTTTGAAAATTGGAGCCACATTAGCTTCTTTCCAGTCGTCCGGCACCTGTCCAGTTGTAAGGGAAATTTGGAAGATAATTTGTAGTATGGGGGCAATTTCATTACTCACAATTTCTCACTGTAAGACATGTCCTTCTCAGTTGTGCGAAATATGCGCACATCAGAAGGAAATATTTTGCATTTAATTCCTTATTTGAGCTATTCAGGGACACCCCTGCTGGTTTTATTATTCAGTTCCTTCGGGAATGTAACCTATATTACATGTTTTAATTATTAAACATAGACTTTTTACACAATCACTCCAATTTCATGGAGATATAGTGACTTGATAAGTCGTTCATTTTATAATCACTTCATGTTTTACATTATTTATACTGATATTTTTATACTCATTAAACTGTGTTATAGTGCAGGCGCTACAACATGTCATGAGACTCGTTACATATAGGTGCCACGAGCATCGTCATCTTATCATATCAAACATTTTAAACTGAATATTTTAGTACAATCATGCTTTTATTGGCTTTGTCTTTTCTTTACTACTTTAACTATACAATATGGGATATTGTAATACCTGGAATTTTCACTTAAATGGCCATACTGGCCGAAAAGTGAAGTAAAGCATTTTACTTACTTACTAATTTCATTACTAAGTTCCTTTAAGACCGTCGGAGGTATTGAATCGGGGCCTGAAGCTTTATGGGGTTTTAAGTTATCCAAAAGTTTTTTAACACCAGGAGTAGAAATTTCAATTTGGGGCATAGAAGGGAAGGAGCTGGGTCCTTTGTCTGGCATGGATCCGATGGGTTACTATTACCATTATTATTTCAAAAGGGGGGCATTTTCCCAGCAACAAATAATACACTTAAGGGTCATTCATATCACCTCATATTCCATATTAAACGTTCATCAGGTGTTCATGCTGATAGAAATATCAAAGATTCATATTGGCGGTTATGCTATTATTAAAACCGGAAGAGGAAAAAATGGTTTAACATTCAGCATTTGCAAGTAGACCCAATCGACTTCACGTCACCACGCACTCACATGAGTTAATATCACTTGTGTCAATCAATTGCGTCAACAATATCGAGTGTTATTGGAGTCGATCACATAGCTTGAGTGCTACTCATTGTCTTCCTCGGGTGCTGTCGGATCTCTTCTTGGGGCAGTGTCATCAACTTCCTCTGTTGTTGCCGCCAGGCCTACACCTATTCACCTTAAACCGCTAAGCGCGACTGTAGTCGCTTTAATCCGTTTTATTAGCCATTTAAACATCAAGATTTGTAAATTGCTTAGTCTTAAATTACAAATTAATCAAATACGAGTTGTTTTCTCCCACTTAAAGTTGTGGGTCAAGGTAGTGAGACACAACTCCAAGTGTGTGAAAATTTAAATTATTTAATTCAGCGGTTTAAGGGTTAATTAATATATTATTATTATTAGTCACAATGAATAAATTTTCTACAATATTTGCTGTACAAAATAAATTTGTAGGCCTATTATGATTCGTTATCTATTGGTCCATTTTTTTAGAATTTTTTGCTTTTGATTTTAATGGCACATATAGTCTAAGTCTATATAGACATCTACACCACGTTCAAGGTAGAGATTTCCCTTTGAAAATACATTGATAAATGCGGATACAACAGGTGTGGCGAAGTTGTGGCGAGGTTACTTAGCCCATGTGGCGAGGTTACCAAAGCTTCGGCGAGGTTACTCAGCCTTCTGTGGCGAGGTTACCAAATTTGTGGCGAGATTACTTGTGGCAAGGTTACCTTGTGGCGAGGTTACAGTCAGGTTACAGTCCAATATTTCGTTGAATCAGCAACATTTCAACTACATTTTGGTTTCAGTAGCTCGTTTTCTGCCATATTTCATTTAAATTGTATTGGTAAGCATATAGGCCTATGTTTTGGATCATGGGATGCCGAACCTTGACTCTGTTCTAACAACGCTGAATACTAATACTGAAACTAATACAGCGATACACAGCTCACAATTTGACAGTGTGCGCCGTAATGGGCATTTATTGGCGGCACTACCATGTCAAAAATATGGTAAATGCACAGCACAAAAATAAAAAAAACTTTTGCAGTTCTATTCTATGGACATGTTTACATTATATGGTCATATTAATAAGCCAAAATATAATCACTGATTTTTTTATGATTTTAGCCTGAGCCAGTCCCTTTAATTCAGCAGGCAGGGCCTTATCTTAAAAAATCCTATGGCCCACTAAAATTAACTTGTTGCGTCAAAAACAAAGATATTGCTCAAAGTGTGGCGCAGCGATAGAATTATGTTGGGCCAGTTTTATTTTTTGTGGGAATCCCACAATTAGGCCTACTCTTTATAAGTCAGGCACTGGGTATTCTTTACATCAGGCGCCAGAAACACCAGATAACACGAAACATTGGCCCAATGCTGATGTAATGCTGGGCCACTGTCTGCGACGCTTGGCCAATATTATTCCAATCAAAACCATTTACGGTCTAATCACTATATTTAATCATGAACATATATTTTATCTGAACACTTCTTAAAGACGAAAGTAGGCCTACCTAACCTAGGGAAAAATGAAATGAATCGGGCTTTAGGCCACCTTTGTGTACATATAGGCCAGGAGAACCTCCTTAGGATTGTGAGATGATTGAGATGACACTGTCCTCCAGACACAGGATTCGAAATTCGAGCCCTGGCGGTCTGAGGCCGAGCACGCTACCTCTCGGTCACGGAGGCTCCCCACAATACTGACTTTCACACGTGGATGGGGAAGAAACATTTTTGACCTAACCTAGGGACCCCAAACGTTATATTGGACATATTCACAAGGACTGGTGTACAGAAATGTCAACCGTTTCTCACACACAGCACCCCTATTTCCCCTAAATAGGACACAAACTCAGGCAAAATAAACTTAAAGCAGCCCCTTGGGATGACATCAATTTTCGTTTTTAGTCTTGTAATGAAGTAGTGTATCACCCAGATCAAGATTTTATTTTTTTCAGAGTTTTTAGATTTTTACAAATATTTTTAATCAACATTTCTATGAAACCAGAAGGAACCCAAACAAACGATTTGTATACCTGAAGGACGATTGAATGTTTTCACAGCATTGGGCCACATGCTGATGGCATCGGCCCAGCGTTGGGTAGACAATCAGTGCTGCAGGTGTGTCCTCCCGTGTCCTGACTATAAGAGACCAATTAGCGGCGACTGCTCTGATCTTACCGTCTGATACGTGGGAATATGTGATGCAAAGTGCTGAATATTGCTGACTTGTTTTGTTTACATGGATATATACGACCTGGAAATACAACTATTTCACTCTTTTTCGGTGTTTTAAAATTGTTTTTTGCCTTTTCGTATTTTCGGTTAAGTTCAGTAGGCTATATAGCTTCATTTAAATTAAATTTTTAAAAGTGACAACATTGAAAATGTCTCATCCCAAAGGGTCCCTTTAATAAATAAAAATGTATAGTTCACCATACTTTGTCCCCTTTTCATGTCAGATGGTCGTAATGAAAGGGTTAACTTACCACATGATCGGGCAATGCAATAAATTACATTATTCGGTCATTTTTTCACACCAGAAGTGTATAAATTATATCAATGTGCAATGCCTTTTACCGCCGAGTCCAAAAATCTAATTTTATTAATACAAAATTTGAAATTTTTGGAGATAAATATCTTAGCAAAGACTTAATTGTTATATTGCGTAACATAACAGGGTTGTGTCAAGTGAGGCAGAGAGGGTTGGGGGAAGGTGGCTAGCCTTCCCAGGACAGACTGCTGGCATTCATGAACACCTACCCAGCTATCACGTAGCATTGACCCAATGTTTTAATGTTGTGCCGACGTCGAAGACGGCGGGCCAGCATTAGAACAACATTGGGTCAATGCCTTGTGTCTGCTGGGTTGCTTCACAGCTGATCAGCAAACTCGAGTCATTGACACAATGTTAGCCTGATAGTGGCCCACCGTTTAAAACACTGGGCCGACATTAGCCCAGCATTGGCATACCAGTATATAGGCCTTAACAAGATAAACGTTCACCCAATGCTAGCTTACTGCTGGCCCATTGTCTACGATCATGGCTCAGCTGTAAAACAGCATTGGCTAAAGGTCTCATTTTTGCAGGGAACACCGGCAACTCAATACCCTGACACAATGTTGGTTCAATGCTGGAAGAGTGTCATAGATGATGGCACAACATTTAACCACCATTGGGTCAGTGCAAGCCAAAAGGAGGCAGTGACATCAGTGGAAAGGAAGTATATACTTGATTTACAAGTGAACAAATACAGCCTTTTGGCAGCGCTATGGCAGGAAGAGACGGGACGCCAGTTAAAAAGCAGTAAATGCCTAGTATACCAGGGAGCAGATATTGCCTTCTGACATTGCAAAGACAGAACAGATAGTAGCGGAAGTTAACGACAGACGTTTGTGTGGAAAACCAGCTTAAAAGTTTGTCGAGTAGACAAACTAAAAAATCACTTGCACATCCCCATGTTGCATGTTGCAAAAAATTGACCAAACAATTGTTTTGAGTTTTTACACCCCCCAAAAAATTAAAGTTGATCTGTGGCGGCCATTTTGAACGTCAGTAAAACCTTGAAAAAGTCACCTACACATCTACATATTATGGGGAATATAATAGTAAAATTTGAATAATTTTTTTTTGCACCCACAAAAAAAATTAGAGTTGCCCTCTGGCGGCCATTTTTAATTTGGTAGCATATCTAAAAAATCACTTGCACATCCCCGTGTTGCTACGAATGTAATGTTAAAATTTCAAAAAGATTTGCCAGTAGTTTTTGAGTTTTTGCGCCCACAAGAAAACATGACGCCGGACAGAATCTTGGCCCGACTAAAATCCCCCTTCTGTTGTAATTTAGACTTGCGTTGGTGGTATCTTTATAAATGACTAACAACATTGTAAAAATATATTTTTATTAATACAAATTTCCTACATCTAATATTAATGCAATAAATTGATATATGTCTACATCTAATTTAGTGGAATGTAATCGTTCTCGTTGGCCCATTCCAACTCCATAGCTGCTATAGCTCCATCATCAACGTCTTCGCATCTGCAACCATAAATCAACCAATACATTACACATGTGTTTAATGGTAGAATGAAAAACTAGTAAGTAAGTAAGTAAGTAAGTAAAATGCTTTACTTCACTTTTCGGCCAGTATGGCCATTTAAGTGAAAATTCCAGGTATTACAATATCCCATATTGTATAGTTAAAGTAGTAAAGGAAAGACAAAGCCAATAAAAGCATGATCGTACTAAAATATTCAGTTTAAAATGTTTGATATGATAAGATGACGATGCTCCTGGCACCTATATATAACGAGTCTGATGACATGTTGTAGCGCCTGCACTATAACACAGTTTAATGAGTATAAAAATATCAGTATAAATAATGTAAAATATGAAGTTATTATAAAATGAACGACTTATCAAGTCACTATATCTCCATGAAATTGGAGTGATTGTGTAAAAAGTCTATGTTTAATAATTAAAACATGTAATATAGGTTACATTCCCGAAGGAACTGAATAATAAAACCAGCAGGGGTGTCCCTGAATAGCTCAAATAAGGAATTAAATGCAAAATACTTCCTTCTGATGTGCGCATATTTCGCACAACTGAGAAGGACATGTCTTACAGTGAGACGAGTATTGCAGCACATAGGTCGCAATTCTCCTCTCAATAAATAGCCGTTTGTGAAATAGGCATGGCCAATTCTGGCCCTGCATAAGACAACGTCATCTCTTCGGCGTTCCATTGGTGTAAAAGATCGCTTAATGATTGGTTGTACCTCGAACAATTTGCTGGTGACATTGATGTTCCATTCACCTTGCAAAATGTCATCAAGGTAGACCGAGATGTTATACTTGAAATCAGTATATGGTATATAATAAAACTGTTTTGTCTTATCCAGGGCAGCCTTGGCCAAAACATCAGCCCGTTCATTACCCTGTATTCCAATATGGCTGGGTACCCAGCAAAAAATAATGTCCTTGTGCCCAGACAAGTAGTGACACATATGCAAAATATTGGAAACAATTGGGTTGTTGAGTTTTTGACTCTTAAGAGCCTGCAATGAAGATAGCGAGTCTGTGATGATCATGAACTCCTCGTCATTACTATCCCATATGTATTCTATGGCAGCTTCAATAGCTAACAGCTCTGCTGTGCAAATTGAAGCCTCATCGTTGATACGACAACTAAATTCATGATCATCACAGACAAAGGACATAGCTGTCCTCTTGTCTTCCTTTGATCCGTCAGTATACACCTTCCGGTGCTTCGGAAATCTACAAAATAGCTCTAGCAACATGCTCTGGAAGACAAGGGGACAGGTGTCTCCTTTCCTGCGATCTGAGAGGTTAAAAAGTATATTAGGCTGTTGGAGAAGCCAGGGTGGACATTCTGGTGGGCGCACAACGCTAATTGCGTCGAGCTCCACCTCCATGTCCTCCAGATGGGGCTGGAGCCTTATACCCAAAGTAGGTATAGTCCCTGGCTTGTTATTAAACAGTCTCTTGTACTCTGGGTTGACAACACACGAGTATGCCGGGTTCTCAGGATTTGCTTTCATCTTCATATAGTATTGCAGGCTCAGCTTCAACCGGCGAGTCTCTAAAGAGGGCTCACCGGTCTCCACCTGAAGACTTTCGATTGGTGATGTTCGAAATGCCCCTGAGCATAATCTCAAACCTTGGTTCGCGATTGGATCAAGTACTGCTAAGTACGATCGTCTCGCTGAACCATAAACAATACAACCATAATCCAGTTTGGATCTGATGTGAGACCGGTAAATCCTCAGTAAGGTTGTCCGGTCACCACCCCAATCCTTGCTGGATATAACTCGTAGTAATTGTAATGCTTTCCTACACTTATCTTTCATATATTTGATGTGTGGAATAAAACTGAGCTTCTTGTCGAAAAACAGACCAAGAAATTTGACCTGCTCTTCAACAGGAAGCTGTTGTCCATATAGTTTGAGATTAGGCTCAGGCTGTAAGCCATTTTTTTTGCAAAAATGTACACATAAAGTTTTTGTGGGAGAAAATTTAAAGCCGTTCTCATCCGCACAAGTCACCAACTTATTGAGGCAACCTTGCAGGCGCCGCTCAATTATTGCCATATTGCTTGACTGGCAGTAAACAGCCAGATCATCAACATATAATGATTTTTCAATATCTTGTGGTAAAGAATCAATTATATTGTTTATTTTAACGGTAAATAGAGTTGGTGAAAGGATACTACCTTGTGGGACACCCTCCTCCTGTGGATTTAGTGAAGAGTGGGTGTTGTCTAAGCGGACTTTAAATTTTCTCCCCTTTAAAAAATTATCAATGAATAAGGGTAATCTACCCTTCAGGCCCATTTCATGAAGATCTTTCATGATACCACCCTTCCATGTGGTATCATAGGCCTTTTCTAAATCAAAAAATACTCCAACTGTATGTTGATTTTTAACAAAACCTTGACGGATATAAGTCTCAAGTCTGACCAAATGGTCTGTGGTGCTCTTTCCTTTTTGAAAACCACATTGATATTTAGTTATTATGTGATTGTCTTGTAAAAACCATGTGAGACGATGATTGATCATGCGCTCCATGATTTTGCAAAGACAACTTGTCAATGCTATTGGCCTATAATTATTAGGATCTGTTCGATCTTTTCCAGGTTTAGGGATCGGGATCACTGTTGCTTCTCTCCATCCATCTGGGAAATCCTGAGATTGCCACAGATCATTCAAGAGTAGAAGCAACAGATCAAGTGATACATCAGGCAAATGTTTCAGAAACTGGTAGTGAATTTCATCAGGGCCAGTTGCCGAATCAGTTGCCTGAGCGATAGATTTAATTAGTTCTCGTTTAGAGAAATTAACATTGTACTTTTCGTCATTATCTGACTCAAAGTCCAATGTGTTCTCCTTCTCCTTGTCCCTAATCTTTCGAAATTTTTCCTGATAATGATCTGGCGATGATTTAGCAGCGAAGGATGTCGCCAGGATGTCGCCAGAATGAAAAACTGTTTGTAAAAAAAAAAAAAAATTAACTTGAAAAGTTTGGGTGATAATACAATCTTACAGGGATAGAACTTCATTTTTTACTAGTGAGTAGTTCTATTAAAACATCAATTTTATACATTTGTACTTTTGTTTAATTAAAGTTTTGTGAAAACAATTAGACAAGAAAAACAATTCCATCCCCCTAATGTTACAACTTGCCACCAGGCTGTTACAACTTACCCGCACCAGGGGCAAATTGTAACATTTTAGGTGTGGCCATATTTCACTGCACCACATAGCAACTATTTATGATATTTATCTAAATGATGTTCTATATTATATGTGAAATAGTAATCCTTAACTAGATAAAATCACTTTAATCATAAAGTTAACTATCACTTGTAAAAATACTAAAATGTTGAAAATGTTAAAACTAGCCCCGCTCTCCCTCACTCTGTTTCCCAGATATAGCCTTTGCAACAGTATCAAATGGTTGTGAATAGTTGCTATTTTTAGATCAAAATAGGTGATCCCCATCTTCAGACATTTTTGAATGGTCACTACCCCGGATGTATTGTTGTTTACAGTAATGTATTTCCCCTCTGACGCATTTCCTTTGATTTTACCCAGAAAATTATTCGCCGGCCTGAATAACACAGATACGCGAACGACAGGCAACATACAGGTTTACAATGCATACGTTTGTGGGGTCATATTGTAAAAGTATGCATAGCTATGATGCTACCATTGATCTGTCTGACCAGGACACCATCAAACAGGACAAGCCGTGCGCGGCTGGATTGCGTTGCGGGTCGGCGTGTTACAATGGATTACAATGGATTTCTCATTTGTAATCCAGACGGTAATCCTGGTTGTAACACAGGCGATGGCGTCTGCGGGCCAGGCTTTCAAGGCCCTGGTGGTCTGGCGCTGGACCAGACAAAGGGGAGGCCTGAGCAGTAAGTAAGTAAGTAAAATGCTTTACTTCACTTTTCGGCCAGTATGGCCATTTAAGTGAAAATTCCAGGTATTACAATATCTCATATTGTATAGTTAAAGTAGTAAAGGAAAGACAAAGCCAATAAAAGCATGATTGTACTAAAATATTCAGTTTAAAGTGTTTGATATGATAAGATGACGATGCTCCTGGCACCTATATGTAACGAGTCTGATGACATGCTGTAGCGCCTGCACTACAACACAGTTTAATGAGTATAAAAATATCAGTATAAATAATGTAAAATATGAAGTTATTATAAAATGAACGACTTATCAAGTCACTATATCTCCATGAAATTGGAGTGATTGTGTAAAAAACTACAAGTCTAAGTCTAATAATTAAAACATATAATATAGGTTACATTCCCGAAGGAACTGAATAATAAAACCAGCAGGGGTGTCCCTGAATAGCTCAAATAAGTAAGTAAGTAAGTAAATAAAATGCTTTACTTCACTTTTCGGCCAGTATGGCCATTTAAGTGAAAATTCCAGGTATTACAATATCCCATATTGTATAGTTAAAGTAGTAAAGGAAAGACAAAGCCAATAAAAGCATGATCGTACTAAAATATTCAGTTTAAAATGTTTGATATGATAAGATGACGGTGCTCCTGGCACCTATATGTAACGAGTCTGATGACATGTTGTAGCGCCTGCACTATAACACAGTTTAATGAGTATAAAAATATCAGTATAAATTATGTAAAATATGAAGTGATTATAAAATGAACGACTTATCAAGTCACTATATCTCCATGAAATTGGAGTGATTGTGTAAAAACAACAAGTCTGAGTCTAATAATTAAAACATATAATATAGGTTACATTCCCGAAGGAACTGAATAATAAAACCAGCAGGGGTGTCCCTGAATAGCTCAAATAAGGAATTAAATGCAAAATACTTCCTTCTGATGTGCGCATATTTCGCACAACTGAGAAGGACATGTCTTACAGTGAGACGAGTATTGCAGCACATAGGTCGCAATTCTCCTCTCAATAAATAGCCGTTTGTGAAATAGGCATGGCCAATTCTGGCCCTGCATAAGACAATGTCATCTCTTCGGCGTTCCATTGGTGTAAAAGATCGCTTAATGATTGGTTGTAAATAAATAAATAAGTAAAATGTTTTACTTCACTTTTCGGCCAGTATGGCCATTTAAGTGAAAATTCCAGGTATTACAATATCCCATATTGTATAGTTAAAGTAGTAAAGAAAAGACAAAGCCAATAAAAGCATGATTGTACTAAAATATTCAGTTTAAAATGTTTGATATGATAAGATGACGATGCTCCTGGCACCTATATGTAACGAGTCTCATGACATGTTGTAGCGCCTGCACTATAACACAGTTTAATGAGTATAAAAATATCAGTATAAATAATGTAAAACATGAAGTGATTATAAAATGAACGACTTATCAAGTCACTATATCTCCATGAAATTGGAGTGATTGTGTAAAAAGTCTATGTTTAATAATTAAAACATGTAATATAGGTTACATTCCCGAAGGAACTGAATAATAAAACCAGCAGGGGTGTCCCTGAATAGCTCAAATAAGGAATTAAATGCAAAATACTTCCTTCTGATGTGCGCATATTTCGCACAACTGAGAAGGACATGTCTTACAGTGAGACGAGTATTGCAGCACATAGGTCGCAATTCTCCTCTCAATAAATAGCCGTTTGTGAAATAAGCATGGCCAATTCTGGCCCTGCATAAGACAACGTCATCTCTTCGGCGTTCCATTGGTGTAAAAGATCGCTTAATGATTGGTTGTACCTCGAACAATTTGCTGGTGACATTGATGTTCCATTCACCTTGCAAAATGTCATCAAGGTAGACAGAGATGTTATACTTGAAATCTGTATATGGTATATAATAAAACTGTTTTGTCTTATCCAGGGCAGCCTTGGCCAAAACATCAGCCCGTTCATTACCCTGTATTCCAATATGGCTGGGTACCCAGCAGAAAACAATGTCTTTGTGCCCAGACAAGTAGTGACACATATGCAAAATATTGGAAACAATTGGGTTGTTGAGTTTTTGACTCTTAAGAGCCTGCAATGAAGATAGCGAGTCTGTGATGATCATGAAGTAAGTAAGTAAAATGCTTTACTTCACTTTTCGGCCAATATGGCCATTTAAGTGAAAATTCCAGGTATTACAATATCCCATATTGTATAGTTAAAGTAGTAAAGGAAAGACAAAGCCAATAAAAGCATGATCGTACTAAAATATTCAGTTTAAAGTGTTTGATCTGATAAGATGACGATGCTCCTGGCACCTATATGTATCGAGTCTGATAACATGTTGAAGCGCCTGCACTACAACATGTAAAATATGAAGTAATTATAAAATGAAAATGTTGTAGCGCCTGCACTACAACACAGTTAATTGAGTATAAAAATATCAGTATAAATAATGTAAAATATGAAGTGATTATAAAATGAACGACTTTATAAGTCACTATATCTCCATGAAATTGGAGTGATTGTGTAAAAACTACAAGTCTAAGTCAAAACAGTGTCATTGTCAAAACAAATATATAATATATACTATAATACTATATACTATAATCAAAAAAAGTAAACCCATTTAGACATAAATATGAATGACATAAACAATGAACAGAGAAACCATTAAGTAAGTAAGTAAATGTCTTCTTTACTTCACGTTTCGGCCAGTATGGCCAGAGAAATCATTAAATCACAAACATTTTTCAAAAATTAAAGACTTACAGTGCCCCCACAGTTGGTAATAAGGTCTGTGATATTGGAGGACATCACAGAGCGATCACGAACCGTGAGGACACCGTAAGTCACCACAGGCTAATTGTACGACAATGGCTTCTCTATGACATGCTGCATTATCCGCCAGGATGCCACAGAGAAACCATTAAAACAATGAAATGAAAAACTAATTATATGACAATGGTTTCTTTCGGACATCCCGTCCAACACCAGGATGCCAAAGAGAAACCATTTACAAAAACGAATACATACAATAGAAATACTTAAGACAGTCCCGTATACTAATAGAACGTTAGACACACATCCACATACCGATTCAGATCATATTGAACATCACAAACCAATGACTATGCTCTGTATTTACCGCCAAACCGATTTAATATAGATTGAAAAGTAATGCAAAATACTCCAGACCCATATGTAATTACGTGAGAAAAACACAATATTAATAAAACGTTTGGGTGTGCTTGGCCTTCTATGAAGTTGCCCAGGGGGGACCACGCGGAGGTGACACCCATCCCCCCCACTGATGCGGGTGCTGCATTGGCTCCGCTGTTGAGCGGAGGAACCAGGGTACGCCACTGGCAATCCGCCCGAAGATTATAGCCAGATACGAGGAGGCTGCAGCTGCCCTTGGATGATTGCTGTAGACTAGTGCTTCCGTACAATGCCGTAACAGCATCCAACAGACGAAACAGATCCCTAATGACCCTCCCCGGATGGGGGCGAAAAGTATCCACAGCCTGTAAAGTTGTATTCAACGTGATCTGTTGATGTGGTGTTCCATCCTTTACAAGGATGGAAACCCCCCAGCAGGCCCTTTCATTATTGGCAGGGCCAAAACAATTGATTATTGAATAGTTTTTAAAACTTATGTTAGTGTTAGGTTTTAAGTTAGTCTCCTGCAGGCACACAGCCGATGGGCTGTGTTCCTGCAGAAGAATAGCCAGGTCATTGTAATTAGATCTTAAACCTCGACAATTCCATTGTATAATTTTGTGGGCCATTATGAATTTTTATGCCTCCCTGGTTTTTTCTGTGCTTGGAGTGCAGCGACGGTGTCGGGAGATACAAATACCTCACTATCGCTGCTTTCATCACCATCTACACACTCCATGGATTCGTATCTGTTGTACGTAGCGATCTGGTCATCAGTGCCCTTGGGCATTCGACCACTACCTTTATTTGTGCTTTTCTTGTTAATTTGTTTGGTTTGTTCAGCTACTGGTGGTTTATTTACCGTTTCTTTGTTCTTATCTTTATTATTTGTTTTGCCATTTTTTGTTTGTTTTGAATCCCTATTTGCCAGTGGCTTTGGGGCAGTAGGGGTAGCTGCTGTTGTTGTGTTTTTATTGATTATAGTTTGTTTTTGGGCAGTGGATGTATCTTTGCTTGTATTAGGTTTTGATGAAGAGGATGCAAGTGTTGCGGAAACATTTGTTGCACCAGTTGCAGATCTGATCTCTACTGCATCAGTCTGGCAACCAACCGACACAACCTGCTTCGCGACAACACTGGCAAATGATGGTTGTTTGCTAACCCCTTCAACAATTTTACGAGCTTCTGGGACACAATTTTTGTATACCTTGCAATAAATTCGGCATCTGTGTCATCATCTGATGTATTATTTTGTTCTGCCTTCTTTCTTTTTTTCACTTTGCTGGTGTTGGGCGGGGGTGAAGGATTATCAGCCATATTGGATTAGTATTGTTTTTCATCACCCTGGCGCTCCACCCGCCATGGAGCCCTACCAGGGGACAACCTGCCCGCGGTAACCAGCAGGAAGAATTGTCAGAGCTACCAGGGTGATATACTCATAGCAAAAGAACAGCAGTTGCAATAACCGCAGTACACATCCTTTCACTTGATTAGCCCATGAGCAACGTGATTTGGTGTTCAGATTCGTGTATATAGTAATGAAAAAGCGCTACCTATATCCATACGTCTTTGATGATGAGATGAGGCGAAACGATAAATAATAAACAAGTATGAACACCAAATCAACGAGACCAGCCGATTGATCTGGCCGGGCCCACCAGACCACCCGTCTCAATGAGATAAGGGCCAAAGTGGTGTGTTGGGAGTATGGAGTCCGCAGGATCCTACGCCCTCAACCACCAGGATCCCTTCTCCCACCTATACGGGATGCAACCCACGGCAAACAGGTTGAGGGTGTGTTTAGCCTTCTAAAAGAAGTTACCAGGGGGACCACGTGGAGGTAACACCCTCCCCCCCAGGGTGGGGGTGATAGGGCATGGTAGTAGTAGTAAATCATTGCTTTACGTCACTTTTCGGCACAAAAGGTCATT
Source organism: Flabesymbios commensalis (assembly GCA_964017125.1). Taxonomy (NCBI): domain Eukaryota; kingdom Metazoa; phylum Annelida; class Polychaeta; order Terebellida; family Flabelligeridae; genus Flabesymbios; species Flabesymbios commensalis. Next base: position 4,581,679 of record OZ024915.1, read on the forward strand.
TAAGTGACATTATAATACGATAAAAACGTTGTAGTCAATTGATGAGATGAATGATGTACAGATGATAATGTGAGGGTGGGGGTGATAGGGCATGGTGGGTTATTGAGAGCGTTTTCCTTCGCTCGCCCGATAAGGGGTTCTGGGCATGTCTAGGGGATATACCCCCAGACATGCCCAGACGGCCGGAGACTTGAGTTTCGCTGTACAATTTAATGATGAAACTCTTTGGCATTTTGCGCAGCTCCGCTATCCTCGGGTCGGATAGTCCCCAGAGTAACAATAGGAAGGATCGCTCCCTCTGGGTAACTCCATTCATCCCACATGAGAGACCTATTGTCAAACACGCTATTGCCGGTTATTTAAGTAAGTAAGTAAGTAAAATATTTGCTTTACTTCACTTTTCGGCCAGTATGGCCATTTAAGTGAAAATTCCAGGTATTACAATATCCCATATTGTATAGTTAAAGTAGTGAAGGAAAGACAAAGCTAATAAAAGCATGTTCGTACTAAAATATTCAGTTTAAAGTGTTTGATATGATAAGATGACGATGCTCCTGGCACCTATATGTATCGAGTCTGATAACATGTTGAAGCGCCTGCACTACAACACAGTTTAATGGGTATAAAAATATCAGTATAAATAATGTAAAATATGAAGTGATTATAAAATGAACGACTTTTCAAGTCACTATATCTCCATGAAATTGGAGTGATTGTGTAAAAACTACAAGTCTAAGTCAAAACAGTGTCATTGTCAAAACAAATATATAATATATACTATAATACTATATACTATAATCAAAAAAAGTAAACCCATTTAGACATAAATATGAATGACATAAACAATGAACAGAGAAACCATTAAGTAAGTAAGTAAATGTCTTCTTTACTTCACGTATCGGCCAGTATGGCCAGAGAAATCATTAAATCACAAACTTTTTTCAAAAATTAAAGACTTACAGTGCCCCCACAGTTGGTAATAAGGTCTGTGATATTGGAGGACATCACAGAGCGATCACGAACCGTGAGAACACCGTAAGTCACCACAGGCTAATTGTACGGCAATGGCTTCTCTGTGACATGCTGCATTATCCGCCAGGATGCCACAGAGAAACCATTAAAACAATGAAATGAAAAACTAATTATATGACAATGGTTTCTTTCGGACATCCCGTCCAACACCAGGATGCCAAAGAGAAACCATTTACAAAAACGAATACATACAATAGAAATACTTAAGAAAGTCCCGTATACTAATAGAACGTTAGACACACATCCACATACCGATTCAGATCATATTGAACATCACAAACCAATGACTATGCTCTGTATTTACCGCCAAACCGATTTAATATAGATTGAAAAGTAATGCAAAATACTCTAGACCCATATGTAATTACGTGAGAAAAACACAATATTAATAAAACGTTCGGGTGTGCTTGGCCTTCTATGAAGTTGCCCAGGGGGGACCACGCGGAGGTGACACCCATCCCCCCCCGGTTATTTAACAATAGGATAGATCACTCCCTCTGGGTAACTCCATTCATCCCACATGAGAGACCTATTGTCAAACACGCTATCCCAGTACCCCGATAGGGCATGGTGGGTTATTGAGAGCGTTTTCCTTCGCTCGCCCGATAAGGGGTTCTGAGCATGTCTAGGGGATATACCCCCAGACATGCCCAGACGGCCGGAGACTTGAGTTTCGCTGTACAATTTAATGATGAAACTCTGTGGCATTTTGCGCAGCTCCGCTATCCTCGGGTCGGATAGTCCCCAGAGAAACAATAGGAAGGATCACTCCCTCTGGGTAACTCCATTCATCCCACGTGAGAGACCTAATGTCAAACACGCTATTGCCGGTTATTTAAGGCTACCACAGCCTACATCAGCGCCAGCACTGATGCGGGTGCTGCATTGGCTCCGCTGTTGAGCGGAGGAACCAGGGTACGCCACTGGCAATCCGCCCGAAGATTATAGCCAGATACGAGGAGGCTGCAGCTGCCCTTGGATGATTGCTGTAGACTAGTGCTTCCGTACAATGCCGTAACAGCATCCAACAGACGAAACAGATCCCTAATGACCCTCCCCGAATGGGGGCGAAAAATACTACTACTAGCAATCATCCCAGTACCCCATTTATAATAATAGTTGAAATTATGATAGAACTATATTTCACCATAGAATGGCCTTAAAAGATTCAAATACTCCAAATTATGTGCTAGGCATCAATATGGGAGTGGCCAGATTTGTAGAGTCACTGGAAGCCCCATGGACACCCGAGATAAATCACCATTTACAAACACATACATACAATAGAAATACTTAAGCTCCATATACCAATACAACACTGTAAAGTTGCCCAGGGGGACCACGAGGAGGTGACACCCATCCAAAGCCTACTTTCTCAACCGCCTTCACTATGCGACCGCGGCGGATCTCACCCAAGCAGTGACCTGCACAGCCATCGAGCTGGTCAAGTGGGCTAACGGGATGACCGAAATGCAGAGTAAGTAAGTAAAATATTTGCTTTACTTCACTTTTCGGCCAGTAAGGCCATTTAAGTGAAAATTCCAGGTATTACAATATCCCATATTGTATAGTTAAAGTAGTAAAGGGAAGACAAAGCTAATAAAAGCATGTTCGTACTAAAATATTCAGTTTAAAGTGTTTGATATGATAAGATGACGATGCTCCTGGCACCTATATGTAACGAGTCTGATGACATGTTGTAGCGCCTGCACTACAACACAGTTTAATGGGTATAAAAATATCAGTATAAATAATGTAAAATATGAAGTGATTATAAAATGAACGACTTTTCAAGTCACTATATCTTCATGAAATTGGAGTGATAGTGTAAAAACTACAAGTCTAAGTCAAAACGCGTTTACCAGTAAATATTACTGAATAACATGTAACAAATCCCACCGGTAAACTCACTTAACATGTTCTTGCAAATAATAGAATAAAAAATCAGAAATGGTAAGCACCATTAACATGATTTTACAAATATCAACACGATTAATTTTGAATGTGTAAAAGTATTCAGATGAATGGTTATGAAGTCGCTGTGTCTCAGATATCCAATCGATATCCATGATTTCTGGAAAAAAATTGCATAAGGCGATAAATGGTAATGTCATTTACCATACAATATTGTGATATTTAACTTGAAGACTATTGGCAAATACTAGTTAACAAACTTGTGCGCAAGGCATGCTGAGAGTCTTAGATATGATTACTAAACTTACTTTACCAATATTATTGATAAACAAACTTATTTTACGCGGAAGCTCTTAAAGGAAAAAAAATATTGAACTCAAACTTTGAAGTCGTTTTTCTCAAAACTATAAAACATGCACTTAACAGGTTCTTGTACGGAGTCATTCAATTGTCAGTTAAATTGATCACGAATAAAAAGATTTCAAATTATAAGTTTCTATAAACACTCTGGTATATTGTTGCGACTTATATCATGTCTGACCAAAAAAGTACAATACGAAAATATATTTTTCTCTGTGAAAAATTAGTTTTTTGTACGAGCAATGATGTGATACAGTATCAGGTATGTTTTATTTACGGATACAAACAATAAAATTATTGTTAAGACTTATTTGTTAGGACTTAGCGGTGTGGATGACACCAAGTGTGGGAAATATAAACTACACCCATTGATAATACATTGCAATGCATAGCGCTCGTTGACAGACTTTAAAATGCCGAATTAGGCAAGTTATAATTAATATTTTTTCACAAAATTTGGTCTATACACTCCGCAGGATGTACTTAATACGATAGACTTTCAAATATATAGTTTCTATATCGTCTACTCCCTCTTTTAGTTGGTATGCGCTGGTATGCATACCGGCGTATACCGCCCATTGATAATACATTGCAATGCATAGCGCTCATTGACGGACTTTAAAATGCCGAATTAGGCAAGTTATAATTATATTTTTTTCACAAAATTTGGTATATACACTCCGTAGGATGTATTAAATACGATAGACTATAAAATATATGGTTCTTATGTCGTCTACCTCGTCTTTTCGCTGGTATGTGTTGGTATGCGCTGGTATGTGGTGGCATGCGTCTTTTAGTGTAACCATGTAAAGTAAAATATTTGCTTTACTTCACTTTTCGGCCAGTATGGCCATTTAAGTGAAAATTCCAGGTATTACAATATCCCATATTGTATAGTTAAAGTAGTAAAGGAAAGACAAAGCCAATAAAAGCATGATCGTACTAAAATATTCAGTTTAAAGTGTTTGATATGATAAGATGACGATGCTCCTGGCACCTATATGTATCGAGTCTGATAACATGTTGAAGCGCCTGCACTACAACACAGTTTAATGGGTATAAAAATATCAGTATAAATAATGTAAAATATGAAGTGATTATAAAATGAACGACTTTTCAAGTCACTATATCTCCATGAAATTGGAGTGATTGTGTAAAAACTACAAGTCTAAGTCAAAACAGTGTCATTGTCAAAACAAATATATAATATATACTATAATACTATATACTATAATCAAAAAAGTAAACCTATTTAGACATAAATATGAATGACATAAACAATGAACAGAGAAACCATTAAGTAAGTAAGTAAATGTCTTCTTTACTTCACGTTTCGGCCAGTATGGCCAGAGAAATCATTAAATCACAAACATTTTTCAAAAATTAAAGACTTACAGTGCCCCCACAGTTGGTAATAAGGTCTGTGATATTGGAGGACATCACAGAGCGATCACGAACCGTGAGGACACCGTAAGTCACCACAGGCTAATTGTACGGCAATGGCTTCTCTATGACATGCTGCATTATCCGCCAGGATGCCACAGAGAAACCATTAAAACAATGAAATGAAAAACTAATTATATGACAATGGTTTCTTTCGGACATCCCGTCCAACACCAGGATGCCAAAGAGAAACCATTTACAAAAACGAATACATACAATAGAAATACTTAAGACAGTCCCGTATACTAATAGAACGTTAGACACACATCCACATACCGATTCAGATTTTATTGAACATCACAAACCAATGACTATGCTCTGTATTTACCGCCAAACCGATTTAATATAGATTGAAAAGTAATGCAAAATACTCTAGACCCATATGTAATTACGTGAGAAAAACACAATATTAATAAAACGTTTGGGTGTGCTTGGCCTTCTATGAAGTTGCCCAGGGGGGACCACGCGGAGGTGACACCCATCCCCCCCCAGTGTAACCATGTAAATTGTTATGTTTTGACTGTGGTTTCATTATCGGTCGGCGAGTTCTGCCTTATTTATGGGCTCTCGCAGTGTAATTAACATTATTTTCGCTTTTTTGTATTCTAATCTGGCCTTTTTACGTAATGATATAATTGTCAGTATTAATTATTGATCTTCTTTGTACTTCTTATGGTCATTTTGAACAATGTTTGACGCTCATTCTGTCCCACCCTTTTCAACTGTAAAAGACTCGCAATGTTGGAATCCATTTTGTATAATAGCTACTGCTTTGTATGATTTCAGTCTTTTACCACACACATTTTATTCAAGCACAAGTGTCGTATGTTATTGAGTTGTGCCAACTCTTGGGAGCTCTGAGTGACAGCAAATACACTGCATTAGAAAAGTAAGTAAGTAAAATGTCTGCTTAACTTCACTTTTCGGCCATTTAGAAAACACTAGAAAACACATATCATCTTTGTTGGTGTTTTTTGTCAACTGAGCTGTGCCACTCTCCGGAGGTCGAGCGACAAGAGTATCAGTGGATTGAAGCTTCTCACAGATAATATATGCGTGTTGATAAACTACAGGTTTTTTATGGGCTTAGACTATCTAATGAACAACTTCTTCAGTGGTGCCTCGGTGCCCATATTCAAAACAACTGCGAGTGGAACAGTTTGATTAGGAAGAGATGTCATAAACAATCCTCCTCAGGTAAGGATTCTCTAGATTTTGGTGTGGCTGGTGCAGTCAGCCAGTTCAATGATGACAAATTCAGTCATTATATCATGCTTTCCAGCCTTGAAATATTTGCAGGCCATCACTCATGCGCTGGACTATATAAGCGAGACCCGAGAAGGATAAGGCAAAGCAACATTCAATCCAATTACCTTGCCAAAAAGATTAGGCAGAGCAGAGCAGAGCAAGAGACGGTGTAGAAAGCTACAGCAGACACCTAGCAAGATGCTAACGGATTGTGTAAGAAGCTGGTTGCTTTTGAAAAGCATGGTATGTCCTCAGGTATGTGACTCTCCTAGCACATGCATTCTTCCTCATGTTTAACATGTTTTAGGCCATTTTCCTTGATTTGATGAAAACGTACATTTTAAAGCCTCCTAACATGTCCAAATTGTTTGGTGAGTTGCACTCTAATAAAGAATACAGAGATTTTGAGCTATTAACCATCAAAATGCACCCTTTATTAAGCGATCTAGGGCTGCAGCAATAATTTTCACATTTTTAATTATAATGCGCAAAATTAATAAGGCATTTTTTTTTAGTTTTCCTCATATTTCTGTAACAGCAACCATGAATGTTAATAATGATTTATAATAATAGTTGAAATTATGATACAACTATATTTCACCATAGAATGGCCTTAAATGATTCAAATACTCCAAATTATGTGCTAGGCATCAATATGGGGGTGGCCAGATTTGTACGAGTCACTGGAAGCCCCATGGACACCCGAGATAAATCACCATTTACAAACACATACATACAATAGAAATACTTAAGCTCCATATACCAATACAACACTGTAAAGTTGCCCAGGGGGACCACGAGGAGGTGACACCCATCCAAAGCCTACTTTCTCAACCGCCTTCACTATGCGACCGCGGCGGATCTCACCCAAGCAGTGACCTGCACAGCCATCGAGCTGGTCAAGTGGGCTAACGGGATGACCGAAATGCAGAGTAAGTAAGTAAAATATTTGCTTTACTTCACTTTTCGGTCAGTATGGCCATTTAAGTGAAAATTCCAGGTATTACAATATCCCATATTGTATAGTTAAAGTAGTAAAATGAAGACAAAGCTAATAAAAGCATGTTCGTACTAAAATATTCAGTTTAAAGTGTTTGATATGATAAGATGATGATGCTCCTGGCACCTATATGTAACGAGTCTGATGACATGTTGTAGCGCCTGCACTACAACACAGTTTAATAAGTATAAAAAAATCAGTATAAATAATGTAAAATATGAAGTGATTATAAAATGAACGACTTTTCAAGTCACTATATCTTCATGAAATTGGAGTGATTGTGTAAAAACTACAAGTCTAAGTCAAAACAGTGTCATTGTCAAAACAAATATATAATATATACCGGTACTATAATACTATATACTATAATCAAAAAAAGTAAACCCATTTAGACATAAATATGAATGACATAAACAATGAACAGAGAAACCATTAAGTAAGTAAGTAAATGTCTTCTTTACTTCACTTTTCGGCCAGTATGGCCAGAGAAATCATTAAACCACAAAAAATTCTCAGAAATTAAAGACTTACAGTGCCCCCACAGTCGGTAATAAGGTCTGTGATATTGAAGAACATCACAGAACGTAAGTAAGTAAAATCTTTGCTTTACTTCACTTTTCGGCCAGTATGGCCATTTAAGTGAAAATTCCAGGTATTACAATATCCCATATTGTATAGTTAAAGTAGTAAAGGAAAGATAAAGCTAATAAAAGCATGTTCGTACTAAAATATTCAGTTTAAAGTGTTTGATATGATAAGATGACGATGCTCCTGGCACCTATATGTAACGAGTCTGATGACACGTTGAAGCGCCTGCACTACAACACAGTTTAATGAGTATAAAAATATCAGAATAAATAATGTAAATGAACGACTTATCAAGTCACTATATCTCCATGAAATTGGAGTGATTGTGTAAAAAGTCTAAGTCTAATAATTAAAACATAGAATATAGGTTACATTCCCGAAGGAACTGAATAATAAAACCAGCAGGGGTGTCCCTGAATAGCTCAAATAAGGAATTAAATGTAAAATACTTCCTTCTAATGTGCGCATATTTCGCACAACTGAGAAGGACATGTCTTACAGTGAGACGAGTATTGCAGCACATAGGTCGCAATTCTCCTCTCAATAAATAGCCGTTTGTAAAATAGGCATGGCCAATTCTGGCCCTGCATAAGACAACGTCATCTCTTCGGCGTTCCATTGGTGTAAAAGATCGCTTAATGATTGGTTGTACCTCGAACAATTTGCTGGTGACATTGATGTTCCATTCACCTTGCAAAATGTCATCAAGGTAGACCGAGATGTTATACTTGAAATCAGTATATGGTATATAATAAAACTGTTTTGTCGTATCCAGGGCAGCCTTGGCCAAAACATCAGCCCGTTCATTACCCTGTATTCCAATAAGGCTGGGTACCCAGCAGAAAACAATGTCCTTGTGCCCAGACAAGTAGTGACACATATGCAAAATATTGGAAACAATTGGGTTGTTGAGTTTTTGACTCTTAAGAGCCTGCAATGAAGATAGCGAGTCTGTGATGATCATGAACTCCTCGTCACTACTATCCCAGATGTATTCGATGGCAGCTTCAATAGCTAACAGCTCTGCTGTGCAAATTGAAGCCTCATCGTTGATGCGGCAGCTAAATTCATGATCATCACAGACAAAGGACATAGCTGTCCTCTTGTCTTCCTTTGATCCGTCAGTATACACCTTCCGGTGCCTCGGAAATCCACAAAATAGCTCTAGCAACATGCTCTGGAAGACAAGGGGACAGGTGTCTCCTTTCCTGAGATCTGAGAGGTTAAAAAGTATATTAGGCTGCTGGAGAAGACAGGGTGGACATTCTGGTGGGCGCACAACGCTAATTGCGTCGAGCTCCACCTCCATGTCCTCCAGATGGGGTTGGAGCCTTATACCCAAAGTAGATATAGTCCCTGGCTTGTTATTAAACAATCTCTTGTATTCAGGGTTGACAACACACGAGTATGCCGGGTTCTCAGGATTTGCTTTCATTTTCATATAGTATTGCAGGCTCAGCTTCAACCGGCGAGTCTCTAAAGAGGGCTCACCAGTCTCCACCTGAAGACTTTCGATGGGTGATGTTCGAAATGCCCCTGAGCATAATCTCAAACCCTGGTTCGCGATTGGATCAAGTACTGCTAAGTACGATCGTCTCGCTGAACCATAAACAATACAACCATAATCCAGTTTGGATCTGATGTGAGACCGGTAAATCCTCAGTAAGGTTGTCCGGTCACCACCCCAATCCTTGCTGGATATAACTCGTAGCAATTGTAATGCTTTCCTACACTTATCTTTCATATATTTGATGTGTGGAGTAAAACTGAGCTTCTTGTCGAAAAAAAAACCAAGAAATTTGACCTGCTCTTCAACAGGAAGCTGTTGTCCATATAGTTTGAGATCGGGCTCAGGCTGTAAGCCATTTTTTTTACAAAAATGTACACATAAAGTTTTTGTGGGAGAAAATTTAAAGCCGTTCTCATCCGCACAAGTCACCAACTTATCGAGGCAACCTTGCAGGCGCCGCTCAATTATTGCCATATTGCTTGACTGGCAGTAAACAGCCAGATCATCAACATATAATGATTTTTCAATATCGTCTGGTAAAGCATCAATTATACTGTTTATTTTAACGGTAAATAGAGTTGGTGAAAGGATACTACCTTGTGGGACACCCTCCTCCTGTGGATTTAGTGAAGAGTGGGTGTTGTCTAAGCGGACTTTAAATTTTCTCCCCTTTAAAAAATTATCAATGAATAAGGGTAATCTACCCTTCAGGCCCATTTCATGGAGATCTTTCATGATACCACCCTTCCATGTGGTATCATAGGCCTTTTCTAAATCAAAAAATACTCCAACTGTATGTTGATTTTTAACAAAACCTTGACGGATATAAGTCTCTAGTCTGACCAAATGGTCTGTGGTGCTTTTTCCTTTTTGAAAACCACATTGATATTTAGTTATTATATTATTGTCTTGTAAAAACCACGTGAGACGATGATTGATCATGCGCTCCATGATTTTGCAAAGACAACTTGTCAATGCTATTGGCCTATAATTATTAGGATCTGTTCGATCTTTTCCAGGTTTAGGGATCGGGATCACTGTTGCTTCACAAAGCTAATAAAAAACTACAACACAGTTTAATGGGTATAAAAATATCAGTATAAATAATGTAAAATATGAAGTGAATTTAAAATGAACGACTTTTCAAGTCACTATATCTCCATGAAATTGGAGTGATTGTGTAAAAACTACAAGTCTAAGTCAAAACAGTGTCATTGTCAAAACAAATATATAATATATACTATAATACTATATAATATAATAAAAAAATTAACCCGTTTAGACATAAATATGAATGACATAAACAATGAACAGAGAAACCATTAAGTAAGTAAGTAAATGTCTTCTTTACTTCACTTTTCGGCCAGTATGGCCAGAGAAATCATGAAACCACAAAAAATTCTCAAAAATTAAAGACTTACAGTGCCCCCAAAGTTGGTAATAAGGTCTGTGATATTGGAGGACATCACAGAGCGATCACAAACCGTGAGGACACCGTAAGTCATTACAGGCTAATTGTACGGCGATGGCTTCTCTATGACATGCTGCATTATCCGCCAGAATGCCACAGAGAAACCTTTAAAACAATAAAGTGAAAAAATAATCATATGGCAATGGTTTCTTTCGGACATCCCGTCCATCGCCAGGATGCCAAAGAGAAACCACTGCAAACACAAAAACCAAATCATAGAGGAATTATGAGTAGACCTACAATGCCCCCACAGCTGGGGATCGGGTCTGTCATCGAGAACTAGCACGACAGAGCGATCATAATCCGTGAGAGCACTGTAAGGCACCACGAGTACGATGAAAAAATATATAAATATGAATATATAGAGAATATATAAAGAATTTGAACTAAAAACTCTTCGAAAATAAACATAACAACCTCAGTACCACCGGAAAGCAAACACAAAAAACTTCACATCAAAAAATAGAAAAACCTGGTTTGATGAAAGGTTTGGGTGTGCTTGGCCTTCTAAAAGTTGCGCGGGGATGACACCCTTCCCCCCCTTTTGTACAATCTCTAATCTCTAATCTCTAATCACGTTTGGTGACTGGTCAGCTGACTGCAATGGACAACTTAGTCACTAGAATGGAGAGTAAGTAAGTAAGTAAAATGTTGTTTTTACGTCATTTTTCAGGCCTGTATGGCCATTTAAATGACAATTCCTAGTAATACAATATCCTACAATGTATATTAGAAGTGGTAAAGTAAAAACCAAACTAATAACAGCATGTTCGCTTAAAAACATTCAGTTTAAAAAGTTAACCCTTCAAGCCTGAATTTACCATTGTCATCTTCATCCACTACAAGCCACAAATTGCTGTCGAAATTCTCCACTTGCAGTGGATGAAGATGACTTGAAGTGGGTGATAAACGAAAAAAAGATATTGTTATTAGTAGAGCAGTTCCATGAAAATGTTTGCTCCTAAATCCCGAGGTGTAGGAAATTAGTCATTCTTCAGAGATGCAAAAATGATCGTGGGAGACCCTAGCAGTGACCAGCACAACAACCCATCTGGTCAAGTGGGCTAACGATATGACCGAGATGCAGATGGCTATCAAAGATCACAGCCGTTTGGTGACTGGTCAGCTGACTGCAATCAGCAATGGATGGCGAGGCTGTGTAGGGCCGTTGACAACAACACATACTTTCTCAACCGCCTTCACAATGAGACCGCAGGGACTTCACCTCAGCAGTGACCATCACAGCCATCGAGCTGGTCAAGTGGTCTAAAAGTATGACAGAGATGCAGACGGCTATCAAAGATCACAGCCATTTGGTGACCGCTCAGCTGACAGCAATGGATGGCGAGGCTGTGTATGGCCATTGACAGCAACGCCTACTTTCTCAACCGCCCTTACCTCAGCAGTGACCATTACAGCAACCCAGCTGGTCAAGTGGTCCAACGGTATGACCGAGATGCAAAAAACTATCAAACATCACAGCCATCTGGTGACCGTGTTCTAACCGCAATGGACAACTTAGTCACTAGCACTATGGCTAACTGGCAAAACCTTAGCAGTTTTTAAACCAATAGAAACGCTCCTTACAAACAAGGTTTGTTGGCGCTTAAAAGCTTGTATTAACGCTCAAAATTTTACTTGATTCCTGTCTAAACTTAATTTAACCTGTTATTATCAGATCATAATGGAAGGAATCATTGAAAAAGATGGTGATATTGTAGCAACAATACATAACGTAGGCAAGATTGCAAAGAAAATAAAATGACATAATCTATAGTCTAGATAATTTCATAATAATTCAGTGGTGTGCAAACGTGGAACCCGATCGGGCCAATGGGCCGAGCCCGAACAGTCGATATTTATTTCGCCGTATTATCGTACTCCCACAGGTGTTATTGCCCACGAGACTTGTTGTACTGATAACTTCTTGTATCGACTTAAACTTGTCAACAATTCGTTCTGCGGTTGCGAATTTTTTACGTTTACTAACGCATTGCCATTGTAGTCTAAATATTTTAATTATCAGTTAGATAAAGGTTCTTAGATAGCCTAAAGCCTTAAAGGTACATTCTACATGTGGTCGTACGATACAATGCATATGGCATTGTTTTTTGGTCGATAAAGGCTCAGATCCGTACTTGTCGCCGATACAGGCACTCGCCTTCGGCTCGGCCTGTATCTGGCGACGCGTACCGATCTGAGCCTTTATCGCCCAAAAAACAGTGCCTTATTATGCATATCTTATCGCCACATGACATGTGGCGTTGGCTTAGCCCGGCCCAGTGGCTGAAACAGGTTTCAGCCACAGATTGACTGCTTACAAAATCGTGGGACATATCTTTGGACTGTCATATCGGAAAATATCGGGGAGTAATCAGGTCAAAAGCTTTTTTAGAATCAGTAACATTTCAGTTCCATGCCCGCATGCTCAGCTCAGAGGTCGCACAGACCACAGACACAGTCATTAAAAAGTTATGGACATTTTCGGACCTTGGGGTCGGGATCGCTCTCAGTCACCGCCATGTTGTATTTTTCGGGTAAAGCAAATACATCCGTCCACGGCCTCGGAAAGGACAACACGGCAAGCGTTGGCTACGTTAACCTGTGCAACAGTCCTCTCATGGCTTTTCTCTAAATTTACTCTAGAGACGGAATTTTTGTCTATGGCTACGTCCGAGTGTCTGAGTATCTAAGCAAGTGTCCTGACCTAAGTTTGAACTTTGACCATGCCAGGGCCTATGTTCGACCAAATATTATTTAATGAAAAACCAGAAGGTCCCTTTCGTCTTGAGATCAAAAAGAAACTGCGTCATATAAGATTATATTTCATTATTTCATTTTGTACTGCCCTCTTTCAGTCTTTGTTTTTCGAGACCAATATTAAATTACCTTCTAAACCTGGCCTAATACAAAACTGCTGAATAAAAAGAATTAAAAAAAAGGTTTAGAATTGTATATCATGGTAATGTGAAGTTACTACCCATGTTAACCCACCTGCTGCAATTATTTGAATATTGGGTACTGTAATATACATTTATTTCGCATGGAATTAATTTTCGCGCATTTCACGCAAGGACTGTGAGCGCGAAATCATTCCAAGCGAAATATTGTTCACCACATTAGTGTTTCGTGAACTTTGAGAAGTGGGTTTTGAAAGGTGTGACTGACGCTGTGCAGTCGACCATGGTTATGTAATCCATTCGTGCGATGGTCACGCTAACTTGTGAAAGTTTAAGTCCTTAGACTTATTTTTAAATGACTGAAAAACAACGGCTGAATGACAACATATGAAATATATTTTTATTATGACAAAAAAACATAACTTGATACCAATATCTTTTATTTTATTCCCATTTTATTCTAAACTTTCTTCTACAAAGGCCTTGATAATACGCATGTTTTCTGTTTGATTTATTCGATGACTGCTATTAACCAGCGGCCATGAAGTGGTTTAATGATAGATGTCTTGATGTCAACGTTGATCTTTTCTATATCAAGTTGAGGGTGGTGACCCAGCAAACACGAGACGTTGATCCAGTGCTCAGGTGATACTGGGCCAGCGTCGAAGACAGTGGGCCAGCATTTCTCTAATACTGGATCAACGCGTTGTGTTCACCAGGGACAGACTCAATGTTGTTAGGGACGCTTTCTTGGCATGTGTTTTTCTAAGTTTCGGAGTTCAGTGACAGTATAGTTTCTCCCAAATTTATGCAAATATTACACAAATATGTGCACAGATATAACTATTTTAAATTCCCACAATCAAACAAATTAAAGTGAAATATATATAGACATATTTCACTGAAACGACACATAAAGTAAATCAGCAGCAGAATAATAATTAAATGATAACCTGTTGGATCGATAGGGTTAATGAACAGCACATGTCAAGTGCATTAGCCTCAATGGTCAGTCACCCCCCTCCAGTTAATTGGTGACCATGCATTATGTTTATACCGACGACGTTGCGTCATAGTGATTAGGCCTACTGGTCGGGAAGGGTGGTGACAGTCGTTACGGCGCGACAACAAAAAGACAAAAAAAAATCAACGTTCAAAATTATTTTTACGTGAGATTAAAAGACCGCAAAATAGTCAAAAATCGGGTTTACGCGAAAATTCATACCCGTGAAATTAAAGTATATTACAGTAATCCTTTAGAATAGGGGGACGCTATTTTTATGACGTTGGGACCACATTTTCGGTTCCACTCTAGGCCTATATTATATAGCTAGGAAATTGTGGTCCATAATGATTGGAACACATTTATTATTAAAATAAAGTACCTTTTTATGACGTTGGGACCCCGTTCCTTTTCAAGCATCATTTTATAGTGTAGGGTCTTGTCGGGGGTACCCCAAGGGACTGGCCTGGGACCCATAATTTTCCTGATCTACATCAATGACCTCCATGATGGGGTAGTAAACAGTACAGTCCGCTTATTTGCTGATGACTGTATCATTTACCACCCCATCAGAAGCAAAAAAGACACCGAACTCCTCCAGTCTGACCTTGATCATGTTGATTCTGTCGGCTCTTGGGAAAATACCTGGCTTATGCAGCATGTGCAGTTCAATGCATACAAGTGTTTTACAATGAGGGCCGGCAGAAGCAAAACAATAATTAGTAAATCATATAAACTACATGACCAGCCTCTCCAAATTACAGATTCTGTTAAATACCTTGGCCTTACTCTTACCTCTGACCTTAAATTCAATACCCACATCAACAATATTACAGCGAAAACTAACAGCGTCCTTGAACTTCCCCGCAGAAATCTAAAAATCTCCTCCCAAGCTGTCAAAATGCAAGCGCATCAGTCATTGGTCCGACCCCACTTGGAGTATGCCGCCACAGTTTGGAGCCCACATACTTCCGATAACATTAAAAAAGTGGAGATGGTGCAGAGAGAAGCTGCAAGGTATGTGTGCAATCGCTGGCACAATACCAGCAGTGTTAGTGAGATGGTTGGCCACCTCGGCTGGGAGTCCCTCGCTATACGTCGCAACTACATGAGACCACATATGATGTACAGGATTACACATATGCTGTACAGGATTACACATATTCATCTGCGGGGGATGCCTGGCAGAGGTGGCTGATGCCATCCACCAGACAAACACGTGGGTTCCATCCATGGAGGTATATCCCATTGAGCCCGTCCAATGACTCATACAAATTCTCATTCCTACCCTCCACCATCCACGTTTGGAACAGCCTCCCACCTCACATTGTCTCCTCCCCCACACTGGACTCCTTCCGCTGACAACTCGCGCACATGTAAACCGCAAGGTTTTTTAAAACTTTTTTAACCTTTTATTTTCACTGCACCATTTTCTTTCGTTCACTATAACCTCCTGTTTAATTTTTAGGGGTTATATTTAATCACACCTACACCGATCATCGAATGCACCACCTGCACACACACCACGGCGTTCAATACTCCATTTGAGGAGTGATTGCTGTTTATCATGAAAAAGAAGTAGTCTAATCCCAACTTTCCAGAACGACCAACAACCCCATTCACTCCCGGGTATTTCAGAAATTAGACCACGATTTTGAGGAATTGCCCTTCACCTGATCCTGGTCCACATTTTCACACGTGCACAATCATTGAATAGTTAAATGTTAAAACAATATAAACATCTTTAATATAACAGATATTTAGCAATAGCATGGGGATACCGAATATACTGTAGACAAACGCTATCATGATTGTGCACATGCACAGCCTCCAGACCCAGACACCGAGTTGTAAGCTTCTTTAATAACAGCACTCACTGATGTGTGCTATTTTGTAAATTGTATTTATAACCATCATTTTGTAATAATAAATTAAATTTATTATAAAGCCTTAATGATTGGACATCACTTTTATTGCAGCTGGTGGAGAGGTGCGGAGACAATATTCACATCGCTATCTTACTGATAGATAATCAGGCCAGACAGTTTGAATGCCACGGTTAGCAAAACTTGTCAATTTGATTTTTATATAAAATTATTCTGATGCTTCAAATAAGCTTATCACTGGTAATAATGTGGCTATGTTATGAGTTGTTATTGGTATTGTTATTAAAAAAAAATCTGTATCTAAATTTAGGGGTTGTGACATGAGTACATGAACACGTGTTCAGAAAATTTGAATAACATTGACCTACTCACATGACTATAAATGCGTTATATATCATATGAACCTTTGTTTTGAATGATGGCCTACTAAATTTGATGTGAAAGTAATTCAAATAGTCATAAATTTATATTTTTAAAATCAATATTTTAATATGAACAATTTTGCCTATAATTTTTACATTACTGAGATTTTTTGCATAGGTCTAGGTTATCTATAAAGAGGCTTGAGATTTTAAAGGTCATTAGTTAAAGCCAAATTTGTTTTTTTTGCCATTTTTTAGTTATTAAGTTTATATATCTTCCTTGTTGTCTTCTTCTGATTATTCACATGTAAACTATGTTTGATTTTGTCATGTTTAACCTTGAATATATTAAAGGAATTTGCTTTTTTTATAATCTAGACTTTGAGATTTGTTCTAGATAGTCATTAAAGAGATACATATTTCACTTATATCGATCATGATGTACTTACATGTACTTGCCATAAATGTTAAAACTTATTCTTATTAATGTTGATATTTCAAGTTAAAAACACCATAATTTAAAACATTGAATTTACAATATCTCTGTGATCTCATTGAGAAGATGATATAGATGGTGGAAAAAAAATACATGGTACTAAAATATCTGAATATTTACAAATATACAAATGGAATACTGTAAAAAAATGATGACACACCAGTCTGACACAAAAAAAACAGGAAGTAGTTCACAATATATTCTCATTGCAATAATTCATATTCTGAATTATTTCTATGGTATTTTAAAGGCATTTATACTTGGTGTCCACGCTGTAAAGTATGAATTCCAAGCACTAATAACCTCATTATGTCTAATCAATCGTATGGAAGATTTCAAAATGTATCATTCAAAAGTAACTGAAAATGATTTATTTATTGTCTTAGCCTGATGTGACATCACTTTTAAAATTTCAAACTGAATTTGTTCCAATATGAATATTTTAGTACCCTATTTAACTAGAATATTTTTTACCTCTGAAGTACACTTTAATTATTTTTGTTTTAGGTACAGACTGCATGACCGAAGTGCTTAGAAAAAACATAAAGCCTTTTTGTGAAGCAGGTATGTTTTTCTCAAGTTATTTTTCTACTAATAAACTTTATAATGCAATTGCATAATCAGAATTATTCTTATAAATGCTTAATTATTTTTACACAACATTTGGTTTGGGAATGCTCTAATGTTGAGTCCAATGAGTTTGTTTACCGATGGCTGCCAGATGTGAAGCTTATCATTTGATGTTTGTCTTAGGCCAGTTCACTGAAATTGAAATTGAGAGAACCTGCTTCAGTGAACCCATGTAAAAAGGCTTATTTAATGTTTTTCAAATGTTATAATGTATAGATATAATGACATTTAACACAATAATATAAATTTGTACGATGTTCCTTAACAATTTTGAAAGTGTACCATATTTCTTTCTTTATTTAGTAAATCGCCCACATGATTTTTCCAATGAATTGAGGGAGAGAATTCTGAGAGCGAGAAACATGAAAAATCAGGAGCTCAGGCAACTGATTGCTCAAGCTGCTTTTCCAAACTCTGATGAAACCAACAGTAAGTTCCTCTGTGAGGGAGGGGATCATGTTACTGAATAATTGACTTTTCAGTCTCGTGATTTCTTTCACTCTGAAGGCAGATTCCATCCTGCATTCACAGTTGAATACTTTAACCATTGTGCTATTGAATCTTCATTATTTGGATTATGAACTGAATTTTTACCAACACTAACTTAACAAAAACATTACACAGCACGTTTGAGCCTTTTGTTTTCTAAGTTATAGTTAGCATTTGTATCTGAGTAGTCCAGTTGAATATAATACCAGTCATTTTGTTTCAGCACTCAAGTGACAAGTTTTCTGCCTATTTTATCAGTTGCCTATTAGCTATCTAATTGCATACAAAATTGAGCACTATATTCAAGGCATATGTGAGACAAGGTGTTGCATTTAAACACAGTAACAATTTAAAAATAAATATCATTTATAATTGACTAATTAGAATGTGAACTTTTTGAGGAAAATTGAACAAAAGAAATGCTTACAAGAAAAATCCCCCAATTTGGTGGTCAAGGACAGGACTAGAATTTCGATCACCCAATGCAGGTTTGATCTATGTCATACTTTCTTTTAACATGTCTGACATGACAATTGTATAACTTCAAAACTAGGGCATAGTTGCCATATACATGACATTTAAGTATTTGCGCAGTTACATTTCCCTCAAATATGGCTTAGAAATTTTCAAGCACAAAATGATGTGTTATGCCATAGCACACAATTTTGTATAATATTATAAAAAAAAATTGATTATCACTTTTAAGGTAATTAAAACACATACCAGTGCTACAGATAACCTGCGTATTTCCGTATTTACTCAATTCAATGTTTGCGTACTGGGCTAAATTGAGATCAATACTTACAGAATATCGTTTAGCCATAGATGCCTTTCCCAATTGCATACTGTTTTGACATTAAACTTTGTTATTCTGAATATGTGTTTAAGTTTTAACAAAGGTGGCCACTTTTTCTGTACATGTCTGTACATGAGCACTTGGATGACGTTCACAAGTTTATATGCACCATTAAAATACATACACATCTAAAAAACTAAAAAAAACAATATATTTATAAAGGTAACTTCACACATTATGATCGGCCTTTGATAGGTTTTGATGTACATGGAATGTAGATATGGAATTTTAAAATTGTTTTACTTTTTTTCAGGCAAGAACCATCCCTCTAAGCAAGATCTTCTTATTTTACTGGAAAGCCTCCAGCGATATCTACATCAGGATGCAGCAGATGATGATGAACCACATGATGATGATGATGATGATGATGATGATGATGATGATGATGATGCTGATGATGCTGCTGTTGATGATGATTATGGTGATGCTGATGATGTTGCTAATGCTGATTTTGGTGATGGTAATGTTGATGATGATGCTGATGAAGCTGATCTTGATAATGATGGTGATGGTAATGGTGATGATGATGATGATGATTATGTTGATGCTGATGCTGATGATGATGTTGATTCTGATGCTGATGACAATAGCACTCGCCGTGATGATCACAAGTCAGATGATGATCATGAGTCTTGTGATGAGAATAATGTGATAAAATGTTGCTTCTGTTATACTAGTTTTGTCTACAAAGAACAGTTGACACACCATGTAGACATAGTTCATGGTTCTCTTACTCTCCACAAAGGACGCTATAAATGTAAAAAGTGCAATAAATGTTATGTGTCACATAATGCCCTAATGCATCATGATATGTTGAAACATTAAAACTTTGTATATGCTATGTATTCAATGTAAATTAGGTGATTAATTACTTTTATTACTAAAATATAGTAATGGTTTTATCTAGCTTTTATTATTACAATAAAGGCAATTGAAACATTAAATAAAAGGTTTTATCTGTTAATTGAAACCTTCAGTATGGTATTTTTTAATTAAGAACCTCTACTACTATAGTATATTCCTCAATTTGAATGAAGTACCATTAATACTATGATATAGTCAAGCTTCCTCTCGTAATTGAGAGCTTCAGTAAAAAAATAGTGATTAACCCTTTCAAGCCTGACTTTACATTGTCATCTTCATCCACTACAAGGCGCGAATTGCTGTCGCAAATCTCGACTTGTAGTGGATGGAGATGACTTGAAGTGAGTGAAAAAGTGATTTGATCTCTGTAATATAGGTGAGGTTTCATCTAGTAATTGAAACCTTGAATATCAATTTAGTAGTTAAAAGACCTAGACAAATCCCTGTCACAATAAAAAATATGTGTACCAACGATCACTAAATAAACCAAACTAAATGGGTTTATATCACCCTCTCAACTCTACTTAACTGCTTGACTGCGAAATAATTAGCGTTTCGTTGCGTTTCCCTGGTTTCACAAAAATGGCGGCCATTTTGAATTTTTAGAATCCTTGTGAACTCGTTATCTCAAGGACCACTAGTCCAAATTGCTTGTAATTTTGTATGTACACACTCTCTCTCCAGGTCACAAAATTAAAATGTTTTGGTTGCAGTTTACTTAAAAAAAAAAAAATGGCGGCCATTTAAATTTTCAATTTAAAAAATGGCGGCCATTTTATTTTAAATTTGATTTTTTGTAGACTCGTTATCTTGATCAGTGAGTCCGGATCAGTTGTGATATTTTATATAGGCACTTACCAGCTGGCTTGCCACAAAAGCAAAATGTTTTGGTCGCCTGTGAATAATTTGGTAAGAAATGGCAGCCATTTTAAAAAGAGTGTTTTTTTCTTTCTATTTGTATTTTTTTACTTGGGGCAAGTTGGGCCATGGCAAGTCTTAAACTATGCCCAACTTGCCCCATAAAAGTGGCCCAACTTGCCTCACCCGGCGCCATTTGCAAAAAATATTTTATCCTGTATTTAAAAATTATGGCCTCATTATAGTCTATTAGTCAAAACATAAACTACCTGTATATGTATCAAAATTGGTCACAATCTAAATTATATCTTGAAGCATTGATAAATGATCAGCATGAAATGCACATCAAAAATATTTAAAAAACTACATTAAAAAATTATTTTATCCATTGTTTTTTTTGTATCTTTGAAAAAGTTTATTACTAAATATGGTGGGTAAATAATGTAATTTATATTCACTAGATGGCACTAAACATGCCTCTGGGAAATCAGATTTGGCTATACAAAGGGTGCCCAACTTGCCTCGCGGCCCAACTTACCTCACTCTCCCCTACTAAAAATCATAGAAAGAAGTCACTAGAGGTCACCATTTGCTGCCAGTGGCACCCCTCTTGGGCACTCTCGTGGCCGGCTGTGGAATCCATCCTCAAAATAGCAAACTGACGTTGAAAAGAAGTTGAAAAAAGGTTTCATATGAAATTTGTTTCAACATCATAATTTCAACGTGATTTAAACGCGGTTTCAACCTGATTTCAACATCGTTTCAAGCATGACGTCGATAAAACGTTGTAATGATGTCGTTTTTTCTTCTTAAAACGACGTTGGAAATACGACTTCGATGCTGGGCAGTGTGTGGTATCACCCGGCAATTTCAGTAATAAAAGCATCTAAACAAATAAATTGTTACTGAAGGTCTCAATGAAGAGATGAAACCTCGACTACATTAAGTAATATTAAAAGTAGGCTATACTTGTTCCGATAGCCTAGGGCTAGGCCCTAGATGAGAATACATCAACATATAGTAGGCCTAGGCCCACTACGCTCTAGGCCTACTCCATCTATTTTTCAATCTCCATAGTATAGTAAAGGCCTAATCGGGGCAGGAAATTTGGCGTGGAGGTTACACAAATACATTTTTACGAGATCGATAGATCGGTTTACTCTGCTCATACAATGCCCACGATTTTTTTTTAATAGGTTACGTGATCGATAGGTTACATGGATACAATGTCACGTAACATCTTTTGTGGTTACAAAGATTTTACAAATTTCCTGCCCTGCTTAAAACAAATAACTGCGGCGGCTGACCATATGAAATACAGTATGGGGCCGTTCAACAATTACGTAATGCCTAGGCCTAGCCTACAGGGGGAGGGGGGTTAACTATGAGTTACAGACCGTAGTCAACACAACGTTAGAAAGTGTTACGAAGGGGAGAGGGGGGTCAAAAAAACGTTACGTAACAGTCCCAAGCCTAAGTGGAAATAGGGGCAGAACCATGAGCCCGGCAGGCACCACGACATTACGTTGAAAAAGAGCAAAATGACGTTAAACAACAATAAAAAAAGATTTCATATGAAAATTCTTTCAACGTTATGATTTCAACGCGATTTCAAATTGATTTCAACATCGTTTCAAGCATGATGTCGATACGACGTTGTAATGATTTTTTGTTTAAATGACAGCGGAAATATATGACATCGATGCGACGCTGCATTGAGGTTAATTAGCCAATGTGATTTCAACCTCATGTCCATGGGGTGGGGGGGGGGGGGCCCACCCCGCGGGGTGGTTCACGGGGTCTTGCCCCTTTTTTTGCAGAATTTCATGTTTTTATTGTTATGTGCAAACGATTAAATAAAAATTGTCTCAGAATCGCACCCCCTTCTTTTTCAAACTAAACCCCTTAATTCAATAGTAATCAGCCTAAATCCTATTATAATCATATTTCTGAATCAGTCCCTGCCCAGCAGGCACAACGACGTTGTTTCAACGTTGAAACGGCGTTGAAAAATAGCAAACTGACGTTGAAACGATGAGATTTGTTTCAACGTCGTAATTTCAACGTGATTTCAACGCAATTGCAACACGATTTCAACCTGATTTCAACATCGTTTTAAGCCCGACGTCGTAACGACGTCGTTTTTTCTTGTTAAAACGACGTCGAAAATACAACGTCGATGCGACGTCGTATTGAGGTCAGGCGACGTCGCAACGTGATTTCAACCTCATATCCACGTTGAAACGACGTCACATGCGAGAAATTGCCTGCTGGGCGTTCCGCGTCTCTTTAATAAAGTTGTGATAGCGCTATCAGTTTAAGTATCAGTTATCTAATTCATTTTCATTTAAAACACATTTAGTAGAACAGATTATTCCGCTTTTCTGCATACATACATACCTACATACATACATACATTTATCGCATCAAATTCACTTCGTCTTCAGTTCAGCTAGATTTAACAATAATCAATATTACGTAACGCTTTTTTTGGAGATTTTTGACCCCCCCCTCCCCTCTTCGTAACGCTTTTTAACGTTACTTTGACTACGCTCCGTAACGCATCGCTTAGCCCCCTCCCCCTCTAAGCGTTACGTAATTGTTGAACAGCCCCTTATCATCTACATCACTCATCAGTACGCAGGTACGGTACATGAGTCATGATCTAGCCGTGGACCAGGCAACTCGCTCCGCTCACCGATCAGCGCTACTTTTCAGCTTAGTCATTATTGACCATGTTGACGGGACTGTGTTAATCTTGTCATCCTCCATAATTCCTTTTCTTTTTCCATTTTTTTTTAAATAGATCTACATTATATTTTTTATCAGTTAAATGCATCAAAACATGTGCTGTTTGTGGGCGATAATTCAGTCGTAGGCTTAGTAGCCTACAGGAAGTAAATCTGTAAAATTACCAAAATGTTAGTTGGCTGAAAGCGGTCCTCAACAAAGCGCTACAACGCGAAAAACCCCCTCCCCTTCAACCCCCACCCCCACCCCACATTTATTTCTAATATGTACTCTGATTGGTTCTAAGAATATGCCACTTGTCCATACTCCTAGAATGGAGAGTGAGTAAGTAAGTAAAATGTTTTTTTTACGTTATTTTTCGGCCAGTATGGCCATTTAAATGACGATTCCTAGTAATAAAATATCCTACATTGTATAGTAGAAGTGGTAAAGTAAAAACCAAACTGATAACAGCATGTTCGCACTAAAATATTCAGTTTAAAAAGTTAACCCTTCAAGCCTGAATTTAGCTTCATCCACTACAAACCACGAATTGCTGTCGCAATTCACGGCTTGCAATGGACGAAAATAACTTGAAATGGGTGATAAACGAAAAAAAGATATTGTTATTAGTAGAGCAGTCCCATGAAAATGTCCGTTCTTAAACCTGAGGTGTAGGAAATTAAGTCATTCTTCAGAGATGCAAAGGTGATCGTCAGGGTTCAAAGGGTTAAAGATCCCAGCTGTCTGGTGACGGGTCGGCTGTCCGCAATGGACAACTTAGTGACTAGGATGGAGAAGGCAGCGTAGGCATTGGTGACGGCCCTTGAAGCTGGTGCCAGAGCTGTCAGTCCAGTTCGAGGAGGGCACAACTGTGCGTGGCCAACCGCAGAGCCTCACAGGGACAACGGAGAAGATCCTGCAGTCAGCCCCTTTGATGACGTGTCTCTGATATATAAACATTCTTTTTTTATAAGTGATCGTGTAACATAATGTTTTATTTGTTTCAGTTTTTAAGGATACATGTCCATATTACTGGTCGGAGTATTTTCTCGATAATGGGTTTTATGTCAGACAAAATTCCTCTATGAAATATTTTAGCCCATAATAGATTTACTAAAAAGGGCCTCGTATTATCAGCCTTACCATTTTTCATTATGCAAATATTATACTAGCTTACATATCACTGATAAAGCACGCAGAGAGAAGAGATGCTGAGGCAACTGTTTGGGCACCCAGATGAGGAGAACACTAAGAATATGACAGAAACCAGCCAACAACGGCACGAGGACAGCGAAGCTGAAGAGTAAGTAAGTAAAATGTCTAAAGATCTGGAACTAACACCAGCATTCACCAACCTCCTGGGGTTGGATCCCGAGACCTGCCAGTACAGCTCGGACGAGGAGGAAGAACCAGCCGCCAAGCGCCACTGGAAAGAAAGTGAGCGGGACAGTGCCACAAACCGCTACTTCCGCCGTCAACAGGAGAAATGGTCACACCCGGCAGCCCCAACCACTCCCAAACCACCACAGCCACCGAGGCAGGAAGAAGCACCATTGTGGGTCGCCACCCTTTCCCGCGACCTGCAGAGGACGGCATATTGGTTAAAAGAACTGGTGTCTACCATCAAAGAGGGTCAAACTATGGCCCTTGACCAGAACTCAACAGGCTGGGGGTAGAAGAAAAAACGTTTATCGAAACCAAATACATTAGACGGGAGACCCTGGCTAAGGTTTACAAAAACCGCTCACGCGAGGGCCACCCTGCAATCAGTATATAATAATAATGTATATGTAAATATTTTTGTGACATATCGGTACCCAGCAGTCACAATACGCTGGCCCTACGTCGATCCAACGCCGGGCCAGGGTCGTAGACAGTGGACCAACATTGGATCAACACAAAGTTAGCTTTTCAGTATCCAGTCATTCAATATTTAAAGGTTAAATTCTCAAGCGAATTTCATAAAATTTGGTAAACCCTAGCCTGGTCTAGGCCTATTATTTTCTAGTCATTTGGCATCGATCCTGAAAATTTTGTAACAAAATATTGTATATTTCAAAAGTTAGACCATTTGACACTAACTGCCTGAAGGCAAGAACATTTTTGGGATACTTGCCTCCCAAGTTTATCACTTGCCCGACTTGCCATTGACATGCTAATGTCTGTTGTGACAGTCGCTCAAATTTAAAATGGTGAAAATTGAAGCTATTGCCCAGGGGGCCACTGTCTGAATTTTTTTACTTGCCCACCTAAAGTCGGTTACCCTGGGGAATCGAGCAACCGTTAAGTGTCGAGCCCTGCTGTCTACAGTCTGTGGGAGTAGATAAAGGCGCTCTTCGAAATTTGAGAGTGAAATTTTTTGGGGTCATTTTTTCATCTTTTTGTGGAATTTTGTTGTACACACAGCCTATTTGTAAGTTGGACCATTTGGCAACATCCCTGAAAATTTTGCAAACTTCCCTTAGACAGAGTATTTCAAAAGTCAGACCATTTGACATACAGGTACATAACAGTAATACAATTCAGAGAATAAACCGGAATGAAGTTTTAAAATGTTTTTTTTTAACTTTATAGAGGGGCCTCATAATTAATAAATTTGCTAACTAGTCTACAAAGTCTACATGTCAAATGGTCTAACTTTTAAAATATTTTTTACAAAATTCTCAGGATAGATGCCTACATGGCCCAAATTTCATGAGTTTTGACTGAGTAGATACCGAAAAGCTCGGACTGACTGTCAGGATAGAATTGAATTCAATGACTGCAAGGACTCCCGTTTAGATACTGAATGTGATCCAAAATCTATGGTCTTGTAATTCGTGAATATTTTTGGCTTCAAGGTCGGGTCTGTATAATTTACCAGGCATTAGAACAGGTGTGGCCAAGTTATATACTTCTCCAGCCAGACCACTATTTAATGTAATCAAATTTAAAATGTGTGAATTAGCCTAGCTAGGTCTAATATTAGGCCTACAGATTATATGATATGGCATATTGCATCTACATGATATAGTTAGAGGTCTACATATCCCTGACTATAAATTGTACTTAAACTACTTGATAAATCAGCTTTGGTTATGTTTTTCAATTGTGACAGAAATTGTTGGCATATTTATTTGACAATCTGGAAAGAGTGGAAAATACACCTACATTAATTTAAAAGTTGACCTGCTAAACTGTTTTTTCATGGATCCTTATATATGTGTACATTTGGGCAATCAATGCACCTAACAGAATAAGTTTAAAGGGACTGGCTCAGGCTAAAATCATTAAAAAATCGGTGATTTTAGTTTGACTTTATATTAACATGATCGCCATATGATGTAAACATCAGTCCATAGACTAGAAAGGCAATTTTTTTAAATTTTTTGTGCTGCGAATTTACCAGTTAGGCTAGATATAGAGACGAAATTCCTGATTTCTTATTTTGGACAACCATGTCAAAAATGAGAAATACGGGAATTACGTCTCCATATATCTAGTCTAACTGGTAAATGCGCAGCCCAAAAAATAAAAAACTTTTGCAGTTCTAGTCTATGAACATGTTTACATTATATGGTCATATTAATAAGCCAAAATAAAATCACCGATTTTTTAATGATTTTAGTCTGAGCCAGTTCATTAAACTGCTTTATTTCATCAGCTAAACTTTATAATTGCACTTTGTCCTTTAATACTACCTTTTTGAACTGTGTCACTACCACCTCCACCCAACAACCGCTTATTAAGATCTGTGGCAGTAAGAGCCTGCCTGCCGCCTGTTAAACTAGCTGTGCCACTAAATGGGATTGAGAATATTGCCTCCTTGATAGGAGCCTTGTATTACGTTCCAATAAAAAATAGAGATGTTTAAACCAACAGAATAAGAATAGCCCCATCCCAGCTTATAATACTGTAGATATGGTAATTTTTGCAAGGTTTTAATTTTCGCGAATTTCAAGAGGAGGACAAATTCGCGAATATAGGAATCCTGCGAAATTATTAAATATTATAATAGCTCTACCTATCATAGAAATAAATAATTTGCGAATTTTAGACTTCGTGTAAAATCACAAATTAGCGAAAATCTGAACAAGCAAAAATTACGAGATCTACAGTAATATTAAGCTAACCATTTCACCACCGATTTTTTTTTCTACCTTCATGCAATAGCATTTACCTCAAATAAATGTCAAACAAATGTGTTAAAATATTTCATGGATTATATTTTAATTTTAATAATGGAGGAATCATTACTTCATTACAAAACTTTACACACATTTTGTGATAATCAATATTTGCATGTGTCATAAATTATGTAATGAAATCTATTATTATGCTGATACCACTGTGTTAGCCAGCGACCCATGGATGGGTATCAAGACAGGAAAATTGTACAAATTACACTGGAAAGAAAGAAAATGCACCTGTAGCCAGTTAGGTGCATTTTCTTCCTTTACATAATATGCCATATGTAACTGGGAAAAAGGGCAGTTGTCAAATCCTAGCTAAGACAGTGGCTCATGCTACCCATATATGATTATCAGTAGTGGATCCATATACTAGGTGGTAAAGGGGTACTGAACCTCATTTTCAAAAGGAATTTTCTGAAAATCTCTTGAAAATCATTTTTTGACAACCAAAATTTCCTTGAGAGGAGTCTCAAGCTCAGTTTATCGGACACAAAAGGAACAAGGCCAACTAAATTCACATTGTGCCCCATTAAAAAAAATCCAGGTTAACATCCCTACTTAATATTAATATTTTTGCTTAACTTTTAATTATTTATTTGCCTAAATTTTAATTAAAAAAGTGCACATGTGTATAAATCTGTATTCTGTATAACTAATTTTCTCTCATTTGATACTGAGAATTGTATATTACAAAGTAAATGATAACTATTAACTAGATTAGATCTGAAGTAATTCACCACTTGCACTAACTTAGAAATTGTGCATATTATGTACATTGTAATAATCTCAAATAATTCAACCCTTGCACTGACATATAAATTGTCAATTTTCTAAATGTATTCAAAATTGTGCTTCCAACATTGTGAAGTTCAGAACTTTTATTTTTCTCAGTAATTATAATTATAGAAAATTTAATGTTAATGAAAAATGACTAATATTTGGGGTGTTTTACTGCATTTATTTTTATACAAATTAAATTCAATGATAGTTTTTGTTTCTATTTCAGATGTAAACTAGGCAGTGAGATAAAGGCAGAAAATCTGGTCTGTGCTGCATTGTTGTATGAGGTTTCACAGTTATATTAACATGCTTAACATTATGGTAAGTAAAATCGATTAACACTTCCACTGCTAATCAGCACCTCAGTTGATTTTAATCTTTTTTATTTAATAGCAGGTTAAAGCAGTTATTGGAAATGAAATGAGTGTGCATCAAATTAGCTATATATGATTAATTTCCTTCAAAGTGAATGAAAAGTTGAATAACAGCTGCTAAATTATCTTATTATTTCTATGTTTTCATCTTTTAGGCATAACATTGAATAATAACTCCCAAAAATTTCAGTGTGGGAAAGACAGGTACAACATATTGACTAAAATGTGTTGCTATCATTTCAAATGAAAGAAAAAATACTTCTAAATTTAAACAATGAAATATATATATTTGCAGACATGATGTTTCTTCATGCAACAAGTTCAATGGAAAGAAGTGACCATGGTGAACTGCTCATTGGAAAAAAACATGTGCATCACAAGATTGCTACAACAGTCATATTCAACCTGTTATCTCTCTCACCTTACACTTCACTACAATGAAATTTTTAATTGGCATATCAACCAGTGTTTTGTAGTAGAATCTGTCGCAATGCACATTTTCAAAAGAGATATTAAACAGCACATATTTTTCACATTTCACATGTTTGACCCACATCTTGTATATTTTGAATACCGGTAATATTCTTTTAATCAATTGTAGTAGTATATTACATCACAATCATAATGAGGATGTACATGTATGTATTAAAATTGAAACTACAAGTAGAAGCTTAGGTTAATGTTCATGAATTATTTTGCTTGGTATGATCATATACAAATTTGGTAGGATGCCTCCAGGCAATGAATGTACATGTAATGATCAATTTAATAATGAATTGTCAAACAATAATTTTTTAATCTTTTCAGCCAATTAACTTGGTTTTGAGGGACCCCATGGTAATTTGGAGTGTCAAATAATGTTTAGACAATTTGCAGTGATATAATTGGGCAATTCTGACCCAAAATGTGATATCTTACACTAAATTGAAGGGCATGTGAAAGTTAGGAATATTTGAATTGTGATTATTTATGAGAATTGTGGTAGAATTAAAAATATAATGCTTCTTCAAACTGTCTACATTGTGTTATGCATTCCTAGTGATGTTATTTCATCTGTCATTTTTTAATGGAAACAGTTGTAAATGACAATTTTGAGTAGTAATTGGATATCATGTATTGATCTGTAAACATGTTAAATCTATGACACTTTTAACATCTTTGCTAAGGGGTACCAATTACAAATTAGCCCTTTAATGGGTTAATACACATCATACATGAAAAAGTACATCATATTCAGATATAAGGTATTAAAATTTCTATTGAAAATATGTATGCATGTATTCAGCTGATAAGAAAAAGTATGCTTAGATAATAAGAAAAGGTAGTTGATTGATAAAACCTATATAAATTAATGGCATAAAGTGATAACCAAAGTGAGTGAGAATGAGCACGCATGTAATCAAGTTATAACAATATAAAAAATTACAGCTCCTTAGTTACCGGTACATGTATATATAAAGGTTAAAATTGTGATTTAACTATTGTCCTATGCATTTATGTAAATTCCAGCTTCAAATCATATATAAATAATATTTATTAAATATTGATCAAAAATAGATATTTAACTAATTTAGCTTAGTTCATAGAATGATTATTAATGCCAGTTTTTTTATCCCCTGCCAGTAGGGGAAGGGGGATTTTAGTCTCGCCAGGATTCTGTCCGACGTCAGGTTTTCTTGTGGGCGCAAAAACTCAAAACCTACCAGTAAATTTTTTTTTAATTTTAACATGATATTCTTAGCAACATGGGGATGTGCAAGTGATTTTTTAAGATGCTACCAGAATTCAAAATCGCCACCAGAAGTCAACTCTAAAACTTTTTGTGAGCGCAAAAACTTTAAAACTTAACATCTGTAATTATTCAAATTTTACAATCACATTCCCCACAATATGGAGATGTGCGGGTGATTTTTTCAAGGTTTTACCGAAATTCAAAATAGCCGACACGGATCAATTTCAATTTTTTTGAGATCGCAAAAATTCATAAACTTAGGTCGTAAATTATTCAATTTTTACTATCACATTCCCCACGATATGGAGATGTGCATGTGATTTTTCAAGGTTTTACCGAAATTTAAAATGGCCGCCATGTATGATAGCCTCTACAAATGAGTTATAGTTCATCTGGTGTAGTGTATTTATTAATGGTGAATGCTCTGTATGCATATAAAAACAACAATTACAATACACATTGTACATGTTGTAGGCCTGCTTAATATACACATTATATATTAGAATTTAAGTTTTTTGTGTAGTTCAGTGTGTGTTTTACATTCCTTAATTAAGTATAAGTCATACACTACATGCAATATCTTCCAACAAATGTAATAATAAAATGAAAGGAATATCAGAACTGAAAAATAGGGTAACAAATGTGGATGAAAACTAATGTTAAGAATTATAGAAATGTAAATTAAGTCTGAAGTTTTCTACTCGCACATTCTAGAAATAATATGCTTGATAATTAGCAAGGGATATTACTGTCTATATTTTTTTTATTAGCAATATATTGCAATAATTTGTTGCTAACCAAATTTATTTGTCACAGAAAAAAATATTGCTGGGACAGATGAGAAATTATTCCAGATAGGCCTACTTGAAAAATGTATAATATACTTGTACTGATAATGAGTGTGAAATAAAATTGAAACATTTTGTTTATTCCTGTTCAATCAATCTAATTTTAAAATACTTATAGTCAATAGCAAGGTTGACCTCCTGCTTAAAAATCAGTGAATGTTTCCTAGGTTGGAGTCACATCCAGACCTAAATTGTAAGTCAACAGGATTTGTTTTTAAATTTTTTCGGGGACAAACAAATTCTCGGAGAACTTATTCCGCAACTTCAGACATATTTAATAACCACCCACAACAGATGGCTATTGTGATCCTTTTGTCATAGGCTCCCATATAGTAATCTTGAAAGTCTAGTCCCCTATATTAACAAGACTATATAAGTCCAGGAGCTCCCGCTCCGAATTAGAATTTGATTTAAGCAATTTTGTGTACGGTTATTAATGTAGTCCTAGGCTAGGTCAAAAATCAAGACGCAAGACAACTAGGTCTAAGAAGCTCAGTCTAAGAGTAGTAGTAGTAGTAAATCATTGCTTTACGTCATTTTTCGGCACAAAAGGTCTTTTAAGTGACATTGTAATACGATAAAAACGTTGTAGTCAATTGATGAGATGAATGATGTACAGATGATGATGTGAGGGTGGGGGTGATAGGGCATGGTGGGTTATTGAGAGCGTTTTCCTTCGCTCGCCAGATAAGGGGTTCTGGGCATGTCTAGGGGATATACCCCCAGACATGCCCAGACGGCCGGTTTTGCTGTGCAGTTTAATGCTGAAACTCTGTGGCATTTCGCGCAGCTATGCTATCCTCGGATCGGATAGTCCCCAGAGTAACAATGGGAAGGGTAACTCCATTCATTCCCCGTGAGAGACCTAATGCAAACACACGCTATTGCCGGTTATTTAAGGCTACCACGGCCTACACCAGCGCATGCACTGATGCGGGTGCTGCATTGGCTCCCCTGTTGAGCGGAGGAAACAGGGTACGCCACTAGCAATCCGCCCGAAGATTATGTCCGGATACAAGGAGGCTGCAGCTGCCCTTGGATGATTGCTGTAGACTAGTGCTTCCATACAATGCCGAACACAGCATTCAACAGACGGAACAGATCCCTAATGACCCTCCCGGATGGGGGCAAAAAGTACGACTACTAGCAATCATCCCAGTACCCCCACACTCTGTGCAGTGGTTTCAAAAAACATGTGTTTGCACAGAC
The DNA here is from genome assembly GCA_964017125.1 of Flabesymbios commensalis. Classification (NCBI taxonomy): domain Eukaryota; kingdom Metazoa; phylum Annelida; class Polychaeta; order Terebellida; family Flabelligeridae; genus Flabesymbios; species Flabesymbios commensalis. The sequence continues at coordinate 4,614,437 of OZ024915.1, forward strand.
GGCCGGAGACTTGAGTTTCGCTGTACAATTTAATGATGAAACTCGCGCAGCTCCGCTATCCTCGGGTCGGATAGTCCCCAGAGTAACAATAGGAAGGATCACTCCCTCTGGGTAACTCCATTCATCCCACGTGAGAGACCTAATGTCAAACACGCTATTGCCGGTTATTTAAGGCTACCACAGCCTACATCAGCGCCAGCACTGATGCGGGTGCTGCATTGGCTCCGCTGTTGAGCGGAGGAACCAGGGTACGCCACTGGCAATCCGCCCGAAGATTATAGCCAGATACGAGGAGGCTGCAGCTGCCCTTGGATGATTGCTGTAGACTAGTGCTTCCGTACAATGCTGTAACAGCATCCAACAGACGAAACAGATCCCTAATGACCCTCCCCGAATGGGGGCGAAAAGGTCAAAGTGCAGGGTCAACTTCAAGGTCAAGGTCCAAAAACCTAAAAAGGCACAATTAGGGACCTTAGAGAACATGCATGTGCAATATGACTGTCATCGGCCCAGTACTTTTCGAGATCTGCTCCGGAAACGAAGTGCGCGTCAAAACGTCTAAATAGGTCATAGTTCTGAGCCAAAAGTAGGTCAAAGTTCAAATACCCCAAAAGGCACAACTAGACCCCCTAGGGGTGTTGTGTGTGAAATTTGAAGACAATCGGACAAGTACTTTCAGAGATATGCTCCGGAAACGAATTGTTTATGGACGGCCAAACGCCGTAGCATCATCATTTTCTCCTCTGCGACCTTGCGTATTGAATTCAGATTCAAAATATTTTAACCTGTCCATTATCCACCTGGAAGTAACCCACATACCAAAAATTGTTATCCTAGCTTATTTTCTTACAAAGTTATAGGCAAAAGAAAAGGGGAAAAAAAAACGGGGGCGGAATCCATAGCTCCCTCCGTCTCACCTACGGTGACAGCGGGAGCTAATAAATGCACCATTTTGAGCGATCAATTTAACAAATAGGTCCAGGCCCTATGCTTTCTGTTGGTTTTTCACATATTTTTTGTAATATTGATAGACAAAATTGGTGTTTGCATGGGTAGAGGTTAGTAATGGTGGATCCAAGGGGAGAAGGGCACATAGCCACCCTATGTTTTGCCAAACTTATAAGCCTCCCTTAAAAAATGCAGGGCAAACCCCTGTGGCGCCCCCTTCTCTTCAGATCACGGATCACCGCAATTCAGGCCTAGATCATAAATTCGTTGGCCACTTTTTTCATTATATTTTTGACAATTTTTTTTTCAATACGCCAACGTGGGGATGGGGGTGGTGTGAGACCTTATATTTTCTGTACCAGTGTAGTGTAGGCCTAGACTACACTTTAATCAGCAAATTCCACCCTCCACAAAGGTTCACAAAGTGTTAGGCCTATGCGTAGTGGAGGGCGATATTATTGTAACAGTAGCAAGTATAGCCTCTAAACACAGCCACTAATAAAATCTATATAATTGAGGGTGCACATGGGTTAAAAAACGAACGGCGATTCGCCTGTTCTTAGGGTCCAAACATCGAGGATTTCAGCTTATAAATAGTGTAAAAAATGAACCTAAAAATTGATATCTATTTTTATCTATATTTATATCATTTTTCCCTTATAAAAAGCGAATAGCGAGGCCAAAAAATGGGTAAAATGTGAACTGGGAACAATCTATAATTTCCAGGACCCATGTGCCCCCTCGTAATTATGCAGGCCTTTATTATGCATGATTTAGGCTACAGGCTATCAGTGATTAGGCCTACCAGTGGGCTAATACGATTGTTCAGAGAGTAGCTAGGCCTAAAGACTGACTAGGCCTAACGTTACAGGCTGGCCTAGATGTGGGCTTTGAAAATATGCATAGAATGGCAATTGACTGTTCTGTAAACTGTCTGTATCCTGGGTGTGTGTGTGTGAGGGGGGGGGGGGGGGGTCCTCTTGCATTTGTATAGGCCTACCCTAAAATGTATTTAAGCCTACCGGCGTATGTATAGGTCTAGCTTAAAGGCCTAGTCATACACACTAAATTGGCATATTATAGGACCTAGACTATAGGATAGGTCTAGCTAGTAGCTAGCTAGTAGTAGTCAGTGGGGTGAATCAACTGGGCCACGGCCTGCAGCTGCGTCTCAGCTTATTGTGTGGAAAATTCATTGAAAATTTACATGGAAATCAGCGAAATTCTTTCACCCCTGCTAATGTGGTAGTGGGAAAAGTGCACTGGATGTAGCCCCAGTGGCTGAAACAGGTTTCACGGCTACACTAGATGCATCTCGAGCGATTCCAAAATTCCCCCGTGGGCCAAAAAAATTTGAATACAGAGCACCCTCTTAGTTCACTTATTTGTGTATTCTGCAAAGTCAAATCGCCTACATAATTTGTTAAGTTTGTTAAGTGGTCGTAAACAAGAATACAAATGGCTACTGTAAATTGTGACAGCATGTGCTGACAAGGATCAGCAAAAATTGTATAATTTTTTTGTCTGAAACCGGTGGTCGTAGCCAATCCAAAAGGGTTGAACTCAAGATTCTAAGCCACATAAAAATGTAATTGGTTCAGTGAAACATTTGTGTCCAAAAAAATGAGCCAACACCCAAAACATGCTATTTTAAATTTGGGAAGGCATCCGACCTGCGTGTCAGTGAAAGGGCCTACATTTATTCATCTTGAAAATCGAGCTTTATATGCGATATAGTTCATAGTATTTGGCCAGAACAATTTCAAAATGCCTATCTCCATACCCAAACTAGCAGAATCGTTCAGCACTAGTTTAAAATAAATGAAAACAATAACTGAAAAGTAACGAAAACAACAATAATGACGGGATTTCCCGCCATATTTTCAACACTCCTGGGAGTGCCAGACAGTAGACCTACAAAACAAACCTCAAAAATGATCACAGACAGCGCACTGACTGTTTAGGGTGGTGATACCACAATATCAGGGGCGTTTTTGACCTATTCACAACAATAGTGAAGTTCAGCTCTCCCTGGCTTCCTCCTCGGAAATTAACATGGGGGCCGAGGTTGGGGTATGCCTACTCTAACCCCAGCGTGACAGTACACTGGCAAGCCTCGTGCGGACCGAGGGGTGAATTCTTAGCTAGGCCTACTCACAGTGTGGTTGTCTAGCTTGTTACTTAGTGATCTGATTGTTTGTAGCTCTTGGTCTCGTGGCTAGGTTTCAAAGCAATTGACACTTGTCGGAAGGCCCGGGCAGACCGGTTATAGGGCTCGCTAACTCAACAAGCAAACAAACAAACATAACTTGACCAATGAGAGGGTGACTTGATCGCGTGTGCGGAGCATGCATGTTCAAGTGTGTCATCTGAGAACAGCTATGATGTCTCAGTGGAGTGGGGAATAAAGTCATTATTCCTCGAAGAAAACAAGACTATGAGGATGGTTTAGGTTAGGTTTTGGTCATATTTTTGAGTATTATGTATTTTGACCGCAAAAACGGGGCATTAAACGATTTAAAGTCACAGTTCTGAGAATCTATCCCGGCTGCGTTTCACAAGCTTATTACTTTCATGACAGTATGAAACTTCTGGCTGAACTCCCAGCATGCCCAGTCGCTTTAAACACAAACACCATCTCAATTGCATGCGAGCGTGCATCTCCCCATCCACCCCTCTTACTGAAATGTGTCCACAGGCATGTATTAGTGAAAACCAAGTTGACCAAGTTGACTTGGCAGCCTTGTTTAGCTTACAGACTGAGAAGTTGCAACAGGCTATTTTCACACTTGGTGAAAGTTTTAAAAATAATTTGACAGATTTAATACAGGGTCTGCAAGATTTATTTATGTGTGCATCAAGTAGCCAAGATCAGCCCAGTTGGCAGACACAACCTGTACCAGATCCTGTTTAACCCTTTCACCACTGAAGCCCGTTTTTATGTGCTGAATGCCATAGCATCCAGCACATAAAAACGGGCTTTAGTGGTGAAAGGGTTAAAACAGGATAATGGCTACAATAGAAATATATGCCGGTGCACATCCTGGTCCTGATCCGGCTCATAATAGCTGTGGATCTAATCCTCCACAATATGTTTGTAGTGATAAGTCATATGCAATGAGAAACCAACCATCATTATGTAGACCAACTTTTAATGAATTCCAGCATGTTGAAAGTGACACTCGATGTTTAGGTGATTTACTTAATCGCACCGTGTGCCAAAAGGTTAAGCACTCCAGCACTCACAGTCATTACACTCGGCCACCTCCTGTTACAGGAGAAGCTTGGCAAATGTACCATGATATGCTAGAGAATGTGGCCTCCCTTGAGGGATGGACTCAAAAGGAGAGCATTGAATTATTAACTCCACCTCAATCAATTCCTTATCCTGGTATTATTAGCCACCCTGTAGTGATTACTACTCAGCCATCACAAAGTAGTATAGTTCTATCAGGGATCTTTCCAAAAGACCAATTGGTAGCCCCTCCACCTACACAACAAGTAGCACATTCTGAAGTGAACTCTAGTGCTACTTCAACCCTAGCGAACTCTAGTGCTACTTCAAACCTACTGAACTCTAGTACTACTTCAACCCTAGTGAACTCTTGTGCTACTACAAGCATAACAAACGGTATTACAGTGTATTTTTGATGCTTTATCACCTGTTGTGATAATTCAATTTTTGCAATGGCTAAGCAGGATGATTTAAAAACGGACAGAACATCAAAAAAGGGTATCCTCACTAAGGGCATAAATGCATCTAAGCGATTGTTGTCAGAGGCCGAGGTGGCTCAGCTGAGGATCAAGTATGAAGAGCTCAAGGTATTGTTTAGAGCGTTTGATAGTGCTGACGATAAATACTCGGAAGGCCTAAAGGAAGAAGACCTAACAGCTAATGATTTCTATTATGATAATGTGCTAGGGGAATATACTGCCCATATGACTGATGTCAGAAACTTTTTATCATCAAAAGAAGCCATCGCTACCCCGTTAGGGAAATTTCCTCCGGCCCCTGAGCCTGACACTTTCACAGGTAATCCGGAAATGTATCCACTGTGGAAAGCATCATGTAACACATTAGTTGGAAAACACAGTATTTCGTCTGACGAAAAAATGTTTTATTTGCGTAAGTATACAGGAGGGGAGGCTCAGTCTGCTATTGAGGCGCTATTCCTCTCTCCCTCACAAACTTCATACGATGCGCCATAGACATTTTACAAACCCGTTTTAGCAGCCCAACTGTTGTAACAGATGCGTTTATTAAGAGATTTGATAATTGGCCCAAACTAAAAGAAACAGAGAGCAAATCGCTGCAACGTTTTTCTGATTATTTTAGCTCAAGTTTGTGTGGCCAAGAAATCGTTTCCATCATTAAAAATTTTAGACGAGTTTGAAAATAAAAAATTGGTAAAGAAATTGCCTCTAAAATTTTTAGAAACATGGATTGAGCTTGTGGTTTCGGAAAAAAGATTAGTTTCCCAAGTTCGAAGCATTTGCCGACTTCATAAAATCTAAAGCTAAAATAAGCAACCACACTTTGTGGGAAGGGTACTCTAGTAATGTTGGTGTACAACGTGCATCAACTCATGTGTCAAAACAAAATGTGTCGGTACCAGATAGTTCTGTGAAACAAATACAATGTTGTACAATTTGTAAGTCAACCGACCATTACATAACAAAATGTCCAGAGTTCATGAGCATGAGTCTTGCCGAAAGAAAGGGTGCAATAATGACAAACAGGTTGTGTTATGGCTTCCTTAGAGGCGGACACCAGAGTAAAGATTGTAGAGGGAGACACACACATGCATGGTATGTAAACTCAAACACCCTCTTTACTGCACGACTATAATAAGACTCAAAACAATGATTCTGTTAATCAACAAACTCAAATTAAAGAGCAAGCTTCATCACATAATGTTGATATGCGCACACCAAATCGTGCCACTACAATGATAGTTCCAGTGTTAGTAAGTCACCCTTCAACAGGGGAAGGGGTATTAACTTACGCAATGCTGGATACACAGTCGAATACGCATTTTGTGATAAAGCAATTGCTAAATTCTCTAGGTGTGAGTGGAGACGACACTACATTGGACTTAACCACCATGAATGGTAGGGTTAAATCAAAATCAGAAGTAATCACAAATTTAATGATTAAAAGCATTGATTCGTCAAGTACACTTACATTGCCAAAATGCTTTTCACGGGATGTCATACCATGTAGTAGATCATGTATTCCTACATCCGATTCTATAAAAGGTTATCCACATTTGTCAAACATTAACCTCCCACCTCACTTTAATGATGCCCTGGACATTCACACCTTAAGTACTGAAAAGTGTGTAATTACCAAAACTACTAGCAATTTACATGTCATAGCAGTAACAAAACCACATATGTTTACCACAGTTAGCACCGTAGAATTTGTACCTACCACCGGAATGACAATTCTGTCATCAGATGTGGAGATTAAACCTCCTGAAGTTGCTAAATTGGGTACTTCAATAGCTTATATGTCCAAATATAAGCATTTCCAGTCAGAGGAGCTCCATGCAGAAGCTACAGTGATGGGAATAGTTCAACTTCTGCTGATGCTGTTAAGTTTACTCAGGAATAATGGTAATTATTGTGCTACTTATTCTTCCAAAAATCCAAACGTAGACTCTGATCGAGTAGAGGGTCACCCAGACCCATACAATCTAGCAGCCAGTGAAAAGCCCAGATTTCATGTGAGCAACAAATGGTGGGTTAGCACATATGGTTGGGATAGCTCCTATGTTCAGGAATTAAAACTCTTGCTTTCTGGTCAAAGACTGCCTTACTCCTTGCAAACCAGTGTCTTGTCCTAGTAGTCCAACCTCAATTGTTCTAGACAGACAAATAATTTAATTCCAAATAAATTACATAGGCTTAGAAATAAATTGTTGGACTGATCACTCATTTAACATTAAAATGTGAGTTGGAGTGGCCAAATTTATTTCTGCTTTACCATATTTTTGTTGATTATTTCCTCCTGGATCGACCACTCCAGCATAAAATGTTGTCGAGTGGGAACGACCACCTTATAAATTAAATACCGCCTTATTTGCTTATAATTTGATCGACCACTCACTTCCTTTATATTTTCAGAGTGAGAACAGTCAAATTGCAATTTTTGATCCCACAAAGTGCCAAATTTGATGATCAACCGACCTGTTGGTGAAGAGTCCGGGAAGTACGTGACGGGAAAGATGGGGATGACGCGACAACCGCCAAGTGGCTCTGGAAGGAACACATGTATCAGCGTTTATCCAGGAATCCAGCTCTCTTTGTGAATGCAGTCTTACCACCTATGCTACTGTGCCCCTGTCTCTACCCAGTTGCATGGAATGTGGTAATGACCTCCTTTGCTGACTTTACTATTACAACAAAATCAATGGTGAAGGAAAAAAAGTGTGCCACGACGGCTACAATAGTGTCCCGCTGACTTTAAGAACATTTTTTAAGTTTATTTATAGATGTCTATAATTATTCATACTATGTTTAGTACACTGTGAATAAGTGTATATTTTTGTCATTGTCTTTTATACAACATATTCAGTGTGGTCCCTTTTGCCATAGACTGGTTTAAGTACAAAGTATTTTTAGGTCCAACCCTTGCCATTATTAATGTTATTACATTAGCAAAATTAGGCTAGTTTTGTTTATATTGATGATCCTGTGCATTTGAGTATGATCTTCGTCAGACAGTAATTTTGACTGTGGCAATCCTACTCACTAAGGGCCTATATTTGCTTATTCAAGCTCTGTTGTTTTGGTTTATATATTATAACTAAATGTTAGTTAGCTTTATTGGGTCAAGGGAGTATTTTTGTATGACAGACCTGTAGTCCTAGGGAGGTTTAAGGGTCTAGTGGGTAGCTTTAGTAGCTTTACACGTCAGGGACAAGTGCGCCATTGGCTGATCGGGAAATTAGGGCAACGGGCATTGTACTGGTGGGGTTAGAGTGCAGAGTACCAGGCTAGCATTAAATCAGCGCCAAGGGCACAGTACTCAGGGGAAGTGTTTATAGAGTTATTGAGTCTATTATTACTGATTATCCCTTAGACCACTGAGCTATAAAATATACATTTTCAGCCACTTGAAGTTGTGTCTGAAAATGTGTGTTATTTGTGAAATTTAAGTCCCAACATATATCAGTGTTTCAAGATTGAAAGCATATTTTACTTTTAACAACTGGTTATACAGGTGCCAATAAAAACACAGAATGTCTACTGTAGTCGACATCAGTGGTCTAAGGGTTAAACACAGAATGTCTACTGTAGTCGACATTAGTGGTCTAAGGGTTAAACACAGAATGTCTACTGTAGTCGACATTAGTGGTCTAAGGGTTAAACACAGAATGTCTACTGTAGTCGACATTAGTGGTCTAAGGGTTAAACACAGAATGTCTACTGTAGTCGACATCAGTGGTCTAAGGGTTAAACACAGAATGTCTACTGTAGTCGACATCAGTGCTCTAAGGGTTATTATTATCCCTGGTATAAGGGTCAGTATCTGAGACCAATCTCACAGGACTAGTATATATGCATTAGGAACCGTTGGGAAGGCGAGATGGGCTCATCTCAGCACAAGTCACCACATCAAGCCCGAGCCTTTAGGCAAGGGCTTGATGTGGTGACGAGTGCCGAGATCCGCCCATCTCGCTGTACCAAAGATGCCGTATGCATTTTCTCGTACGAATATCTATCTGAAACGGAAAAATCAAGTTGTGCAGTAAAGCGTATTGAAGAGAGTGCGAGATGGGCTGATCTCATTATACGTCTCGTAGTGAAAGCCAACAGAATGAGTGCGAGTACAACTAGTTTTGTGACTTTGTTAGGCCACACAAAGTGTGTCCAAATATTTGAATGGTGCTATCACCCCTGTTGAATTTATCATAGTATACTACACTATTGATCATGTTGATGTAAGAATCCTCATATTTGTTTATCTGCCACAGTATATATTTTTGATTATAGTTGTTACTTGTTTATACATATCTAGTCCACCTGAGAAATTTATTGAGAGAATAAAGTCATTCAGATATATTTCTGTCTAAATAGAAGTACCATTGTTTGTTCCTTCCTGGAACTTTATTTTTTCTCCGATATTTGTTGTCTGGGTTGGATACAAGAGGGGCAAAATAGCATCGGAATATGTGGAAGATGTAACAAAACGCCGTAAGTCAAGAAATGAAAGTTGGTGGCAAGGTTGGTGACGGGTCAGCAATACGCAGATGGAAAATATAAAACATCTGTATATTGTACTTCAGAAGAGCTGTGGCAAAGGTACACGAAAATCAGACTAAGATACACAAATAATAATTCACTTTTCAGCCAAATTTTCACAAAGAGAAAGTCATTTTACAACAAACCCTGCGATTCAAGAATCCTTGGCATCCAGAAGATACATGCGCAGCATTCCGAGATGAAAATTGTTTAAGCTTGCGATTTAGTATGCTCTGCAATCAGCATTCCTTTATCACTCGTTGACAGAAATCAAGCTAGTAAGTAAATGACTAAAATGACTTTTTAACGTCACATTTCGGCCAGTATGTCAATAGTAGAAAAATATTTTGTATAGTAAAAGTGGTAAAGTAAAAAGACCAAAATTAATAACAGCATGTTCGCACTAAAATATTCAGTTAAAAAAGTTTGATGATAACATGATGGTGCATGTAGCAAATTTAGTGACATGTTGCAGTAGCTGTACTAGTAGTATTAAATTTTTGTTCTAAGTCACTTTTCGGCACAAATGGTCATTCAAGTGACAATGTAATTCGATAAAAACAGTGCGCTTTATTGATGAGATGAATGATTTACATATGATGACGTGAGGGTGGGGTGATAGGGCATTGTGGGTTGTTGCGAGTTTTTTCCATATGCAATGTTGAAGAATTTGTTATTAACATAGCAATTGTTGTACCATGTATTCCCAGATTGATATTTGTATGTGTTGTGTCAAAACATAGGTAGAGTGTATGGATCTGTTTTATTACAGATATATAAGAAGAGGCAAAGCAACATTTGAAGTGTACATGTTGTACATCCAATAATATAGCTTCAGAACCTAAACATCCACTCAAAACAAGCGGCAAAGACAAAGTCGCTTTGATGATGAGTCTACGAGTTCGGAAAGTGAATTCGCTGCTGGTAAGTTTTAAGCAACACTACTTTTTCAATTGTTTTCTAAATGGCATGTACCATTACAGAATTGCTTATGGGTGTATGTATGCAATGTCTCATGAGATCAGTTGATTCACAGAGGAGACTGACCACTCCAACACTGGGAGGAATTTGGAAGAGTCCAGTCAGCAGATACTTTTGCCACAACCACCGGAGTTGCTGTATTCCTTTACATGCACAAAATAGAGAACCAGTGGAAATTAGATAACATTTTGTGTAACTAAACTGATATTTTCCACCCCTAAGTCAGCCTTATTTGAAAAGGAATATAAGTATAAACGTTTTTATTGTTGTAAAAAGTGTACGACGGTAGACTGAGACTGATTAATTGCCTCATAGAAAAATCAAATAACATGATGTGACAATGCACTACAGTCACACTCTAATTAGCAGTTTTTTGTTAACCTCTAATTATTGAATATTTTTGTTTTGTAGATATGGATGCCATTGATGAGTTTGGCTCCTTCCTACACTTAGGACGGCCCTTGGTAGGTTATGTGCTCCAGGATTTCCGTAGTGAATTGGCATATATTACTGTAACGGCTTTGGGCCTTATTTTGTTATTTATATTAAGATTTTTTGTTTGTGACGGTAATGTGTATGTTTTCTTGCACGCAATTGTGACGGTAGCTTGTTTCGCCATATTTTTGTTTGGATGTGAAAGTTGTTCTGAAATGTTTTGATTTCCATTTTATATTTTACGATCTTTTCGGGGAACAAAGGTTTGATATTTGTCATATTGTGATTATAAACATGTATTTTATAATAATCATAAGTGTCATGTGTGAAATATTGATATTTAATGTTTTTTTAAGGAGATAACTTTTGTCAGTCAACTATTTTATATTTTGAAGCCACATGTGACGATTCACCCCTTTGAATTGTTATCCGCGAATTTAAAGCTAAGATTTTCATCGTCAATATTGTAAATTATTATTTAATTTTTCGATTTTGGACTGAAAGTATATTGTATCATTTTTGTGTGTTTCAGTTTCACGTTAATACAGCTGTTTAATACCTGAAGTTAAAGCGGTGGCGGTGTTTATAATAATAAAACGATTCGCACCACGAATCTACAGTGTTCATGATTCTCATTCTGGCTCTGCTGATTTGTTCATCGATGTGCGTCTAGTCTATACCCAATTTATTCTCAACCGAAACTGCGGATGTACGCAACAGTAAAACTTTGCCCCAAGAAAAGAAGTAGACCTACGAAGTGGACAGTTTTTAAATCCTTGACTTTGTCATCATTGAAGTTTGGGCAGTTCCCACTTCGCCCACATGAAAGAACAACATGATTGAAGTTAGACTAGCAAACTTATTATATTACAGTTTCGTAGTCTAGACTAATATTTTGAAAACATCATAATGGCTTACCAAACTCGATATGGCCGACCAGTGCGACCAAAGGCGCGCCTGAATAATTATGAGGTTTCTACACAGACACAGTTCTCGGCCTACACAGACACAGGCTACAGCGCCAGCTGTTGCCTTGAATAATTTTGTAGGTCCTGCATCTCAGGTTCAGGCTGCAAATATTTCTCATGAGGATTTGCAAGAAGAAATTATGCAGACCAGATTAAAAATTTCTATTTGTGAAGAGAAACTTAGGCGTGCCTCATTATCGCAGGTTCAGACACAGTCTATTGATGATGTCAAAAGTCCTCAATCTAAGACTATTCCGAAGACACGCCACCTTCAGTCGACGCCATTCCACGATGTCAAAAATCCTCAATTTGAGACTATTCCGAAGACACGCCACCTTCAGTCGACTACATTTCACGATGTCAAAAGTCCTCGATCTGAGACTATTCCGATGACACGCCACCTTCAGTCGACTACATTTCATGATGTCAACAGTCCTCAATCTGAGACTATTCCGAAGACACGTCACCTTCAGTCGACTCTATTTCACGATGTCAATTATGCAGAAGGTGTCGCACCCAGAGATTTTCCTGACAGACCCGATCCTTCAATTTCAAGTTTGAGTCATAATAGTGCTGCTGTTACTGCTGATCATCATATCGGAGACGATTATATTAAATTACTCACAGATGTGTTAAGTCATGGAAAAACACAGGACAAACTTCCACGGATTGAACCAGACATATTCGACGGGTCCTTGTTACGGTTTCCTTTGTGGATGAAATCATTTGAGACATTAGTTGAAAAACATACTGATTCTGTATCAGAGAGACTATTCTACATGTGTTCTACTTGAGTAAGTACACTACCGGTCCTGCAAAGGCAGCCATCATATGGTATTTCAGCCTAGATAGTGATGATTCTTATGCCAATGCTAAGAAAACTTTGATGTCAAGATTTGGCAACACCTTTAGTGTGTACGAGGCCTTCAGAAATAAACTAAACAATTGGCCTGTGAAAAAAACAGGTGATGGTGATGGACTTGGAAATTTTGGTGACTTTTGATTAAACTACCAAAAACAGGTAAAAAAAAAACCTGAGCGATCGTATAATAATGCAGCTCATGTTCCAGTGGTTGAAAGAAAGGTGGATTATTTTGCTCTACAATCTGCGAAACATTGTGCAAAAAAGGTGTTATTTTTGTAAGAAATCACACAGAGTAGACCAGTGTGAGATGTTTTTGGCCAAGTCTGAAGGGGACAAAAAATCGTTTGTGAGAAGTAATGGCTTATGTTACGGCTGCTTGAGGAGGGGTCATCTGTATGCGAACTGTAGGAGAAGGGATCCTGCTTTAATGAGAGATCCTCATACTAGTGGTGAAAAAACTAATAAAGATAAAGTTGAAGCCACAGAAGCTTGTGTTAATGCTACAGAGCCTAAAGTAGTTAGTCACAGAACGACTAGCTCATCCAATTCATCTGAAACTAGCATTCATACAATGATTATACCTGTTGTTTTAAACCATAATAATAACCCAGATTTACAGGTTATAACTTATGCATTGTTAGACAATCAATCTGATGCCTGTTTTATCAGTGAGGATATTCTTACTAGCTTGCAAGCTAGTTCTCAGAATGTATCATTAGAACGTACAACTATGCTTGCTAAACAGATGATAGATAGTAAAATTGTATCAGGCTTGGTTGTAAAGGGTTTAAAGATGTTAACATTAATCTACCAGGTGTTTACAGCCGTGTTGATATCCCGCCTAATAAATCACTAATACCTAAGCCTGAGACTATAAAGAGGTGGCCTCATTTAAGAGATATTGCTGTTCATGCACCTATTGAAAATATTGATATTGTTTTGTTAATTGGTGCGAATTGTTCTAAGGCACTTCTTCCAAGAAAGGTTGTGGTAGGAGGTGATGAAGATCCCTTTGCAATAAAAACATTGTTGGGATGGGGTGTTACAGGGAATATGAATATTTCAAAATTTGGTGATCAACCTGGAAATTCTGATGTAAGATTTGCTTTCAAAATTTCTGTGAAAGAAGTGAACCCTATTGAGGTTAACAGAATGTTTGATTGCGAATTTATTGAAAAGCAAACTACGGATAGTATTTCAATGCATGATTCTCGTTTCTTGAAAATCATGAAAGAGGGTTTATCCATTGAAAAGGATCATATTGAACTTCCTTTACCTTTTAAGGAAGATGATAGTCATTTCCCTGATAACAAATTGATTGCTCTGAAAAGACTTCATGGTCTAAAGAACAGATTGTTGAAAAATTGTGAATTTAGAAATGACTATAAAAAATCACTGTGTGAATTAATGGAGAAAGGGTATGCTGAGAAAGTAAACAGCAGTCCTGATCAAGAAGGTCACAATTGGTATATACAACATGACGGGGTATACCATCCTAGAAAACCTGAAAAAACTCAAGAGTGGTGTTTGATTGTAGTGTTGAATATCAAGGTCATAATTTGAATTCAAAACTCTTGTCAGGTCCTGATTTTATAAATAATTTGGCAGGTGTTCTTTTGAGATTTCGGGAAGAAAATGTAGCATTAACCTGTGATATTCAATCTATGTTCCATCAAGTGGGTGTTAGAGAACCAGACCGACATTACCTTCTCTTTGGAGCCACCTCATCACCTGCATGCGCTAATTACGCCCTGAAATATGCAGCTGATCAGTGTGACTCTGAAAATTCTAAAGCTAGCAAATTTTATAAGGTCTAATTTTTCTGTGGATGATGGACTGACTTCTATAAAATCAGTAAATGAAGCTGTAGAACTGATCGGTGAGAGTAGACAACTATGCTTGAACAGTGGATTCAATCTGACTAAATTTGTATCTTCCAATAAGGAAGTTATTGATAAAATTCCGATTGTAATTAGAGCCAGGCCTATTCAGAATATAGACTTAACAAGAGACATTTTGCCTATTGAGTATGCTCTTGGTGTTTAATGGTGTATAGAGTCAGATTTATTCAAATATAATATAAGGTTATCAGATAAGCCCTATACTAGAAGGGGTCTACTTTCTACGATCAGTTCAATTGTTGACCCTTTGGGAAATGTATCGCCATTTTTGTTGACTGGGAAAGCCCTTCTTTAAGAACTTTGTAGAAATGACAAGGATTGGGATGAACCCATTCCTGCTGACATACATGCAAGCTGGGATAAATGGTGTTATGATTTGCTGGAATTATCAAAATTGGAAATTCCCAGGTGTTATAAACCACCTGAATTTGGTGAAGTTAAATCAGCGCAGTTACAGCATTTTTCTGATGCGTCACAGGGAGGTTACGGCCAATGCAGTCATTTACGCCTTGTAAACAAAGACAACCAAGTATCAACATACCTCATACTTGCTAAATCTAGGGTAGCCCTTCAAAGGTAGTCACTATTCCTAGACTTACAGCTGCTTCAACATCTGTTAGAGTGGCAACTTATTTGAACAAAGAACTTGATTACGATAATATTGATAATGTATTTTATACAGACAGCACAGTTGTGTTAGGTTATATATCAAATGAGGCTAAACGGTTTCATATATTATGTCAGCAGTAAAGAAAATCCAGCTGATTTGGCTTCTCGCGGTGTAACTGCAGAATAGCTAAAAACTCAAGAGATTTGGTGGAAAGGTCCTCCCTTTCTCTCTTCACTTGAAAAACATGAAAACCATTGTAATGATTTATGTCCTGATGACCCAGAGTTGAAAAAGGTATCAGTACATGCTTGTGTTGTGGTAAAAAAGACTTCTGATATTGTTGAATATTTTTCAGGTTGGTATAGAGCCAAAAGGGCCGTTGCTGTATGTATTAGCTTTGTGAGGTTGTTACATGCTCGTGTTGAAAATGGACTGAAAAACAATCAGACTTTAGCTAAGATAACATATGCTAGAGTAAATGTTAATGAAATTTAGCATGCTGAAAGGATTATATTGAAGTTAATGCAAGGGAATGCTTATCCAAATGAGGTTGAGATTTTAACAAAGGTTAGACAAAGAAAAGATAATACTCGTGACCTACCTGAATTGTCTCTCAGAAGAAATAGCTCTTTAATTAAACTTGATCCATATTTAGGGAGTGATGGTCTTGTTTGTGTTGGCGGTAGAATTCGCCGCGCCAATGTCTCTCGAGATCAAGCCCACCCAGTAATAATACCAAAATCTGGGCATTTACCTTAACTACTGATTCGTCATTACCATGAACTTACACACCACACTGGTGGTGGTTCTACATTAAATGCTATACGCGCAAGCGGATATTAGATTAATACTAAAGCTCGCTCTTGTATAAATTCCCATGTATGGAAATGTGTTTCATATACAAAATTAAGAGGAGCAGTTTCTGGGCAAGTTATGGCAGATCTACCCTAAGCCCGACTTGAGCCTGCTCCGCCTTTTACATATAGTGGTGTTGATTTGTTTGGTTCCATCTTATCTTAAAGAAGGGCGTAGGGAAAAGAAAAGATGGGGATGTTTGTTTACATGTTTAGCCGCAAGAGCTATACATATTGAGATTGCACAATCTTTGTCAACTGATTCATTTCTTAATGCTTATAGGCGTTTCATTGGTCGCCGATGACAATTAAGGTGTGATTGTGGTACATGTACAAATTTTGTGGGAGCGAACTTCATGCATGTTTAGCAGAGATGAATCATGACAAAATTCATAATGCATTGTCAGAAACTAATTGTGATTGGATAGATTTCAAATTCAATGTGCCCCATGCTAGCCATATGGCTGGGGTATGAAAGGGCATGATTCGTTCTGTAAGAACTGTACTAACTGCTATTTTAGACAAGCACTCTTTACAACTTGATGATGAACTATTAAACACTTTTATGGCAG
The DNA here is from genome assembly GCA_964017125.1 of Flabesymbios commensalis. Classification (NCBI taxonomy): domain Eukaryota; kingdom Metazoa; phylum Annelida; class Polychaeta; order Terebellida; family Flabelligeridae; genus Flabesymbios; species Flabesymbios commensalis. The sequence goes on from OZ024915.1 coordinate 4,630,821, forward strand.
AGGCTGAGGCGATAGTCATTAGTCTGCCTATTACTTATGTTGACATGTCATCTACAGTGTTCATAATTCTCATTCTGGCTCTGCTGATTTGTTCATCGCTGTGCGTCTAGTCTATACCTGATTTATTCTCAACCGAAACTGCGGATGTACGCAACAATTACAAAGCTTTGGTGCAGAGCGGACCTCTTTTGGGACTGTGAGGCACATTTGTGCCTGACTGACTGGGTAATCTACTGTCTTAGGCGCATCTTAGACCCAGGTGACATCTTGGTGGGCCTTCTAAGCAGTCCTAATAAATGGAGCATATGACATGTTAGAGTAACACTTACTCAAGTTCAGCAGGGGCATCTTTTGAGTGAGCAGCACTATTCTGTCAACCAGTAGACCATTTTATTAGTGTATCATTGCACAAGGTGCCAATTACTTATTCACCAGCTCATTTTGTGGCATGAATAAAACTTTAACCCTTACAGCGCGGGGATAGACTTTAGACGTCAGATTCTGACAACTCTAACTAAGACATTTATCATGATTTCAAATTTAAAAAAACCCTTTGATTTCGATGTTTTTTACAAATTAATTGAGCGCTCCAAGGGTTAGGACGTGTTTAATTGCTGGTCACATCATTTGGCGTGAATTACTTTCATTACCGTCTACATGGTAGACTACAGTGAATAATTTCTTAAAATGGTAATTTCTTGAAATATTATTATATTATTATAGTGAAGGTGATAACTCAGTCACTTATCTTCCTTGGTGGTAGTAAAATGTTGTTTAACATCACGTTTCGGCACTAGTGTTCATTTAAGTGACATTGAAATATGTGCAGTCCAGGGTTCCAGATACCCAGTCGCCCACTCACCATTGGCCCCTTGTTTTTGCTGTGCGCTAATCAAGTTGACATTAAAGGTAGCTCATATTACGATTTTATAAAAGCTGAACTATCCTTTAGAACAAAAAATAAATGTTGTATTCTTCAAATCATTGTGATTGATATAAAATCCCTATGGATTTACGAGTATAAAATGCATTGTTAACAGATAATCCATCATCCATTGTCTGAACTATTAACTACTGCAGATGAATTTCTTGAATACTTTCTGAACGTCATGAGTGATCAGGTTTTAAATGGGAAATACACGATTAAGCGGGCTACTAGAATTTTTTTGTGGGCAACCAAAATTAGCATCTCAGGGGCCCACATGTCTACCAGAGCTTTTGTGGGTATATTGGCCCCTGCAGTCCTTTATAAGATGAATGATGACGGGTGATAGGGCATGGGAACTTGGGAGGGGGGGCGAGGGGGGAGGAGTTAAATCTGTCATCACTGGATAAAATACAGTTCATAGGCTAGGCATGTCGGAGATTAGAAAAGATGGCATGAGAGAAGCTAATATGGAAGAATGTCAAAAAAATACACATTTCCAAAAATGTTGTCAGTCTGAGAGCTAAGGCCAGCAGTGCCAGAAGTGCAATGGAATTTACAGTAAATTAACTTTCTCTAAACTAAAAACTGCATGGTGTCAGTTTCCCCAAACCATTCGACTTGGAACTGCTGAAACACGTCAGTGCAAAGATGCTGCCAGAGTTAGCCGAGCTATCATCAAGTATCTCTAAGGTTTATGTACACTTTTTAGTATGATTTGTCGTACAAGTTTGTGGTACAGCAGTTGGATCATGAAAACGAACAATACTAATATACTCGCAGACCCCGAAAACCTATATATATACCAGGTTTCGAGGGAATTCTGAAAAAAAATAGTTGAAAAAAAATTGTCGCCAGGTGGCGACCATTTTGATTATCGGTGGAAAGCTGAAATTTTAAACAGATCATCTCCATACTCATGGGTAACTTCACATAAAAAATTGGAGAGATCCAATAATTATTTTTCAAGTTATCAAGTTAACAAGGAATTATTAAAATAAAAAATCAAGATGGCCGCCATAGTCTCGTTTTCAGTCGCACACGAAAACGGACAATGCCAATAGACTCTGAGACTCCGAAAACCTATATATATCAGTTTTCGAGGGAAATCTGAAAAAAGTAAAAAACAAATTTTAATCGCCAGGTGGCGGCCATTTTGATTATCGGTTGAAAGCTGAAAATATAATCAGGTAATCTACATACTCATGGGCGACATCACATAAAAAAATAGAGAGATCCAATAATTATTTGTCAAGTTATCGCGTTAAGAAAGAATTTTGTAATTAAAAAATTAAGATGGCCGCCACAGCCTAGTTTTCAGTTGCACGCGAAAACAGACAATGCCAACAGACTCGCAGACCCTGAAAAAATTACAATATAACAGGTGAAACCACTGAACCTTTTGGACCCTTTTAACACAAATAAAACCCCCTCAGCTCTGGGCCTACATTGTTTTTTCTGCTTTGTTCCCAGAGATGAGTACTGACATAGTGAATTGGCAAAATTTCATAAATCAAATTTGAAATTAAATCAAAAGACTTGTGATGAGCGATTAAAAAGCAGCAAAAAATGTTAACAAGGACAGCTCATCGGAAAAGCTTTGTTTATGAGTTGAGAAAAAAGGGAGAGATCTGATAATTACTAAAATGTTGAGAGCTTACCCACTCATATTAACCTTTTAAGCACTGAAATATGTTTGTATAAACCATGGAGACCAAAGGGTTTTGTTCAATTTAAAATCATCATAAATGTCTAAGTTGGCTCTTTCCGATTCATTTTTTAAATATCCATTGCTATGGGCCATTATAAATATTTTAATTCCTTCAGTGCGGGGACCATCTTTATACTTTATAATCTGACATCACGGTCTACAGACATCATACTCTGACGTATAAAGACGGTCCCTGCACTGAAAGGGTCAAGCAATGAGATCTGACCTGTTGTTTTGACCTTTGGTGAGCAGCATGGATCAACTGTGCCTTCTGGCATGGAAGTAATAGTGACATCATCATGTATTATTGACCCAGTGTTGATTTAATGTTGGGCCAGCGTCTCAGACGGTGGTCCAACACTAAATCAACAGCAGGTCAATGATGTGTTGTGTTTGCTGTAGGATAGCAGTACTAGCTTTCTCTCTGATGATGGATTGTCATTCTGCCACCTGCTAAGTCAATGCATTTTTGTTATTATTTTCACTACACATATATATACGTATTAAAAATTAAATGCAGTGGCTAATCCAGGGGGTGTGGGCGCCTCTCTATTTTTAGTCAAATAACTTGAGAGGCCCCCAACACTTCAGCATATATTATTCATACATCAACCTTAAAGATTTTTTCCATTAGATCTACAAGATTTTTTAAAGGATATCTAATAAAATTATATCATTATCATTGACGATGCTATTAGTTTTCAAATTAAATACTCCAGCTGATCAGCATAATAACTGACATAGTGAAAAAAGGTGAAGTGAGTGCAGTGCACAATTTTAGGCCAAATTTCCAGTGTGGCAGAAGGACTCTCTCCTTTAAAAACCAGAGAGTCCTGTCCAATTTCAAAGAGTCCCGTTTAAAATGATTTTTTTTTCATGCAAGGCGCAAATTACTTTTTTGTTGCAATTTTTAGCGCATTTATGGTTATTTATAATGTTGTGAAAGAGATCCTCCTAATTTTTGCTTAGTTATGTTTTTATTATTTATAGGTTTTTTACAGGGATACTGAAATAGTCAAAAAAAAAAAAAAAAGTTTATATACTTATTATGAATTTACTTTCAATAAGCATCAATACATTCTCATTGGAAACATATAAAAATTAAACTATCATTTTCATATATGCATGTATACATGTGTGTGGAACCCACTGTAGGACACTTGAGGAGTTCTCTCATCAACATTACCATTAATTGAATATAATTAATATAACTAATCGGACTGACTCATCACTGCCACTGACAGAACTGCCATCATCAATAACAGGCACCTTTCTTTTTCTGTATGTTTTTACATTCATTCTTCTAGGCAGTGTTGATGCGTTCAGCCATTCATTCGTCAAACGAACACGAGGCGCTGGCATAGTGTTGTGTTAATTGAGCAGCATTTAAATGAGCAGCCAGCCCAACTAATCTAAGGCCACTATGTTTTTTTCTCTGTTTTAGATGAGCGCGCGCATTAGATTTAGGCCTCGCATTACCAAAAAAAAACATGTGTTTTTTTCTGCCCAGCGCGGGCATTAGATTATTGCCGATTTTCGGGAAAAAACAGTCAATTTCCGGAGATAAAAAAACATTTTGAAAAAAAAACAAGTTCATTTCGAGAGATAAAAATTTTTTTACGGCTATGTTTTTTTTGCTTGTTTTTTCGTCACCCTCATTAACATTTTTCAAATAGGTCAAAAGTTTCAAGAAATATGACCAATGTTTTTTTATTTGGTCCCCTCATTAACTTTTCCAAGAATATGTTCAATGTTTTTTTTTCTTAAATGGTTTTTTTTTCGCCCTCTTTCATTAGATTTTGGATTTTTTTCTGATCTAAAACAGAGATATTAAACAAAGTGGCCTAAATGACTGTAACGGTAGGCCTATGCTAAACCAGCATTGCATTAATGTCAGCGGACCAGCGTATTTGTAGCGGACACGATAGATTGACCCAGCGTTGCTCTATTGTCGGTCCAACATCTACGAGGCTGGCCCAGCATTGAAAAAATACAGTGAGCTGCGACATCGCCTGTTTGCGGGATTGAGTCAATGTCACGCCACTACGATAGCCTGATATTAAGGTGAGCAACGTCACAATGTTGAGTAAAAACAGAAAGTGCTGGGCTGACGTTGTGTTACCTGCCAGTTTGACTTATGTAAACGCAGCAAACACGGGACGTCCAACCAACGTTGCCTTGATGTTGGCCCATCGTCTACGACGCTAGCCCAACATGAAAACAACACTGGTCGAACGTCCCGTGTTTGCTGGGGAAGCGGTGCCGACATAGCCTACAGGGCCTGACCCGGTTTGTGTCCAGGAAATAGGCCTTCATTCCCTCCCTCGTATTCTCTTTTAATATCAGACAACACGCGACCATTCATTATTGGCGTAGTGGCGGGCACGTCTGGTGGGAATCTGGGAACTGCTTAGCAGATTTTACCACTGAAAAACCAGCGTGGCCACCTGCCACGCAAGGGTGAAATGCCAGCGTGTCCTGCACTTCTAGAACCACGATCGGCCACGCGGACTCGCCTCAAAATTGTGCACTGGAGTGTAAAGTGTTTTTTATTCTTTATTTTCTATAGCATGAAAAGTGAAAATTAAAACTTCCAAATATATATTCATATTAACCCCTAGAGCACTGAGCTATTGAATTTAAATTTTCCACTTGAGTCTCGCTACCGCGATACACAACTTCAAATGACTGAAATTTTATGTGATTTGTGAAAATTAAGTCCTAACATGTATCAGTGTTTTAAGATTGAAGGCATATTTTACTTTTAACAACCCCCCCCCCCCTCCTAAAAAGGCCTCCAGGGAACCCTGAAAACTGTTACTACAGGTCACGAGGTGCTTATGAAAAGACAGAATGTCTACTGTAGTCTACATCAGGCCCAAATTAAAAATAAGCTTCTTTCGGATTTCACGGCCGGGTAGGTATAAATGCTGCGGGTGAAAAACTTTTTTTCCCAAACAAATATTTTTTGTAAGTTATTTTCCGAAAATATTTATTCAGTCAGTTGACATGCAGTGATTGGGTCTCATCTAAAACGCAAATTTTTTGAGCAGTCTTAATGAAATTAAAAAAATGGGTTTTTTAAACAGTATTACATATTGTTGTTGATTACCTTTTGGTCTGGCAAGCGATAAAAAATAACTACTCCTCTCTCATGATGGTACTAATCACTGCGAAATCAGAAACAAACATTTATTCAAGGCCTGGCAGGAAAAAAATATAAAAAATTACTTCCCTCCTGCATGACTTTTTTAGCTGATATGATATCGGAAACAAACATATTTTTAAGGTTGGCCTCAGTGGTCTAAGGGTTTACCCTTTCAGCACGGGGACCGTCTTTATACGTCAGAATCTGATGTCTGCAGACATCCTGCCGACATCAGATTATGACGTATAAAGTCGATCCCCGCACCGTAAGAGTAAAAATATTTATAATGGCCGGGAACTCATAACATAGGGACCCACAACAAAGGAATTAAAATGAGCCGGAAAAAACTAACTAAGACATTTATGATGATTTCACATGGAATAAACCCTTTAGTCTCCATGGTTTACACAAAGTTTTTCAGCGCTCAAAGGGTTAAATATTTATATTAAGCTAAAAGCAAACCACTAATCCATATTCCGTTTTGTCAGATGTTTCTTCCCCGCTAGTCAGATCCATAGCATTCGCTTCTTCACCTCAGCCATCCTGTAAACAGGCAGCAGCATTGATTAGCATGATAAAAAAAAAATCATTAGAATATGGAATTGCAGATAGATTTTAAATGTGTATAGTTTTGTGTTGGATGGATATTGAACTTGGAATTGGATGGGTAATAATGAAATTTAACAAAAATAACAAATCATTTAAAAAGTATTTAGTACGTAGATAAATTTAGGCTGCTCCGCTTGGCACTGGATCAATGCCGTTCAACAATTATTTTACACTTATTCAGGCTATTTTTACCCCCCCCCCCCTATTCGTAAATCTCTTCAATGTTGCTATGACTATGTACACTCAGAAACACATCCCTTAACCCCCCCCCCCCCTTCTAAGACCTTATGCAGGGGAAAAAATTCATCATTTTTATCCACTAGCCAGCCGGGCTAGTGGAACTAAAAATCCACTAGCCCTTATGATTTTTTAATCGCCCTTACTTGTTGCCGGATTATGCGCGATATTGCTGAATCACTGGTTAATGATTTTTTCCCCTTCTGACCCATCTTCCGTAGGCTTAGCCTGAGCATTTTTGCTGCAGGTGGGCATTTTAGCTTTAATCTGCAGCTGTTTAAGCTCTAGTGAATTCAGTGACCAGCCACGCCACCTGAAAATGTCTCTGTCGGCCTTTATCTTCATATAAAGTTACGTTATTGAACCAGCATTTCTTCTCCAGTTTACTTTATTTTCTTAGCTGGTGGCGACCCCACCTCCCATAATTCACGTAGATTTAATTGGCTGTTCATAATTATTACATGTACAGAAAATTAATTTAATCCGACATTGGCTCACTAGTATTCATTCCAACTTGGAGAAAGAAGGGGCCATGTTGCCCACTTCGGTGAAAAAAGGGGCCATCTCAAAAAAAACGTAAACTGTTCTGCCAACATAACCAAGTCAGTCATTTTAAACATAATAAAAATATGTCAAATAAGCATACTTGAAAAAAATATATAAATATTCTTTCATATCGTTTAGGGGCTATTCAAGGTAACTGAACTTGATATGTAGTCCTATCAACAAAGAAGTAGGGAAGTCTATGGAGCTCTAGCCTCTATGGCATCATGACACAGCAAGGCACAACATAACTGGGATAAAAAGGTTATCTCAGGTGTATTAAATTAGGCCTTTTCTGGGGTGTAATTTACTTTGTGTTAGGCCTATTGGCATGGTTAGACCTTCTTAGTCTGAACACCCCTCCATGTCCAGTTATTCACATCGTTTCTGCGCCGACATACATGCGCCAGCGGCAGCCCTGTGTGTGACTGAAACTGGAGTATTAGCCACAGCTTGCATTCACACAAAATTGCAACACGTTTTTGCAGACGTTTTTATGTAAGATTAATGCTTGATTCATCAGGTCTATAATACATGAGTCTTTTAGAATCAGCAACAATTCAAAACTGCATCTATTCAGCCACAGCTCGTTGGGCAATGAAATGTTGTCAGCATGCATGTATGTCAAAAAACTAGATAAATGATCTTCTTGATCAGTGCCATTTTGAACTGTGAAATATCAGGTGAAACGAATGCTGGGAACCACGACGCAAAAAGTGACGCTGTGGGCTGTCATGGCTACCGCAGATCGGGCCACATGCAATACACGGGCCCACGCACCGCTGATTGACCAGGCCGTAGGAATATACCGGTCAGTAGTTTGTTTAACAACTTGGTGAACGTGATTTTTATGTCCACGTGTGTCAGCATCAAACTTGATTCAGTTGCTCACTTTTTGGTGTGCCAAATCTTGAATTATGTGCGCTTATATGCTCCTCAAATGTAGGTCCCCCTAAAAGGCTGATACACACAACCACGTGTGCACTGGTGTGAGCCAAAACAACGCTCTGTAGCGCGCAACAACGACGACGCCTGTACATGCTTTGCGGCGCTCTGCAGATATGCGTAAATTTAGCCACACATGATCTGCGGATCGCACAGGGAATCAGTTGCCAGCAGGGCTAGTGACATGCTGATTTACAATCGCCCTTACATAATTCTTGTCGCCACGGGCGACCGGGCGTATGTGAATTTGCATCCCTGTTATGTAATTGTGAGTACGAGAAGATGTGGTCACTCATCTCGGCTTGGTCATTTCTTCCCAGCATCATCCAGTGGCTGGCCCAGAATTATTTTTAACCCTCACAGTGCGAAGATCGACTTTACATGTCAGAATCTGATCCACACACTAGGAATAAAAATATTTCTAATGGCCATAGACCAATAATATAGGTATTCAAAAGAATTGGAAAAGCTAACTAAGACATTTATGACGAAGTCAACCGCGAATTGCTGTCACAATTCTCGACTTGCAGTGGATGAAGATGACTTGAAGTGGGTGGCAAAATAAAGAAAATTGTCATGTATTGGTAAAACAGTTTTATGGAAAATTTCTTTCTGAAACCCTTAGTTGTAGAAAAATTAGGTCTGTTTTCAGGGATGTAAAATGATGCTTTAAATTAATGCATTGTGAGGGCTTAAAGACGATTATGTCAAATTGTAAAAAAAACCTTCAGTCTTCATGGTGTACACAAAAATAATTCAGTGTTTTAACCCTTGAAGTGCTGAATATTTTTTATATAAACTATAGAGATAACATGATTAAAGGGTTTTATTCAATTCAAAATTATCATAAATGTCCTAGTTAGCTCTTTCTGATTCATTCGAATACCTATGTTATGGGTCTACGACCATTGGAAATATTTTTACATTTACAGTGCAGGAATAGACTTTTTGTCATCAGAATCTGACGTCTACTGACGTCAGATTCTGACGACTAAAGTGGATCCCCACACTGAAAGGGTTAAGGATTCCTTTTTGATAGCCGCATTGGCATTTTGTCATCATATTGTATGCTAATGTATGGACTGGTACAAACTAATATACATGACACAGGCCTTCAGATTTGAAAATCGGTGGCGAGTGAAAAAAAGCTCACCTAAAAGTGGTGAGGTGAGTGATCACACACCACAATTAACCACAATGCTAAACGGGTTAATGAAATTAAAAAAAATAAGATTTGCACTTTAAAAAAACCGACAACATCTAAGACCAGAACATATTATGTTTGTTGCCGATTTGTTGTCATTTGCAGAAATTTGTTTAATTTTTTATTTTATTTTGTGTCACTTGAACAAATCGGAGATTTATTTTATTTGAAGCAACATTCATTTCCATGCATCTTCTGTCTGTATATTGTACATGTTGTATTGTATTGTAAACATATTTATTTCAATTGCATGACCCAATGAGATGCCAAAATACAACCTCTTAGCAATTTTAAATATTAGCACACTGCATATTCTAGAACTTTGGAGATCTTAGCCTATTTAGGTATAGATATGACATTGATTCTAGTGTTGGTCGGCATTCGACTACAGGGGTTTGCTCTCTGGAACTTACTGTCAAAGCAACATTCATACAAATTAATCTAAATACCTGGTTATCATGGTTATGCACATCCTTTCATAATGTAGTGGGAACTAGGCCTACACCTGCCAGTGACAGGATGGGTTATGCACAGACAAATGTTTTTGCCCTGGCCCGATACTCCAAATTTGCGAATCTAGCCCAACATCAAATCAGCATGGGCACCGACAACGCCTCGTGTTTGCTGAGAATACGTCGTTCTAAAAATAGCCATTCACACACATGTAACTTACACCACAAGTATGAGAACAGTCAGATGTAAACAATAGCACGTGCGCATGCGTACAGTGCACATCCGCCGCACATGCGCATCAGTGTAATACTGGGAGCTCCAAACAAACACAGGACAATCTAATGGCTGTTCAGTGTTTGCGTCGTGGACGCTTTTGCGTTGTTTGCTATGACACAGACAATCGTCTATTAATAGGTCCTATTTTCATCCATCGTTGAGATTTTTTTTTGCAGGTAGAAAAAGTTGTTTGACCAAGTTGACACAAACGTATCGACAACGAGAACAGCCACTCTAATGGGCCTATTTGGGAGGTTAGAACGCTTGGCCAGGCAGCCTGGAAGCTGGCTGCCTGACCAGACGCTCTAACCTCCCAAATAGGAGCTATCAAACAGACATGCAGTCTGATCGCTGGCGCTTTCAAGATAAAGTTAAAGATAAATCTATTAAACATCGCCTATGCTGGGAGCAAAGCTATAAAAAAAGTTCATGTCACATATGTGATCGGACGGAATAAGCAATATTTTACTTTGGGAAATCAATAAAATGAGCTTGAATCGCCTATGTTTTGATAGGGTCTGTCAGAAATCGGAAACAAACAACATTTTTGTTAGGCCTGACGATGTGAGGTGCGCTGTATTTCACTTGCCTGACTTCACCTTCGCGTGAGTTATGGTGCGCGTGCGCGATCGCGCACGCTAAATCTGAAGGCCTGATGACATAACACTCATACTTTCTATAATCACCGTTAATCTATTTCAAAATGAATATTTTAATTCCCTTTCGCTATGTCTGGTTCACTTTTTGATAACTGCGTAACGGTGGGGTCATACCTACATTATATGTATATAAAAATACAAATTATAATTAAATAGAACCACATTACAATAATAAGGACCTTAAATGCGTAGCCTTATGTATTTATCTGAGTATATCACGACCAAATGCTTTTCTCAACACGTTTAGCAGTGTTTATGGTGTTTAAACAGGGTTCACCACAGTGCCGGCAATGCCGGTTGCCAGACCGGATAAAATCTAAAAAAAAAAATTCAGTTTCTTTTTGTGGTGTCCTTCCATTTGCGTTTTAAAGATAGTTTTGAGAAAACAACGACTTGATTTTTTTTTTGTGAGAAACCCTGGTTTATCCGATGGTGGAGGATGGTCCAAAATGAAAGTTAGCTTTTCGGTATCCAGTCAGTCAATTCTCAAGCGATTTTCATGAAATTTTGTAAACCCTATTTTCTGGTCATTTGGCATCGATCCTGAAAAATTCGTAATAAAATATAGACATATGACTTGTAGTAAATGTCTATTTATGACGCTCCTCTATAACATGTATAAACCCATTAACTTCCATTCCGGTTTATTCTCAGAATTGCGTTACATGTCAAATGGTCTAACTTTTGAAATACTCAATGGAATTTCGTGAAATTTTTAGGGTTTTGCCAAATGACTAGATAATAATGGTTACAAAATTTTGTGACAATCCTTTGAGAATTGACTGACTGGATACCGAAAAGCAAACTTTTATTTTGAACTATCCTCCACCAACGGACAGACTAAAAATAAGTTCCTTTTTCTTCGATTCTTTTTCGATGTGTCTAGAGGTCTACTTCTTTTTTTATGTTTATCCAGACCGGTTGAAGCAGCTACCGGTACATTAAAAAAAAATTGTGTGATGATTCCATCATCATAGACAACTCCCTGGATTTTGGCTTATTTAGGGTGGTGAGACCTTATCATTATGAATGCACCTGCACCTACCGCATGGTTTCCCCTTTTTTCGCCCACCTGTCTTCCAGAATCGCTTTTTTGGTCTTAAGAGTTAAGTAAGGCCTCTCGGGGGTAATAAATAAATTATATTCTTTCTAATAATTTTTAAAGCTAATCTATGCAGAATATTTCAAATCATAACGTACTTTTCAACACTTGAGAAAGTGTTTATTTGATAAAAAGAACACCTTAATTTCTAGCGCGCTCGACGATGTGACTTTCCATCAGCAGCTACTATTATGAAACCAACAACGGAAGAAAAAGCTGCGCTAATTGCGTTTGGCTATTGAATGCACAGACTGGCACAGAACATACATTGGCTATATATTTCTAAATATACGGTTGACTATTTCTTTCGCTGTTGGGTTGAAAATGTTATTACAAGTTTTTAATTAGTATATTAATAAGTACATGCATAAGTGCATACATCGATTTACAACTTGTTTTGCTAATATCAGAACTAATCAGTCTATACCCAATAAACATGGACATAATGGGCCATTAATGTTCCTTTTGCTTTTAACCGGAATTCTAGTTATGGGACTGTCAATGCATGCCAGTATTACGTTACAGTGCCTGGATTGGGCCAATAATGTACATCTATCGTTTGCACAGCTTTTCTTAATCGGACCAATAATGGCAATAAGACAGATCCAATAGTGGGCCAATAATGGCCCCCATTGGCGCAGATGAAAACGGATAGAAACTGGCTTCATAGTGGCAAACAAGACTGGCACTTTATCCGAACATGACTGAGCCATTATCGTTTGGCTGTATTTATTGTACATTTATCGGCCCATTATTGGGCCATCACAGGGCTGTAAAAAGTTATTAAGGCTTTCAAATGGCAAACTTGAGGGATACTTATAATGGCCCATGATAGGGCCATTAATGGTATTTCTGAAGCTTTAAAATTGTAAAATTAAGGTATTGGTAACTGCCTATTCGGACTAAAGGGTGGAAATATGATCTTGGCATAACACAAATATCACACAACAGACACATTCTATTTATTGTTTATTGTTCAACAATAACACATTGTAACAAAACTAGACATTGTTTCAACTGACAGATCCTGTATTTTCTGGTTGTTTACCAAACAGTTTGGTAAACAACCAGAAAATACAACATCTGCAGTCAGGCCTGGCACATAAGTATTCTAATATCAGTAGGCCTACCACCATTTATTAAAATCTGCCAACTCATGGCACAGAGATAACACATTGTAACAAAACTGAACATTGAGAAAGCACACCCCCCCCCCCCCTCCCCATGGATCATATGTACAATGTTGTATTTGATTTTCAATAACAAAACATATCTGCAAATGACTCTTTTATGCTGTGTGAAAGTGAGCCTATCTGCATCTGAATACTCTTACAATACATTTCTATTATTAGGATAGTAGTAACTTGTACTAACTTTGGAAAAAGTGTTTGAAACTTATAGCGTTTCGACTTGCTTCGGAAACCTTGATCATATACTGATGTCCTGGCAGTGAAATGGCTCAGACATCAATGGGTGATCTACAAAAAGATCATTTCGTTGCCGTCTGAGCCATTTCACCGCCAAGACATCAGTATGTGATCAAGGCTTGCCGAAGCAAGTCTAAACGTCATACGTTTCAAACATTTGTTCCAAAGTAAGTACAATTTACTATTATCTATGTGATTCTTGAAACTATGAATAACATATATTCAAATTATATATTATTGGCGTCTAATATGCGAATTTTGACGATCAATCGACCACTAGCATCAATGCTGCAAAATTTCAAATAAGGGAAAGGTGCAGCCAATACACATTACAAAACGTAATGTATTATAGATGAAAACTGCAAAATTATATTGCATTGTTACATCCCTAAACAATGTGGTTATGCTGCAACACAATACACATTTCAACAAATATTGATACCATTTGTCTAACCGTAATTCCAATGTTGACGTTCGATAGAAATGATAAAATCGTTAAGGGGGCTGAATTGAGTTGGTCTGTGCAGCCAATCGTTGTATTTGTTTGACATGCAAAATACTAGCAAATATCGATTTAAAGCGACTCAATCTAGCTAAAATCATAAAACAATAAGTGATTTTATTTTGGCTTCTTAATATGACCACATGATGTAAACATGTCCATAGCCTAGAACTGCAAAAGTTTTGAAATTTTCGTGCTGTGCATTTACCAGTTAAGCAAGATCTAGAGACAAAATTCCTGTATTTCTTATTTTGGACATGCATGTCCGAAATAAGAAATCTGGAATTTTGTCTGTAGCACAACAATTAAATTTTTTTTGCAGTTCTAGTCTATGGACATGTTTACATCATATGGTCATATTAAGAATTGAGCCAAAAAAATTAAAATCATTGATTTCTTGATGATTTTAGCCTGATTGAGTCGCTTTTAATCGATATTTGCTAGTATTTTGCATGTCAAACAAATACAATGATTGGCTGCACAGACTAACTCGATTCAGCCATGGTATGGATGATGGGACTCGCAGGGGTTAGATGTTGTGCATGGTACATTTATTCTCCAGAATTTTAGTTCTGCATCTCCTCCTGGAACATTCGACGCCTTCTCCCTCCATTGCGATCTGCTGCATTGGCCAAATATGCCCTCATTGCAACATGCACCTCAGCTTGAGTGGAAACATAAATTTGCATCACTGCGTCTGAAAATACATTTATAACCATGACAAATTCAATCCATTTTTTTCAGTGCGACTTTTGCTATTACAATATGAAAAGCATTCTAGCAACAAAAATATAATACCCCCCCCCCCCTACTCAAACAATCAATTTTACTTTATCAATGCAAAGTATAATGCTTTTATATAATGTGACTTTAAATTTAGATGTATAATTTTATATTAGTTAAATATGATTTAACATAATGGGTCATAGATACAATTTACATGAGCCGAAGTAGACAGAATTGTAGAATTATATATATTATTTTAGCAAGGAAGATTTAATTAATGCCAAAAAATTATCTGCTATAGGCACCCTGAATCGGCAAATGATCGATCACGCGGTCGCCCGTCCTGGGTCGCCCGTAATTTTCAGCCATTTTTCCTGAATAATTTTTTTTTTTGAGGTCGTGTGACCCTGGTTCGCGTGGTAGAAAAACTTATGAATCCCCAAAATTCTCCCCCAGAAATAGCAAATTACACACAGTACACTGGAATTGAGGTTCTATTTTGATAATCTGATTTTTTGGCACCTTTTCTCTCATAGAATAGAAAATTACAGTGAAAAATGTTATCGATGAAACATCGACGATCAAATTTGATTGAAGACAAGTGCAAGTCATTCATCATTGGTGCGGTGGGCGATATTACGTGAAATTCGGTAAAATCGATATACATAACAAAGAAAGGATTTTGCAAGTTGAAATAATTTTCAAACAAAAATTATACAGGTGGAGATCGCCGGACATTTTAGTGTGTTGAATAAAAGTAAAAAAAAAAGTTTTTGCCAGTAAATATTTTTTAAATGTCGAAAAAAGTGTTTCGCGATATCGGGCGTATGACTTGCTATTATAATTCTCAGTGATTCTGAGACTGAGTATTCAATTGATTTGTTGTATTGCCAGATTGGCATCATCATGAAATTGAATGATGATTCGTTGATTGTGCATTTGACATGATTTGTGGCTGCAAAATGGAATGCTACAGTCAGTGTCCTTATATTGTCGTCCACACGAATTACGTTTATGGATCATTACAGGGCCTGTAAAGGCAAAATTAGGTCATTTTTTTATATTATCGCTCACACTAAATCAAACCGAATTTTAAGCAAATACTCCGGGATATGTATCACAGAATAAATTATCTATGCGCTCTATGAATCAATTAAAAGTACCCTGACTAACTATATTGGTAACAAAATACATTATCAGTGAATAATGTTGAATAACGTTTACCATGTTTACTGCTAAATAACCTTGTCAGCGAATTGCACGCTGCAGTCACAAGATGCGATTGCCACGCCCTCTAGTGAATGATCATATAATTATTACTCTACTTTAGGCACCGAATGGGGCCATAATCGGTTTTATTAGTGTAACGTGAAATTAATGATAAATAGATACTTTCATAACCAATCGAGGCACAATTATGTGATACTGTTACAAATAATTAAATAAAGGGATTTCCATAAAGGGCCGATAATGACATACCATATCCTGTAGTAGCCATAAAAAAAATGTATTAATCCATGACTGGCCCACAAGTAGCATGTTTACTGGGTAGTGGCATTCACATTAAAAATCGCATTTTAGGGGGATCATATGGTGTTACTGATTTGCTATTTACGTGGGACGTACTCACCATATCGACCCGAAACTTTGAGTCAGTATAAAACATATGTTCTACCATAACACTAACTTATTTTCATTTGATTAGTTTGAATAATGCCACAGATTGAAAGGGCTAAAATATCACTCGATATAGTTACGGTCCGCCACTCAACCAAATAAACAAGTTTTGTTCGCTGCAGCCGTTCACACGTGTACACGTGGACAAGTCAATTAAGCCTGACGGGTTGAGCAGGTTGTTTTAATTGTTAGTTGTGCAGGTGCGTTGTATATAAATCAGGCTTTGTGATCCACTTTGCTTATTGTGTATGCTGGTACCTGCATGAGCTGATTAGCAGCCCACACGCCCGCCTTGCAGGTGAGGGGTGGCTGGGGCTCCTGAACAACTCCCATGAATAATATTGAAATTACACAATCTGGTATAACTAAATTATTGAGTGAACTGAACGTCGATAAAGCACCCGGACCTGACGAGCTCCCAAATTTACTCCTCAAAAATGCTGCCAAGGAGATATCTCCTTTTTTAACAGATATTTTCGAACACTCTATCCGGACCGGGAAATTACCCGATGAATAGGTCGAGGCTGATGTAGCCCCTGTTTTCAAAAAGGGAGATCGGCATACTGCTTCTAATTACAGGCCGATCTCCTTGACATGTGTTTGTGCCAAATTGCTCGAACACATTATTTGCAAGAACATCATGACCCACTTTACCAAAAACAAAATTTTAACTTCTGTGCAACACGGTTTCCGTGCAGAGCACTCTTGTGAAAGCCAATTACTACTGACCACTGAAGATCTGGTTCAAAATTACGAGGACAAAATTCAAACTGATTTAATTGTTTTAGATTTTAGTAAGGCTTTCGATGTAGTTCCCCACCAACGTTTACTACACAAACTTGATCATTACGGAATTAGGGGACCTACACTACTTTGGATTCGAAATTTTCTCACCACTCGGACACAAAAAGTAGTAGTAGATGGTAGCTTTTCGGACACTGCTCATGTAGGTTCTGGTGTACCACAGGGTACAGTACTTGGCCCGATTTTATTTCTATGCTATATAAATGACCTCCCATCCTCGGTCTCATCTGATGTTCGACTCTTTGCTGACGACTGCCTCCTTTATCGGCCCATAAAATCTAAGGACGATCAAAAAAAGCTACAGGAGGACTTAACAAAATTGGAGCGCTGGGCAGACATTTGGGGGATGAAATTCAACCCATCCAAATGTTCCGTCCTCCGAGTGAAGAGACCCCGGGCTAAAGAGATAGCATCAGACTACCAGCTCAAAGGGGTCACACTCGGACAAGTAACAAATTCACCTTACTTGGGAGTCAGCATCAGTGAGAACCTGGAATGGGGGGATCACATCTCTAAAATTGCGAGTAAGGTTAATTCCACACTGGGTTTCTTGAGGAGAAATTTAAAGGGATGTCCCTCAAAATTAAAAGAGATTGCATATTTTTCAATGGTTCGGTCACTTTTGGAATACTCTTGTCCTGTATGGGATCCATACAGGCAGGGTGACATCGATAAATTAAACAAAATTCAAAGAGCTGCTGCACGTTTTGTAACTAACAACTACCAGCGTAAATCAAGTGTAACAGCTCTTATCCAAGATCTAGGCTGGACTGACTTACAAACTAGAAGAAATAACTTTAGGCTGACAAGCCTGTATACCTTTTTAAACGGATTAATTGCTGTACCTGTCAGTGACCTTTTAACCCCAGCAGATGAAAGAGCTCGTGGTGGACATAAAAAATCATTCAAACATATTAGAGCTAACACCACGCTGGGACAAACATTTTTTTTGTACAGAACCATACCCGATTGGAATCATCTTCCACCAGCTGCTATTGAATCCAGATCAATAGCAGCTTTCAAGAGCCAACTGAGCGATTAGTCTGGTCAGCCGCTCTGCACAAACCCTTCGCCTGATACTCCGTGAGGAGGACTGCGAAGTTCAAAGATTAAAGATTAAAGGTAACATTGCCACCATGTGCAATTTGATTAAGCAATTTCTTTTCAATTATCAGTTTCAATAGTTGAATGTTGTTGTAAAATAATATTTAGATCTACCTATTAAATTTTAGCGTCATTCACAGATGTAGGCTATTATTACTCAATGTAAATACGGTAAATGTGAAGTGAACATAATCATTTCATTTCACTTCCTTTCAAAAAATAATTTCATGCCAATATAATTTAAGGTGCCATACTTTATTTATTTTTAAAATCACTGTAGGCCTATAAGTTGATAAGTTTGTATTTTTTTTTTAATAAACTTCACTGATTTGATTAGATTTAATATAGTATAGGCTTATGTATATAATAACTGGTAAGCAACAATGAGAAAAATGTTGAGCAAGATAAGTGAATAGAATGAAACTATTTTCTACATCAGTGCAGTATAGGCTACGCCTACTGGTAATGAAAAATTTCATCATAAACATAGCCTAACAAAATAGCTCTAGGGCCTACACCAATTGAATTAGGATATCTAGCCTACTTGTAGTTGTTGAATTCGAGAGCTTTTATAGAAATATAAAAAAACACGCCTATTTGGTGATGACGCATGGGCCCTATCCCAGCAAACATGAGACGTTGCCCAACGTTGGTTTACTGTTTGCAACGCTGGTCCAACGGTAAACCAGCGTTGCAAATTGGTCCAACGTCTCATAAGTTTGCTGGGCAGGCCTATATGAGGGATTCTATAATTTTAAGCACCAGCACTGTCCGCACCTTGTAATATTTATTATTGAATATTTTGGTTTATTTTGATTACATAAATGCAATGAATGACCTTTATTTTACAATATAGCAATATTACAACCCAAAAAATTCTAACATAAATGTGTTTTTTGAAAGAAATACTATGTAAATTTAGCCAATTTTAGCCAAAAAGCCTTGTCCCACATTCTAAATCCCACATAAACAGGTGATTTATTCTAGACTTCCTGTATTATATATTATATTTGTTTCTGATATAATGCTAGTGTAAAACACTATCTATAAGATTATATAAAAGTTTTTAAAAATAATATAGTTATTTTACCACTTTTTGTGCAATTTATGCCTGAACCACGTTGCAGCAACTTTCCGTAACGCTTATAGTTTTCAGGTAATTTCTATACTTTTTCTGACCAAAATATCACTTGTCTGGTGCAAAACAGTTGCGCGAGACCTTCATGCAGTGAATCGTGAAAAAAAGTATAATAAATGTGTTTTTGTGTAGAAATAATGTAAGGTTTGTGCAAGTCTTTGGGTGAGTATTTTAATTCATAGTCTCTCCATAACGCGATTTTTTACACATAAATACTGCGATTAAACTTTTAAGCACCCTACAACCTCCAAGCCTACTACAACCTCATTTGAAAAAAATAAAAATAATCATAGTATAGCATAATACATAGATGCTATGCACGATTTAGTAAAAAAAAACGTCCCTCCATAACGCGTATTTTCTGTCTCTCCATAACAAAAATAAAAACGTTATGGAGAGAAAAAGTAGTCACAAATTACCCTTTTACTCATTTCAAAATAGCTATAAACCTTTATGAATTTGGTATTTTAACCAACAAGTGACACTTGTTGAAATAGTATATTTTCTTTTTGTCTTTTAAATTGTGTTAGCATCGATATTTAGTATTTGTTTATTGTCACTCCATAACAGAAATAATTGTCGTTATGGAGAGACAATGTTCGTTATTATTACTCTCCATAACGACAATAATCGTAACAGAGAGTAATTCTTATTTCATTATTTGAGGGATTCTATAATTTTAAGCACCAGCACTGTCCGCACCTTGTAATATTTATTATTGAATATTTTGATTTATTTTGATTACATAAATGCAATGAATGGCCTTTATTTTACAATATAGCAATATTACAACTCAAAAAATTCTAACATAAATGTGTTTTTTGAAAGAAATATTGTGTAAATTTAGCCAATTTTAGCCAAAAAGCCTTGTCCCACATTCTAAATTCCACATAAACAGGCGATTTATTCTAGACTTCCCGTATTATATATTATATTTGTTTCTGATATAATGTTAGTGCACAACACTATCTATAAGATTATATACAAGTTTTTTAAAATAATTTTATTATTTTACCACTTTTTATGCAATTTATGTCTGTCCCACGCTGCAGCGACTCTCCGTAACGCTTATAGTTTTCAGGTAATTTCTATACTTTTTCTGACCAAAATATCACTTGTCTGGTGCCAAAGAGTTGCGCGAGACCTTCATGCAGTGAATCGTGAAAAAAAAGTATAATAAATGTGTTTTTGTTTATAAATAATGTGAGGTTTGTGCAAGTCTTTGGGTGCGTATTTTAACTCAACGTCTCTCCGTAACGTGATTTTTTACACATAAATACAGCAATTAAACTTTCAAGCACCCTACAACCTGCAAGCCTACTACAACCTCATTTGAAAAAAACAAAAATAATCATAGTATAGCATAATACATAGATGCTATGCACGATTTAGTAAAAAAAACGTCTCTCCATAACGCGTATTTTCTGTCTCTCCATAACAAAAATAAAAACGTTATGGAGAGAAAAAGTAGTCACAAATTACCCTTTTACTCATTTAAAAATAGCTATAAACCTTTATGAATTTGGTATTTTAACCAACAAGTGACACTTGTTGAAATAGTAACTTTTCTTTTTGTCTTTCAAATTGTGTTAGCATCGATATTTAGTATTTGTTTATTGTCACTCCATAACAGAAATAATTGTCGTTATGGAGAGACAATGTTCGTTATTATTACTCTCCATAACGACAATAATCGTAACAGAGAGTAATTCTTATTTCATTATTTGAGGGATTCTATAATTTTAAGCACCAGCACTGTCCGCACCTTGTAATATTTATTATTGAATATTTTGATTTATTTTGATTACATAAATGCAATGAATGGCCTTTATTTTACAATATAGCAATATTACAACTCAAAAAATTCTAACATAAATGTGTTTTTTGAAAGAAATATTGTGTAAATTTAGCCAATTTTAGCCAAAAAGCCTTGTCCCACATTCTAAATTCCACATAAACAGGCGATTTATTCTAGACTTCCCGTATTATATATTATATTTGTTTCTGATATAATGTTAGTGCACAACACTATCTATAAGATTATATACAAGTTTTTTAAAATAATTTTATTATTTTACCACTTTTTATGCAATTTATGTCTGTCCCACGCTGCAGCGACTCTCCGTAACGCTTATAGTTTTCAGGTAATTTCTATACTTTTTCTGACCAAAATATCACTTGTCTGGTGCCAAAGAGTTGCGCGAGACCTTCATGCAGTGAATCGTGAAAAAAAAGTATAATAAATGTGTTTTTGTTTATAAATAATGTGAGGTTTGTGCAAGTCTTTGGGTGCGTATTTTAACTCAACGTCTCTCCGTAACGTGATTTTTTACACATAAATACAGCAATTAAACTTTCAAGCACCCTACAACCTGCAAGCCTACTACAACCTCATTTGAAAAAAACAAAAATAATCATAGTATAGCATAATACATAGATGCTATGCACGATTTAGTAAAAAAAACGTCTCTCCATAACGCGTATTTTCTGTCTCTCCATAACAAAAATAAAAACGTTATGGAGAGAAAAAGTAGTCACAAATTACCCTTTTACTCATTTAAAAATAGCTATAAACCTTTATGAATTTGGTATTTTAACCAACAAGTGACACTTGTTGAAATAGTAACTTTTCTTTTTGTCTTTCAAATTGTGTTAGCATCGATATTTAGTATTTGTTTATTGTCACTCCATAACAGAAATAATTGTCGTTATGGAGAGACAATGTTCGTTATTATTACTCTCCATAACGACAATAATCGTAACGGAGAGAAATTCTTATTTCATTATTTAAGGGTTATTGTCATAAAGTGATTCTTTCTAAATTAAGTGATCAACATTATAATAACCATGTTCAACTACTTGTTAAATATTGTATACTTTTGTAGAAGGGTCACTGAGAAATTTAAGTTTGAAGATTACTCCGTAACATAAATTTGTCTCTCCATAACGGTAAATTAGTCTCTCCATAACGGTAAGAAAAATTTAAATTGATAAAAATAATCATTTAAAAGTGAAATTAAGCTCTGCTGACAATGCTATGTCAATAAACAAAGCTAAGTTGACATGTGTTTAAATTTTGGACAATATCCAGACAATCTCATATATCAAGGAAAATATCATCACTGGTGCCTAAAATTATGGAATCCCTCATTTAAGGGATATTGTGATAAAGTGATTCTTTCTAAATTAAGTGATTAACATTATAATAGCCATGTTCAACTACTTGTTAAATATGGTATACTTTTGTAGAAAGGTCACTGAGAAATTTAAGTTTGAAGATTACTCCGTAACATAAATTGATAAAAATAAGCATTTAAAATTGAAATTAAGCTCTGCTGACAACGCCATATCAATAAACAAAGCTAAGTTGACATGTGTTTAAATTTTTGACAATATTCAGGCAATCTCATATTTAAAGGAAAATATCATCACTGGTGCCTAAAATTATAGAATCCCTCATATATATCGCCAGAAATTCACTTAAAAGGTGACCGACATAGCCTATATAATATGGGTGATTGATTGATGTTGACAATAAAAATTATTGATATATTCTGGCGTCAGGTTGGCTAATTGGCTCATTGGCTAACTCAGGGCACGGGTGTATCGGGTTCGTGTCCCACTGCGGCCAATTTCTTTCCTTGGTACACACATATGCATTGACCCAAACTGTTCAAATTCGTGGGATAATGACGACAGAAACGTATTTATAACCGATTTGCGCCACATCAAAAAACATATAAAGAAATTAATAAAACAAAATGACCAATATGTCAAAGTTGACATGTAGCCTAAACGGTCAATAATAATAAAAAATATATATTTATAATGTCTTTGATTATTGATGACCAAGCATAAATGGATATAAGCCCAATAACTAAAGAGCATTATAATCACACATCACACGGTTCACATCCTCTACAGCAGATAAAACAGGGATATAATTCGGCGACGCAATTTTTTTCCGTCACAAAGGGCTGGGAAGCGAAATGGAGAGTGAAAAAATACAAGAGAGACTAGAAAAGCAGCAATTATCATGATTATGAAAAGCGAGAGAGACAATAAATACCTCGACCTCAAGGTCCGAAAAATGTCCATTAAAACTTTTTAATGACTGTGCGGGCTGTGGATTGAAATGTTACTGATTCTAAGAAAAAAAACTATTTTCGACTTGATTATTCGAGGGCATGTCTTTGATATGATCGTCCGATTTTGTACGGGGTCAATCTGTGGCTGAAACCTGTTTCAGCTACTGGGGCTAAAGGTACCAGTCCACCTATAAAAGTCGAACCTTCCCTGGTACATTACAAGTTTGAATTGCTAAAATATCCTCAGATTAAAGTATTTCAACAATAAAAAATAACATAAACTGAAAGAATCTTGATACTCCTTGCAAGGTTTGGGTTTGGCTAAAATTAGGTGGTGGGCTAGTTTATTTTAATTGATTAGTTAGTAGGTGTTTGTTCTTTGTGTACAGGTTGTAGGCCCACCCCCATGAGGTAAATTAACCCCAGAAGTAAATATTTTGAATCAATGAGTCGAAACATCGCCTGAAAAGGAGGGGCTTCTCGGGCATTTCTGTAGGCTTTTTGAACTGTAGTCCCCGGGCTATAATCGTCAATTTTTTTATGTTCCTAATCTCAGGTTATCTTCATATCCCCCTCGACCCCCTCGAACCCTCACCCACAACTCTCGACCTTTGAACCTCGACCCACAACCCCCTCGACCCACAATCCCTCGACCCACAACAACAAAATAGTTTTTTATCCCATTATATGGTAGATCTATTGATTAACCAAATATTTCTACTTCAAGTAATCTATATCTGGACACTTCAAGTTCCGGAGTTGCCATGTTCGGAAGTCCCCACGCTCCCGGGACTTCGGGTCACCCATATGGGACCCACTGCAGGCAGTTAAATTAACTATATATAATTAAAGTCAACATAGCTGTTATGGGTGGGGGGGGGGCACTATTCAATCTCCGAGAGGCGGAGGGGGCTGGATTATTTATCCGCTCCGCCGGTGGTGCCCTGAAAATGTCAAATTTGTACCATTAGCTATTAGTTTTTTATCTGTTCCTTTTCATTGGAAATAAATGATGATTCCGTTTCGCTTGTAAATCACTGTGTCTCTTATTTTTTGTCAACAGGGTTTCTGGAGCCTCTCTCGCAGGCCTACAGTTAGCCTTGTCGTCTTCTCCGAGGCCGTGGATTGATGTATTTATGGCGTGATGGGCCTACGCCGGGAGTTCCATTATGGGGTCACAACGGCCGACGAGGGACTCCGCCCAATCTCACCATTAAAACTCAAACTTCCTCCTCCTCCGTCGGGTCGACGGTTTCAAACAAGTCATAAAACTCTCTTCTCTCTTGTCATGTTTATTTGATTAATATGCGATAACAGCAAAGCACAACCCTCAGTGCACGGCACGTCTCTATTGACTTAGCGAAAGCGAGCTACGGCACGTCCGTAGTCGCTGAGTGTAACGCCTGAAGTGCGGGAAAAATACGTATGGAAACGAGGCGGTCATCCCCATCCCCCCGCGTCCAGGAGGCTGGGGATAAACGCCACATTAATTGAGCGATGTCAGGATCCTACATTACCCCCGGGTGAGTGATATCGTAGGACCAAACTGACGTGTAGGAGACTGCTTCGTGCAAGTAGCGGGGTTGTAAAATAGGTAACCTCTTATAACTAAGCATAGTTTTCTTAAAAAAAAATTATAGCGAGTGTGGTTACAGCGTGGGTGGTTGAAAGCGCAGCATTATACGTGAATTGTCCTATCCTCTTAACACCAACTGTCCTTTATGTATGATTCATTTGCTGCAAGCTGCGATCAACCCATTCATTTAATTAACATAATTTCTATTAGTGCTTTAGCAATGAGCTTGCTAAAAAAAATGTCTTTACATTTATATATCTGTACACAATTCTGCCAGGCCTGGCATATTCATTTACAATTTAACGACATTGTTATTACGAGGTATGCGGTTGGGCCCGCCATAGATGTCGTTAGGCGCAACTATGGCGTGAACCATCTGCACGAATCGAGCAGGAGTCTGGATTATTCGTCCGACTCTAGTTTTTTGCACTGTTTGGTCTATCGAAAATTTTTCGCGATTAGCGATATGCGCATGTTTGCTTTTTGTCGAGTCGATTACGGCGTCAGCAGCACCCGGGGTTTTACCCCGTAGATGTAAAGGTATGCGGGAATACGTTCGTAAACCAACGCCGTTCCCGTTAGCGCGGGACGCGGCAGGGGCTCGCGAATGAAGCGCTACGTAAGTATTGTCTCTGTTAGACAAGTTGACTTTAACATCTATTTGCTTTGGGACTGTGGCCGATTTTTGACTGCTTCTGACTGCCGTCGACTTTTTTATGTTGACTCTCGTCCCGTTGGACGGCGAGTGTCCGCACTACCAGGTCTAGGTGGACCCTCTGGATTCTTACTAGATGTCCTGGTAGCCGTCGACTTCCGTGGTTTGCTTGGCGTTTTACGCTGTATTGTCGTACCTGTCGTAGGCTCGCACTCCATATGTGCGGGTTTAACGCGATTTAAAGAGACCGTCTCCACCTTGCCTTTAACTAGGATTTTCATTACTCTGCCACTCCTCGCGACGACCTTGTATGGTCCGTCGTAAGGGGCGGTCAGAGGCGGTGCAATTGCGATTCGGCGCAAGAATACATGAGTACATGTAGCTATTTCCTTGAATTGGAAAATGTTGTGTTGTTGTGTGTCACGTGGCGGACACAGACGGAGACGCGACATGGCCACGCGTAGCTTGTCTGAATAATTCTCCAAATCAGTGTTGGCGTCGACGTTGTACTGTTTAGTAAACTCTCCTGGGAGTCTAAGGGTTGTCCCGTAAATCATCTCGGCAGCTGACCTGCCCAGTCTCTCTTTCACGGCTGAACGAGCTCCTAAAAGTACAGCAGGTAACGTGATAGTCCACGGGTTCGGTGACTCGTGCGCCATAATGGCGGCTTTCAATTGATGGTGGAAACGTTCGACCATGCCATTCGACTGAGGGTGATAACTCGTGGTACGATTCCGAATAATCCCGAATTGATTACATAAACTATCCCACAATTTGGACTCGAATTGAGCGCCCCTATCAGTGGTGATAGTGGCTGGGGTACCATAACGTGCTATCCACCCGCTGAAGAAGGCATCGGCGACCGTTTCGGCTCTAATATCTACCATAGGTATAGCTTCGGGCCAACGTGTAAAACGGTCGACGCAAGTCAGTAGATATCTAAAACCATCGGCATAAGGTAAAGGTCCGACTATGTCCACGTGGACATGATCGAATCGCC
Source organism: Flabesymbios commensalis (assembly GCA_964017125.1). Lineage (NCBI taxonomy): Eukaryota > Metazoa > Annelida > Polychaeta > Terebellida > Flabelligeridae > Flabesymbios > Flabesymbios commensalis. Next base: position 4,657,330 of record OZ024915.1, read on the forward strand.
CGGTGGGTTCAGTGAACTTTCCGAAAACTGGAGTGTTGTGACGTGAAACTTTAGCGGTCTGGCAACCCTTACAGGTACGACACCATCTAGCAATATCTATGTTCATGCCGTGCCATACAAATCGGGTATTATTCAAAGGTCTGGTAGCTCTATGCGATGGATGGCCTAAACCGTGCAAGTTTGAAAAACTTTTCGGCGAAATTTCGCGGTAAGGTACGGCCGGTTGTGTCCCGTGGACACATCACACCAGATCAATTGATTATCGAACGATTTCAATAGTTTGAAATTCATAGTTGATGTAGTCGAGTGTCTCAAACGCGTGAATTCCGCGTCATTAGCTTGGTCGAGACTTAACTCTTTATAGTCTATTACTGGTCCATCGTGTATCGCTGACACTGATGGTCGTGACAGCGCATCAGCGACGAAATATGTCTCTCCTTTTACATATCTAATATCGGTGGTGAATTCAGCGATGAACGCTAAATGACGTGTTTGTCGTAGGGATGCTCGCTCAGTCACGGATGACATTACGAATGTCAACGGTTTATAATCTTATTAACGAAGAAATTTCGTCCTTCTAAATTGTGTCTGAAATGTTTAATTGTAGCGTATACTGCCAAAAGCTCACGATCAAACGCACTGTAGCGTGTCTCTGCTGGGTTCAGCTTCTTGCTGAAAAACGAAAGCGGCTGCCACATACCGTTTAAAAATTGCTGCAAAACGCCACCGACGGCGACATCACTAGCGTCACCCGTGATGTTAAGCTGGGCCGTAGAATCTGGGTGCACCAGAAGCGTAGCGTTTGCCAATATCTGTTTTGACTCAGAAAATGCTGACTCTGCGTCTTTATTCCACTTCAAAGCGAAATTTGATTTCTGTGACAGTCTGGTATGTCCTTCATTGGCAGAAGTCAGTAGATTATTGAGTGGCGTCAGCTTCGCGGCGCAATGCGGTATGAAACGGTAGTAATAATTCACCATTCCCAGATATCTACGCAATGCTGGTTGCTTTTCGGGTTTAACGAAATTAACGATCGCGTCAACGGCGCTGGGTAACGGCGAAATGCCTTCGGCGCAAACGTGGTGACCTAAGAAACGTAATTCAGTTGTTCCGAACTGACACTTTTCAGGACCAATGATGATTCCGTACTCCGATAGTCGTGCAAAAAGAATTCGTAGATGTTTCTTATGCGTTTTATGATCTGGGCTGGTTACCAGTAGGTCATCGAAATAAACAAAAACGAAATCAAGTCCGCGTGTCACGTGGTCTATAAATCGCTGAAACGTTTGACCGGAATTTCTTAGACCAAATGGTGTTCTAGTGAAATTAAACAAGCCAAAAGGTGTGGTAACAGCAGTCTTGTGTACGTCGGACGGTTCCACCGGAATTTGGAAATAAGCCCTGACTAAGTCGATCTTCGGAAAAAATTTCGATCCGGCTAACCGATGCGTGAAATCTTGAATATGAGGAATCGGATAATGGTCCGGTACGGTCTGTGCATTCAAACTACGGTAGTCCCCGCATGGTCTCCAATTGCCGTTTTTCTTTGGCACCATGTGAAGCGCTGAGGACCACTCACTGTCGCTGGGTTCAATGACCCCTAATATAATCATATCGTCAAACTCACGTTTGGCGGTAACCAGCTTATCAGGTGCCAAACGTCGTGGTCGAGCAAAAACCGGGTGACCTTTAGTCACAATCTTGTGAGTTATGCCGTGTTTGACGGGCTCACCCTTTGTCGTAGGGCGTGTCAGTTCCGGGAACTGGCCGAGGAGTTTTGTGTACTCATTTTGAACGGTATCAACTCTGTTCAATGACAGAGGTTTAATCGAAGATAATGAAGCGGCAATGGCTAGGCCTGTACGCATGTCTCGAAGACATCTGCTTCTCAAGTCTACGAGCAAATTATAGTGGATTAAAAAATCAGCCCCGATTATGGGTTGCTGCACATCTGCCACTATGAACGTCCACGGATATTCGCGCTTCAAGCCGACATCGACGACGCGTTTACAATTGCCGTAAGTGTTTATAGTACTGTTATTAGCTGCCACCAGGGGGAGACTGCCAGCGCCCGAAATCCCGTTAGCGCAAGATTTTGGCAAAACACTGACAGCTGCGCCCGTGTCGATTAAATATCTGCATTTATGTCCTTTATCTGCGACATATAATAATTTGGAGTGTGATAACGCGATATTAGCTACTTCGCGCTGACATAATGTGACATAGTATGAACAGGGTTCAATGCACAAGCGCGCCTTTTCACCATAAGTGTGGTGGTAATAGCAAACCTGTGCAGTGGCTGTGTCGATCGGTTGTGCGACATTATTTTGCGGCGTTTGCGGCGGCGGTGCGACAGGTCGAACATTTTGTTGTGCATTAGTACAATTATTTGATTCATAAACAAACTCAGTGGCCTGTGCATTCGGCGGCGGAACGAAAGCTGAAGCATTATTCTGTTCATTGCTATATTGACTAGGTTGGTTGCCAACAAAACCTGAGGCCTGTACATTAGGGGCAAATGCAGGCGCGTGAGCATAGTTATTTGCTCGTCCACGTCCTTTATTTCGTTTCCTCTCCGATGTTGTTACTGTTTCTAATCTCTTGATGCGTTTGGACAGATCCTCTAACAAACCAACTAGTTTGGTGGTTTCTTCGACTTTAATCTCTGCAACCCCCGGCTTACTCTTATCGACGTCCTCTTCTGCTGCCAGTGCCCGGTCGGCCAAAACGGCCAAACTTTCGAGGGTGGCACTGTCGGGTTGAATCACCAAATGGGCTCTGATGGAAGCGGGCATGTGTCGTATGAACGCTTGCCGAATTACAGCCTTTCCCACAACAGCTTTGGTGCCGAAACCTGCAGTCTTCTGCAGACGCCGCAGGAAACGCGAGGGAATGTCATTTCCAATCTTCTCGCCAGAGATAACTTTGTTGACCCTTTCAGGTGTTGTCAATCCTCGCCTCTCAATCAAAATTGCTTTCAGGCTGTCATATTTGTTGGACCTGAAAGGCTGAAGCAGCACGTCCCTCACGTCCGATGCAATCTCGCCCGAAAGTGCAGCGCAGGTTAAGCTGTACCTCTCGTCATCATCATCGATCTGGTGGAGAGCGAACTGAGTCTCGATTTGATTGAACCAGAGCTCTACATCCGAGGCGTAGAAAGTTGCGATTCTGAACTTTGGTAAGTTCGTAGCACGTTTCTGCGACTGTCTACCAAGCGGTGAAGAACTCCTTGAGGAGTCGCTCCTAGAGTGGGAATTCATACGTCTAGCTCGAGCAATTCGAGCGAAATCAGCTTTGAGGCGTTGATATTCCTCGTCCGCCTCTCAGAATCGAACCTCATTGTCCTCACTGTCGGGATGATAGTTATCTTTAGGTCTAGCACCCGAACCTTCTAGAGGCGTTGACATGAAGCCTTCACTGTCTTTCTGCTTTGACATTATGAAGTAGTGTTTGTAAAATTATTTAACTAATGAAGCATCTGAGATAGCTGGCCTATTGGCTCTGCGTCTATCCCAAATGCGTTTAAAATGGCATGTCGTATTAACACATGCCAACTATTTTTGACGCGCCGTGCGCGGACAGGTTGTGCAATGCCGTGAAAATCAGATGAAAAATGTCTGTAATATGTTGAAGCTTAGAAGTGTAGACTGTAGAAAATGTTCATGCTATGTCGCATGGTGCGAGAAACGGGGGTTGCAGATTAATTGAAAAAATATGCGTCGTTGAAGTTTCACCTAAGTACTGTTCACAAATTCACAAAAGGTATGTATTGATTGAAGTGAAAACTGAAGGTCTATATGAGACATAAAACGTTTTCACTGAGTCACACACATGCAAAATGGTACCGTGAAAACCGTAGGTCGCAGTGGTACATAAAAACAATATGCCAGATACAACTGTGATAAGCTATGCTAAGCTAGGATAATAGTATTTTGTAAATCGACCTGGGTGAAATTTTTTTTTTTTTCACACAAGTCGAAAAACACATTCAAATATTTGCAATGTTTCGCAATAGCGCAACTGTCAAATCGAATATTTCTGTATTTATGAAAAATTTAAACTTTAGAAATAAACTATCGTGAGAAAATTTCGTTCTCAAACTGATAGACTAAATGTGACTGCGAAGAAAAACAGTGACATCTATGTTTTAAGAATAATATCTAAAACGTGACTGACAGTAGTCTATGCTGATAAATGATAAAGTATATCATTTCGCTGAAAAATGATGTCTGTGATGAACATTCCACGTTTTTTTTTTTTTATAATGGTACGTTCATCACCGAGTCATTCTCATAAACGTCCGAATCAATCGCTCGCATCGATTCATTGGTTTACGTATAAACCGACTGTGTTTGGTGCGGTTGTTTTTATGTCGTCTGTGGTGGGTGTGTGTGTGGTGTATTGTCGGTGCTCACAGCCTGTGCGGCAGGCAGCATGTGGCTTATAGTCTGTGACGGTAAGCTTTGAGCGGTACGTACATAGTATACAGTCAGCATCCCCGTCTCGCCTCACATTAGCATATTCATTACCCACTGCGTGCCCAAATAAGGCGCTAAATAGCCTAGCACGATTACAAACACCGAAAGGCGTTTCAAAGTGAACAAAAATCTCGCACAATTAGTGGCAGAATTTGTATTCGAAACAACTTATTTACATTTCTTCTCCCTTTTGAAATTTTTTTTTTATTACAAACAGTCCGTGTAAAATTTGGAAAACGTGACAAATGATCTCCACCAAATCAAAATGGCGGCTTATTTTATGCTAATGTGATGCGGCGACACAGGTTCACTGTCCCGATGCATGCCGGTTAGGGGGGAACACGTGGGTGCCCACGGCGGGCGAAGAGCTAAGTTAGGGAAACCAGCGTCCAAGATGGCGCACACCTACCAAATACAAGTACAATATTCAGCATTCTCTGAAATAACATATGATAATAGTACAAAATATTGACCTACGGTCCTGGGAATATTTTTAAACAGACCAAATAAGACCGTTTATTGACATTCATTTAGGAAAACAATTTATTTTGGCCCTAAACCTATTAAAGGTTACTCGAGTCGAAGCGATATTTAAAATTTCTGTCGATTTGTAGAAAAAAATCGGTAAAAATGACGAGATTTCGTCTATGGACTTTAAAATCGAGTTACCCAATTATGGTAATCAACGATAAAAATTGAGTTACAGAAAATACCCACTTCCTACTCGCCTACAGTGGCATTAATAGGATGAAGGCATTAAACAAACTCTTACAATAAAAAAATGATAGACTAGGTCTATGAGAATAATTTTCTGGATTCTTCTAGAGAAACCGACAAGGTCGCCATCTTGAAAAGGCGCCAAACACGTGGGATTTCGACCAAAAGTTTAGAAATTTACGCCGTTTTCGACGTAAAGAAACGTGCTTCTCTTCTGATAACTCTTTCTGACTAATTTAAACTGGCATATATATATTGACCTACAGCTTTCACGTACCTTATGAAAAAAATGCTATTGATTTTTTTCAAAAAATCCCTTAAAATTAATGAAAACTATTCTTAAAAACAGCGGTTTTCAACTGGCGTCTAGGTGAAAACACTGTTGCGTAGACGATCACGTCGGGGTCACCAGTATGGCGTGATGGGCCTACGCCGGGAGTTCCATTATGGGGTCACAACGGCCAACGAGGGACTCCGCCCAATCTCACCATTAAAACTCAAACTTCCTCCTCCTCCGTCGGGTCGACGGTTTCAAACAAGTCAGAAAACTCTCTTCTCTCTTGTCATGTTTATTTGATTAATATGCGATAACAGCAAAGCACAACCCTCCGCGCATGGAAGTCTCTATTGACTTAGCGAGAGCGAGCTACGGCACGTCCGTAGTCGCTGAGTGTAACGCCTGAAGTGCGGGAAAAATATCAAGGCCGCACACATTGCTTTATGTGCGCACGTCACCACGGTATGGAAACGAGGCGGTCATCCCCATCCCCCCGCGTCCAGGAGGCTGGGGATAAACGCCACATTAATTGAGCGATGTCAGGATCCTACATATTTGCTTTACCCAAAAAATTCAACAAGGCGGTGACTGAGAGCGATCGCGACCCCAAGGTCCGAAAAATGTCCATAACTTTTTAATAGCTGTGCGACCGATGAGCTGAGCATGCCGGCATGGAACTGAAATGTTACTGATTCTAAAAAAAACTATTTTCGACCTGATTATGGCCCGAAATTTTACGATATGACAGTCCAAAGAAATATCCCACGATTTTGTATGCGGTTAATCTGTGGCTGAAACCTGTTTCAGCCACTGGGGGCTAGCCTACAGTGTCGCATCTTCAAGTGTCTCTCGCTTTCCAACACAGTGGTATTTTTAGTCACTCTGATATCTCGCTGTTTATCACGCTCGGACCACCATATGCACATGATAAAAATTGAGTTTATATGAAGGAAGTGACATGTGTATGAGAATAAATTAGTGTACAGTCATGAATTACTTAGTTATTTTTGAAGGTTTACTTATACCATATTCAATCTAATAATGCCCATAATCAAATAAATGCCTACACCCCTGATTTGAAAATAAAACCCACGATATAGCATGTACACTATATATGATAGTTAAATAATAGCCTACTCCAATACTCCACCACCCGCCCCCTCTAATCACGTACAGGGGGGTGTTCTAATTAATATGATAAATAAAATGTAGGTAGGGGCCTAATAATTTATATAGGCCTATTAGAATTAATATTTTCTCCGTAGGGCCTATCTTTTCCTTATAAAAAATGTCAACCCAAAAATTATTTTATACATAGGGCCTCATTACCGGTAATGTTGTTATTCATGCAGGCTATAATAGTTTCTGATAGTTTCCATATTTTGTCTTACCGGTACGGCCGGTAGGCCCTCTGTATACAGAAATATGAATTAAAGTCTGCTACTTTTCTCACAATCATAAAATGAGCTACATAAAAAGCTACAACCTATTATAAAGGCACGTAACTGATACCAGATAGGTATATAGTCCCATAATGTGCCTGAAAGTTTACAACGGGAACAGGCACATTTTGGAGAGTGCTTCAGGGCAAATAGGCCTGGATGCCTTTATCTGATAAATCCATAGAAATATTATATATATATATATTCTGTGTGTGCTACCATGCGTGCAAAACAAGCGTTGATTGTCATAGTCTATTTACTTTACATCAAATAGTTCTCGAAACTATTTCCATTTAGAATGCTTTAATTGCTAGCGTAGCATGAATTGTTTAATACGGCAATGGTATAGAAATTGAGAATGTAGACCCCCGCGCCACCCAGCCGGGAGATAACCCTCACCACCTTTTCAAATGAGTGGGCTGGGCCAAAGTACCAGGATGACCACCTCATGATAGCCCATGTGCACAAGAGGAAAGATCAACAAACATGCTCGGCGGAATTTTGGGGAGATGTTTTTTTATTTTCTCACTTCACAACCAGTAATCACACTGAATTCAATAATCGTCTGAAAATAAAATCGCCCCATCATACAAAGTAAGTGAATATGTAAAAAAAATCGACCAAAAACGGTAAATATTGATATGAGAGCGAAAAAGCATCCACCACGGTGAAAGGTGAATCCGGGTATAATGCAGCCCACTCTAATGTCATTCTTGTGAAACCCAGCTGATCCTAAATATCAGCAAGGACCTGGTCCAAAATTACGAAAATAAACTCCAAACTGATGTGACTTCAGCAAGGCTTTTGACTTTGTCACCTGTTTCCCATCAGAGACTATTACATAAACGTAACCATATCGTGTAAGAGGTAGTCCTAAATTGGATTAAAAACTTTCTAACGAACAGATCCCACCCAGCAAACATGAGAAGTTGGGCCAACGCTGGTTTACTGTTGGCAGATCGTCTACGACGTTGACACAACAGTAAACCAACGTTGGCCTATTTTCTCATGTTTGCTGGGCAGTTTGTGGTCGTAGACGGAATCTTATCAGCAGAAGCAGCAGTTTAAGTCAGGAATCCCACAAGGCACTGTCTTAGGCCCTATCTTTATTTTTGTCCTATGTTAATGACCTTCCAGAATCAGTAAAGTCTAATGTTAGATATTACTCTATCGATCAATCCGCTCTTTAGCCGACCAGCTGTCTCTTCAGGATCTGTATCTGTATATTACGTGGCAGTAGGCCTACGCATATATATTGTGCTATCGCGCCACAGGAATAACTTAGCATAGCCTTATGCGCCAAGTACTCCATAATGTGAATTTTCCGGGGCACAGAAGAGGTGCATGAACTTCAATATTCCTAAATGCACAGTACTACACATTAATCGCCCCTGCTGTAAAACATACCAGCATGACTACCAACTTATATGCGAAACCCCAGTCACCTCTACTCACACACCATATCTCGGAGATAGGGGCCTACCATCAGTGACAATCTTGAGTGGAAAAAGCATATCAACAGAATCACGGCTAAAGCCAGTAGCACCTTAGGCTTTACCCAAACTGAAAGAAACTGCATATATATCTATGGACAGATCTACAATGAAATACAGCTACGCCATATGGGATCTCTCTCGGAAAAAAACATTGATAAATTAAATCAGATCCATAGATGCGCTGAACGGCCATGTCAATATTCCAGTTAGTGATGAATTTGTTTCTGCAGACGAAAGTACTCGTGGTGCAAACAACAAGAACTGTAAACAGAGCTGGTCAGCTACATCAGTAGCAGCTGCTAGTTACTACAGAAGAACAATCCCAGACTGGAAAGAGGAGACTGTAATAGCTCCCTCTGTAGATGCCTTTAAAGCACGCATAACTTCCTGAACACTACGCCTTGCAGCATCACCCATTAGCCTGATACTCCACTAGGAGGACTGCTGACTACAGGTACAAATTAAAAATTGATAACACTACCATACTTGTGAGATATTACTTATACCTAATGTATGAGTAATGTAGTATTTGTATTCCAATATCCAGAGTTCTGAGCTAGTAGCATGTCATGCAGTCTGGAATACTTTATGCCTGTGTGAAATTTACAATTTAAAAACCACGTAGAAATGGGGTTTTTTAATTATTTTTATATCCGTTCTAAGATCTACGTGGATTGGATGGAACACAATATGTATGCCCATGTCCCCATCTGATGTAAATCAGTTCATCCATGTAACATTTACGTCAATGGAATGGTGTTTTCTTACTTCAATGTATAAGTCGATCTAAGATCCAGCAATTATGGTGGCATATCATATCTATCCTTTCATTCATGTGACTATTTATTTATTTTTCAATGAAAGCTTAGACCTACTGTTTAGTGTATTTTCTAGATCCATCTAATATGTGTGGAAATAATTCCAATATTCAGAAATATATCTAGAAATAGTTTTATGTCATCTAGTCTGTGATACTTGATGGCCATGTAAAATTTAAAGTAGAAAAAACAAGTAGAAGTGTGGCAGGATATGCACACCTCCATCTGCAGTATGTAAAAAAATATTATAAGCACTATTCTCTGATATTTCTCGAGCTACTCTGCAAACTTTGCAAAAAATCACAGTTGAACCTTTATATTGCGGGGATAGATTTTAGACATCAGAATCATGACGTCTGTTGACGTCAGATTCTGACGACTAAAGTCAATCCCCTCACTGTAAGAGTAAAATATTTCTAATTGTCGTCGAGCCCCAACATAGGTATTCAAATGACTCGAAAAGAGCTAACTAAGACATTTATGCTGATTTCAAATTGAAAAAAACACCTTCAATCTTGGAGAGCATATGTCTCCACACTAAATAATAATACATCGGCAAAACATACTTGGCAAATGCTGCGCAGAATCAGTGGCAAGAGGAAAGATAAAACCATCAAGTACCTTGTCACTGATTCTGACACAATAACCAATAAAACGGATATTGCAGAAACGCTGGCGACATCCTTCGCTGCTAAATCATCGCCAGATCATTATCAGGAAAAATTTCGAAAGATTAGGGACAAGGAGAAGGAGAACACATTGGACTTTGAGTCAGATAATGACGAAAAGTACAATGTTAATTTCTCTAAACGAGAACTAATTAAATCTATCGCTCAGGCAACTGATTCGGCAACTGGCCCTGATGAAATTCACTACCAGTTTCTGAAACATTTGCCTGATGTATCACTTGATCTGTTGCTTCTACTCTTGAATGATCTGTGGCAATCTCAGGATTTCCCAGATGGATGGAGAGAAGCAACAGTGATCCCGATCCCTAAACCTGGAAAAGATCGAACAGATCCTAATAATTATAGGCCAATAGCATTGACAAGTTGTCTTTGCAAAATCATGGAGCGCATGATCAATCATCGTCTCACATGGTTTTTACAAGACAATCACATAATAACTAAATATCAATGTGGTTTTCAAAAAGGAAAGAGCACCACAGACCATTTGGTCAGACTTGAGACTTATATCCGTCAAGGTTTTGTTAAAAATCAACATACAGTTGGAGTATTTTTTGATTTAGAAAAGGCCTATGATACCACATGGAAGGGTGGTATCATGAAAGATCTTCATGAAATTGGCCTGAAGGGTAGATTACCCTTATTCATTGATAATTTTTTAAAGGGGAGAAAATTTAAAGTCCGCTTGGACAACACCCACTCTTCACTAAATCCACAGGAGGAGGGTGTCCCACAAGGTAGTATCCTTTCACCAACTCTATTTACCGTTAAAATAAACAGTATAATTGATTCTTTACCACAAGATATTGAAAAATCATTATATGTTGATGATCTGGCTGTTTACTGCCAGTCAAGCAATATGGCAATAATTGAGCGGCGCCTGCAAGGCTGCCTGGATAAGTTGGTGACTTGTGCGGATGAGAACAGCTTTAAATTTTCTCCCACAAAAACTTTATGTGTACATTTTTGCAAAAAAAATGGCTTACAGCCTGAGCCTAATCTCAAACTATATGGACAACAGCTTCCTGTTGAAGAGCAGGTCAAATTTCTTGGTCTGTTTTTCGACAAGAAGCTCAGTTTTATTCCACACATCAAATATATGAAAGATAAGTGTAGGAAAGCATTACAATTACTACGAGTTATATCCAGCAAGGATTGGGGTGGTGACCGGACAACCTTACTGAGGATTTACCGGTCTCACATCAGATCCAAACTGGATTATGGTTGTATTGTTTATGGTTCAGCGAGACGATCGTACTTAGCCGTACTTGATCCAATCGCGAACCAAGGTTTGAGATTATGCTCAGGGGCATTTCGAACATCACCAATCGAAAGTCTTCAGGTGGAGACCGGTGAGCCCTCTTTAGAGACTCGCCGGTTGAAGCTGAGCCTGCAATACTATATGAAGATGAAAGCAAATCCTGAGAACCCGGCATACTCGTGTGTTGTCAACCCAGAGTACAAGAGACTGTTTAACAACAAGCCAGGGACTATACCTACTTTGGGTATAAGGCTTCAACCCCATCTGGAGGACATGGAGGTGGAGCTCGACGCAATTAGCGTTGTGCGCCCACCAGAATGTCCACCCTGGCTTCTCCAACAGCCTAATATACTTTTTAACCTCTCAGATCTCAGGAAAGGAGACACCTGTCCCCTTGTCTTTCAGAGCATGTTGCTAGAGCTATTTTGTAGATTTCCGAGGCACCGGAAGGTGTATACTGACGGATCAAAGGAAGACAAGAGGACAGCTATGTCCTTTGTCTGTGATGATCATGAATTTAGCTGCCGCATTAACGATGAGGCTTCAATTTGCACAGCAGAGCTGTTAGCTATTGAAGCTGCCATCGAATACATATGGGATAGTAATGACGAGGAGTTCATGATCATCACAGACTCACTATCTTCATTGCAGGCTCTTAAGAGTCAAAAACTCAACAACCCAATTGTATCCAATATTTTGCATATGTGTCACTACTTGTCTGGGCACAAGGACATTGTTTTCTGCTGGGTACCCAGCCATATTGGAATACAGGGTAATGAACGGGCTGATGTTTTGGCCAAGGCTGCCCTGGATAAGACAAAACAGTTTTATTATATACCATATACTGATTTCAAGTATAACATCTCTGTCTACCTTGATGACATTTTGCAAGGTGAATGGAACATCAATGTCACCAGCAAATTGTTCGAGGTACAGCCAATCATTAAGCGATCTTTTACACCAATGGAACGCCGAAGAGATGACATTGTCTTATGCAGGGCCAGAATTGGCCATGCCTATTTCACAAACGGCTATTTATTGAGAGGAGAATTGCGACCTATGTGCTGCAATACTCGTCTCACTGTAAGACATGTCCTTCTCAGTTGTGCGAAATATGCGCAGATCAGAAGGAAGTATTTTGCATTTAATTCCTTATTTGAGCTATTCAGGGACACCCCTGCTGGTTTTATTATTCAGTTCCTTCGGGAATGTAACCTATATTATATGTTTTAAATTATTAGACTCAGACTTGTAGTTTTTTTACACAATCACTCCAATTTCATCATATTTTACATTATTTATACTGATATTTTTATCTCATTAAACTGTGTTATAGTGCAGGCGCTACAACATGTCATCAGACTCGTTACATATAGGTGCCAGGAGCATCGTCATCTTATCATATCAAACATTTTAAACTGAATATTTTAGTACGATCATGCTTTTATTGGCTTTGTCTTTTCTTTACTACTTCAACTATACAATATGGGATATTGTAATACCTGGAATTTTCACTTAAATGGCCATACTGGCCGAAAAGTGAAGTAAAGCATTTTACTTACTTACTTACTTACCTTCAGTCTCCATGATTTCAACTGAATAATTCAGCACTTTAAGGGTAACTTTGATCAAAATAATGGGTTTATGGAGATACGACACAATTTGCAATTTAGTACGGTACATGGTAGGCCTATGAAGACAAACTCTAAAACTATACAGTACGTCCCTATTTTTTTAATGATTGTTGGCTGAGGGAAAAGAAAACAGTTGTTGCTAAATTTTTTTTTTAAATATGTTGATACTTGACTGCGAAATCAGCGAAAATCAAGGTAGGCCCTTAATATGTAATGCAACTATATCTATACCATTAAAATAAGTCATATGGAGTGACATTTTCAGGCGGGTCTTTTTTTAGTGTTGTAAATTTTAACTTTGCTCGCTATCAAAATGTCAGGAATTCCAATTTCTAGAGATTAAGACCTTGTTTGTGTGGCCTACACACTGACACGCCATGTGCTTTTTCCTGGTGTGTGTCAGGGCAAATTCTCAGTGTACATCTATATCGCGACAGTGTAATAGAGACTATTAGGCCTATGTTACAATATTTACAACATGAAAGTTTCTCTTGAGAAAATAGACCTTGCAAAATTTTATGAAAATTGGCTGAGAATTGAATTAGAAATTGGGGAGAAAATAAGTTAATGTGACGTGACTATCATTATACCATTGAAAAAAGTCATACTGTGGGGCTTTAAGGGTTATTAGTTTACTGATATAACAACACTATCATGAATGACAACACGTTAACACGAAGTGAAATGGAGTAATTTTTATTTCAGCAAATGATCACATTGTGTTACAATCATTGTGCAACAAACATAATTATTTTGTTTAAGTTGATGTAATAAATCAAAATCTCGTGTTATATACACTATTTCATGCAACAATATGTCAGAAAAATAAGGTTTTTCATTTTTTTGTGAGTTTGAAGGGATAATGTTGTGATGACTGGATGGATTGGGGGCGGATCCGGTGATGTATGGACGAGAGAGAAGGTAGTTTTTATTTGGGGAGTGAGGCAGATTTTCATCCGATAATAAACAGAATTAGATTCAGAAATGGCTAAATTGTATGATGTAATTTGGCGCCAATTCATACAATATAATCTGTTAGAAAATAGGTGTTAGGAAATACTGTCATCAACCACCACTCCCACCTTCTCCCGAAATGGATCCGCCCCTATGAGTGTGTGACTTGAGCACAATAATACACCATGACCCTTATGAGTAAATATTAACATTTTCAATAATTGTAATTTAGAACGAAAAAGCTTTATATATTATATCGCACATATTCATATATTTTTGCATCAAGAAAACCTGCCATGTCCTAAAAAAATAGTTTAAAATAATATAAATTATTCAATTTCGCATCTTACTTGGTTATTATGAATTAGTATTTTTTTTATGTTAGGCCACGCTGTTTATTATCTTAGATCAGCGCGCACATTAAGTCAACTGTAGCGTGTGATGTTAAAACCAGGGGAACGACAGTCATTTTGTCGTCTTGTTGTTCCCCGTGTTTTAAGCTCCGAGGTTTGCAAGTCATTAACATGTTCAATTTCGTTGTCCGTTTAAATTCATAGGTCAATAACAGTAGCCTACCCCAAAGATCCAATACAAATATCTCTAACACAAAATATGGAATATTTCTTGTGGCTAGATTATTTAGCAGCAAAATAGATGCGTTTGAAATATTTAAAAAATAAATGTGCATTTCAAATGAAATCTATGCGAATGAGGTAAATCAATTTTATTTGAATAATTTAACACTGTAATATGCACATTCAGAATATCATGAAGTGAAATATTCCACACCAAAGCGGTACAAATGCATATATATTTAACCAGATAGGATAAATTTGTATTTCTTGGTGGCTAGGAAACTAGTTTTACCTTACCGGCCGTTAGTGTTGGGGTAATATGGACAGTTACAATTAACCCTCCAGGGAGAACAAGGGGTGTTCAGATAAGCATGGCAATGGCGAATGAACAGGCCCTGTGTAAAACAGTAATGGGCATAACCAGCTACCCAGTAGTTTCGGCCCCCATAGTTGAAGCAAACACATCCAGCGTACTGGTAGGTGGAAGCCCCGAAGTAAGAACATACTGCGTCAACATGGCGTTTCTCAACTTCACCATCTCCACCTATTGGAAAATAAACATATAAACAGATGTTTATAGGATTGGTTAATAGATTAATTAATTAAATAATTATTTGATTATTTGTTTAATTGATTGATTGATTGATTGATTGATTGATTGATTGATTGATTGATTGATTGATTGATTGATTGATTGACTGGTTGATTGTTTAATTGATTTATTGCTGATTGATTGATTGACTAATCGATTGATAAATTAACTGATTGATTGATACATTACCATCTCCAGTCGGCCAAGGGTATAACCAGAAATCACCACATGGCTCACAAACATTTGCTACATGGGATATAATTATAAAAATACATTGAGTGTGGTCTATAGGCTATGACTTTATTGTTAATGTGGCCCAAGAATAAATCACCATTATTTCAATGTCAGTTTCTGTATAAGTCACGGTTTATGTCAGTGTGTGTATAAGTCACGGTTGATGTATAAGTCACAGTTGATATCAGTGTTTGTATAAGTCACAGTTGATGTATAAGTCACAGATAATGGCTGTCTCTGTATAAGTCACAGCGTATGTCACAGTGTTTGCATAGGTTGATGTATAAGGAATTTAAGTCACGGTTGATGTATAAGTCATGGTTGATGTCCGTGTTTGTATCAGCCACGGTTTATGGCAGCCTCTGTATAAATCACTGGTGATGTATAAGTCATGGTTGATGGCAGTGTTTTTATAAGTCACGGTTGATGTATAAGTCACGGTTGATGTCAGTGTTTGTATAAGTCACAGTTTATGGCAGTGTTTGTATACGTTAATGTATAAGGCATATAAGTCACGTTTGATGTATAAGTTGTGGTTGATGTCAGTATTTGTATAAGTCACAGTGACGTCAGTCTCTGTGTAAGTCACGACTGATGTATATGTCATGGTTGATGTATAAGTCACGGTTGATGTCAGTGTTTGTATAAGTCTCGGTTTATGTCAGTGTTTGTATAAGTCATGGTTGATGTATAAGTCACGGTTGATGTCAGCGTTTGTATAAGTCACGGTTGATACATAAGTCACGGTTGATGTATAAGTCACGGTTGATGTCAGTCTCTGTATAAGGCACAGTTGATTTATAGGTCACGGTTGATGTCAGTGTCTGTATAAGTCACAGTTGATGTATAAGTCAAGGTTGATGTCAGCGTTTTGTTTAAGTCACCGTTGATGTGTAAGTCACGGTTGATCTACTAGTCACAGTTTATGTCAGCCTCTGTATAAGTCACGGTTGTTGTATAAGTCATGGTTGATGTCAGTGTCTGTATAAGTCACAGTCATGGTTGACAATCCAGTCTGACAGAGAATTATAGCACAGTGAATAATTAAAAGTAGACAATTATTTATAATTGTTATGTTTCTTTGGTTTAGTTTTAAGTTTATTTAAACCTGGTGACTTATACACCTCATTCAGCCTTGGGAATGTTTAACTTAGACTACCACCCCCTCCCGCCACTAGTAAAGTAAAATCGTGATCTTGATGACGTACATAGTCTCTCTCAGCTTTAAACGTGTTAACCCTTATACCCTCACCTTCTATTTTATGATCCAGCCAAAAGATCTCCTTCCCTTCACAGAATGGACGGATCACTTTAGGTACAATAGACATGTCTGTCACTTTGTTGTCCAGCTTAAAGCGAGTCACTTCTTCTACCGATTCTCCTGTGTGGTTTAGGGCTTTTGGCTGAAAAGGAAAATAATAATACCAGATACAATCATTAGATTAACCATTAAACTGCTAATTGCAAGAGAAAAATGGCTTAGCCCTTTCAGCGCAGGGACTGTCTTTATACTTCAGAATCTGACGTTTGTAGATGTCAGATCCTGACATATAAAGATAGTCTTTATAATTCAGACTCTGACGTCTGTAGACGCCAGATCCTGATGCATAAGGATGGTCCCTGCGCTTAAAGAATTAAAATATACTTATAAACCCAGCAAACACAATACATTTGTATAACATTTTTACAACGTCGGCCCAACGTCTTCGACGTTGGTCCAGCATTGTACAAATGTTATACAAATGTTTTGTGTTTGCCGGGTAATGGCTATAGACCCACAACATAACTATTCAAGTAAATCGTAAAGAACTAACCAGGATATTCATGATAATTTCAAATTAAAAAAATTATCTAATCTGCATGGATTAAACAAAAATAATTCAGTGTTGTAAGGGGTAAATTTGCCAAATCTGCATACAGAGGAATATGTGGCACAATGGTTCGAGTGAAGACCTCTGCCACAGCTGTTTTGAGGAAAAACAATCATTCAGTTAATATATATAAATATATATTTAATCTGATAATATGCGTAAGTTTTAATGTATAATTTACCTCATGTACATTCCAGTTCTCAGCCCAGTCCATATTCTCACCCTTGGCCAGGAAACACCTGTCAAACTCGGGCAAGTAGGTGGCAGAGATTTTCTAAAAAAAGAATAAAACATTGACTCACACTCACTTTTTGTAGTAAATTATTACATTTTTCTGTCTAGTATATAATTGGTGGTATATGTGTAGCCTAGGGCTATGTCTACAAAGATCAATTGGTAGGCTTGTGGCTGTGTGTTGGCCTAAACATTTTTGAATAAATGAAGTTCAAACAAAAACAATTGGATATTTAGTAAATATAGCTAAAATAGTTCAAAGATGTGAAAGATGTGAAACATGTAGTCACACAGGATGACACATCCTTCCACACATGGAGTTTTAACCCAGATTCTGCGGCCGGCAAATCGAACAGCAAAAGTTGTTTTATTTCAATATTTTCGAAAATAAAAACAATGTGTAAAAATGATGATCTATGCGCATCTTCACCTTTTTATAATCGGTTGCCATCATTAGAACAATCGCATTATTTTTGTCTTTTTTGACGTACAGCTCAGTTTGTTGGTTGTTGTCTTTGACAATGTCTTGTTTTCCGCCTTCACCGTCATCCTGTGTTGCTTCCTGTGGAAATAATTATGTAAATCTAAAAAAATCATATTATTTATGTGAGGTCGATATGAAAATGGTGTTCATTTGAGTGCGATATGGGAAAATACAGCACACGTTCAATAAATAAGGTGTGAGGCTTTAGGCGAACACCTTTTCATTGATCAGGTGCTGTATTTTCACATATCGTACAAAAAATGAACAGCATTAGTATTTTACCACACGATCAAGTCACACAGGGCATTTAGCTACCATACATTGTGCTGAATCTACAGCTCAGTGCGATTTTGGCTGATATGCCTACCGATATACGTCTCATAGTGAAAGCCACAGCACAGAGTGTGAGAAAACATATATTGTAGGCCTATATATTATGCAAAGTAAAATGCTTATGAAACAGAAAACAGCATCACATTTTATATATTAGAGAAAATTACACGGATAGAATAAATTATAGTACTGATTTGATTTGTAGTCATATCGTTCATATTATGAAATATCACAGAAATTTAAGAAATAAAATGAAACTGTTTTTTAACATCACTGATAAGTGTTTGCTAAATGTCGCAAAATTAAAATGTACTTCCCTCTAGACAAATATATTGAAATATATAAGTTGAATTTTTAAACAAAAAGATTGAGACAACAAGTGATTTATTTAACACACATGCGACATGTTTTGTTGCCTAAAAATGGTTGAAGTATTATGTGATCAGGTTTCTGAATAATGTATACAAAAAATTTGATAGCCATTTTAGATATTGACTATTATTATTTTATCATTGCATTTGAAGTTTTACATAATTTGTATGCAGCCAAAAAACAAAACAACCTATGTATCATGTACAGGGCTTATGTGGTAAGTCTGATCTTTTTGGTCACTAACTATTGTATTATGTTAGAATAATTCATAAATCTTACCTTGACTTCATAGTTAACACCATCATCTGTCTACAAACAAAACAACAAGTTTTATTAACACTAAGAGTAGTGATGTCAACAACAAGTTTTGTTAACACTAAGGGGTCTTGTCAAATTAACAAAAATCCAAAAATCAGAGAAAAGCTGGATTGGACAGACCCCACCCACCACTCCCCTATTCAATTTTTTTTAAATATGTACAACAACAAAAAACACACAAAAAACACAAAATAAATAAAAATCCAAATTGGAGCTTGACCCACCGACCCACTTCGGAGTTTTTCTCGGATTTTTGGATTTGTTTCACCTTTAAAAAAACCCTTAGAGCAGTGATGTCGATAGACTTCTATGTTTTATGAGCGTCTGTGAAACCCCTGATAACGAGCTGTTCACAGTAACATATGCCTTCAATCTTGAAACACTGATTTATATTTCGACTTAAATTGAAAAAAAAAACCATTTTATCACTTAAAGTTGTGAATCGCGGTAGAGAGACACAATTTCAAGTGACTGAAAAATTAAATTGAATAGCTCAGTGATCTAAGGTTAATTTGCAAATTTTCAAACAGAATATTTATATATTTATATATATCAGAGGCAACATCTGGGGCCAGTTTCACCAGCTTTATGTGGACTTGAGTCAGTTGACTTAAGTCAGTCTTAAGCTCACCGATTGGTTGAGACGTGATCACGTGTTGATAGTTAAGACAAAATTTTGACTTAAGTCAGACTGGAGAAACTGGGGCCAGATCGTGGACAATAACATGCAATTGCTTAAAAATATAAAGAAAAGATTTAATTATTTATTGAATATAGATCTATGTGAACTGGAGGAGATGTATTTTTTGGGAGATGTATTTTTTGAGAGAAACCATAACCGATATGTATATGTCATGCCGTGCACGACATAATATAATACAATAACAACCATGTCCCATACATAAACCATATAAAATAATATATATAGTCACTTAGAAATGAATTACAGAAATTACAGCATAGATCTACAGCTGAACGTGAATTAAAATTACTACAAATTGGACAATTAACGTTTTGAAAAATACTATAGAAACATTTGTTTGCATATGCATGACATATTATCATTCTTTAGTATGCATATAATGATATGGGATGAACGGAGTTATCCTTAGCTATTGTTACTCTGGGGACTATCCGACACGAGGATAGCGGAGCTGTGCGAAATGCTACGGAGAGTCAGCATTAAATTGCATAGCGAAACCCAAGCCTCTGATAATCTGAGCATGTCTATGGGTAAATTCCTCAGACATGCCCAGAATGCCCTTATCTGCCAAGTGAAGGAAAACGCTCTCAATAACCCACCATGCCCTATCACCCCCACCCTCACATCATCATCTGTACATCATTCATCTCATTAATTGACTGAAATGTTTTTATCGTATTACATTGTCACTCAAATGACAATTTGTGCCGGAAAGTGACGTAAGGCAATATAATATTCATGTTCTGATATGTAATAATCTGCACACATGTGCCTACATTTATAACACATTATATTGGTTTAATGTCTATTTTCCGAATATTTAGTATATTTTCCACAACTCACCTCACACCTTGATTTCACCTCATTCAGGTAGACGGCGCCACCTATCAGCACCATCAGTAACAGAGCTGTACTGACAGACGCCCATGACGTCATAATCACGGCGCGCTTTGACATCCATCCTCTCTCCTCAACCTAAAATACAAAAATCAGTTGAACAATAAAAGATGTATAGGTAATGTAAAATAATAATAATAAAAAAAAAATACATTGGCAAGATACTATTCAGCTTTTTTAAATGAATAAATAAATAAATGGATAAATGGATAAATAAACAAATAAACAAATGAACAATTGAATGAATAAATGAATAAATGAATAAATGAATAAATGAATAAATGAATAAATGTATAAATGAATAAATGAATAAACGAATAAATGAGTAAATTAATTAATGGAAAAATAAATAAATAAATAAATAAGCTCACATGATTTAAAACTAGAGAAAGGATGAAATGAATGGGGTTTTAGGCCACCTTTGTGCACATACAGGCTAAGCTGGGCCAAGAGAACCTCTCGGACACGGAGGCTCCCCACAATATTGAAACTTTACGAGTGAACAGCAAAAAACATGTTGTTTCTTTGAAACATGAATGCCAGAACGGGGTTTCGAACCAGTGATCTATGACTTTTCAAGCAGGCGGCTGTAACCACTGCACCAGGGCCCTCGCCCTGTACACGCTACTTGGGTTATCCAAGTTATATAAATATGTTTACAATGGGGCATTGGAGCAATGAGACGTCGTTCCAATGGTACCTACAATCGAAACAATGGCTATCAAACCTCTTCAGGAAGTATGTATGTTTTTTTAGTGCAATAAATAAATAATTATTGTTAACCTTAAATTCTGAATTGACGCATCGATGTATCATGTCACCATTTATGTTTAGGCATATTGTGAGGTATTAGACTTAATATATGTAGGCCCTACGGTACGTATAAAGCCGAGGCTATTCTCACTCTCTGAAATCACCAAACAAAAAAAATGAAATGAATCGGGCTTTAGGCCACCTTTGTGCACATATAGGCTAAACTGGGCCTGGAGAACCTCCTGAGGATGGTGAGATGATTGAGATGACACTGTCCTCCAGACACAGGATCACCAAACAAATGTCATCGTTGGCGATAATATTGCTACAATGTCCCCTCGTCAAAGTCTTAGCTTTTACAGTGGTTACTCAATAAACATGAGACAT